>OU015531.1:34097584-34722584 GCA_907165065.1 Caprimulgus europaeus | reverse complement strand
AGTGGATGCTTACATATTGTGATAACAGTTGTGTGAGTACCAGGGACACAAGGCAGCTAGGTTTCCCACATGGGAAACTCCTGCAGCAGTGTGAAATGCAGTATGGGGTCAGAGGAACTTCTCTCTAGCAGCATCTACAGCAGAGGCAGTTGGGAGGAGTAGGAAGAGACACAAACTTGGAGCTGCGGCTTTCTGACCAGGTTTATAGAAACACATGGGCAGTCTAAATCAGCGATTTCTGGAAAGGCTGTTCAGCCTTTCAGCACTAGCATGAAAGCTGTGCTAGTATGGCAGTTGTTCCTGTTCCCAGTCACCTGCAGAGGCCAAGGGGCACAAAGGCAGCATACTAAGGCATCTTAGTATTTCTGCAGTGCTGCACATCCAAAGTGGTGCAGCTCAGACAAAGGAAACATATTTATTTGCTTTCAGGGTATTTCCCACTGCTGCCTTCCTCACTCACATCTGGTAAAAAAGAGTATCCACACTCTAGTAGGGTGCCCATGAGCTCCCTGGTGCTCTTAAAATGCCTGGAGAAGGAAGAGGAGTACTTAATTAATAGTCACAGCTTGGGGTCACAATGGCAAATGCAAAAGACTAACCCAGCCAGTCAATGAGATCTGAGAGGGCTGCAGCAGGTCCCTGCAGATCTTGATGCTGACAGTGTCCCATCACTGCTGGTGGAGAGGAAAATGAAGCTTTGTGAGCTGTTTTGAGTTGAAATTTCCTGCCCAAGACCAACAGCAATGAAATTAATTATTCCATGTTCTCTGGTAGTCATAGAAATGGCAGGATTAGATGGTATTTCCAACCCAAATTAGAGAGTTTGTGAATGATCCAACACACATACTGTCAGTATGGCAACACAGCTTCTCCTCTTGTGCAGACTAACGAAAAAGTGCTATGAGAGGTCTGCTGCAGGATTCTCAAACCTTCTTTCACCTCCACAGACAAATACACAGGCTTGTGTGGATTGAATATTGTTGGATTTGATTGTATATATGAAGGCTTCAAGCACCTTACAGGATGGAATTTGGTTTTTTTGCCCTTTTTCGTAATGAATATTCAGTTAGATACAGTAGGGCCCCCTGAGACTCATTTAGTTTCAGGAAAAAGAAGTTGAGTTATGCTGTTACCTATGGACATTTTGTTAGAACATATAAGCACCTTAGGAAATGAGTATTTTTATTTATAATTCAGTTCCTGTTATACAATAAGTCACGTCATATCCATAGTCAATTCAAAACATACATCTTTTGTGGGATATCTCTTCTAACATATCTTTCAGAAAGAATGAAATTTTACATCATAATATAAGTAAATTTGGTGTTAAATATGTAGGTCTTTTAAAGTGACTGTTAAAGAAGGAAAATATTTTCAAAACTGTTTATTTAAACTTTGTGTTTAGAGAGGCTCTGGAGAATTACCCAATGCACACTGTAAGAGGCATCCTGAACATCGACATGCTTGTTGCAGAAGACATTCTCCTTCATATAGGTGTATGGACAGACATACAGTGGGAAAAATAAGAGGCTGTGATCTTCTGTCAGCAGGCTGTTATTTCTATCTACTGCCTGTAACTCAAGATCTGAACCTTTTACAGTGTTCTGAAAACATATTATGGCTGATGGTAGGACTCCTTCTCTTTTGGCTTGAGTTAAATCCCCATTTCTTGGAGTCATCCCCTTTCTTTACTCTCCTTCTCCACTCCAGGGCTGTGGCTCTGGGCCAGGAGAGACTTTGTCCCCCCAGCAGGAACGAGCCTTTTTGTCTGCACAGTAATGTTGTCAGAAGTCTGAGTGGCAGTGTGAATGAGAGTGTCTCGTACTTACCTTCTCCGTTTCTTCAACCAGATGGCTGCCCTGACTTGTGCAATGGCAACGGGAGGTGCACGCTGGGTCAGAACAGCTGGCAGTGCGTCTGCCAGGCCGGCTGGAGGGGGCCTGGATGCAACGTTGCCATGGAAACCGCCTGTGCCGATAACAAGGATAATGAGGGAGGTGAGCAAAAGTCTTTCAATTCCCAGTCCCCAAAGAACAGAGGGCTATACACGCCTGCTTTGTGAGTCGGTTTCCTTCAGAAAGACTTTGTCTGTCATTGTTGTCAAGCGCTGTTACATTTCTTTTGAAACAAATGAGACGGAGCGAGCTGTGGCCGCGGAGAGCCCTGGAGACCCACAGCGCCGGTGCCAGGGGCGAACCGGCAGAGTCGGTCCCGCCCCACATCCCGCTGAAGCCCAGGGTGGAGAGCGTGGCTCAGCAGCCCGGAACTCCTTCCTGTGGGCTCTGGGCACACGCGAACTGCCAGACCCCTTACTGTGCCCGTGTGCACCAGCATAGTGGCTGGTTGAGCAGGATATTTAGCGATGTTTTTTCTGCTCAGTGCTAGAGGCCGGGGTCATGCTCCCGTGTACACAACCTGTGTAAGTGGTTGTAGCTTGCTGTCACATTGCACAGTTCATGTGCCAGACTTCCAAGGGCTGAGTGAGGTGGGCCGAACAGTAAGGCTCTGAGATCCCTGTTCAATTTTCCCTCTCCTTTATGAGGCATATCCCTACTAAATACAGAGTTTATGTTCTGTCTTTACCTTCAAAGATGGATTTAGTTTATCTTGTTTTGTACAGCCTTCCGTGGTATATTAGGCTATGCTGGGCTGACAGCAGTTTTGAGAAGTTGTGACATCTAAAGAATATTGCTTAATCTGTCTCATTCATTTGAAGTAGCTTTCTTATACCTTCCATTACAATGTCTTTAGTAAGTCATGTAGATTCTTTTTCCCTCCTGCTCTTCATTAAAAGTCAAACATCAGACACAGCTCTCAGACTCCTTCACTTTTCCTTGGCTAATAATTAATCTAAAGAGTGCATCTGTTGTTTGCTGATGAATAAATTTTTTACTCATGGTATTTGCAAAAACTGCAAAGAAACATTTGGCTTATTTTAATAGCTCCTTCCGGGGTAAAATTGTCACCGAGTGCTTTAATTTTATATAAAATTTCAGGATGTAGAAATTGTTCCTAAATCTTAAACTGAAGAATGGGTATATTTGGTTTTGATGACATGATGTTAACCACATCTGAATATCATATGCTAGTTTTAATCTTTAAATCCTCTGTTAAGTCCTTGTTTTCACACGTGATCGGTGCTTACAGAAATATTTTAAAAGAGCTGTAGCAGATTCAGTTTCAGAAAACTGGAACTTGCTTTATGGCTGTTACTGAATTGTAAAGAGCAGAATCTAACTGCAAAGTTACATTAGTTGGCGTTTAACTATACAACAGAAGCCACTAAACTTGTGTTAAGATGAAGTGTAAGAAACTAACAGGTGAACTGCTTAGGTTTGCAGTTTTTACAGGCTTTGAAGGAAAATTTGAAAATTTTCCCCAAAACAGATTTTCCTCAAAACAAGACATGACTTTGGAAAACATTTTTTAAAATACTATAATAAGATGTTTACTTATCCAAGACAGCATTCTGCACTTGTAAAACAGATAGTCAAACAGAGGAGAAAATTAGCAGCTAAACCATTCAGCTGTTCAATTTGTTAAAATTGCAGAATTCTAAAACTTAGGCCATGGAAGGCAAATAGTAGTTTGTTGAAGTTAAATACATAGAATAAATATGTCATAAACCAGACAATATTAATCAGTATTACCATGCAATGTGCATGGTTTCTGAGTTACCACAGTCACACCTGAAAGAAAACTTGTTTGATCTATCTGAAAACTAGAAGGATTAAGGGGAGAACTCTTTAGACATTCTCAACCCTAACAAGTTGAAGCTGTTTTTTTTCTGGAGGCTAGAGAGGTTACTGCTTATTGTTTCTTGTGAGAGGGCAGATAGTTTGAAAAACTATTCTTGTTCCAAGGTCCAAACAACCTGAAAAGTCCATTTAACCCACACATTTTCATCTGGGTTATAGGGATTTTATGATAAAGGCAGAAATTAATCTTTTGTCTTCTGACCCTTAGCTCAGTACTTCAAACTATTACTACTTTCTAATAGTATCATCCTTACTATGTTTCTGTAGAAGTTTTCTCTAATGGAGTTTAGGTGGCGTTCCGCGGCTGTTCAGCTAGCTGTTTCCACATACTTGCAAGGTATACCTGAAAAACCAAACAGACAAACCCTTTGTGTTTTGTACCCGGTGCAGGTTGCAGGCTGATTTGCCCACAGGCTGTGTGCCACTGCAGTTCTCTTCTGTCTCTCTCATGCCTTTGTAATTTTTGCTGTTTCAGTTTGCTTCATCATATTTTGAGTTTCAGATCTCTTTGAGTTGGCATGGGGTCCTTTCCAGTATGCACTGTAAGGACAAGTCATTGTCATTCCTATCAGTTTGTCAAATTATCAGTTACAAGAGCTTCATCAAAACTCAAAACTGAACATAATGTTAATTGAAAAATGCTTCTGTTTTTCAAAACATGTTTGGATTATATAATTTTACTTACTCTGGCCACTTCTAAATCAAATCCCTTTCCTTAATCAGTCCCTCAGTAGTCTAACTGTTATTAAGCATCTTTTGGCAGGGTTAGAAATGGCTTTGTTTTAAGACCTATACTTGTATTTACAATGTATAATCCCCCCAATAGACATGTATAATCCATTTAATTCACCATGGATTTAATTTAGGAAATTAAGAGATTAGATGTGATGTTTTGAGGAATTGGAGAAGGTACATTACTTTTTAAGTTCATATTTCTTTTGATAGTGCATCAGGAAATCACTGCAGGGACTATTTATACCTATCTTTTTACAATAACTATTTTATAATAGTTCAGTTATTCCTAATACTAGGAACAACTAAATTCCTAATGCATAATACTTTCAGTATCTTGGAACAGTCTTCATAAATTGTGTATGTTTGACTGGATTACACCTTAGACCTTACAATACTTCCAAGTAAAACGGACAATGTAAAGATAGCAAATATATGATATTTCTTTCCTAAAGAACAGTTTCACTAGATGCTGGATGCAGTTGATACCAGGAGCTCATGTTTGAGAGGCCTTTGTCCTGAATTCTCTGGGATCATTTGTGAGAGATATTTGAGAACTCTGACACTTGGGTGGCTCTTTCTAGGCTTTTCTTTTCCTTCTTTCTCTCTTCTCCCACTTTTTGCATCCTTTCAGACTTACTCTACTTATGTGTATAATTTTTATTTCTAAGACAGTTACAATTATGTAATCTCAGAGAAATGAAAATACTAAAATTTGGCTAAATTGGTTCATTTCAGATTTGATCAGAAAGGAGAGGGCAGGTGCAGGCAGGTTAAATGAAAATACCAAAATTTTGCTAAATTGGTTCATTTCAGATTTGATCAGAATGGAGAGGGCAGGTGCAGGCAGGTTAAAAAAAAAAGCTTAAATGCAGTCACTGCTTATATACTCCTTATATCACTTCACAGATCACATTTGTCCTCAAAATGTAATTATCTGGACTAAAATTGGGTAGGGAAGGAAAGAAAGCAATGCATAGCTGTAAAGAGTACCAAGCTAAATAAAATGAGGAATTCCTTGTTTGTTATGCAAAGCCAGACATTCTTTTTAAAATACGTTTTAATTTATTTCCACTTGGCTTTCCAAAGAGTTGTGCATATCTCAGATGGCAAATTTTGCCCTTCAGTTTGTTACTATATAGCTGTAACCCCACCAAGAAGTACAGTTGGCAGTAATTCTGTTTGGCACAATACATTAAAGATAATGAATGAGAGAAAGCCAGCTATCTGCTCCAGTATGAACTCTCTTCAATTCACGACAAAAATACATTTCTGGAGAAGTTCACTGTCAGGGCAGTGCACTTGACTGATTGAAAGGCTGTTTATTTGAGTTGTCTCAGAAAAACTCATCTCTGAAATTAGACACAAAGAAAATAGAAAGAAAAGTGTCTTCCTGCAATAAGCATGTAGAAAAAAATTGCTTTTAGAAAATTGCAAATCCTGCGACTTGATACTGCATCAGGCTCGTGACATTTAAGATAATACAAGTATTTCACAGCACAAAAGCAAATCATGTAATTTAGCTTGCCTCAACAAGCATTGCCTCAGCAGGGGTCTCTAATTCAGCACAGACAAAAGATTTTATGAATTTCTCAATATAAATACCCAGAATACTCTTGGCGCAGAAAATACCTTCCCAGAGCCTGTACAATAGTCAGTTTTAGAACATTAAATGTAATGAGTAGTTGAAATCTATTGTGGATGGGGACCAGAGTGAGTCATGTAGGCTCAAGTATAAAATCTGTATCAAAACTAGACATTATGTAAGTTTGACAAGAGCTAATGAGTGTGCTTGTATATGATTTTGTTAGAACTTCACGTCAGCCTCTAATCGCCTTTACACACATTAGCCAGCTTATCCTTACACTATCCCTCACGGGATATGTTACTGCAATAACAAGCTCTTATAACCCATAGAGAAGCAAAAGCAAGAAAATCAGTGACTGCAGATTCCATGGTTTAAAAAGCCCCTGGTTGCTGTGTAGGTATCCATGTGTAGACTGGAACTGAACAAACATTTTTTTCAAGATTGTTTTCATCTTGGAGCTCTTTAGGTCAACTCTGCTGTACACAATCTGTGGTTTGAAGTTGGAGTGTCAATAATCCACCAGTATTCACAGGTTCTGAAGGACCACCATGAGCTCAGGGTGTAGCTGGAGCTACACCTGCAGGAGTTTTTTCCACCTGGTGCTCTTAGGGATGAGGGTTTTCCCAACTGCCAGGGCTCTGGGCAGCACTGGCATCCTGAGTGGGCAAGGGAGGTGGGGCTGTTGCTCTGCAAATGTCATATTCCAGAGTACTTTAGAACCTCATTAGGGAGTTCTTTGGGCATTCAGAGGCACACCCATCTTACACAGAAGCCAGTTTTATTCTACTTAACCACTATTTGAGATTTACAATCCAGTTGTTCCTGAAAGGCAGCTTTGGTTTACGTCTGTGGTTCTGAAAGTACCATGTTGTGCTCACAGTTTGTTATAAAAGCCAGTGGGATAGTGGATATCCTGATGTTTTAGAGAGAGGCTTTCCAGTTTGGCTAATTGAGGACCAGGGCTGGAATAGGATGAGAAGCATTTCCTTTCTTGCTAGCACCACAAACTTCTGAGGATTTCTTTTGAATGATGTGTGCCAGTATAAATAACAGTAATTAGATCAAGCTACGGAAGTTAAAATTTGGGTTAAATATTAGATAAAACTTCGTGGTAATAAGATATATTGGGCTGTGGAATAACCTGTCTGTGGAAACAGTTCAGCCTGCAATTTTAGAGCTCAATTAAAATGTTTCTATGTTGGCAGAGAGAAGGCCTACTCTTTTGATAATCTGATAGAGCATCTCTAATTCTTTCACCTTGGGTATATTAATACTACACATAATTAAAATCAGATCATGATAAATTAACTAATTTGCCCTTAGAGTGATCAAAGGCCCTTTTGCCTTCAGGGTTCGTAGTAGCTGCTGTTCCCCCACTCCCCGCCTCCATTTTAATCATCGGTCTGAAATGTTTATTGGAAAAAGAAAAATTTCCAGGATTTAAGCTCTGAAAGTCACTAACTCCTGAAGCTAGTGTAGGGTAAGGATGCCCTCTACTGAGCATGTGCTTAGAAGTTTTGTTTTGGAAACAAAATTGTCCCCTTCTGGGTACAAAAAGCATTTTCTCAGGCAGCTGGATGTCAGGGCAAAGTTGACTCATTCTAACATGCATTATGAATTGAAACGGAAGCACAACCTGCAAGTATTTGATAAGAGTGGAAACCAAAGATAATTTACTTGTAGGAATTTGGGGTTTTTTTAAAAAATACACAAAACCAAAAAAAACCCCTCCCACACACCAAAACCAATAGCTCAAGTGTCAACTTTCCAAAGAAAGGTCTTAACACAATACTGGAATCCAGTAACCTGAATGTAATGAGAAATATATTCAGTGGTGAAGGAAGACTGATGATGAGAGGTTCTAAATACATTAGCAGTAAAATATGTCACTATTTCTACTGAGAGCTTTTTAAGCCATCTTAAAATATGGCATGCATGTATAGATTATTGTACTTATATGTAATACTTCAAAATTTTTTTTTTGCTGTATAGTTAAGTCTGCCAAAACGCTCATGAAACAGATCACAGAAAGTTAAGAAATGTGTGTATCTATTAGCAGAAGTTAAGTCTTCAAGAGGAATACCATGACATATGATTTGTTTCTGGAAAGACTTGGGTATTTAGAAGCACCACAAACAGCAATGGGAACTGAATTTTGTGCTGCCAGTTTAAATCAGATCAAATTTCCTATTTCTTTTTTCTCATTTAAGATCAAGTCAAGACTTCTTTTGGTCTCAAATTGTTGGAGGAGGTTCAGCACCATCTTAACTCCCTCTGCAGTCTGTTACTATTAGCCTACAGAGTTTCAGGGAGCTGCTAAGTGTCCACTTTAAACTCAGATGTGTATGCTATGAAAAGCAGCGATATCTTGGTGAGGCTAATGGTGTGGTTTTTGTCATTGAATTAACCATATAAATAATTCAGTGTGCCTGAGGAAATCTGTAAGAAGACAAGCTCTGAAATGTATATTAAAAAACAAAGTACTGAATTTTAATTAAAATTCATGTGTATGGCAGAGTTTCCTCTTACAGAAGGTACTTTTTTTTTCTAGCCCTTTTTTAATCAACTGAGTCTAATGCAACTAAATTATTCTGTATCAATTTACTTTATATGTAATGGTACAATATTGCTGGAGGAATGGGCTGATAGGAACCTCTCAAAGTGGAAGGTCCTGCACCTGGGGAGGAACAACTGTAGGCACAAATGTTTACTGGGAAACACTTTTTTATCATGAGGGTGACTTGAGTACTGGAGCAGGTTGCCCAGAGAGGTTGTGGACTCTCCATCCTTGTAGATATTCAAAGGCTGTCTGGGCATGGTCCTGGGCAATCAGCTTTTGGTAGCCTTGCTTGAACAGGGGGTTTGGACTGGATGACCTCCAGAGGTCCTTTCCAACCTCAGCTATTCTGTGATAATACATCCAGATAGCAAATTAGGCAAACATGAACTAGAAACAAATATATTCTGACAGTAATCAATACTCTTTCATACATAAGAGTCATAGGTTTCAGAGCAACAAAATAAATAATATTGGCAGTGCAGCTATGAATGCAAACAGTCTAGTGGTGTGTAAGCCTTCGACACCCAACAGCAGTTCTGGCTGTGCATGCTGAACAGATCTGTGCCTCAGTTCTGCCATTGCAACAAGCTGGATCAAGTAGTTGGCATTGGCATAAGGTAAAAATAGCCTAACTCCCAAATCCTGCCATCTGGGAATAAATTAGTGTGGGGGAATATAGCCATATATTATAAATAATAATGTTCCAAACAAGTAAATCACGTGTATATTTATGTTATGGTGTATGCCTGTCTTTTCTAAATATACTTGTAAGCATCTGAAAGTGTGCATGTCTGCATTTACATAACTGCATCAAAACCTTCCTACACGAAAGGAATCGTACACAGGTTTCTCCTTGGTTTTGAATGGAGATGTTTCTAGCCTCCCAGGTCCTGAACTGGCAATTCAGAGCAGTTTGATTGCTTGCTTGATTGTTTGTGAGATTGGGAGTGACAGGGTAATTTACTGAAGATTGCAATGTCAGACTATATCCAAGGGGCTTGCGAGCATAAAGATGTGATTCGCATGACTGACAGGATGCTGAGAGATTGATATGCCAATTGAAAGTTCATGGTGTCATCAGAAGTGTTCAGTCACAGCAGCCCATAATCTGCTGCATGATGAGGTCATTACAGACATAACATATGCTCAACTCTAATAACAGGTATAGCAAAAATATGATGCAGCTTGAACAGGTAAATGTAAAATTGCCAAAGGGAGTAATTTATATTCTCTGTTTTGCTTCTGTTATTTCTAATGTGTTGATAGGATTCTCTTGACCGGTGGTTTTCTGAATAAAAGAACAGAGTGGACTAAACAGTGGGCAGCTTTAAGTTCATAGTTGTAGAGGTGTGACAAACTGGGAAAGAACACTGGATGCTGACAAAAAGTTCTCGGGGCTTAAAAAGAAAACTGCCTTGAGCTATAATCTGAAGCTAATGGTGTCCTTACAATGATTATATAAAGTGGGTGGAAAATGGGCTGTAGCAAAAAAGAAAATTCCTACTGCCACGTTGGAAAGGATTTCAAGATGAATGGAGCTCTTAATGTGAATAGGCGACTGCCCTTAAAGAAATGTATAGCTCTTGCAACAAGGCAGTTTGTCTAACTTAAATTTCCTTACAGGGCTGAATGAAACCTTGTCAGCATACCTTGGCAATTTTGGTTTTAAATCAGAAACAGTCATTTCAGGCACACACAATCCATTGGAAACACGAGGCTAATTGTAAAATAAGAAAATTTTTTACAGGTTTGGGCTGGGTTTTTTTTTTGTTGTTCTCTAAATATCACTGTATAGGGTAATGCTGGTCTGTTGTGCATTTGAAAAATCTTAAAAATACTTGAGTCGTGATCTTACTCTAAGGTACTTTTGTCACCCAACCTACTGGAATGTTCTGTCTTGTGTGTGATATTCATTATGTGTCCAGGCCATAGTTGTATTCAAAAGGCAGATTAATATGCCCTGGGGAGTCTCTGAAAGTTTACAGACCTAAGTAGGTTGCAGATTGAACGCCTGATTCTTGCCAGAGTAGATGAACAATGTTTCTAAATTGTTAGAGATGATAGTATTTTAAGGTAAATGGTTATTAATTTCTAAATTACAGTAGAACTCAATTGAGAGAATGTATTTCAGTTAAATTATGATACCAAAGGAAAGAATGATGCTAGAAATTGTTACTATATGTGCTAAAAGTAGTCGGTTGTGATTTATATACAGATTTCTGTATTAGTATACAGATCGGTCTCCTTATTGAGGATTCATTTTAACTTTTGGTGTTTAAATTCTAATTTTTCTTAAAAGTACCTCTTAAGAAATATTATTTATGGACAACCTAATATGTAATATGATGACTGAACCCACCAGCTTTGTGATTGATCCTTCCTTATCCAAGCAGGTGAACAAGATCAGATTCAGATATTTATGGGAGGTGGGAGTTCCAGCAGCACTTCCCTATTAATTGCCAAAATGCGTGCAATGTAATTTTTATTTTACTTAAGTGATGATAACTTTCTCTGTCGCCCTCATCTCCTTCCCTCATCTCCCCAAATGGAACAAATGGAATTAAACAGCATAATTCCCAAGACTCTTGCAGCCCAGCAAGGAAATACAAAAACTCTGTAAAACAAACAGTTGGAAAGATTTAAAGAAAAACACCAAACAAACAAACAAACCTCTACTCCTTCTGCTATTTCTTCTTCCTAATTTCAACCCTTAACAGATTTCTTTAGGATTGATTCTCATCTAGCACTGGTTTAAATTAATTGTAGCAGTAATAGTGTTTAACCAGTGTACTTGAGAAAGTCTCATCCTCATTGCATTATCGGTTCAATTACCAGTTTTATGGTGTAGAGATGTTATGAAGAGTAAGCATTAATATTTTTTTCCAGTGCCTTAAGATGTCCTTTAGATATTGTTGCTTGACAGCGCTGTACAGCCATCTGAATCTTGATGATCCTTACATTTCAGATGGCTTGGTTGACTGCCTAGACCCAGACTGCTGCCTCCAGCCTACTTGTCAAAACAGCCTGCTGTGCCGGGGTTCACGGGATCCTCTTGACATCATACAGCAGAGCCATTCTGGTTCCCCAGCTGTGAAGTCTTTCTATGATCGAATCAAGCTCTTGGTGGGGAAGGACAGCACTCATATCATCCCAGGAGAAAATCCCTTCAACAGCAGGTAGCAGCTATAAATATGACGCTGTGTCTGTGCAGTTGCATTGTATGGGAAAATTTGTCCCAGAGATTTTGTTCATGTTTTAACGTGCTGTTTTCAGGTGCTTCCTATGTTTGGCATCGTTCCCACTGAGGGCACTCTGTTGCAATATATGATGCATTCTTTTTTTATAACATGGAGTTTTATTAGCATTTTTAACATATTGGCAACACCTAGAAGAAGGTTCCTCCCACTAAGCAGAAGCTTCTGAGGATTATATTTTATGAAAACTAACCTAGAACAAGGGAAAACGCAAAATAGTTTCCCATTAGAAAGAGATCACATTTTTTTTTAGTGCCATTAACACAAGTTTCAATAATGGAATAGCACTTCAAATTATTTTAAAGATACGTTAACTTAGAGGGGTTTATTACTTATTCCTTATATAGAACTGTTTTAGTGGCTCTTTTATTTGCATCATTAAGACATCTGACTAGGGGTTTTCATTTTCTTTTTGGTTTTCTTTTTCTACGTCTGTTCTTCCTATAGTTATTAATTATATATTTATAATTAATATAAAAGCCAGAAAATAATTAATTGAAATTTCATACCATTGTGTGCTTACAAGAAGCATGGTATTCCTATTTATCCATTTAAATGTGTTGCCATAGAAGGATGCTAAGAAGTTGATTAAAATGTCAATTATGTCCATACTGCCAAAGTTAAAACTGAGGAAAGACCTTCATTTGAAATAACACCCAGAAGATTTAACTTCATTACAATAAACTGTTTCTTCAGTCAGAATTTCATTAGAAGCTTACTGGGTGATGTGGAGCACCACTGCATTCATCCCTACGATGCTCCAATAGCACAATGATTTCCATATTCTATCAGAAAAGCCCTGTTAGATTGTATTCTGCATAATATGGTCTTTATTCTATTCTATTAAATACTCTATGCATACACACATGGAGTTGTTTAGAAACATGGAAGAAAATTGTTCTGTTTTCATCTAGGTTTGTTGTAAATTTTTTTTTCTCATCAGCTCTGTAAAAATAAAATGAGAGAATTCTTGCAATTTGCTGAAATACTGCATGGAAAGGAAAACAGGATAAGAGAGAAGCTTACTAATTCATGAGGCTGAATAATTTGTCCAAAAAGGAGTAAAGGCTACAGCATAAAAAGCATGTAGTCCTCAGACTGGTTGGTACATGCTGCTCTATATATGTAACAGTCAGCAAAATTTCACAGAGTGAAGAGGAGCAGGCAGTTTCCCGTTACATATTGTATGCTAACCAGTGCTTAGGTTGCTGCCTCATTAAGCCACCCAGAATGAAAATTAGTGTATTCTCTGTATCTGTATTCCACTATCATCAGATAATATTTCATTGTGTTATTAGTATGATCCAACAATTTATTCCTAGGTCTTGAAGTATTTTGTAAAAGCAGATGATTATCAGTCCAAATTTATAGATGAGTACAGTGATATGCAGACATTCTTGTGCCATCCAGGAAATATTAGAAATAATCAAGCTATTTATGTATGCATATGAGTTGGAGTCTTTGAAACAGTCTAAGAAGTAGAGCTCTAGACTAAGTGGGAGCTGAGCACTTCAATCCTGAGGCTTTGAAAAAAGCCCATTTGAAATTTTAGCTTTTTTAAAAAATATGTTTTCTAGGGTTCCTGGTGGCAGCAGTCTTATTTCTGTCTTACTCATCTGAAGTATGTTGCATATTTTAGCATATCTTTGCAAATGGCATATTAATTGCATTTTAAAATTGGCCTTAGACTCTAAGTTGTGAAGGTATTTTTCAGGATTCTACAGCTCAGCTGTTATTTTTGGTACCAATTTTAGGTAACTCTAATATATAATGACAAATTGAAAGTTTTAAAACTAAGGTTTGACTTTTAAAAAGTGCCACAGGGCTAGACTCTGTTTCACATGTAGTGAAGCTGCCCGAGTCTCAAGAAGTAGCTACTGTGAAAGACAATGGCCTCTCTCTTTTCTTAGCTCAACCTCTCACTCCGTTGGAAAAGAAACAGTGGGACAAAAATAGTGGTTATGATTTTTTCCATTACTAGTATAAGAAAAGGAAGTTATTTCCTACTACGCTAAAACAATAAAGAAAAAAATTTATTGATTGCAAAATTCTTTAGATCTCGATGATCATTTCTGTGCAGAAGCAAGATGAAATGAAGTTTTCAGGAAAAAAAAAAGTGCTGCGTATTTTCACATTTAACTACCATGTTTAAAAAAAAGGGGGACAAAAGTATTTAATGTATCAGCTTAGTTTGTCAGTTACACTTTTAAAAGGTTACCAAAAAAAAAGGTTGTCCTATGTGTGACTATTGGTCAACATATGACTTCTTATAAATCCAGATTTTAGCTACAAATTTTAATATCCATTGTATTACATATTTTGGTATTTTAGAAGTAAAAAGAGAGATTATTGGCCAAAATGTTCTTATTGAAATTATTTCCTGAAATAATGAAGTTGAAGGTAGAAAAAAATAAGTCATTAACATTATTAGTTCTCTTTTGCCCTATGATGATTTATTTCTAAATCTGCTTTCTGCACTGGTCCCGTGTAGAAGCTTGAGTGACTACGACTATTTCTGTGTGTTTGTAACGTAAAACATTTCAAGCTGAATGCATAAAGCCAAGACAATCATCTTATTCCAATGTATTCCCAAGTTGATTTTCCTCAACAGATATTAATTTCTATTAAATTCCATATCCTGTTACAGAATGTTGATTTCAGAAATTAAAATTCAACCTGGAGGGTTAAAAAATAGTTGAAAATACTAAAAGAAAAGTAACAGAAATGGCTTCTTTTCATTAAGTAGTTTCTTTTTTATGTAATATTGAAGAAAATACTATAGTTTGTTTAGAATAAAAATATGAGGAGGTAGTTGTTAAATAGCCAGTATAATACAGTTAGAAATGTACATCACAGCGCCTTGAACATTACAGAGTTAACAGAAAAGACTTGAAAAGAATCCCTGATATCATTAATGAAAACAGATATTCTCTGATAGGGGATGTTGCAAGCGTTATAGCCATCCCAGAATTCAGCTGCATTTTGTCAGTTTTCAGCAAAACACAGCTCAGTTTAATCCCCTTGTCCTACAGCTTAGACTGGGTCCACAAGTCAGTGGTGTGAGGGTGTTGTGTGTGTTGGTGTGCCCGAAGCCTGCTAAGCCTCAGGGGCAGCTCAAGTGCTGCCAGCACAGAGTCGGTTCAGAAACAGGGCTTTTCATTTTCTGACTCTCTGTAGCTGCAGATGAGAGTCGGTGGCTCATGCTGGAAGCACTTAGTGCTGAAATAGAAATCTTTTCACCCAGGACTACAGAAAAATGCAGTTTTGTGATCCCTGAGATTATGGGTTGCAGTAGAATTAACTCTCTCCCTGCTTCCCAGGATCACCTTCTCTTTTCACATTTCCAGTGTAAAAATGGAAGCCGTCTACAAGGAGCTTCTCCTTTTCCATCTCCCTTTTACCATGGAGCGTCCCCCATGTACCAATCTGCTTCTCTGAGGGTACAGGGAGGGAGGAAGGGAAGGGAGCCAGGGGATTGAGACCTCTCTCCAGCTGGGAGAGGAGACGAGAGGGGCAGGAACAGCCTGGCCATGTTGGAGAGCAGCAGAGCAGGGAGAAGTGGGGCTTCCTACTTCCAGCGCTGAGGAGACTGAGAACGTAGCCAGGCAGGCAGCAGCAATTTCTGCCTGCTGTGCGCTTAGCAGCAGCAAAGCACTCTCAAAAGAAAAACATACTGACTCTGCCTCCTACAGGAATAACCACCCTTCGTCTCCTTCAGGTTAAGCAAAGTTGTTTAATCTGCTGGCTAAGAAAACTATTTTGCCAGTGTGTAAAGCTGGCCTTAAAACCAAATCCTTTCTCTTGTTGATAAAGTGAAAAGCAAGGATTACAAATCAGGACCAAGTGCAGCGTACAGACATCAGTTGCCCAGGATGAAGGAACATGAACCTTAATTTGGAAAATTGGTTGTATAAAACAGAGGTATGGCATTACACCATATTTTTAAAGTGTATTAGGCATTTACAGACACCCTTTTGTACCCTGGGAGGTTTTTGAGAAGTGCCCAATCATTGTTTCAATGGGACTTCAGGGTCGCAGTCCTGGCTTGGCTGAATGTGAGGTAGCTTTCTACTCTGCAGAGCCTTGTTAGATAATGAGACAAAGCCTCATTAGACAGTGTGACAAAGCCTCATTATACAAGGAAGGCACTACCTCCCATTCTGTATACACGGACCTCACTGCATAGATAAGCATTTTCTTGATTTAGGAGAGAGCTGGACAATATTGTGGTATCTTCAGTAATCAAAAAAACTTTGAAGTAAATTGGATTTAGAATAAATGAGGCACAAGTGTTCTACTACTTGGCTCATAAAAAGCATAACCTTACTTTTGTAACTGACTTTAATACCTTTAATTATCTTTCTTTTTCAGTCTTGTGTCTCTTATAAGAGGCCAAGTGGTGACTACAGATGGAACTCCTCTAGTTGGGGTCAATGTGTCATTTGTCAAGTATCCAAAGTATGGCTATACCATCACTCGTCAGGATGGCACGTGAGTTTGCTTGCTTCACTGAGTACCTTGCTGTTTAACAGATGGTGTGATCTGATGGAACCATGTGGTATCATGCGTTGCATTCCTCCTAGGGCAGAGAGCTATTAAGTAAACACACAAGTAATTTTTCACATGGCGTTATGAATACTAACTGCAAGTAAATCTGAAAAGGCTGACTTCTGATAATAACATGTTAGCAGGCAGTCGCCTTTCAAATAAGTTGTTTTGTATCTATGAAAATATTTGTGGACTATAGTAATATCCAGCTGAGACCAGAAATATTTTATTTTAAAATGCAAGGCAGGCTAACACTGCTAGGGGAAAAAAAATAGTAGTGTCATTATAGAATAGTATAGTTTGTTGTACGTTCCCTTCTGCCTCTGTTGGCTTTTGAAGATCCACTATCTTTTGAGTTTCTTCAGGGTATAATGTAATCAAAATATTTTAATTGAATATATTTAGACAATTTCCTGCTGCAAAAAAGTGCTTTTTCCATCTTGTGTCAGCTGATTTGAAATGCACACAAATTCAGATAAACAAAAATCAATGTGTCATGATTTATCTAGTTTACTGGCTGTAGTAACTAAAACAGTATATCGGTGACACATGCATTGTAAACATTTGCAAATTTATCTTGATCTTGCATGCAAACAATTCAATTGAAATAATTAATAGGAGTCAACTGTACTTTAGGGAGTATTTAATTTCCACATTTCCCAGAATATTATTCTGTTATAATAAAGGTATAACATTGTTGATTTCAGAGATTTAATACTACAGTAAATAGTGAGCTGAACTATATTTAGATCTGAATAGATTATTGAAATCATTGAGTAATTTGTTACGTTGCCAGCATTGGCATGCAACTAATACCTACTTCTGTTATCAGAACAACCGAGAAGTATTTTACTCATTTAGGCCAGATTTCAAAGTGCCTGTGCAGCTCCACATTGCTGCTATGATTATGTAGGGGGCTGAGAGTCAATACATAATCTCTCTGGAAAATGATAGATCAGTTGTCCTGGGGACAGGATTTCTTATCTTATTTGTAGAACACAGACAGCAAAACTTTTCATTAGTGTCCGCTTACTGCCATGTGTCCCATTCTGGGCTTGACAGCATCCTTTAAGAAAGGGATAATTCAGTGTCGGGCTCAGTATGAACTTGGCTTCTCTGCTTATTCTGTACATGAAGGTGACTTGTAATAATAAATGTGGTGGTTTGTTTTGGGGGTATTTTTTAATTATTTAATGCAGATTTTATAGTATATAAGAACAAGGCTTGTCCAGGTGACTTCAAATCATTGCTTGTCTTGGCTGGAGTTCAGTTTAGTTGCCAAGGTTCACATCCCATTACTGATCATCTGAAGGATGACACTTCAAATCTACCTACTGCTATAGGTATTCCCATATACCTATTTCATTAGCCAGGAATACTATTACTGGAATTATTCAGTCTCATCACTCCTAAAGCCCACATTTTTCTAGGTTTGACTTGGTTGCAAATGGCGGAGCATCCCTAACCTTGCACTTTGAACGGGCCCCATTTATGAGTCAGGAAAGGACAGTATGGTTGCCATGGAATAGCTTCTATGCCATGGACACGCTTGTGATGAAGACAGAGGAGAACTCCATTCCCAGCTGTGATCTAAGCGGCTTTGTCCGTCCTGATCCAGTCATCATTTCATCACCACTTTCAACATTCTTCAGTGATGCTCCTGGCCGGAATCCCATTGTACCAGAAACCCAGGTAAGAGCAGTATGAGTGAAGAGAATATAGAAATCAGTGGTCAGATGCAAGTGCCAACCTGAGCGCTTACCACAGAGTCACCATGTGTCCCTGGGAATTACTGCAGTGAATGCCTCTGTTGAATTGCATTCATTCTGACAGATAGCAGGTTTTCTAATGAGGTCTGCAGGAGATATCCTAGATTTATGTCACCCAGACACGTTTATCGTTGACTACCTTGCACCTTCTCATTATCATGCAATATATCAAGTATATCTCTGTATTTCATTTGACAGCTTAGGTGCAAGGTGCAAGAGAATTTTGCAAAGGCTTGTTGTATGCTGCTAACCGCAGGCTATTTTCTCGTATGTTATTTAGGACAAAGGACAAGCCTACTGGTACTATTGTTTCACTACTTTACTCAGTTAGTCTTTACTTCACACTAACCATTAGTGGAAGTTGCAGGTTCCTATGACAGTATTTCTTATGTTCCCCTTGCATATAACTTGCAGTAAAGCTACTTTTAGTTATTTGCACTTTGGCCAGCAGTGGGCTCTTAAAAAGCAGTGTATGCAGATGCCAAATAGTTATTTGTGCAGAATTGTCAGCTGAACTGCATCACTGCTCTGATTTGAGGGTAACCATTCCCCACAGTCGAGAGTCATAAGTTCATAAGAATATGCAAAGAGATGTTGTTCTAAAAAAATAACAAAGCAGTAATGTAAAATGTTTGATTTTTTTCCTATTCAGGTTCTTCATGAAGAAATTGAGATCCCTGGCTCTAGTATAAAGCTTAGCTACCTGAGTTCCCGTACTGCTGGATACAAATCCTTACTCAAGATCGCCATGACGCAGTCACTTGTGCCACTGAATCTAATCAAAGTTCATTTGATGGTAGCAGTAGAAGGGCATCTGTTTCAAAAATCATTTCAGGCATCTCCCAATTTAGCATATACATTTATCTGGGACAAAACAGATGCATATGGTCAGAAGGTTTATGGGTTGTCAGATGCTGTAGGTAAGTCAGCATATACAAGCTCCAAAACTTTCCAAATAACACCTCTAATTCTTAATAAGAAAACTGCAAAGATTTCTTATGGAGAAGCAAATATAGACTAAACAGTTATTGTCTTCCTGACACAATTTATCTTTGTATTATGTTTTATGTTTCTTTTACATATTAAAGATCACATTCAGAGGGTCTAAACTCCCACAACATGCCTGTGTTTCCTGGTTGGTAGCTGACTTAGTTTAGACAAGACAATGGGAAAAACTGTCCACAGGAACTCGTGTGAAACCTAGTCCATCACTATGTTTTTATTTTCTTTCAGTTAACAAATGAGCCTCATGGTGGATGGCTAGCTTTCTTCAGTGCATTTGGATTTTCATGCATGTTGTTATTTTAGCCTTCTGTGGTACAATACATTTGAAATGAAAGTGGTGTTTTTCTAATGCTATTCAGTCTTGTGGTTCTATAGCTATTTTTAGATTGCTTCATTCTAGTGGGTGGGGAAAGGAGTGATCATCATAATATTTTCAAGTTTTCATTTTTATTTGAGTATCACAACAACTTTGATACAACAGCACTAAAAATGGGCATCAGAGCTGTGCCAGTGCGCCAAGAAAAACTTATTTTTAAATCTTATTTCTTTTCTATATTTTCTAAAATCTTCTTCACTATAGCTTTTCTTTCTCACATTATTGCATAGGATACTGCTTTCCTGAGTAATGTTTACAGTGCATGTGTGCTTAAAAGCACACAAAATTTTCACTGTTCCTTAGTATATGATATGTAAAATGAACACACTAAATAAATGCTGTGAACATCTGGCAAATTGATCTTGTTTGAGTTTGATCTTGTCCTGTTATCTAATAAAATAATTTTATTATATTTTAAAAGTTTTATTTCTCACTGTCCTCTCACCAAACCAGTCACTTCCCAATGCCAGATATTCAAAAAGAAGTGATCAGATCCCTGCAGAGTACATGTGAATGAAGTTTCAAATTTGTGTCTAGTCAAAGTTCTGAATTTAATATTGTGGAATAAAAGAGAGGAATATAATTATTCCATCTTCTTGAGGGGGCTGGGGAGCTGGAATGCTGAATGATTTGAATGTGCTCTGGACATTTAATTCAATGTTTGTTCAGCAAGTAGATTAGATTTTGTTTTATTTTATTTCAGTTTCTGTGGGTTTTGAATATGAGACTTGCCCCAGTCTTATTCTATGGGAGAAGAGGACAGCACTGCTGCAAGGATTTGAGCTAGATCCTTCAAATTTAGGAGGATGGTCTTTGGATAAACATCATGTACTTAATGTCAAGAGTGGTGAGTTAGTTAATTCCATATGTTTTCTGTGCTATATGGAGTTTTGTCTGTGAGCACTTTTTATTTGCATTATATTTACACTTAAAAATGCAATTTCTCCACTCTTTTTGTTTTATCTCTAGTTCAGTAAGGTATGAGACATGTTTCAGTTGTCAGAATTTTTTTCTAGAATTTCAGCAAATTTTTTACTGTTCTGCACAGCATCGCTTTGTTAATGTCCAAATCTTTATCCTCTATGCTGTTGTTCCTTTATTCCCCTGTAATGTCTTCCTGTCTTCCTTCTCTGTTTTTCTTATATTAGCCACACCCATTCCTGGTTCCTTTTGTTTGATCTTTTCCCCTCTAATCTGAGATGGGGCTTAAAAGGAGCATGAGTCTGTGATGAAGTGCTGAGTCTCATTTGTCCTTTTGTTTTGTTACCTGTTTGTTTTTTCCTCACTTTTCTTTCTCTTTACATACCCTAAGCTGAATGTTCCTGGTCTTCATATTTTACCAAAGACTCTTAAGGAGTTGAATGCTTAGGATATATTTTATTTGTTTGCTGTAAAGTGTTTTCTACAGCCCCTCTGCTAATCCCTGCATTAACAAATTGCAAAGTATATTGTTGGTCAAGAAAACTAAAGTAGTGTTCGGAATAAACAAGACCAGGCTATTTGGACACAGTTTAAGTGCTGTGCAGCAGATCAGCCACTGCTGAGATAGCCATTTGGATAGTGCACAATATTCACTGTTGTCACCAGTGGGGAGCCAGCTACATTAGGATCATACAACTGCATTTCCAAAACAACATGAGGCTAAAAGCTTCCAGACAGATTTCTACAATGATACATTGAAAATGGTCACTCTGTCAGAGAATCCACTCTCTTCTTGGAGCAGGTACAAACTGAACAAATATTTTGTAAAGAAATCCTATCTTAAAAGCATTTCTTTAAGCCTAATAGAGATCCTTACCACTAGCTTCCCTCTTGCCTTTCATGACTGATCCTTAGTAGCCCTTCTAGAAGTTTCATCTTTCTCCTGTCTTTTAATTTGCTGTGCTGTTGTCTTCTCTGGCATGTCCATTTCTCATTTTTCATGAAAAAGTAAAAAATATGAAAGACTGAGAAGTGGAAAGAGAATAGGAAACAAAATGTAACTTAGGAAACTGGAGTGACAGGATCCAGGGACACAAAATAAGGAATATGTCATCTCAGCAGTTTGCCTTCTCACCTCTCAGTTAATAAGACAGTCTAAACCATTGTGCGAGGCCAGAGAGTTGTATGGCAGTGTTTTCTTTCATAATGAATACCAAAGGACTCTAGGTTTAGGTTTGGGTCTGTGGTTGTGTATGTGTGCATTTTTTAACAGAGAACTTCATTACTCCTTTACTTTTACTACTGCAAAATTCTTGAACTCTCTTTGCACCATTGAATAACCAAATGCTGGAGTCATTTCAGTGTACAGTCCTTAACAGCAGCTGTTGAAAAGAGAACGACTTGAAGTCCTCTGCAACGAATGACGGTAATAACTACTTTTTCTCCTCTTCATTATTAGGTATATTGCACAAAGGCAATGGAGAAAATCATTTTCTAACTCAGCAGCCGGCTGTGATAACCAGCATTATGGGGAATGGGCGCCGAAGAAGCATATCCTGCCCTAGCTGCAATGGTCTGGCAGAAGGAAATAAACTGTTGGCCCCTGTAGCACTGGCAGTGGGTATTGATGGAAGTCTCTTTGTTGGAGATTTTAACTATATTCGGCGTATCTTCCCATCTAGGAATGTTACTAGTATACTGGAGCTGAGGTAAGGTGTTTAATCTTAGCACTTCATTTATGTAGCCTGTGCTCAAATCAGCCTTTACCATTACTTTTTATAATTTTGTAAAACATTGTCACTTCCAACCTATTTAAACTCCAGTGGAGAAATGGGGCACAGAAATGCATAGTTCAAAGTCTGTAGCTTATCAGAGCAATGACTACAGAGAAGAAGTGAAGAGTACAAAATTACTCGTAAAAAAAAAAATACAAACTACCTTAATCTGTCCTGTTGGTGATCATTTTATACAATCTCTCCTGATTACATCTTTTAGTTTTGTTTGAAAACTACAGTGTGGACTGCCCTTAGGTATGGAGCCACAGTGATAAGCAGAGGTGTGACATTCATACAAGGTTAGAAGGAAGGTTCTCCTGACACTGGTTTTGAGAGCTGCTTTCCCACTTCTTTCCCATACTTCTAAGTCTTATTTCTGTAGGTTGACAAGTGCAGTTAAGATTGACATACAGAGTCACCTTGCATCATCAGAACTCTTTAAGATTGTATCTCTGTCCTCCCATCCCGTGTCCACATACCCCGCCCCCTTCATTAAGATTTGGTCACTTAATAGGGAAGGCATGAGTGTAGAGTGTATCACTTCACCCATTTCTGTTCCATCTTCTTTTTTTCATTCTTTTAGGAGAGGCAAGAGCTATTGCTTTAAACCATAATTCATGTAACTGGACCTTATAGTTACAGTGCTGTTGAGTATCTGCAGAAGAATGCAGGAAAATAGCTTGCATTGGCTGTCTTCTGATACTTCTGCAGCCCACTCGGGCAGTAGGATTAGTGCTCTTGTAAATTGGCTATAGCTGCAGAGTACACTGAGTGAATTTAGGTCATTAGCCTTTTTTTTTTTTAAATGATATGGCCAATAAGCAATTTCTCTGCTTCCACTGTACTTTTGGTTTTTAATTAGTGAGAAAAAGTGCAAAATGATTGGACTGTTAGAGAATAGAAGGCTTAACTCTATTTTACAACTTTCTTCCATTCATGTAATTCTGTTAGTGTCACTGTTGTGAATTCTTATTTATATGAGAGAAAAGAGATCTGATTCAGGCCAATTCTAGTCTGAGATCACTGACACCTACCTCATACACCATCAGGCTGCCTCATTATAGGGGTTTTTTTGAAAAAAATAAAAGCCATAGATCATCCAGTGCTTTCTGCTGGCAGCTCAGCATAAACCACAGAAGGTAGCAGGTAGGGATGTGTGACCTGCTATATATATTTATATCAATATACTCGATAACTCTGCTTTATACAGAATATGCTGATTTTTTTTTCTAATTTGTTCAATTCTGTTTAGCTTTCTAGTAAATAGGACTACAGCTTTATAAGTAAAAATAAACATTTTCAAATTAGGATGCTTAATATAGTATTTATATGCACCTCAGTTCCTAATATCAGCCAGTGACAAAAGTAGTTTATCACTGAAAGCAAAGTAGTTTGTTTTCTCTTTATGCAAGAGAGAACTTGGGCTTTTCAGCATGTGCGAGGAAAAACAGGAAAGGACATCAGTAAAGAAACAGAAGATGGGCTTCCCAATCTATTTTTGTCCTCTTTCTCTTTTCTTTCATGGAAGTCTGTTGTCCATAGCGCAGTTTCTTTAGCTTCTGTTATAACTATTAGCAGTGAACAATAAAGCTATTGAACTTTGAGTGCAGTTGGACAGCTGCAAATGACTTGACACACAGATTTTTAGGATTTGCAGTGATTTCTTTTGCTCCTTGTTCTTCTAAAGAGAATTAAGGTCCATCCCCACAAACATCATCCATAGCAGTGACTGTGATTCAGTGGTTGTCCTAAAATCTGTATGAGTTACAGAGATAGAAGTTTGAAGATTTCAGCTATTTAAGTACGAATGAGGGCACAGTCATCAGGTAGTACCAAGTAGCTTGAATAACATTGCAAATAGTTATGTCCATAAGTATTAGAAACCTAATACATCCTTTTATTTAGATTTCACAGTGGGTGTAATTTTGGTTTTACATAAGCCAATATAAATCCTGAGTAACTTTTTAACTCTGAATATGCCAGTGTGCATATTTGCTTTGAACTGTCCTTTATGACAGTGCCTGATCTGAGTGGCTAATAGGAATTTTGGCTCAAGAATGCTGCATGCCACGCTTAACGTTGGTATTGCAAGTTTGAGGCTGTGCATTAGTGCTGCAGCTCAGGAGTCATGCACCTCCTTATTTCATTCAGTGGATATTCCTAAATGGAAATTACATGAATGCAGTGAAACACTGTGGTGTGGAGAGTGTATTAATTTACTTCTGGGGAAGAAGAGGACACTTTTCCTTTGACTTTGTGTCTACCAGTAAACTAGGGATCAATTAATGCCATATATCTCCCATTGTACAGTTTTTACTGCTCATTTAGAAGGTTTTTTTACCCTCAGATTTGCTCTGATGGGCTTAAATAGATACCAGGTAGCATCCAAACTTGTTTTAAGCAATTGTTTCAGAGACTAGGAGGAGAGGAAAATAAACTGTGTAGTAGAAATTTGTTTAGAAATAGCCTGTTGGACTAAACAACTATTTTGACTAAAGAGATTGCCTTCAACTAGTGACAATATCCTAAGCCCAGTACTTTCCCCTTTACAGTTCTGTATTCAGAAAACTGACAGTTTCTTTCTCTCCCAGCCCAAAAGCTACACATATTTCCATGTGAAAACTCTTTCAATAGCCCAGAGAGTTCTTGAAAAATATATGGGCGGTGGGGGTTGGGGCCAAGTGTACCCTACTAGGGAACTAGCTTGCAACTCTATCGCTCCCAGTTGCTCTTCACCCGTAAACCAAGCTAAGGCTAGTGCTGAAAAGAGATTATCTTCTCCTGTGTCCTTTTGTAAAATAAAACAAATACTATGTTTGCTTTACCATCTATTCTTCAGCTAACTGTTTGTTCTTTTTTCTTCTGTTCCCTTTCTATAAAGAAATAAAGAGTTTAAACATAGGTAAGACACGAGCTCTTTCCCATATAATTTGATATGGTTTGTTTGCTACATTGTGTTTGCTTTTTGTGTTGTGCTTCTTGTGTACTGTTATGTTCTTCATGTACCATATATAGAAACATTTTTATGTGCTAATTGTGTGTTATGAATATGATAAGCGTTAGCAATTACGAAATGCAGTCAAAAAGCAACCAAATAAGTTCTGACAGTAATTAGAAATTTCTAGTAGAATTCAAGTATAATGAACCCCAAGCTAACTTCTATATAAACACTTCTCCCTGCTGTCTATAATTGGTCTAAATGGTTGAGGTAAACTACAACAGCATTTTAACAAATGCCAGAAAGGTTCACAAAAGCACTAATGACTGCAAATAGGTCAAAAACTCATTTTCCGGTCATTAATGATTTTCTGAACCCTCTGTCCTTTTTCATAATTTAGTTTCTATTTTCTTTCATCAAGTACATTTAACAGTCAGGCAACCTGTGGGACTGCTTGTATGCAACTACTAGATACAGTTGCTGTAAGATTCATGGGGTTGGCATAACCTTGTGAACATTAGGAGAAAAGATTTGTCATCAGCTCACCTGAGCACTAAGCCTTCTGGATGGCAGCAGCATAGGAAATGCTTGTACCTTCTTCCATACCACACCTGGGCGAGGGAGGATGTTCACCCTGGAGAACATCAAGGGCAAGAACAAGAAGACCTGTTGGAAACTATTCCACAGTGTTCTGTACATCACCCTTTTAAAACCGCACTTTCCATTTCTGTAATACAAGTTAGATGCAAAAGATGTCTGGACTAAACAGTATCATTTCCCCATTACGATATATTTTGCTATAGCAAGCATAACTCCACTGAATTTTCTTATCTGGATGAATTCATTCACAATTTGCTAATGATTTTTGGTGATGCTGGAGGCTTCTCATTTGCAACTATAAGCTTAGTTAATTTTTCAGGTGCTTAAGAGATTTGCTCTGGGCAGCTTGTCTTTTTGGTTAAATTTAAAGCAAAGCTATTGTTGCGCTGCTGTGAATTTGATACCCGTATAAGAAGAGCAGGGAGGACGAGCTGGTCCTGCCTGCCCTTGCTGTCAGGCACCAGGCTCCCTCACAGACCAGAGTAAGGCTGCACGCGGTGGTAGCTGCTGCGTTCACCGGGGAGGACGAGAGGCAGAGACATTGTTGGCAGAGGCCTCTGAGCAATACCAAATGTTGTGCAAAATCTTTTAAAACAAGGTACATTCCTTGGCTTTCTGTAATTTGAATAAAAGATTGCAGTGGCATGTAGAAAAGAGAGGCAGAAATCTTTAATTGTTCAGATGCCAGTTTGAGAAATATTTACTACTTATTTATAAAATAGATCCCTGTGTGAGGTAATAATCTAGTAGTTTCTCTGGGGATACGATGAGTGCACGTTTCCTTTCACCAGTCATCTTCTGCCAGAGTCCCTCAAATATTTGTCATGGAGAGCCTTCCACTATCTGTTTCCTTACGGAGCTCAGGAGAGAGCAAAGGCATATGCAGCAGGTCTGCTCCACTGAGTTGCTCCCAGATACGGAACAAAAGCTCCTGTCTGACTCCCTGGCAAAATGGCCGTGAGGGAGATTCCAGTGGAGAAAGGCAGGGCCAGCTGCACGGACACACCATGACTGCAGAGGAGGAGAGGGAAACAGGCCCATGTTCTGACATTGCTCTTTACCCTGACTCATGCCTTACCCCGTCCTGGTGACACTGGGACGTACCCCAGGCGAGCAATGGGCAGAAGGGAAGCAGGGCTGTGCTCACTCAGGAAGGCAGGTGCAGGCTGGCAAAATCACATTGAGACCCTTCCAGTGCTGTGGAATGGCTGCTGCTCCCTGGCAGGCAGCAGAGCAGCTGCCGCAGGCACTGCTCTGAGACCTCCCGCTGCCAGGCCCGGGCAAGGCATCGGGCAGCGCGCAGCCATGTCAGCGCCCAGCTCTGGTCTGTAGGTGCTTCGGGCAGCACACGGCCATGTCAGCGCCCAGCTCTGGTCTGTGCCTGCCTCGGGCAGTACACGGCCATGTCAGCGCCCAGCTCTGGTCTGTGCCTGCCTCGGGCAGTACACAGCCATGTCAGCGCCCAGCTCTGGTCTGTACCTTCCTCGGGCAGCACACGGCCATGTCAGCGCCCAGCTCTGGTCTGTGCCTGCCTCGGGCAGCACACGGCCATGTCAGCGCCCAGCTCTGGTCTGTAGGTGCCTCGGGCAGCACGCGGCCATGTCAGCGCCCAGCTCTGGTCTGTGCCTGCCTCGGGCAGCACGCGGCCATGTCAGCGCCCAGCTCTGGTCTGTAGGTGCCTCGGGCAGCACGCGGCCATGTCAGCGCCCAGCTCTGGTCTGTAGGTGCCTCGGGCAGTACACGGCCATGTCAGCGCCCAGCTCTGGTCTGTACATGCCTCGGGCAGCATGCGGCCATGTCAGCACCCAGCTCCGGTGTGTGCCTGCCTCGGGCAGCACATGGCCATGTCAGCGCCCAGCTCTGGTCTGTACATGCCTCGGGCAGCATGCGGCCATGTCAGCACCCAGCTCCGGTGTGTGCCTGCCTCGGGCAGCACATGGCCATGTCAGCGCCCAGCTCTGGTCTGTAGGTGCTTCGGGCAGCACACGGCCATGTCAGTGCCAGCTCCGGTCTGTGCCTGCCTCGGGCAGCACACGGCCATGTCAGCGCTCAGCTCTGGTCTGTACGTGCCTCAGGTCTCCCTGTTCAGCTGAGGTGGAGGTGCCCCATGTTTTCAAAGGGCCAGGCAAAAGGCACTCTGGGCAGGAACCTGCAAGCCCACAGCTGAAGCCTTTGGCAGTTGGCTGCTCTGCTGCTGTTGCAAAGCCTTCAGCTACGTTTGGGTGTATTTTGAAGTATGGCACAACACTAGTACCAGAGCAAAGTTTGTTCTTCATGTAAGAGATGGCATGGTGGAAGAAGAGAGAAGAATTTCAGAACAGTGACAAATCTGCAGGTGTTTGTATGGCTCAGATTCTCAAGAGACTGGTGAAATCTTGTAAGTGAAAAGAGCTGTTTTTCTACGTGGCAAAGAAGAGAGAGCTTTGTTTTGGAGGGATGAGAAGGAATGTGATAAGGGTCTAGTGAAGAGGTGCAGTCTGCTGCTGAAAATAAGGATAACAACTTGGGGAATAAAGAGATTGTGCTCTAATCTCAAGCATGTCACTAGTCTCCCTGCATAACTTTGTCTACACCACTTAACCTCTCTGTGCCTCAGTTTCCTCCTCTGTAAAATGGGTGTAATACCCATCTTTTTAAAGTACTTTGAGATCCATGCATGAAATAAACCTGCCAAGTATTTTTTGTTTGTTGTGTTTTTCCATCTCGAATTTCTACACTCCTAGACTTCAGCAGATGGTATTACCTCTGCCTACTGAATTTTGATCAAACCAATCTCCTCCTTACTTTCTACAGTTTTAGAAGAAATTGTTACTGACCTAAAATCATGGCATGTCAAAGACTGGCATAGAGGAAGGTAACTGTAGAAAGTTATATTTTTGGGCCTCCTCATTCCTCCAAATCTGGTCATGACTACATGAACGCAGTTGTCTTTGTGCTGCTGATAATCCGTCTGCCGAAAGTGGCCTTATTATAGTTTCAGCAAGTCTGATCAAGAAATGGCTTATGTCCATCATAACTTACCTCTGTGTATCCTCACTCTTGGAGATGGGCACTTTTGCCACCTGAAACTAGGAGTGTGGATATTTGGAGGCAAATATCTCTGGTTACTGGTAAGTAACCTTCACTTTTTTTATTCCCGTCTTCATTTGTCTCCTATGCTTTGAAACCACCATTGACCTTCTTTACGCTCACCCATAGGCTCCAAAGGCTGGAAAATTCACATCATACTTAAAATCCAACTGAATTGAGTTAAACTAGCCAGGCAAGATTTTGAAAATATTTCTGCGCTGCAGTTCTGTGTGTGTGAATATACATACATATATATATATATACATCGCAGAGATTGACATTTCTCAATTTGCAGATGATTTGCTAAAGTAGTTCCAAAATGTGACAAGCTGTCAAAAACCATATATTTCAGAAGAGAAGTAGCTTTCCATATGAGCACCCATTCTAATCGCAAACTGAGGACCAGTTTTTCAATAACAGAAGGTTTGAAGTTAAAGTCAGACACTTGGGGGTCTCTGGTTTTAGTTATATAACCAACTTCATCTGCTGTAAATGAGATTCTTGATAGGAATGAATGAGAGCAAATTTGCTTTAGGAATCAATTTGTTATGCCTCTGCCTCCTATCTATACAAGAGCACACAACTCTTGTGGCATAATATAAGTAACTCAGAAGCTGATTCTTTGATCTTACTCCTATGACTTTTGCTTTCAAGAGAAGTTAAACAAGGTGGTAGGGAGCGGAGGTGCAACAGGTAGAGATAAGCCAAAGAGAATTGACCTGGAGCAGATCTAAAGGGCTAAAGAGATCAAGAGGAAAGTCTGCTGTGCAGCTTTGGCTTATTGGGCTCTGCTGTGCAAGGTTTAGTGTACCAGGATGAATGAGATTTAAAATGATAGTGCTTCTGAAACACTGACCAGGCCCTAATCAAATTAGGTCCTCAGATGGTAGTCCTTCAGACTCCACCTCTGTGTGAAGGTGTCAGACTTTCTTTCCAGATCTCTCTGTGCCTGATGAGTATCTTAAGCTTTGAAAGCCTGTGAAGTTTCTAGACTGCTCAGCTATTTCTGTTTTATGCTTTCTTTTTCTCTAAA
This sequence comes from Caprimulgus europaeus, assembly GCA_907165065.1. Next base: position 34,692,658 of record OU015531.1, on the reverse strand, counting down.
GCAACAATCCCGCTCATAAATACTATCTGGCCGTGGACCCTGTTTCAGGCTCACTGTATGTATCGGACACTAATAGTCGACGAATATACAAAGTCAAGTCCCTCACTGGCATGAAAGACCTAGCTGGTAACTCAGAAGTGGTAGCAGGGACTGGAGAGCAATGCCTGCCCTTTGACGAAGCCAGATGTGGGGATGGAGGGAAGGCGGTGGACGCAACCCTAATGAGCCCTCGAGGTAAAGTAGGAAAAGAAGCTGGAGAAAATGACTGCATGAGGCTAGGCTGGATGTGGAAATAATTATCTGGCAATTAAATCACTCCTTGCTCGGTAATTTTTATTCTGGGCTTTAATTACAGTGGATTGGCAAGTGTTCGTGCTCTGTTTAGTTAAAGCAAACTTTATTACCCCAACACTGAACACTGCAAAAGGAGAACAGAACACAAATTAGCGGGGTACCGTTCACTCCAAGAAGCAAGCATGTAAACTGAGAAACAAATTACTCTTTGAGATGCAGTCTTTGGGGAGAAATACTGTCTGCTGTGGCTTTTTGCTGAGTTTTTATTCTGTGTATCCTCTTTTTCTTCAGAGGTGGAGGAAAAATAAAAAGGATTTTTGCCCTTTCCAGTTTCTAATTTTTAACAAAAAAAATTTCAAGATGATGTAGAGATTTGTGGATGTGGTTTTTTAAGATTTTTTTTCCTATTGTTTCATCTTAATTGTAAGGATGAATTAATCAGGTGTATTGCCAGGTGTTTCAAACATCTTTGTGTTTTATTTCAATGGTTGAAAATAACTAGATGATTGAAAAGCAAATAAAAAGGAAAAGCCTTGTTTCTTTGTATAGGTGATAACTTCAGTTAATACATACAGAGTATATTAATAGGACAGAGCTGCTTGCATGTTTTAAGTTAAGCCTCTACGTAGCAGTTAAGAAGATAAAGCTGTGTCTTCTCTCAATAGGATGGGTACTGCAACCATTTGAAGACAAAATTTTTAGATCAATACTTTATTTTCAGCCCGCGAAATGGACAAGGCAGTGCCCCAAATCAAAGCAGGAAAGGCATGTGAGAAAAAGCCTGCCCTCTATCACAACAGGCTGCAGCATCCTTCTGTTCCTCCAAGGGAGCACCCTTTTATTCTGTGCCTTTCCTCTCCAAGGACTCCCAGTGTGACAGACATTGGACCTTACCTTTTATTCCTAGGCTGGAAATCACTGTGTCTTCATCTGGAAACACCAGATGTTCTTCCCATATTCCTTACTGCAACAGGTCAAGGAATTAAAAAGCATCCTGAAAGAATGTAATGTCCTCTTAATTTTTCAAAATTTAAAAAAAAAAATTAAAATATATCTAAAAATTCTTCACCCTTATTAAGATCCTTCAGATGAAGAAAGTGCCTCAAATTTCTGAGATTAACATTTAGGAGATAATTTTTTAAATATTTTTTTAATGTAATATATCATACAGAGTTTGAATTTAGAAATAAGCTGATGCATTGTGCTGGCTCTTTGGCATGATTTGGGGATTTCTATGGTTTTCTTTTCTTCATAGTCCCAAAGGATAAACCTGCTTAATGCCATTTATTCAGCAGAACTACAGGTACTTGGCAGGTTCCAGGACCTGTTCTCAGGTTGGAAGGGAATAAAAAAAAGCAGGGGAAGTGAACAAACATCACCATCTTGTAAACTTGTTAATAAGACGAAGCCTGCCTTGAAGCTAGGAGCTTCACTGCTTCACTGATGCCTGGTTTTTATACTTGCAGGAATTGCAGTGGATAAGTATGGACTCATGTATTTTGTTGATGCCACTATGATTAGAAAAGTGGATCAGAACGGAATTATATCAACCCTACTGGGCTCCAATGATCTAACTGCTGTTCGACCTCTCAGCTGTGATTCCAGCATGGATGTCACCCAGGTAGATTCTTACTGCATTTATTTTCTTCTCTTCCTTAGAAGAGATGAGCATCTATTTTGGATGACTGCCTGGCCACTTAAGAAATACATTATGCAGCACAAGATGATAGCGTATTTGATTCATTACTGAAATGAGTGAACTTTCCTTTTACTGTGGCTAACACAGGTTATTTATGCAACTATAGAGAAATAAGAGTGAGGTAATGGGAGTTATTGTCTTAATTGCCTGTTTTTCTGTAATTATTTTAGAGCTTCCACAATGTAGCATTCATTCTTTGCACAGAAACACAATTAGCTGAAGTTACCACTGCACATAGCTTTAATATTTCCAAAAAACTAAATCATTGTTTGAAATAGTTGCCGTTCATGACTTGGTTACATGATTTAGCTGATAAACACCTCACTAATTTGCTGTTGTTACACGTGGAATTTTAAACACTAGAAGTGTACTTTTCAGTTATGAGTTTTACAGTAATAATTTGTGCAACTCATAGGTACGGCTGGAGTGGCCTACTGATCTCGCTGTCAATCCCATGGACAACTCACTTTATGTCCTAGAGAACAATGTTATTTTACGGATCACAGAAAATCATCAAGTTAGCATTATTGCTGGACGCCCCATGCACTGCCAGGTTCCTGGTATAGACTACTCTCTTAGCAAACTGGCTATTCATTCTGCACTTGAATCAGCCAGTGCCATTGCCATCTCACACACAGGAGTTCTTTACATCAGTGAGACAGATGAAAAAAAAATTAATCGGCTACGCCAGGTAACTACCAATGGAGAAATATGCCTTCTTGCAGGGGCAGCTTCAGACTGTGATTGCAAAAATGATGTCAACTGTAATTGCTATTCTGGGGATGATGGGTATGCCACTGATGCCATCTTAAATTCACCATCTTCCTTAGCTGTGGCCCCAGATGGTACCATCTACATAGCTGATCTTGGAAATATCCGCATTAGGGCTGTCAGTAAAAACAGGCCCATTCTTAATTCTTTTAACCAATATGAAGCTGCATCTCCAGGAGAACAGGAGCTGTATGTCTTCAATGCTGATGGGATTCACCAGTACACTCTCAGCCTTGTTACCGGGGAGTACTTGTACAATTTCACCTATAGCAGCGATAACGATGTCACGGAGGTGATGGACAACAGTGGCAACTCCTTGAAGGTCCGTCGGGATGCCAGTGGGATGCCCCGCCATTTACTGATGCCGGATAATCAGATTGTCACGCTGGCTGTTGGTACTAATGGTGGACTCAAGCTAGTCTCAACACAGACCCTGGAGCTCGGATTAATGACATATAATGGAAACAGTGGTCTCTTAGCAACGAAGAGTGATGAAACAGGATGGACAACATTTTATGAGTAAGAATGTTTTTGGATATATTAAGCATACATTTATTTTTCAAATGGTAGTGGGTAGGCCCTAAATTGACCCTACTGAAATTTGTTGTAGGCTTTTCACTGGTACTGAATCAGGCCGTTACCTCTCAGCCTAGTATGATACTGGAAATGATTAAGTGGCTTCTTGATTTCATCAGTTTTGCCGGGTCCTTTGGGTGGGTACGGAACCACCTAAATTCCTGCCGGCAGTTTGAGGCCAGTGGGGAAGCTCGAAGGACTGTGTACCACCCTCAGAGACCCATGTTTGATTTACCACATTGGGTCCCTGCTCTCAGTTGCAGCAAGGCTGCAGTTAACTCGCCTCCAGACCAGCCCCCAGCAATCTATGGCTCCTACTGAGCTGCTTCTCTCTAGGAACCCTAATGCTGCAGCTTCTTTTGGAACTCAAATTATGTATCTTTCTGTTCAGACTCATATATTACTCATGGTTGTTAAAATGTTGATTAACTTCACTGATTGTTCGTTCTTGATACAAGTGAGGAAATTAGATCCCCAGCTATCTGTCAGACCCCTGGTGTAACTTCCATAATTTGTAGATAACCCAAAAGCACACTGCTGTTCATGAGCATATAGATTAAAAAGACAGAACTTCCTCTTTAAATGAAATTCATCAGAGACAAAGTTCAAAAGTATATTAAAAATCTAGAAAAACTAGTCAGATTTTTATTAATAGTTATTCTGCTCTTAGTCGTCTTACTGCCACTTATTGATCAAAACAATTTTTAAAATAGAAGCTAAACGTGATCTAGAAAATATACATAACTTCTAAGTATGGCAAGTCTGATGCCGTATATTTTGTTTTTAATAGTTAATTAATGATTATTAAATACCATTTCTTAAATTAGTGGGTAGAAAGCATGAATAGGGCTTTAATTTTAAATTGTAGGCTTATTTTTAAGGTTACAGACTAGCAGTGATGCACACCTCTTCTCGTTTATTATGCATTTATCTTGGCCAGAAATTTCTTTGGTGCATAAGCAATGCAGGAATAAAGAGAACTGCGTTCAAAATGCTCAAAATATATCTAAATCAGCATTGCACCTCAGTATTTTGTCCACTCTGTGTTTTCTCCCCGTAAAAAGGAAAGCAGTGCCCTCTCGTGGTCCCCTTCTGATGTGGCCCTGGAAATTGAACTGCTGCGAGTTTTCAGCTAGACTGTGGGTAGAGATGCAGAGGGTTTTTTCTCCTTAATATTTTGCAAAGAGTATTTCTTCACCACACGTTAGTTAAAATATAATCCTGTTATGTGAACGCATGAAGGAATTACCTGCTGATTACAAGATCAAGTAAAAGCTCAGTGTGCTAGCCGGTGGTAAAATCTCACATTATTGATAAAGAGATGTGAATGCCCTTCTAAGTAGTTTTTTTTGTTGTTTTTCATAAATAGCTAGCTCAAGATTCAGATCAGAAGTACTATAAACTAGTTATGTCTTACTAGTCCTTAATTGTAGAAAATTAAATAGCAAAGTAATTTAAAACTCCACATGAAAATCAATGAAACATTTAAAAAGGTCATTAGAAAGTTACAGGTTACAAAACTGGTATAACCAGGGGATGAGAATCACGTGAAGTACTAAGCCTGATTTATTAGAAAAATTGTGCTATGATTCCCAAGTAAATATAGAAGGTAGGTGCTTTGATGTCTTACTGAAATGCACCTGGAAATATAATTTAATATGTATATAGTGCTGGCACGTTGACTAGATTTTTTTCCAAGATCAAAAAACAAAAGATGCACAACCCTTGCCTCAGGTCCGTGGAAGTTAAGTACCATATTTAGGTCTTTTCAGGTACTAGTTATAGTACAGCCTGAGGTACTATCTTAGATGATAAGTAACCTTGATGAAGCAGCAGAATTAACTTACTTTCTCCCAGATTTGTACATACATTCTTATAAGCACAGAGCCCATAGATGAGATGACAGTATAGACATTTTTTGCATTAAAAAAGCATATAGTTTATAGTGCACATGTAAAATAAACAAGGTGACTGTTATCTAGGTTAGAAAAAAAGCCATAAAACGCCATTCAAAAATAAGTTAAAGGAAGATGTGTATCTATATATGTGCATGGAAAACCCTGTGTGAGGACTAGAAGTTACCTATATGCATTGGAGATACTCATTACAAAATACCCAAAAAACAGAGGCAATTCCTTTAGGCTGATCCTAAACAGCTGACTTACAGTAACTTCATAATAAGCTTTGTCATCTCATTTACCCCCACAGCTGAGGAGTTTATTAATAAGATTATAAGAATTATTTAACTCAAATTTACAAACCTAAACAATCACACTTCAGTCACTCAGTACTGGTTTCTGGTTTCTATTTGTTCTTCAAAGCAGCCCCAAGGAGAAAATTCTGTAGTCATTATTATGCAATTTCTTTTGGTAGCTATAAGTTAATACCAATTGAAGATGAAAGAAATAAATACTTAGCCAATGAGAGTTTATAAGGACAACAAAATAGTTTTATGTGCCATTACATTCATACATTTATACAGCGATAATAAATACCCAAAATTGTTAATATGGCAGCAGAAGTGGAAAAGAACAAATGTCTTATAAGTAGTGAAATACTAGGCGAAGAACTAAAGTTCTTATGAAAAATTTATTTCAGTGCATTTATATCAACCAGACATTGAAGTGCCATGCTCTCTTATTGGGTATATTCCTTTTTTTAATCTGAAACTATACCCTGAAAATGCTCACAAAATTAAATTTGTGCAGTGTGTCTAGGTATGCATGTGTATATGCAGAGAAATGCATACACAAACTATCTGTGTGTGTGTGTGTGTGTGTATATTCCATACAGAGTGTGTGTATATGCATGCAGTTCATTTGCAGTAGGAACAGGCAAGGCTCTTAAATAATGTAACAGCCAGCAGCAGGCTCACATGGGGTAATTTAAGCTTGGTTTTGGGCACAAAGCACAGATCTTTGAAGCAGTCCTCCATGGTATTTCACTTGGTCTTGGGAGCATTCTAAGAGAACATTGCAGTTTTCTTCTTGAATCAGATTGGTTTTTATAAGGGAGAGAAAATAGGGATATATGTAAATGTGTGTGGATCTGCACATTGCCCTGCTCTGTGTTTTGTCTAAAGCTGCTGTTACTCTTTCTGCATTGCTCTCCACGGCACTGTCCTCGCTGCTCCCGCCTGTGAGCTGTCGAGCAGTGCACAGCTCAAACCTCAAAGGCCAGAATGCTGGGGATGAAAATGGTGTAAGATACAAAGGTGCCATGATACTGGACAGCCTTCAATGTGTTACCATAAGCCTGCTGAAGGGATGCACAGGTCAGCTAGTTGTAGGAATCTGAGAAGGTGGCCACAATGGCTCCGCTGCGTCTCACAGTTGAGCTATAGCTGCGTTTGGTGGCCCAGCACACACAGACTCAGCCAAGAGCTTTCGTGTCCGCCCAGGGCGCCAGTGGCTGCTGTTACCCAGACCAGTCCTAGGAACTGCAGTCTTGGAAACCTTGGCCTGCTTGGGCAGGCTTGGTTGCAATTAGCGATATGTCAGCAAGTTAGTAGTGGGCACAGGCAGGTGCTAGTTTTTAAAATACTGGGATTAAGAAAGGATCTCTCCCCTTGTCATTTCATTAGTAGAAAAACTTGGGATGAAACCTAACTCTAACTGAAGTCAGTAACAAAAGCTCAGGAATTTCAGTGTATCCAGAACCCACCTCAACTGAAGATATAAAGATTGCCTTATCAGATCTGATTCATCTAGCCTGATGCCATGTCATAGACTGTGATATGTCCTGGTTGCTTCTGAATAAGATACCAAGAAGCCCCAGGTCAATTAGTATATTTTCTATTGTGAAATTTTCTTTTTTTACTTCAGTACACCTGGGTTCATGTCATGAAGAAGAGAGGTATATAAACATTTAATTCCTTTATAGCTTTATTCTTATTATTCAGATAAATTCTTGGTCGTTGTATTCTACTAAGCACTTGCTCTCACATAATACATAAATTTAAAAAACCCTCAATAATACATCACTTCTAAATTTTGTAGTACATAAAAGGTTTCTGTTTTCACTTTAATTTTTTTACCTTTAAGGTATTTTTTAAAAAGAGGATTTTATTGATGAAATGGATAAATTAGAAATGCCTTCTTTACACGCTGGTATTGCAGTGTGTATATATCATTTAAGTAATGATTTTTTTATATGTCTAGCTCATAAACTAAATGGTTTGCAGATCTTCAGAGAGTACTTTTATAACTGTCACTTTAAGCATGTCCATCACTTGCCTATAAACCCTTTTAATCTCTGCCATTGCTGATTTCAAAAATTGTGAGCAGCACTGGGAAACATGCCCCATGGCGGGGGGCAAAACACTGATTTCTAGAAATAGCATTAGAATATTTTCATTTTTCTGTTTCAGTCCCTGTACATCCTCATCCATATTTACTTTTTAGACTGCCCTTGCACTTTGAACAGAGATTTTTCAGTGAGTAGCCCACAGCAATCCCCAGGAATTTTTCCTGGGTTAATTAAAAACTCAGCAATGTGAACGAAGAGTTTAAATTAATCTCTTATTTGCATTGCTTAAAATATATTTGCTGATGGGGAATTCTGCCAACCATTTTTCTGGATGTTCACCAAGCTCTGCATAGTCATGCTCAAACCACTCATAGACTTTTCTAGTTTGTCCTAAACAACATTGTCTCTTTTGTAATATTTGACACCTAAGTATTCTCTCCATCACTCTGCTAATCCCTAAACATACCACAGTACTCCACATACAGACTCTTAGGGCATATCTCATTGTTAACCTTTGAGATTTTTGAAGCTGTCCATTTTTTGTACTTTTTGTTTTTCCTTGCTAGATGGATATTTGACTGGATCAAGTTCTTCCCTCAGCTATACTGTATGAATACTTTTCAATTTTCTTTTTTTTGTAAGACCTTTGTGCAGACTTAACCAAACCCCCTTTCATAGATTATCAACATACTATCTTTTCTCCAGTATCTTACTGATATGGAAAAAAAAAAGTTTATAAATATATATCTGTGGGTAGAAACTTGTGACTTCTACTAAGGAAAATCATGCTGCTTAATCTTTATTTGATCCTGAACTGCTTAAATTAACACAATATATTATTGGTCCCTTTTAGGTCACATGATGCTTTGTTTTATTGATTTACTTCTTTGCCTAATACTTCCATTGGTTCTGGTAAGGCTTGTTGTTCCACAGGTGATTTTTTTTCCTTCCTCCCCAATATTGAGTTGAATGGGTACAACCATTTGCAGTGGATTTGAAAGGCATATTTTATATTTGTATTAACTGAGGAACCAATATATGTGTTATTTCTGGAGATTTGCTGTACAGTTCAGGTGGCCTACTTTGAGGTTTCTGAATGATTTAATTGTAAAAAGTCACGTTGAAAGCACTGATTTTGTTTCATCTTTACAGCTAACCACGTCGTACAAAGAACTCTGCTAGCTCCGTGATACTAAATGTGCTTCTCTTCTCTTCTGTTACTCTCAGGCAGTGCAATGGATTTACCAGTTCTCTTCCAGGCTTCCCACTCCCTGGATTTCTGCATTCGAAGGATGACCAGTTGGTTTCAATCTCTACCTAAACTTTTCCCTTTATCTACACAGGACATTTTTTCTTGCCTTTCTGCTGTTTAGAAGTATGTGCGCTTTGGTAGCGGCTGGGTGAGAGACTCTTGCACAAGCAGAGAATTGCAGCAAGCAGAGTGTCAGACTGGAATACTGATTTTGTTTCAGGTCCCCATTTCTTGCCCTTGTGATCCAAGGAATTGCTGCTTTAGCATATGTATGCACACAAATATAGCATACAAAGGAAAGGGAGAGACAGTATGATTTGATTTCAGGCAGCATTCCTCCTTTTCCCCCTCCTCAGGCTTTATACCTCTTAAATAAATTTAACTCACTAAACTCATGGAAAGCCCCTTTTTCATTTATTTTTTTTATCTTTATGCCTCTGGAACACTTAATTCATCTTCTAAGGTATATTATGATTGCTGACTGCTGCCCTTTGTGCAACTCCAACCTATCACTTTAACTTCTCATCATTCATCTTTATGAGCCAAAATACTGACCCCAAAATGCAGTTCAATACCACAGATAAGATCTAAGTGAAATTATTAGGTTCTCGAGCAGATGTCCTTTTTAATCTCCTACGTCAAGTTTATTCCTTGATACGCCACTTAGGACCATATTTAGTAGTTTCTACTAAGTATTCAATTGCAAATGTGCAGTGTATGCAATTGTATATTGTAGTATCCATCCTAAGTCCACTCCCTTAGAGTGAAGTACAACTATTAAAATACAGATGAATTCAGTAATTATAATCGTTTGAGCCAAATATCACTCTGTATATCCACAATAATTCAATTAATTAATTTAATAATTTAAAAGACGCTGGACTGGATTAACACTCATGTAGTTGAGATCAGTATCTCTAAAAATCATTATTTCATCATTATAGACTCTTTCAAGAACAGAGAAATAGGTATGGCCAGGATGTTCTTGAAAATCTGTTTCATTCTGGGTTTTTTGCACAAATGTGGTGCATTATTAATACATTGGGTATTGAAATGAAGATATATCCTCATGCTTTTTTGCTCTCACTAACTTTTCTATTAGCTATGATCATGAAGGGCGTCTGACCAATGTAACACGTCCCACTGGAGTGGTAACTAGCCTTCATCGAGAAATGGAAAAGTCTATTACCATCGACATTGAGAATTCTAATCGGGATGACGATGTCACGGTCATCACAAATCTCTCCTCTGTGGAGGCTTCCTATACAGTTGTTCAAGGTACCAAAGCACACTTCTCAGCACATCTCCTAACCACACACACAACTTGAGAAAGCAATTCACAAAAGATTTGTGTCATTAGTACACTCATGAGCAGGGGCAAAATGTATAAGGTTTGCAAGAAAAACTCCTTTAAAACTCCTTCCTAAAATGACAGGTCTTCAGGACAGGTAAGAGACATTTCACAGTCATGCTTTGTGTCAAATGGTCATTATCTGCTGGTGTAAGCTAGTCCTGCCATTACCTCTTGGGTCAGGTTCGCTTTCCCCACCCATATATTTCTCTCTACTTCACTGCAAAATTGGTTGTGACTCAGTGCCGCAGAGATGCAGTCTGACTGCTGCATGTTGGCTGCCTGGGTAGAGATCCTTGTAGAGAGAAAGGCTCAGGTAGCCCCCTACTATTAGAAATGAAACCTTCCAAAGTTATACACTAACATTAAATTAAATGTCGAACAATCAGGGCAGTGGATGATCTTGTGCCACAATTTGCACTTCCGAGAACAGTGTTACAGCCCAAGTATGTCAGGAGAGATCAGCTACAATTAAAAGGTTAAATGCTTGCATAGAGCTTTCCAGCACCTCCCAGGCATTATATCTGAAGTGAAGTCAGTTATCAGAGATAGACTGAAAGGAATTGGGTGAGTGATGTGGGTTTTTAATTAAGATATAATGTCACCAGAATAAGAATATCATAATGGAACAATAGTTGCCTCCTGACATAAATGTCAACATTTACAGACTCTTATACGATGACACATTTGCTTACAAAGACTGTATTTCTCTTATAATAGCTGATTAATTATGTACATGCTGTCCTGTCACACAAATATCGATGCTTTGGTGACAATTGCACACTGTAGCGCTCCATCCTGGCTGAGAATGGGCTTGGCTGTGTCAAACAGCTGGAGAACTGCACAGCCATAAAAGTACGGGATTATTTTTATAACTCTTCTCTGACAGCCGAAAGGCCAGGTGTGCACATCAGGCTAGTGCACTTCTCGGGGGGCAGCAGGAGGGCAGGCAAGTAAAGGACTGGGGCTGCCAGCTTGCCTTGCTGGAGCCTCACACCTTGAGGATTTCAAGCCAAACTCTAATTCTGTACAAAGCCTCTGCCTGGAGACAGTTTTTAAACAGAGGGAAGAAAAAGAAGAGATGCTTACTTCTTCCTACTCACGAAGAGGCCAGCAGGTTTTGGGGGTTTTTTGTCCAGTTTAATGGTTTGTTGTTTATCCAGCAGTTCAGTTTTCAGGAGTTTTTATTCATATTAGAAATAAATTATGTGGTTGAACACATATCACTGTGCATTTTGATTCACAATTAAGACCAAAGGGAAAATGTAATGAAATAAACACAGTATCTCTCTGCAGGCTCACTGTTACACTACTGTTCTTTACATGAATTGGTAACATCTGTAATTTCCACCATAGTACCACGTAAATGGTAATTGCAGGCTGACTTCATTTAACATCAACAGGAGTGCAATAAAAAACCAATCAAATTAAGCTATATGTTTTCTTTATGACTGGAGTAGCTAAATTATTTTCTTTTCATTATTGCTGTAGATCAAGTGAGGAACAGCTACCAGCTCTGTAATAATGGTACTTTGAGAGTGATGTATGCCAATGGCATGAGCATTAGCTTTCACAGCGAACCTCATGTCCTGGCTGGGACTGTGACTCCCACCATAGGACGATGTAATATTTCTCTACCAATGGAAAATGGTTTAAACTCAATTGAATGGCGTCTGAGGAAGGAACAGATTAAAGGCAAAGTGACTGTGTTTGGAAGAAAGCTCAGGGTAAGTAGAATCTGTCACTAATAATTATCTTTTCTTCTCTGGGCAGAAGATTGGTTTTCCATTTTGAAAGACATATCTTTCCTATTTTTACTTGTTAAAAATGTACAGCTCTGGGATTGTCTTTGATATGACAATATTTTCGTTATTTGAGAGGTCAGTTAACTGCATGGGATCATCTGCCACAATCAGCTATAGGAGCTTCATTACTAAAATTATTCCAAAAGAGGTTGGAATAATTCTGGTAAAAATACCCAGAATATTGCTGCAAGTCACTCTGCTTCTGAAGGTGGGGGAAAAATAAAAATCTGACCACTCACCATTTGTAAAAATGCTATGGCAGACTTACCACAGTTAGTCCTGGGGAGAAAACACAATTACAGCTTGAGCGGTTACGTTCCGCTGCTGTAAAATTCCCCTACAGCTTCATTGAGACAGGCGTATTGTGTTTATTCCCTTTCCCAAATGGCACGATTGGAAAATAATTGCCATAATTACAAAGTCATAAGCATAGGATAAGAAAGACACTCAGGTCATGTAATCCATCCCCTGCCAAATTAAAGATCTGTTGCAGCTGGATTAATTCCATTCTGTGTTTAGCTGGCCTGTTTTTCACCCCCTAAGTATCTAAACTTTCACTGGCTGCCTCAGTAAATACAGTTTTGGAAGGGCTTTGAGATACCAGGCAGAAAACAAAGGTAGCACTGATCAAGTCCTGGTTCTTTTAATAATTCTTTCAACATCATTATGCATGAGAGACAGTTCTATGTGTTCAAGATGATATATTAAATGCAATATATGTAAAGAACTATGTAGTAAAAAATAAGACTGGGATGTTAAATTTTGATATTTTCCTATTGCACAACATCTAATTTACAGTGTTGAATTAACAAGTCTTTCCTTATTCTCACAAATGCTCAGAGTGCACCCACGGGGAGAGGGGAAAGGTTAGACAAAAAATTGAATGAGATTAGCAGCTAAACCTTAATGACTAAATTTCATGGCTGTGTAATTGATTTTTGATGTGTTGACCTGGAGGAGTTGATTATAAGTAGAAAATAGATCAGCTCTGCATTTTGACTAGGTATTCAAGATAAAAATAAATAGGACCCTGAAATGAAATTGCTGTAATCCTAACTCTCAATACTAAAAATTTAATAGAGGTACTTGTGGTAATTAGCTGAAGTTAAACACATCTTAGAGCTGAAACCTTGCCTGAGATGGGTTTTCTTGCATCATGTTTATGCAAATCAAAACACTGCTTTATCTAGCAACACCTCAACATTTAATTGTCTGGTGTTAGTTCCTGTAACAATAATCACATATCCATTTAGCTCTTTTAAATGAAAATCACTATGAGATTATAACAGGTTGAGTGGACTGAAAATGAAATTTGAAAATGAGGGAGAAAGCTTAGAATTTATTTGCATCTCATTTATTCTAATTAATCTTTATAAATTGTTTAGTGAATGAAATAAAGCAAGTGTGTTTGTAACACTGGGGGGAGCAGGTGGCAGGCAGGGTGGGCTACGGCAGCCTGACAGCTGTGGCACGGAGTGGGACAGACCGGGGGGCACTGCTGCAGGTCTAACACAGCGCCGGGACGACCAGCAAGAGAGCGTGTGGAGCCATCTCCTGAGTCCCCAGTGCAGAATCAAGTATTACTGGAAGGGATTGTTATTGCATGGTGTAATAACATCACCTCTTTGAGTGTTTACTGGAGCCCATACCCCTTTGCTGCAATACTTAAAGGGAGCCTATAAAAAAGATGGGGACAGACTTTTTAGCAAGGCCTGTAGGAATAGGACAAGGGACAATGGTTTTAAACTAAAGGAGGGTAGATTCAGACTAGATATAAGGAAGAAATTTTTTACTGTGAGGATGGTGAAACACTGGAACAGGTTTCCCAGAGGGGTGGTAGAAGCCCCATCCCTGGAAGCATCCAAGGTCAGGCTGGATGGGGTTCTGAGCAACCTGATCTAGTGGAAGGTGTCCCTGCTCACTGCAGGGGGATTGGACTAGGTGACCTTCAAGTGACCCTTGCAACCCAACCCACTCTATAATTCGACGATTGCTCAGGTAGTGCTGCTACTTGTGTCCCCCAGCGCTGCTCACCCATGCTGTGGGCACATCACAGTCTGGGCAGACTCTTCATGAAGCCAAGAAAGGCAGACCTGCACCTCACCTTTGTATTATCCAACTTACTGTCCACTACTATTTTCTGTGCCACACATTTAGTGTATTGCAGTAGTTTCAGGTAAAGTCTTTATAAGATTTCCTTGTGAAGAGTTTTTGTTACAGCGCAGCATCACATCAGTGATTTTTGTTGCAAGACCTTTACCCAAGCACAAAGGGCTCATCCCTGCAGCCACTTGGTCAGCAGCGGCCAAGGGAAACCAGATGTGCGTGTAGGTAGTGGAACAAAAGAAAGAGCTTGTTCAGTAATCTTCAATCTTGATGCTTGTAATAGTGTTATTAGTGTTCCCAGGAAAAGTGGGAGTTAGTCATTTTGTTTGGGTTTCTATATAATTAATAAGACACTACAATTATACTCTCTAGTTTTACTTGATTTTACAAATGAAAATGAAGTTACTGAATTATCCAAGCAGGTGCTTCTTTATTCTCCAAGTAATGTTTGTGTTTGTGCATAGCTCTTCTGTATAATCATTTTTAAAACCCTAATACTTTATTTTTGGATGGCAAAAAACCCTAATAGCCTTTATAATGTTTTTGAGAAAAGGGAGGATACCTGGACTAATAGCTTCCTATGTGCAGATTACAGTTGCAGTTACTGTAATGGAAGGAAGAAACCCCAGAAATCCCAACTGCTTTATGAAGCTTCAGAAATTAAAACAAAACAACAACAACAAAAACCCCCAAAAGGCTAAAATTCGGTTCTTAATCTTTTTGAAAGACTTTTTTCTCTATTTATGAAATCTGCCTGTTCTTAAAAAACTGGGAATTTTCAGTCATACTCTAACCTTTTAATGCTATAGCTAAATGTTTTTGAGAAGTGAAAGCTCTCTTCTGCTTCCCCAAGAGCCCTGTGAAGGAAAGGGTTTGATTTGTCTCTGCCACCAGGACTGATCCTCCATTTACACAACTAGACTGACCCATTGAGAAAGTACTAATGTTGAGTTTGGCCCCCCTGCCTTTGTTTCCATTATGATGGGAGAGCAGAATATGATTTATTTTGCCAAGATATTTAAAAAAAAAAACAAAAAACAAAACAAACTTATGTTTTCTTTGATTCACAGGAGTTGTTTTTGCTTGGAAAACCTACAGAAAAGAGCTTTTTCTAATGTTTGCCCACTGAGGAAATGCAAATCGTTAAAAAGCTAAATTTTTTTTAATGGAAAAAAATTAGGATAATGAGAGATAATTTGAAATAATTATTTCTTTACAAACACAAAATTGTATTAATTTTAAATTTGCATTCTGTATAACTGAATTCCTACAGAGTTGGTTGGGATGGGAATTGGGTTTACGCCTGCCAGTGAAAATATCTCAGAATAACTTTTACGTTCTCAAGAAAGGCTCAGGGTTAATTTACATATTGTTTGATGTGCAGTTTAATTTTGGATAAGAGAAAAACGTTGCTTAATCAAAGCTACTGTAAAAAATAAGCTGAAGAACAAATTCCCAGAAACTGATGAATACTTTTAAAGTAGTCATTGCTCTCAAATTATACCTAATTTAAAAGACTTCTACTTTATTAATGATGCATCTACAATTAAATTACTTGAGAAGCTTTATCAGATTACAGCATTAGCCTGAATTCTTTGGCTTAGCCTCCAGTGAATATATTTATGTATCTCTCATTATAGCACTAGAAGCCTCTCCATTTGGCATGCTTATGCTCCTTTGTTTCTGTTTTGCTCTTTTATTTAAAAAAAAAAAAAAATCTGTGACTGAAACGCTTCCTGCTGTACTTTATTAGCAAATTGTAGCAGAAAAAAATGGGGGGGAAAAAAAAAAAGAAAAAAAAAAGACCTAATTATTTAACACTTTTGTTTCTCAAAACTAGAAGTCTGTCTTTCCCAGCCTGTATGATGAGGATTTGTAATCAGAATAAATGAAAACCATCCCAAGTGATCAGGTTGCTGAGGGATCTATTGAATATTTGGAAAGTAAATGAAGAAAACACTACATGAAGGAATTCATAAGCAGAGTGTTGCAGCTAGAGAACCTAAGTGGCTAAACCTCAATGAAAACACAATTATGATTTCTTCTGTTCTTCTTGGAGTCATTGTAGGGAAAAGGGCTAAGAACTACTGATGGCAGAAGTAGAAAAATTACCTCCATTCAAAATAATTCACTTCTCTGCTAAGTGCTAACACTCTGCGCTTTAAGACCTAGGCATGCAGTACGTCCGTCCTTTCTGGCAATACGGGAAGCCTTTCTCTGCAAGATTACAGCTCCCATGTTGCAGGGAGATGGGAAATACCCCAGTAAAACACTCAAAGTTACATATTTGAATGCACCAAGAAGTAGAAAGCAAAAGCCAGTTAATAGCAAGACCTCCTGCACTTTTCACAAATGTAGGGAAGTGGAGTTCTCCGTGGTGCATACCGTTTTCATGCTGAAAACCCACAGAGGCGTAGTGCCCGCTGCTCACTGAACGCAGCCTCCTTTCATTCAATAGGTGCACGGCAGGAATTTACTGTCCATTGATTATGACCGGAACATACGCACAGAAAAAATCTATGATGATCACCGGAAATTTACACTGAGGATAATTTACGATCAGCTGGGGCGGCCTTTCCTTTGGCTGCCCAGCAGCGGCCTGGCTGCTGTCAACGTGTCCTACTTCTTCAACGGGCGCCTGGCTGGCCTGCAGCGCGGTGCCATGAGTGAAAGGACAGACATCGATAAGCAAGGCAGGATCATATCGCGCATGTTTGCAGATGGGAAGGTTTGGAGCTACACCTATCTAGAAAAAGTAGGTGATGTTGTTTTACCTTCTGACATTAGCTACAAAGAGATAAAGTACTATTCAGCTTCATTTTAAGCTCTGTATATAACATACGTGCACACAAATTATCTAAAATTTGATGTATTCCAGCTGTTAAGAATGCCTTTGTACCTGGTCTCAAAATTCCTTATTTTCAATTAGTCAACTGGATTTGACTAATTTTTAATGGGAAATAATTTGCTCATGGTTTGTGTCTTTTGATATTTTCCTGAAAGTGGTCAGGCTGCCATATAATGGCATAAACTAACACAATGAATTGTGCTTAATTAAAACCAAAAATGCACAACTTAACCTGACAAAAGGTTCAGGTCAAAACAGATAATAATCTTTAACCATTATTTATTAAAAGAAAATAAGGTAATGCATTTTTACTTAGCCTAATTAGGACACTTCAATCATAAAAGTGTCTTAAGTACTTAAAAATTGCATATTATTTTTCCTTTCCCTTCTTTGAATCTGTTGTTTTAAGCAAACAAGAGCTAATGTCCTCTGCTTAGTTTCTCATATTTCACAGAAATAGTTGTGAATTAAAACTGCTAGATAAATCAAATTCTTCACTGAACTCCTCTGCATCCCTTGGGGGCAGAGGTGGTGGGGGGGGAAAGGCCTTCTAAAGGAAGGGCAGCTAACAGGTTGCTAACCTACACTTTCTCTGGAATGTCAGCATATTGATTTCCAAGTAGCAGATCCTCTCATCTGGCAATCTGACAATATTCCTGAGCAGCTTTATGCCCCTAACAAACGTATCTAATTCTCTATTTATTCATTTAGGATTAGTGCCTCTTCAATAAATTTAACTTTTCTCTAATGTCCTCTCAGAGGTCACATGCTGAAAGCTAGTAACTTGTGTATTATTTTTTTCCCTATAGTCAATGGTACTACTGCTTCAGAGTCAACGACAATACATCTTCGAGTATGATTCTTCAGACCGACTTCATGCTGTTACCATGCCCAGCGTTGCTCGGCACAGCATGTCAACTCACACCTCTATTGGCTACATCAGAAATATTTATAATCCTCCTGAAAGCAACGCATCAGTGATTTTTGATTACAGTGATGACGGGAGGATTCTGAAAACGTCATTTTTAGGTACTGGCCGACAAGTCTTCTACAAGTATGGAAAGCTGTCCAAATTATCTGAAATTGTTTATGACAGCACTGCAGTTACTTTTGGATACGACGAAACTACGGGTGTCCTAAAAATGGTGAATTTGCAAAGTGGAGGATTTTCTTGTACAATCCGTTATCGTAAAATTGGTCCTCTCGTTGATAAACAAATCTACAGATTCTCTGAAGAAGGTATGGTCAATGCAAGGTTTGATTATACATATCACGATAATAGCTTTCGAATCGCAAGCATTAAGCCCATAATAAGTGAGACACCTCTTCCAGTTGATCTTTACCGTTACGATGAGATTTCTGGCAAAGTAGAGCATTTTGGCAAATTTGGAGTTATTTATTATGACATAAATCAAATTATTACTACAGCAGTTATGACACTGAGTAAGCACTTTGATACCCACGGACGCATTAAAGAAGTTCAATACGAAATGTTCAGATCCCTGATGTACTGGATGACTGTACAATATGACAGCATGGGAAGGGTGACTAAAAGAGAACTGAAACTCGGTCCGTATGCCAACACAACCAAGTATACCTACGATTACGATGGAGATGGACAACTGCAAAGCGTAGCAGTAAATGACAGGCCAACCTGGCGTTACAGTTACGATCTGAACGGAAACCTTCATCTCTTGAATCCTGGAAACAGTGTCCGATTGATGCCTCTGCGCTATGACCTGAGAGACAGGATTACGCGCTTGGGTGACGTACCGTACAAAATTGATGATGATGGATTCCTGTGCCAACGAGGCTCAGATGTGTTTGAGTACAACTCCAAAGGACTCTTAACACGAGCTTACAACAAAGCAAATGGGTGGAGTGTTCAGTACCGTTATGATGGACTCGGCCGAAGGGCTTCCTGTAAGACTAACCTGGGGCATCATCTACAATACTTCTACGCTGATCTTCACAACCCAACAAGGGTAACTCATGTCTACAATCATTCCAATTCAGAAATTACCTCTTTGTACTATGATCTGCAAGGCCACCTCTTTGCAATGGAGAGTAGCAGTGGGGAAGAATATTATGTGGCTTCTGATAACACAGGCACTCCACTAGCTGTGTTCAGCATCAATGGCCTCATGATCAAACAGCTTCAGTACACAGCATATGGGGAGATTTATTATGACTCCAACCCTGATTTCCAGCTGGTTATTGGGTTCCATGGAGGGCTGTATGATCCTTTAACCAAACTCGTCCATTTTACCCAAAGGGACTACGATGTCCTGGCTGGACGCTGGACATCTCCTGATTACACCATGTGGAAAAACATTGGTAAAGAACCTGCTCCTTTCAATCTGTACATGTTCAAGAGTAACAACCCTCTCAGCAATGAACTGGATCTAAAGAATTATGTAACAGGTGAGACTTCACTACATTTCTTATAACACTACAGTTTGGAAGTTGATTTGGGAAAGAAATCAGACTCCTTACTAGCTATTTGCCAAATCCTTCCATCAAAGTTGGGCCATTTTCCCCTTTGCGCTATGAAAAGGGCTGACTAGTCCTGCCCCTTCCCAAATGAAGGGAACTAAGTAAGTCCACAGTGAATTCTGGAGGGGGGAAAAAAGCCTAAATATTAAATATTAAATTTCAGTGCAGCATAGTGTTCTTCCTCTTGAACTAGTACTGTATAAAGATGTGTTCATTCTAATTTTATATAAAGAAAAGTGAAGTCACCTACAAGAATCACTGGCAGGTTAGCTGCAGAATCAGGAACCAGAACTGCTCAGCAACTCTTCCCTTCAGGGCTACTTTCAAAATTAACTGCTGACTCAGCCCAGGGGCACACTGTGGATTAGCACCAAGAATGGATTTAATTAAACTTCTTTTTCCCATTTAGTTTTTAATATGCAAACAGTCTTTAGTCTTTAAAACAAAAATCTTGATTTTTTAAAAAAATTATTTCCTCCTGAAAGACTTAAGAAATTTTATGGAATGTGTAGAGCTGAGAAAGAGCAACAATAAAGTAGTTCTGATTGTGTATGTTAGAGTTGGGTAAAACTTATAACCTGTTCTCAGTTAGTAATACTTTTTAACTCAGTACTTAAACTAGCTGCTGGAAATTTCTAAAAAGGTAATTAATGGCTTCAGGAAGAGCTTTTTTTCAGAATTGAATATGCAGGATACAATAATTAGAGCAGTGATATCATTTTTTCAAAGGAGCAATCTTAATTTTATGAGTAATTTTAATTTCAAGAAAAGTGTGCATTACCTTCAAAGAAAATCATAACAAATTTCATTCATACACTGGGACCTAATCGTATGTGTTACACACCATGGGTTCTACTGTAGCTGCTTTGCAATTTGAAGATAGTGCGATTTGTATCTGATAGCGTGAAAATATTGGTGACTACAATTACCTTGAGATCAAGTTCTGTTGTCCTAAACTCAACAAAATTCCTATGTTCATCCACCACTGTTTGATTTAGATTTCAGCATCTTCTTAAGATATTTTGCTATGTTCTGTAATTACATTAATTTAATTTATCCATCCACTGGCTGAAATCTAGGACGATATATTGCATTTTAGTATAAAACACACTGTGTAGTCTGTAAAAATATTTCATCAGTGATGAAAATATTTCTTGCTGTATGGACTAAGCAGAGTTAGAGCAGCTGAAGTGAATAAATTGAAGCCTTAAAAAAGAGCAGTAACCCTGCACTGTCGAAAACTAGAGGTAAAATTTGGTAGGCACTGCGCGATAGGAGATACATACAAGTATCTTTGTAGAAGCAGAGTATTTTACTGCTTATTTTAGTGTCAGAATGGCCAAGAAAAGAAGACTTTTGCTGTCCAATGTCCACAACCCAGAAGTATTACACTTTTTATGATATAACATTACCTGTGCAAAAAAAATTGTGAAAACAAGCTTTGCAACAGCAAGCAGGTGCAGTGATGTGGCTGAGCACGTCCCAAGGTCTGTACATACAGGCAGGTGCTCTGCAGGCACTCTGCGTGCCTGTGGGCAGGGAGCAGAGCCCACTGTGCACTGACCTGCTGCAGACACCGTGCTTGGGGTGGCCTAAATTCAGCCAGCAACCCTTGCATCAAGAGTGCCTTACCATAGTCATGTCTCTTGTCAAACATGGAGATCAGCCCACATGAAGTGGCAATAGCACCATCGGGAGCCTCTGTACTGGGCCTGGAGGGATGGGGAGGGTATTCATGGTACTGAAATTTAGACATCTGAATTACAAGTCTAGCTTCTCACTGCATTTAATGGAGCCTCCTGAGACCTGATGACAGCTAATAGAAGTAGGACATAGAAGAGAAGCCATGTATTTTCCCAGAGGACTTCACAGATGTTTTCAGGAGTACTAACCTAATAAAACATCATTTTACAATACAGTGGATAGGTTACAGTAGCCACATCAGAAGGTGTCAGAGATAGAACAAGTATTGCATACAGTAAAAGGTTTAGATAATCCATGTGCTGTAATGGAAAAAGAATGAAAGAGGTGGTATATCTCTGATGAAATATTTTGGGTAAATTTAAAACAATATTTCCTGTGCCTGTTCATGGTGGATTACTACAGTTCTATAAAGTGCCACTCTGTAACATAAGTTATGAGTTCCACTGCTACTTGAAATTAAGGAGATGAAGAATCAAAACCCGCCTGCACACCTTCCTGTGTGATCTCATCTAAATGTTCCTGCTCTGGCAGGGGGGTTGGACTAGATGATCTTTCGAGGTCCCTTCCAATCCCTGACATTCTGTGATTCTGTGATTCTGTGAAGAATGGATTTCCTAAATCTTTTTTATTTCTTGTGTTTATTACACACATTTATTTCTCACTTGCCTGCTTACTTTTGGTTTTTAGATGTCAAAAGCTGGTTGGTGATGTTTGGATTTCAGCTTAGCAACATTATTCCTGGTTTCCCTAGAGCAAAAATGTACTTCGTGTCACCACCATATGAGTTGTCTGAGAGTCAAGCATGTGAAAATGGACAGGTAGGCAGAAATACGAAGTTATTTTTGTTGCTAAATTTGCCCCACTCTATGAATAGAACTGCTGGCTCTTCTGTAGTTACAGCAGAAGGCCAAGTATTTATTTCAGTGTAAAATGAAGCGAGTATAGCTGGATTTTATACTAATGAACATATGCCTTTCTTGCCAGCCTTCGTTGTTATCATAATTAGTGTCATTAGTTTGTCTTTTATTGGGTTCTTCCTCGATTAACAAGTTGTAACTCGATTAACTTGATTAGCAATGACAAAGGGAGACTTTGTTAGGGTAATTTATCATCTGTTGTACCTTTGGTAAAACCATCCTAATAACATATGTGTTGCAATAAACTTAGGTTGGTACTTGCTGTACTGCAAAGAAATGGTTCCGCTTCTCACCCAGTAATAGGATTTCTCATCATGTTTTGTCTGACACTTTTCATAGAGGCTTTGGTTTGCTAGTTCAGTTACTACAGTTAACTTCAGTTACAGCCTTCATACTTATTTGTCAGGTTAAGGTGGAAAATCGTATATGTTTTCAATCTACAAAAAATTATAACTTAAAGAAGAGTACTAGGCCAATTTTAAACTAAGTCTGTGCTAGGCTCACTTCATATCTGTGGTAATACAACTGAAATGCTCATACCAACTTAAGCATACTGCTTTCACAGGCTTTTAAGACATTTGAGAATCTAAATCCCCTCTGTAGTAATTGATTTGGTATTTTGGAGCCCAAATCTCATCTATTTTCAAAAAGATTTACATTCATAAGCATTTTGGTCATATGTACTGGTTGAAATCTCTGGGGAAAAGTGACCAGAAGTGAAGTGCCATCTTTTAATAAATTGATTCTGCTTGGTTTAAACTCTGATTAAAATTGTGCTAGACTTGGGTCTTATTTATTCTGCAACAGACATCGTATAATTTGCCAAAACTGAGATTTGTGGTACATATATGCTACAAAGGGTGATTAATGAGAAGTATTTTATTTGGTATTACCAACAGCAAAATAATTTGCCAGATAAGTATTTACCTGACTCTGAATAGGATACATGTAGGGGTGGGTAACTGAGGGTGGTCTTCCCATAGTGTAGAATTTTTCACTGCATGGCTTTCCTTTAAAAAAGCAAAGCAAAGATTAGTATTGGTCTCTGAAATGTGTATTTTCAGATCTATATCTTCTTTAGTGTTTTTTGTTGTGTTTTGTTTTCCCCAGCTAATTACAGGAGTTCAGCAGACAACAGAAAGACACAACCAAGCTTTCATGGCTCTTGAGGGACAGGTGATATCTAAAAGATTACATGCCAGTATTAGAGAAAAAGCAGGTCACTGGTTTGCAACAACCGCTCCTATCATTGGGAAAGGAATCATGTTTGCTGTGAAGGAAGGCCGTGTAACCACTGGCATTTCCAGCATAGCCACCGACGATGGCAGAAAGATTGCCTCAGTCCTTAACAGCGCTCACTACCTGGAAAAAATGCACTACAGCATCGAGGGGAAAGATACTCATTACTTTGTCAAGATAGGCTCGGCTGACGGCGACCTCGTCACCCTCGCAATGACCAGCGGGCGGAAGGTCCTGGAGAGCGGAGTCAACGTCACCGTCTCCCAGCCCACTCTCCTCATCAATGGCAGGACTCGAAGGTTTACGAATATTGAGTTTCAGTGTTCCACCCTGCTGATCAACATCCGCTACGGACTGACCCCCGACACGCTGGACGAGGAAAAGGCGAGAGTGTTAGACCAGGCTCGGCAGCGAGCCCTGGGATCAGCCTGGGCCAAAGAGCAGCAGAAGGCACGGGATGGCCGAGAGGGCAGCCGCGTATGGACAGACGGAGAGAAGCAGCAGCTTCTGAACACGGGAAGGGTTCAAGGTTACGAGGGATATTATGTCCTGCCTGTGGAGCAGTACCCAGAGCTAGCAGACAGTAGCAGCAACATCCAGTTTTTAAGACAGAATGAAATGGGAAAGAGGTAACAAATTAACCTGCTGTCATCCTTTGCTGGATGAATCAGTAGTCGTAACTGTTATCTCCTCTCCTAAGGAGATGAAGACCTAAATGGGGGCACTAGGCTGAGCTACTTTGGGATAGTAAGTGGCAAAAAAGCTCATATTTTTTGAGTTAAATGCTACTATTCAAGTGATTAAAACACACATCCTGAAGTGGACTAAAGCCAGACTGAAAACTCTAACCATACAAATTAAAAAGTACCCCTGAAATATTACCCACTTGTTCTGGGTCTAAAGAAAAACAAAAAGAAGGCCTCGTATTGTATTACCTCACTCCATTCACACGTGAGCAAACTAAGAAATCCAAGTGGGCCACTTTCACTAACCAGCTGATGAAACACAGATGATTCAGACTGCTTGTTTGATAAATATCCAAGAGGTTTTCATTTAAAGCAAAATACAGGTGCATTTAAAACATGACTTTGGGGTGATTTGTGTGTAGCAACTGGAGGACAATGAGAATGCAAGTGAGAGCGCACTGAAAATAATAAAGAAAGATATATTTAAAAGTAACAAAACCACACTTGCACTCAGACCCTCCACTTGTCTGGCCTGAAGCTTAACTTATTCAAAGAGGGCAGAGTGTAAAGTTACATTCAAAACGGTGGCTATAAATCACTACAAATAAATTTCATACTCTGTTTGTCTTTGAAGATTTCCATTGTGGACAGTATAACACAGTTACAGGGTGTAGTCTGTTTAGATTCAGTAGTTTGTTGGTATCAGTTCCAGTAGAGCTGTGGGCATTGTGTTACACTATTGCAAATGGGCACCACGTCAGATCACCCTGTACATACATCAGCCAGAAGGCACAATCACTGTTTCAGATTTAAAAATTATTAGTGTGTTTGTTTGGTCGAGAAACTGAGACAATCACATTACAGTCACCACAAAAAAAAAAAGTAAAAAAAAAAAGTCTAATAAGAACTTTGGTACAAGAACTTTTTTGTAATATACATGTATGAATTGTTCATTGAGTTTTTATATTAATTTTAATTTGCTGCTAAGCAAAGACTAGAGACAGGCAAAGATAATTTATGGCAAAGTGTTTAAATTGTTTATACATAAATAAAGTCTCTAAAACTCCTGTGAATTACTTGTCTTCCATTGTGAAGTCTTTTAAAAATGAAAAAATACTAGTGTCTATCACCCAATGCACGCAGCGTCTTGTATGTCGAAATGACTTACTGCTGTTGAACCATGGAGTCTACAGAGGGCTGGTCCTTTGATCTCTGGGTAAGCACAGTCCTACATACACATCACCCAAAACTCTCTTTAGGACACAGCAGAAAATTGGTAAATGCTTTAGAAATTCCCTCTCTGCACCTCACAACGAGCAACCCTCAAATGGCCATGTCCTGGAATTAGTTTATTTGCACTAAAGTAACAGCCGAACAGTTTGAAAATGCAGTAACATAATATTAAATGGAACACAGAAGGCCGTGCTGTGAGCCAGGACGTCTCCCTGCCTGAAATCTGTCTTCTTTGGGAGATTGCTTGTTTCTACCACATTGAAAAATTGGAGGTAAGATCAAAGACCCTCTCCTAAGCAAACAGTCACTCCTGATGATGTTAAAAGGGAACCATCCATCAACCAGAGCCCTGCTGCTTTTATCTCATTTAAGTATGTAGCTAGGGAGCTCAACTTAATTTTGAGAACAGTTTTGCTTTTGGGGTTGCAAATGAGGTTTTTAATGATTCATGATATTGACAGAAATGCTGGAGTTGATTATGGGCATTAATTCTCTCCAGGGCATTTTAAAATCAGAACAGTTCAGTGGCTCTGTTGTAGAACACCTTACAGCACTCAGAAAGTGCATCTCATGTTTGCTGGTCTGACCACAGCTTTACACCTTTGTGTTTGCCCTATGCAGTGCTTGCACTGCAGCTCCAGCCCTGTTATTCGTCCTCTGAACGATGAGTCTGGGGGTGTTTTCAGATGGTGTCCTGCATGTCCATCACTGCAGATGTTTTTTTGTGCTGATGAAGCTGATTTTCTTTCTGCTGATTATCAGACTGTTCTTTATAAGTGAAACCTCTTAAAGAAGTGTTGTTACTTTTTCTTTTTTTAATGGAGGCATAAAACATGAAATCACAAGGTGGAGACACTTGTCATTATCACAGTTTTTCTGGATGACCCTTGCCCTGTAGTGACAAGCTTCTGAGGTCATTTATTTTAATGGAATTTTTTCTTGCAGCTGAGAGGGTTGAAATGAGAACCTGTTGCAGTCCCCCATGTCCTTTATTCTGTTACCATTCTAAAGCTGAAACTCTTCAGAATTACAGAATCACAGAATCACAGAATCACAGAATGTCAGGGATTGGAAGGGACCTCGAAAGATCATCTAGTCCAATCCCCCTGCTGGAGCAGGAACACCTAGATGAGTTCGCACAGGAAGGCGTCCAGGCGGGTCTTGAATGTCTCCAGAGAAGGAGACTCCACAACCTCCCTGGGCAGACTGTTCCAGTGCTCTGTCACCCTTACTGTAAAGAAGTTCTTTCTCAAATTTAAGCGGAACCTCCTGTGTTCCAGGAGGTTCCGCTTAATTAGAATTAGAGATTCTGCTACTTCAAAAGGAAACTTAATTAAAATAAATGTGAAATATCCTTTTTGATATTAATAACTATGGGAGGGGATGTAACATTTGCAAGGGATGCACTCCCTACCCAGCTCCTTTGCAAACAACATATACATCATCAGGGCGTTCTTAAACACAACTTTTGAAAGGGGTCCAGTCACACTAGCTAAATACTCACCAGAGATCACTTATCCAGGACTATCTACAGTTTCCAAAGCCTGTGTGCAGCTTAGCACAGGTCCCGTGGAAAGCAAAACACCTGAGCTCTTAGATCCAGCTCACTCTTGTGCTGAAGTCATTCCCGAGCTCCCAGCTCTGCCACTACGCTTTCTTTGTGTTTCCACACAGACTCCCTGCTGCATTTAAGTGTGTCTACATGGGCAAACCCTCCCAGCCTGTCCTTTTGGCAAGTAAACCATAGTATGTCCAGTTACTTATAAAACTCTTGTGTAGTGCATCAAAGAGATGGGAAGACATACTGTATTTTGTAAGTATGACAAAGACCTAGATGCTCTCATGGCTGGAAAAAATAGCTGACTTTTAGAGGCCATGCTCAAGAGCTTTTCACTCAATGAATGAGAGAGATAAATGGACTATGTGGCCCTGGCTAATCACTCATTGCCTCCTCTCCCAAGTTCCCCTGTTTTTTGAGGTATCTTTTTCTCCCTTTTCCTTTCTAGAACTCTTCCTTTCCTCTCTGCCCTCAAATTAGTATCTCCTTTTCCTCTCAAGGCTCTTGCTTTTCCTCTCTCCTCCTTGCTACACTTTTCCATACGGAATAGGTGATTAACCTAAAGCAACGCCAAGGAGACATGAACTATGATCCTTCTTATGGGAGGGGAGTTAAGTGGTGGCTTTAACAGTGACATTGTGGTTGTCCACAAGAGCTCTGCGCCCAGGACAGGCCGAGGGCAGCCGTGTAAGGACCTGGCCTGAGAAGGGTCCTTGCTGTGGGAAGGCGCAGTGCATGAGCCCAGGCCAGCCCAAGAGCTACCAGTGTAGGTTTGCCCTTCTAACTCAGTCACGTGTAAGCTGAGGTGTCTGCAGAGTGCACAGAAATCCAAGAAGAGGCTTCTGTTTGAAGCTAAACCAGATGGAGAATCAGGATTAGAGTACGTTTCTTTTTTTCCGTTGGATTGCTGTAACTGAAGGAATTTCCGCTTAAACTTCAGAAGGAACTTCTTTACAGTAAGGATGACAGAGCACTGGATCAGGCTGCCCTGGGAGGTTGTGGAGTCTCCTTCTCTGGAGACATTCAAAACCTGCCTGAACACCTTCCTGTGTGACCTCATCTAGGTGTTCCTGCTCCAGCAGGGGGATTGGAGTAGATGATCTTTCAAGGTCCCTTCCAATCCCTGACATTCTGTGATTCTGTGAATTTGGTATTTGTAACCGTGCATTTCAGCTTGGAAAAAAACTGTTTTCCTTCCTGACTTAGCCCAAAGCCTGGTGCTTGACTGTCAGTGTAGGCACGTGTCTCAGCACCCCCTGCTCCTCACCACCACTGGTGTTTTGCCCCTCGAGGTTGCACTCCACGGCATTTTGGCCACATGATGGCAGTTCTGCCTGTGTGATGCTCAGAGGTACTGGCAGGTGCCTCCTTGCACCCCACAGTGCCTTGTTAGCCTTCCTTAGTGGCCATGGTGTGTCCCAAATAAAAGCACCAACAGAAGCTCTACCTAAAGCTGGGCCAGACCAATGGATCCACAATACTCTCATGGGAACAACTGTAGGGAAGGAAACCTTTAGACCCTCTTTTTGTTTGTTTTTTTCTTTGCTACCTGGAGCACAAGGGCTGGTACACACTGAGCTCTGAGAATACGCAGAGCCAGCCTGAAACCTGCATGGGAGCCTGGCGCTGGTAATGTTAGTTTTCATCTCACATCCGTTGGGTAATGTAGGCTCTCAAACATTTCCTGCCAGAAATGAATGTGCCAACAGCATTCTGCCTCTGTAGTGTTACCCTGTAAGGCCCTGATCTTCACGTAGCCCAGGCTCATCACTGCTGTAAGAGAGGAGAGGTAGATAACCCTCATCTGCACCAGACAGGACCGTAGCACCCCCTCCCAAGGCTCTCTCATGTTTGTTGGTCAGGAGTTTCCTATGCAAACAAGCAGCAGCCTTCCCTGGGAATCCAACAAAACCATATCAGAACTGAGTGCCATTGAATAATTTGCATTAACTGCTTTGTGCTATAATTTCTGTCTGGTTGATCCTTTTGCTGACAGTCTTGCGAACACTTCTAAAGCACTCGGTGATGATTGAACATGGGAATATATTCGATATTCAGCTTTGAGACTACAGCCCTAGGAAACTCAAAGGTAAAGTTTCTGTTGCCCTATTGTACTGTCCTGTGTTCATCTGGTGATCCCATCTGAGAACCACATGTTAAGGTCAGTCATATACTCAGGTGGTTTTTATTTTAACTGTGCATCTGTACAAAGGTGAGATCTTACCTAACAAACTAAGGATGGCCTTACAATCCCTACTCCATCCAAATGTTAAACACAAGGCCCTTAATCTCAGGAAATACAGATGTTATTCAAAAGACAAGACCTTCTATAGCTATATTTTTTCCTCCAAAGAGGAACTAAGAGTAAATGTCCCTTGGGCAATTTTGAATGTGGGAATGGGGCTTTACTAGCCAGGCTCCCTGGCTTTAGCTAAGCAGAGTAATGATGTACCAGGACCGCTCTGCCACTGAGCTTTTCTGCCAACAAGGAAGTTCCTTCCCAACCTCTTCAGGTACAGGCTACAGCATCAAGCTTTCTTACTTACAAGGATGAGTTAGTTTAAACCTTACTCATTGCATTTGAAATCTGCCACTCCTCTGGAATCAAACTCATTCACCTCAGTGGCACCAAGTGCCAAGAGCTGCACACTCACAGAAGAGTTTAAGACAGGGTCATCATCCGCCCCAGTGCAGTTGCTGAAGCAGCTGCAAAAGACATTTTACTCGCCAGGTCTCTGGATTAGCAACAAGAACTTACAGCTTTACAGTCCCTTTCAGCCCATGGAAAACAGTGAAGGGCTGTAGCAGGTGGCACCAATGGGCAGAGGCTGTCACAGAAGGCTCCTGATGTTGGTAGGCAGCAGTATACATCCATACATCCATGACACTCTGAAACCGCTTGGTTGGTCCATAATCTAAACTCTCTCTCTCTTATCATGTATATCTGTCATCTCTCTAATCAACATAGTTTTATGCCATGCTTGAGCATGGCCAAGAGCTCTAGAAAGTCAAATACTCTTGCCAGAGCCAAAGCACAAACTGCCCTGTGTTGTTAAAGCCTTTCTGCTTCTGCCCTAGCCCAACGCAGCAGTGCTGAGCAGACCCAGAGTCACAGTCATGAACTGTGTGTGTCTAACAGCAGTGCCTGACAGGTCATTACCTGAGCTACTAGGAAAAGTGGTATTTAACAAGTAGCTGAAACTGGGTCACACAACAGTCATCACAACATGCTTTGCAGTGCCCTCACAGCTGGACCCATCACACTAATGTGCTAAATTGGTGATTTTAATCTCAGCTGACCAAGAGCTCACTATGTCAGCTGAGCATCCCCACCACCACCACTAATAAATAAAAACCGAGAGGTGGAAGCACCAGGGTGA
Organism: Caprimulgus europaeus; assembly: GCA_907165065.1. The sequence continues at coordinate 34,662,495 of OU015531.1, read as the reverse complement.
TGCACTCAGGTACCCAAGCCAGGCATTCAGCCAGATGACCCAGGTAAGGAAGGAGCCTGGCAGAGAAGGCAGTGACTCAGCCCTGACAGCCTCTCTCCACACTGTTTGGGTGGCTGCCTGTGAGCACCCTGCACACATTGGCTTCCCCACACATCTTGTGGCAGGAGTCAGGTGTTCCTCTTTCCCAAAGTGCTGCAGGAGCTCTTCAAGATACATCTCTAACATAATAGTTTAGGCTTTTCCTTATTTCCTTCTTCCTTAAAATATTTCTGTAGCATCTTAGCCTGTACTGAGGATTTACTGGCTCTGGGGTTAGAGTCATACTACTTCTGTGGTGCTTCTGAGCCAAGCAGGGGAAAAAAAAAAAAGCAAGTAATAAAGTAAAATGTGGTTAAAACACCATGGGAGAGAGCCTTGTGCCAATTTTCAGAGAGAAGCAAGTGAATGCAGCCAATTTATAAATCCTTAACAATTAGGATTGACAATGGAAGCAGCAGTTAAGCCATCATGAGTACAGAAGGTGGCAGGCACTGTACTGTAACACTGTCCGTGCTGTGTTACAGCAGCTCAACAGCATTGCCGTTGGAGAAACTATATTTACAGAAGTTTTACATCTTTAGATGACAGCTTCTGGCAGGCTTTAGTCTCATTTTGTGGTTGCATATAAAAAGAAACTCTGCCAGCAGAGTTGTGTTGGCTGTACTACAGCCTATTCTGCTAAAGCCCAGGCCTTGTGACTGTTTCAAATACTTCTCCCTCCTCAAACCTCATTAACTGAAGCAATAATGTAAATAAAAGTAAAATATTAAGAAACATTACTCAGTGCTATAAATCAGTAATCCAACTGTCTCATTTCTAGCAGTCAGCAGTAGCCAATGACTCAATAGGCTCTTCTTGATAAATCAGACTTTTTCATCTCTCAAAATTTCTTCCTAAAAATCAGATTCCTGTTTGCCTTTGTAGTGATTTTTTTTTTTTTAAGACATCCCCATCTTAGTATCTTGGTCTCTGCACAGGTGGAGAAGACAGGCCATTGAAAAGCCTCAGAGGAGAGTTTTCACACCTGACACTGCACAGATCCCTTATTAAAAAGAAAGGAGTGGTGTGGGTGGAGGCTGATGGAGGGCTTGGAGTCCAGCTCCTTTCTTTAGGTTTCAGAGTCGCAGGATGAGTGAGGCTAACTGCTGTTAAGAGCAGGGGCTCAGAACCACATCCAGATGGGTTGTGAATATCTTTGAGGATGAAAAGCACAACATCCCTGGTCAACCTGTTCCAGTGCTCAGTCACTCTCACCCTAAAAATTAATATTTCTTATGTTTAACCTGAAAGTTCTGTATTTTTATGTGTGCCTATTGCCCCCTGTCACTAGGCACCACTGACATGAGCCTGGCTCTCTCATCACTCTGCCCTTCAGATGTTCCTACACACTGGTAAGATCCCCCTGAGCCACCTCTGCTGCAGGCTGAGTAGTCCCAGCTTCCTCAGCCTCTGCCCCTACGTCAGATGCTCCAGTCCCTTCATCATCTTCATGGCCCTTTGCTGGACTCTCTCCAGCATTCCCATGTCTGTCCTGTACAGGGCCACCCAGAACTGGACCCAGCACTCCAGACCTGTCTCACTGGAGCTGAGCAGAGGTGAAGGATCACCTCTTCAATCTGCTGGTGATGCTCAGCCTAATGCAACCCAAGATGCTAGTGGCCTGCTTTGCCACAGAGGCACATTGCTGGCTCACGGTTAACTTGTCCCCATGTCCTTTTCTGGAAAGCTGTTTTACATCTGGGCAGCCCTCCGCTTGTACTCATGCTTGGGGTTGTTGCTCCCCAGATGCAGGACTCTGCACTTCCCTTTGCTGAACTTCAAGAAGTTCCTGTCAGTCCCTTTGTCCAGCCTATCCCCCTGGACAGCAGAAGACCCTCTGGTTTATCAGCCACTCTGCCCAGAACCTTCCACAACTGCCACAACCCTTCAAAGGCAGCAGGGAATGGCCTGGCAGTGGCATCAGCCAGCCCCTCAGCTCTCCTGGGAGCACCCCAGCAAGTCTGTGCAGCTGTGCTGACCTTCACAGAGCTACCAAGTGTCTGCCGTGCCATGCTGCCCTGCGCTGAGCCCCACAGCAAATCACACAAACCTGCTTCAGCTGTGGGGGTGGCCAGGAGCCCCAGCTCAGCACCTGTGTGCTCAGCCCAGCAGTGGCTCCTGGCTGGGCAGAGACCAGAGCCCCCAGCAGCACTGGGCAGCACTGGGCAGCATGGCCGCTCTCACCCAGCACAGGGAGCACTGCCTGGTCAGTGGGGCCACTGCGCTGCTGAGCTTTCTGTTTGACACGGGTAAAGGAAAAAAACTGTTCTCGGTCATGTTTTATATCAGGTAATATAACTGCAAAACTCGCCGTAATTTAAAATGGGTGCCTGTTTGCCTGAGGAAGTGGGTCTAGTTTGTGCTTCTACCAGCCTCACTGAACACCTCCCCTCCCACCCACAGCCCCCACAGGAGCAGCAGGGCAGATTTCTTTGGCTATTGCATCCGCCCCTGTTCAGCCACCAGCACCTGGTCTGAGGTGTGACAGGTACGGGCAGCCACCCTCTTAGCACTGGTAGGAGATAAATGCTGCTGTCCCTGCAGTCCCAGGTCTCACCTGGCTTCACAAGAAGTCTTCTGTTCAGTGCTCCCAGGGTCCTTGAGAGGAAAAGCAGATCGATAGCCACGCCGCCAGTAAAGCTCAGTCCTGTGTTACTGGTCAGATGAGCATGAGCAGCAGCTATGAAGCAGTGTTTGGATTACCAAAGCATGGAATAAGTGGTCCTTAGTATCCCAGCCACTTGTTAAGTTTCACTTGTTTCACTTGTTAAGTGAAACTAAGCTGCTTTAAATGGACAGTTGCTTCTTTAGTGCCTCTAGTTTGTGTAGTAAAGTATCTAGGAGGGGTTTGTTGGCTTTCTTTGCTGGTGTGTGCTGGACAGGAGCGGTGCTCTGGCTCTGCAGGGCTGTGGACACACGTTGATCCAGCAGCACCATCTCTGCCACGCAGCCGTTCAGCCTCTTGCCCACTGCCCCATGTAGCACAGGGGGTAAAGCCCTGCTGCGCCGCAGGTATCAGCACCACCCCACCAGCACCACCTCTAGGTGTCAAATGCAGGTCTATGTCTGACCGAAACAGTGTGCTGCTGAGCAAGCAAGATGCACATAGGTGGGGAAGGAAAGCCTTGGAGAGCCTCCTTCTCCCTTCACGGTACTTTGCCCTTTACTGGTGCAAGTGATCTTGTCCCCTTTGGGAGCTGCTGTGCCATGGACAGCAATGGCACCTCATGGTGTGTACATCCCTGCACTGCTCCTGCACTTGGCAGCTGCAGACATGCCACTGGACAGACTGCTGAGGTGGCAGGACAGACTGCCAAGGTACTTGGCTCCCGTCCCACTTGTCAGCCAGCTCACGAGAGTAGCCTTGGGGTCTTTTGCCTGGCTGCTTTCCGCTTTGAGACAGTGGCACCTGTCCCTTCACCATTCATCGCAACCAGCTGCTGCCTCCAACTCAACCACTGAAACTGTTTGCTAACGCTATCAGGAGGCAGAGGTCTCACAGCACCTCACCCCACCTGCAGCACCCTGTTGTTGCTATCATAGCATAAAATGAGCCCCAACAGAAAAATTGCATCCATCAGGTTAGCAACATAATGCATTTTGGCAAAACTATGTATATTTTGCTCCCCTTGCCGTGGGTCAGGCGCAAGTTGCCACCCCAGTGGTGCCTGTGCAGCTCTGGTCTGTGGTGGTGCTTGGCAGCATGGTGATGGCACTGCGGAGTTCTTACAGCTCAAGACTGATTATGGGTATCAGTGCACATGGACACTTTTGCTTTTACAATCCCGTGCACGTGCAGGCTGTTCCCTCCTCACGTGCAGCAAAAAGCACTCATCACACTTGATAAGGACGAGCCGTGGCTGTGCCACGTCCTGTGCACATCCCAGCACCCCACACAGGGTTGTAGGTGACTCTGGGTTTGGAAGTCACAAGCCACACTGGCAGTAATGTGACAGTTCATATTTTCAGGCCAGAGAGGTGGAGCACTGCAGCAGCTCTGCAGCTGGTGAGCCCACAAATGACCAAGAGAAACCTGCTTATGGGAGGAGGTCCCCCTAACTTCTGAACAAATAATGGGCCAGGAAAAATAGCAATTTATACCAAACTAATGGATTTTTCTGTCATATCTTTTCTCCATTACAGGTTGATGTAAATTTTTAAACTTTTCTTAATAACTGAGAGTGACTGAGTGTTTGCCTCTGCCTTTGCTGAGGAGCTCAGTGCTGGCAACGTGGCCTCAGCTCCTGCCAAGCTCAGCAGAGCCCCAGGCTGAGCGGCTGGGTGAGCAGCTGGTGCCCCACAGGGGACAGCTGAGTGCCTCGGGACTGACACAGGGGCTCACGCTGGGATTGGAGACTTTCACCTCTGTGAGAGAAGCTCCAGCTTTGCTGGGGGGTCTCCCATTTAAGTTAAGCGGCTCCCAATCACTGCAAGGTAGAAAACGAATATTCAGCTCCTAGCGTACATTGCACGGGATGTCCCCATGCTCGGGGAAGACTGAGGCCTGATCTTCCCGGCGATGTGAAGGGAAGATTGCAGTGCAGGGCTTCCAGTGGGCACACAAGTGTCTAATAAAACAACAGCAATAAGGATTGTTTGGGGGAGGGGAGGGAATCCTGTTTTGTTTGTAGGTGAAAAATACCTCAGAGCACCCAAAGGTCATAGTTAGGAATTCATTCCCTCGCTGCAGGCTTGTTTGCTGAAAGATAAAGATCTTTGGTGCGGGTGTACAAAGTGTCAGGGATTGCAAAGGCGACACAGAGTAAAGCCACAGCTGAGTGCTGTGTTTGTAGCAGCCCTGACAGCCCCAGGAATCGCAAGGACTGTAGGTCCTGTGCAGGTGTCTGGTGGGTGACATGACAACTTGGGATGATGGGATAAAAGAAAAAATAAGCAACTCCTGAAGGAAAGATCAGGGATGGGGAGGTTTATCTAGGCAGAGGTGACATTTCCTATGCACAGCTGTACTAGGGTGGTCAGAATTGTCAGTAAGGGTGAGAACAGAAATGAAAGCTGGAGGGATAGGAGCTTCTTAACCCTGTGTTAAGGTGCTGGCACCAAAGCCAGCCACCAGCGGGACTGTGAACTCCTCACCTGGGAACCGCAAAGCTTTTTGGGTCTGACATCTACTGCAACTGATGCCTCTGTACATTTTAGGCTTCTTCTAGGGTGAGCTTGGAAGCGAGATACAAGAACCTTTTTAGGCTAGAGTATCTCAGGTATGTTCAAGACTATTAGCCAACATCAGTGTTTTATTTCCTGCACAGACATCTAAGAATGTATGAAAGCATAAACCAGAAAACATAATAAAAGATAAACAGTGGGTTTGTTTATAATACAGGATGGTTGTGTGCTCTCCCAATACACTTTGGGGGACTACTGAAATACCCTTGCATTTGATTAGTGCCACTGCTCCCAGCTCTGCTCCTCAGCAATGTGAAGTGAGAAACAAGAGAAAACATAAAATTGCCAGAAAGTAAGATCTCAATTATAGCCTAAAGGGACAAAATATTGCAGAGCTTTGTTTTCCGTACAACTACGTCAAAGAGTTAAGCAGCCTTGCTGGAGGACTAAGGATGTGCCCATGTAACCAACTTGACCAGAGAAGCATCTCCCTGCGTGGATGTGCTTTGTGGAGAGTGACCAGCACATTTCCTAAAGCGTGAGTCCCAGGTGAAATGATTTGTTCCAGACAGTGCCCAGTTAGGGCACAGTTAAATAGCATCTTGTTTCACAAACAAAGTAGTCAGGGACCTCTCACGATCCCCTTGCGAGAGGCAGAACTCCAGCCACCAGACCTCCCGGGGTGGTGGGAAACCCAGCCTGCTGCATGGGTCCTCTTTAACCACCACCTTGCCGGGTGAACCTGAACCTCTTGCCATCCCTCTCATCTCACCTAGGCTATGTGACACTCTGGGTGTGTACAGAACAAAACGACAGACGCTTCAGCTGGAACAAGGGGTGCGGGGACCAGCAGGACACCAGGCAGGATGCAGCCAACATCTGCCGGAGCAACCCCACGGGATGTCAGCTGCTGCTTTTTTTTTTTTTTTTTGAAGGCTTCCAGCAATTGGTCTTTTAAGGAGTAGTTTGAAAGAAAACAATTAAGTGGCTTTGCCAGTGTTTACTGAAAGTTCCTTTCATGTTGGGACTGGAAAGTACAGCAGGTTGTGTGCCCTCTTCCCTGTCTCATCTGCACCTCTGCTCTTCCCACCAGACTGGAAATGGCTTCAAAAGCGGGAAGGCTTTGGGGTACTTCCAAAATTAGATGGTTCATCTTTCCAAGCCTGGTTTTGACTTTTTAAAAAACCCTAAAATGCCATCTGGAAACCGAAAAAGTTGAAATACAGTAGAGGGGTAAGCAGGGTGGAAAACAGGCTTTTTAGGATACGGTAACCCTCCACAGAAACAGTGTGATTGCTTCAAGCTGAACAATGCTGGAAGTTTTAACCAAAATGTGATATTATAGGTAAATGTACTGTTTCCTGGCAATTGAATTTAAATCTTTTTTCCCTCCTATTTCAGTTCTGACACCTGAAGAAACCTGTTGGGGGCTAAGAGACCAATATTGTGCTCTAGTAGCTTTTGACGTTTGTATTTTTGTTACTCCCAGTCAATTAAGAATAGAGCTTTAAGTGTTCAATACAAAAATACAGACTTTTTAATGTATTAGGAAAAAAAAATCCCCAAGCAGCAAGCAACCACCTGCTCCAAAACAGAAATCACCAACAGAAAATGGCTGCTCTTGTTACCGAATCCTTTGTTACCCGACCCGTTGTGGACTCTGCAAAGCTGGATGGGACAGTGCTGCGCAGCACGTGAGGTCAGGCTGGAGACATCGACCCTGGGGCAAAAAAATGAGGTTTCTGCAGGCTTTGTTCTCTGCTCTGTTCTTCCTTTTCACATAGGTAAGAGCCTACCCACCAAGCAAACCTTGCCTTTCATGGGAAAACAATCACCTGTTTGTTTATTGCTTTACAGTTCAAACAGACTCTGATAACACTGGATTCTTTTGTTGTGAGTGTAAGTGGTAAAAGGGAGTAAGTTACCATATGCACATTCCTGATTACATTCATAAATTCATATGGTTCAATGAGAGGAGGTTTTTTTTCTGAGTTAAAAAATAAAGAGGAGTGGAAAAATAAGATCTTTCGACCCGAGTCAGAACTACCTGCAAATATTTTTCAAGATATTTATTTCAAAAGCAATTATCTTTAAAAAAAATCCACAATTATATTCTTAATAAACACAGTTGATGACACTTGGAAAAGAAAAGGTATTTGGTTGGCTTCTTTACATATAGCCTTTCTCTAGATGATCTACACACATTCTGAAGATTTGAAAAAACACTGAAATGAAACATGCCTTTTGGAAGTATCTCTGTGCTTGAACAAAAGACCACAAATACAGGAACAAGAAAATGCACATTAATTTGTTATCACTTTGTTATTCACTTCTTCTCTTGCAACATTTAAAAACATGAGCTGTTCCTGATTTTTTTCCCCTATTGTTACAGTTCTCCCTTTTAAATTTCCTAAGTACTTTGCTGAGTGTTTTACAAAGAGAGAAACACCATTATCCATGAGGTTAAAAGCAGTAAGGAGAAAATGAGGGCTGCAGTGACTAGCCCAGTGCCCTGCAGAAATCCACTGCACTCGGCTGGCGTTGGCCCGGGACTCCCGGCGGTCCTGGTGTCTGCTCACTGGAGCGGCACAGCTCCCGGTGCTCCAAGTCTTTGCCTCCAAAAGAAACCACAAATTTAGTTTAGAGCTGCAGACAGATACAGTGTTTATTCCCTTCTTCTTGCTTTATTGTTACTTGAAAAGCCACATGTACATTCCTGTTCAAAACAGCAACACATTTAGCTGCCCCCTCCAAGTTTGGCTTCAGATAAAATGGGGTTAAATCCAGCTATTTTTCCAAATGCCTCACTTTCAGTTTTACTTGTCTTCATTTCCTTCCCATTCAACTACTTCATCAGCCAACTGCTACTGCATTCTGCTTCAGCCTCCGGAGAATTAGCAGTGCTGACTCCCAGCAGGTTGTCAGAAAGCCTGAAATAAGTTATCTTACCTTGGAAATCTGGCACAAAAATGAGATGTTATTTCTAATTGTCTTTCTTGCTTTTACTTTTCCTCTCCAGTGCTTTGGGGCTCTCCTGTTCCCATCCTCCAGTTTCCTTTTCCACCCCTGTGCTTGGCAGGGATCCCTGCTCCATTCTGCTGTTTCAATAGCTGAAACTCTACAAAACTTTGGGTGGGTATTTGGGTGGGTATTAACAACCCCTGACAGTAGGAAACCGGTGTTGGCTGGTGCTCCCCGGGGAACACTACCCCATGCAAAACTCCCCTCATCGCAACGCCGGGCAGGTCACCCACATTAACTCGTGGCCTGACTGCACGCCATTGTGTGAGCTTTTATTGTGTCTTCTCATGGGCAGACTGTTACCAAACTCTGGGGACAGAGAACCGGGGAGGGCACGTCCTCGTGGCTCCTTCCATGCCGCAACGCAGCCATTCCAGAGCCACTCGCAGGCACCGGCTACAGCCGAGCCACGGCAGCGGCCCCCGCTCTGCCCAGCCGTGCGGTGGGGCCGCCGTCACCCGCCCTCCGGCCTCGCCTCGTGCCCGGGACTGCCTCGTGCTGCCCTAACTCACACCCTAATCGGCCTCTGGGTGACGGTCTGAGCGCCGACATCCCCCGCCCCAAAGTGCTTCCGCGAGTCACTGGAATAGCAAAGCCACCGGCTTCACCCCCGGGAGACCCGCGTGGGCAGCTCCCGCGGCTGCTCGCTCCCTGCCGGCAAAGGGCCTGGCAGTGGTAACACCTTCGGGGAGCCCGGCCGCCACCGGGGGGCCCTGCACCACCGGGGTGCCCTGCACTGCCCGGGCCGGGGCCACCTCGCAGCCTGAGGGGGCACCCGCCGATCGGGAAGTTTGTGCGCAAGGGCCGACAGCGTGACAAGAGCCAGACCCCGCGGGTCCGGTCCCTCGCACCCACCCCTCTCCTCCGCCTTTCGCGTTTCTCCTCAGAGGGAGAGCTGGGGGCCGCAGGCCGTTACAGAGCGGCTACACCGGCCGCCTGCTGGTTTTGCCCTCACAGCTCCCCGCCCGCGCCCGCTGCCCAACACCCGCGCCCTCGGCCGGGCCCGCCGGGCCTTCCCCTACCCCGCTGCAAGTGCCCCCACCCTCCCCGCCGGCAGGGGGTGCGCTCGCCCACGCGGCGGCGGGGCGGGCGGAGCCTGTAAGAACCGGCATCCCCCGCCCGGGGCGCCGGTGGTGGGCGGAGCGTGGGGAGGGGGCGGAGCCGCCCCGGGACTCGCCGTGCTGCCGCTTTGCCGCCGGCGGAGCAGGAAATGGAGGCGTGAGGGGCCGGGACTGACCGTTCCGCGGGATCTCCTGCCGCCCTCCCCGGACCGCCCCCGCCGCGGGGCCGGGCGCCTCGGCCCGCCTCAGCCGGCTCCGCGCCCCGCCCCCGCCGCGGGGCCGGCATGTGAGGCTGCCCAGCGGCGCCTCCCTGCGCGGTTGGGCCGGTGCGGCCCCCGCACCGCTCCTCGTTGCCCGCGGGAGGGGAGGCCCTGCCCCGGGGCCGGCCCCCGCCGCCGCCCCGGAGCGAAGCGGTGGATGGGGCAGCGAGGCCGGCGGTGGGGACGATGCCGCGGAAGGAGCTGCCGCTGCCCGAGGGCTGGGAGGAGGCGCGGGACTACGACGGGAAGGTGTATTACATCGACCACGGCAGCCGCACCACTAGCTGGGTCGACCCCCGCGACAGGTGGGCGGCGGGGCCGGGAGCGGGTGGGTGGGTGGGCGGGGGCGCGGGCAGACTCTGTTCCGGGACCCTCCTCTCCCCTTCCCGGGGCGGGGGAGTCCGGCGGCCGGTAGTGTCCCTGCCGCTCGCCCAGCGGCTCCTCGTCGCGCCCTCCCCTCGCTCCACAGTGCCCGGCCGGTACCGGCGGGCGCCCCACGCTCGGGGCTGGCTCCTGGCCCCAGTTTGGCTCAGCGGGAGGGAAGGGCAGGACCGGGCGGTCCTCTCGTTACCTGCGGCCCTGGCTGCGGCTTGGGGGTGAGGGACGGAGGAGATCAGCGAGGCTTTTTGGTGTTGTTTTGTCCTTCACATCCTCTTACCCACCTGCTTTCCCCTCTCCAGACATCTTGCAGATCCGCGCTGGCCTTGGCTCCTGAGGGTAATACAGCTGATGTGGGCACTGCCGCCCCAGCCCGGCTCACCCCCAGAGCCGCCGGGCCTCTGCAGCAGCGAGGGGCTGGCAGGGCAGGGTCAGCGGTGTCGGTGGGTCGTACCCTGCACGGTGACCCCCCTCTGCCATCTGTTCTGTGGCTTTGGTGAGCGTGGTGACTCCTGAGGACACTGACTTCAGGGTGCATTTCTGATCACCCATCTGCCTCCCAGCACTCTCCTCTTGCTCCTGCTGGCTCTGATGAGCTCTTTCCCTATATTGCTCACTTTAAGAGAAACAGAAAACAGTCTGCTGTTTGAGATGCAGGTCGCTTTCCAAGCAGCACTCTATCTCAGCATGTTCTGGTTCCATGCTTGAGGCAGTTGTGGTAAGCCCGTCTACTGTAGCTCAAGCATGCAGGAAGCTCAACTACTGGATCACTGTTGAAATTGGAAGTTTCTAAATTTCACATTTAATGCTGTGTTAGCTGATGTTCCTGGACACAGCAACTCAAATATCCATTTTGAGATGGAAATTCCAACGATCTGGTTATGAGACCTGTCATTGATACATTTTACACATGTCCCCCATCTGACAGTGAGTGTTTTCCTTGTTATGGGGCAGCTAATGTAATTTCCAAATTTGTGTTCCTTTCTTTTCTTGCCCCAGTGATCGGTTCCTTGAAGGGGCTTCCATTGTTGGTGGGATGTCAGTACTTTGCCTTCTCTCCAGTTCTGATTTGATGGGTTTTTTTTTTTGTTAAGCATGGAAGTGAGTGAGTGTCCAATTTTACAAGATTTCAAGGAGTGTTCTGCGTTCCTGGAATAACCCTTGTGTGTACTGTACCCAAATGTAACCCTCTGCTGGCCAGGGGTTTGGAACTCGTTTTGGGGCTTCTGTTTCAGGACTGTGCTAGTAACATGGTTGTTTCAAGGTGTGTTTTTTAACCTTCATAAAAGTCAATACAAGTTTAAATTCGGAATGCTTTCCTGGCATCTTTATTTTGTTACAGAGAATGAAATGAGAAATCTAATAGACCTAATACTGGCTTATAAAAATTTTTATGTCCTTGGTTAGTGATTCAAAAATGACAGAAACAACTAAACAGGTGCCTTATTTACGCATGTGAACTGAGCTGTTGCAGAAACATTACCTACTCACCACTCTTAAAGGAGAATATTCAAACACATACTGATAAGTGTTATCACATGACATATTTGTTGTGCACATAGAAATACACCTGAATACACATGGCTCTGAGATTTGCATCTGAGTCATCTTCCAGTACTGCTACCAAGAAAACAAGCTGTATTGGACACTCCCCCTGAAAATCCTGAAGGTTCTGAAGAGTTTATTGGTCCAACACTAGAAAAACTATGTGACACAATACTTACCCATCACCTGGGAGACCATGTGGTTGTATGAGTTGAAACCCTCTTCTGACATACAGGAAAAAGGTTTCTCTTTCAAGTAATTACTGCTGTCTGTGAAAACCAGCTGATGGGGAATTTCTGATCAGCTCAAGTTGTAAGGTAACTACTCCTTGCAGTAGTGAACTTGGATTTACACACTGATCACTGAACTTTCATCAGTGTATTTTAAGCTGAAATATTTGTAAGCCTAGCCTTTTACAAGCCATCTTTAAAATTGCTGCAGCTGGGAGGTTAGATTGTGTACTTGCTACAGTGCCTGCTGTGCTTGCACCTGCTGTCTGTTACCCAGCAAAAAGCAGTGGATATTAGAAAACATGGTTGTAAAGATCAGTTTGAGGGATGGGGAGGAAGATTTATGTGTTAGGGCTCAGTTTGCTTGTCAGTGGGACTGTACCTTTGTAATACCAATCAGTTTATTCAGGCAGCAACAACTGGTAGCTACAGATAGGATGTACAGGTTTTTAAACCTTCCCTAAATCTTTCATTCTAGCTTAATTTAGTGGAAATAAACATGAGCAGGGATACAATCTAGCTTCAGGGCATGGGCTTGCCCATTGTTTTTCTGACAATGGTTGGTGTCGGGTTTGTAGTCCTGCTAACTGAGGTTGGTTTAATAGGCTTTGAGGGGAGCAGGCCTGGCTATGGGCAGCAGGGATGGGGAGGCAGGAGGTGTAAGGTGGGACATTAGCTGGCCTTGGATTGGATGAAATCAAAAGCTGGGCTGGTGGGGCTGATGGTTTTTCAGCTCTGGTGTTAACACATGATACCAGTCCTGCAGATGGGCTGTTGGTGAGAGGGGCCATTAGACTTTGCCAAGGGGAAGTCACTGGCGCCTGGTGGCATCTTGCTTTTAAGTAAAATTGACTTGAGTGATGCTCAGACACATAAAATCTTGATTGAAGCAACTGCATATCAGAGCACTCTTACCTCATGCCTTTTAAGGGTATAAGGACTTCAGGCCTGGGAAGTCTGTGAGCATTTTGGAAAATCATCTAAGGTTAAATAATCTGAAGAATTTAGACTTAACCATTACTATACCTGTGGCATGGCGTAACAGAAAAGAATCAAGGTACCTTGTAAGGAGGAATTTTGGGTAAAAAGGTGCAAGGCAATTCTAGTGACCAGGTAGGAAAAAAAACAAACCACCCTACTGTGTTTTTCCTTGTGTAAAAGGAAGCCCATATAGCTGAAATCAGGTAATTCAAGACTTGGATACAGTGTAATGGAAGATCAAATCTTGCTAAGCTAGGGGAAGAAATTTGTCATTCCGAGTTTTAAAAGCAAGCTTGATGTTTCAGGTATGCACCAGTACATAACATTTGGTAAAACATACCAGAGGCTCATCCCAGATGCTTTCTTAATGTAGAGGGTGTGTCTGTCTGCACTATAAGCTGCTGTGCTGATGACCAAACAAAAATTAAGCATGGCATCTCAGAAACATTAGGAGCAGTTGCTGCCTGTTCTTAAACATCACTGTGAATCAGGAATTGCACCAACAGAGTGCCCTAAATGAGATTTCTGTTTTTACCAGGCATGAGGGTTAGAGGTGGCTATCTGGGTTCCTGTGAGTGTGCTATCCTTGGGTTCTTTAACCAAGTTTAGGGAAACCTCTGCTCTCCCTCAAACTGTCTTGGCAGACAATAGCTTTTTTCAGTCTTCTCTTTGCCTTTCAACCCAGAAGCTTCCTGATTGCACTGAGGATTTGGAGATGCCCGATATCCTCTCCCACTCTCCAGTATTTGTGTTGTCATACTCTTCCCACTGACATGGCAGTGTAAGCAGTTTTTTCTAGGTTATTTTAGATGGAGCTGACTGAATTTCTCATTTTACCCCAATCACTGGGCTCCTGTTGAGAGTAAAAGCTAGAAAAATAGGAGCACTTGCAGTTTAAGCTTGGTGAAGCTGCTAAACAGCAGCAGATGTTTTCAGTTTTGGGAGGCAGCAGTGCCTCAGTTGGTGGCCTTTCATTTCTTGAAGGCTCTTGTTGATGTAAAGGGTTGGAGGTGTTTATTAAATGAGAGGCTAGATTCTGCAGTTGCTCCCTGGAATCCCTTCCTACTCCATGTAGAGGTTTTCCCAGTCTGAACCTACAAAGCAGAGCTTTGGTAAAGAGAATTAGGGAAGAGATTTGCCAAGGCTCAGGGCCAATATGAGCCAGTGTCTGTGTTGTCATATATAGAAGACCTTGTGCCCTAAAAATATGTAGGGCCACCTATTTACTGAGGAAGATTCAGGCTTGCTGAGCCTGGGATCCTACTGGAGAAAAGCTAGGCATGTCATATAGAGAGCGTAATTATCTAGCCATGTCTCTAGGTCTGCCTTCCAGGCTTGATGTGAAATACTGCACATATGTTCCCTCTGCATTATTCTGATCTTGAAGCTTTTCATCCCCAGTCTGCTCAGCACACTTGTTATCCAAACTTCCTGTACTAAAGATTTAGAAATGTGAGCATCATGCTAAAATCTCACATGTAACTATCCGCTACTTGAATTACTTGCCTATAGCATTGCTATAATCACTGGAATAACCTTAATATAGCTAACTTCAATGTGGGCGTTCTCCAAACTAAACGGGCTAGAAGAAGGGAGTGCAATGAAAAGCAGCAAGAATAAAATGAACAGTGCTTTTCTGTAGATGAAAATCAGCAAGCGCAAGGAAAAGAGAGAAGAGCCCTCAAAGATGGAGCATTTATCTTCTGTTGTTTTTTATTTCATCGCTGGCAACACCGTGGGTCATACAGCTGAAGGCTGCTAGTTTGATGCCTGCTGCTGCCATTCTTTACTGAGAGCTAGCCAAACACCGTGTCATATCTATGAGAATCTGCTGCTTTCTCATGTTTACATTCCCCAAAATAGCTGATTATTTTATAAAGAACAGGCAGTTCGGTGTGTGCCCATAGAAGCTGTTGATAACCATGGTCCATGAGTACAGGAGCAACAGAAATGCAGTCTTCATCTAAGTGGCCTCTCTGGGAACAAGTGTCTTAATGTGTAGGACTTGTGCTGTTCTTAATTTTTCGCCCTCCACAGTAAATTAAAATTAATTGGTTCATCTACATGCTAACATATAGGGAGACAAGGGCAGCTAGGAAGATTATTGTGATGTGAAATTTTTTAATTTATTAATATCAGGAGTCTTCCAAGATGCAGTAACACAGGGTGCATTTGTTAATTGGAAAATGTGGATTGAAGCCGAAATCAATCTGACCTCTTCAGTTATGGAAAATCAAACTGTTGTTGTTTTCCTGAGACTCCCCAGACAAACCCTGTGGTAGGATTATTGATCGCTTTGGAGATTGCCTTCAGAGCCAGTGTGCTTCCTCACTTGTGTAAACTCACTTCAAACTGGGGAGGGTGGCTGGAAACAACAGGTGTGACGCTTTTTAACAAGGGCATCACAGCTAAAGGTGTGGTAAACACACGTGTGTGATGGCAGAGGATGTTGGCAGTGACTTTAGAACTACTAAGAGCATTATTTTATCTTACTTCCCTATGGAACATGAAAAAAAAGAAAAAATGTGAAGTTTTGTTCGGCTCAGCAGCTTTTTAATGCATCTTGGGGAATTCTGAGTGTTAAAATATCAGAATTGCTTTTGAAGAAATCTCTGTAAATCACATTGTTTCGAAATAAATAGGCTGAGCTTCATCTTCTGCTCTGGCAAGGTCATTTTGCTTGCAAGATCGGTCTTTTAATTTTGCCTCAAAGGCTGACAGCTTGTGAAGTTAGTGACACTGCCACGACTGGAAACTTGCTTGGCGAGGGGATCAACAATTTCATCCCTATGTAGGTCATGTATTTTCATATTTAAGTAGTTATCTTCATCTCCATCCAGTGGGATGGCGGAAAATTGGCTAGTAAATCCCAGAAGATGTGGGTATGGCAGGTGAGAGGTGGCTGCTGTGTTGGTCCCCTGGGGCAGGTGCTTGGTGGTGCTGCTGATGGGTCACCTTAAGCTGCTGCTGCTGC
This sequence comes from Caprimulgus europaeus, assembly GCA_907165065.1. The sequence goes on along the minus strand of OU015531.1, from coordinate 34,646,843 downwards.
CAGAGACAAATTCTATATCAGTGCAGGGACCGAGGTGCTGGAGCTGGTCTGCCTGAAAAATGTACTTTACTGTCTGGATTTCACAGAAACAGCTGATCCAGGTTGTGTATGCTTGTGCAGAACTTGTGCTGGCACAGCTGGGGCTGAGTGGGAGCTGAGAGGTGTGGGAATGGAGCTGGCTCTGGTGGCAACCTGGGAATGCTGCTGAGGGTGCACTTGTGAAATTGTCCCCGGGTACTTGACCTGGTCAGGCTCTTTGCCAGTCCAGCTGGGGAGGTGTTCCCAGAGCTGGAGGTGCTTAGCTTTGCCCTGTGATTTCTGACTGAGTTTTACAGGTACAGTGGATTTTCACTTGCTGGAGCTCAGATGAACCCAGCAGTGCAGTAGGGCATCCCCTAAAGGTGTAATTTGTATCAGTGTCTTCATAGCTACTACAGTTATGAGAAGATGAGTTTGCAGCAAACTTTTGCATGACTGAATCTGATTTAAATTCTCCTATCTTATGCCAAAAATGTACTGGGAGACATGGGAAGACTTTTCCAAAAAAGTTTAATGAAATTACTGTGTATAAAGAAGTGATGTGTGCTAGATGGGTGAGTGGTCCTGTCGCTGACCTGCCTTTTCACACTGGGCCCTTATCTCAGTTACTGGAGGAATCTATTAGTAAATGATTGTTTCATATTCTGTGCTCCTGAAGGTGACTGCACACTGCCAAGACTAGCCTTGCACTCTGCTCAGCATGCCAAGGAGCGTCACCGCCCCACAACGCATTCCTGCATGTGTTACGGAGACTCTGCTGATCTTGCTCTCTGCCAGGACTGAAATGTTCTGGGCTTGACTTGACTCTTAGTTGTGTCAAGTACAGGAAAACTTCAAGTCTTTCTCAAAGTGGGGGGGAGATCGTACGGCTGGCTTGGGAATGCCTTGCCAATGTTCTTCCTGTGTAGGGAAGTCTGTCTGAACCTGGTGGCCTTGAGTGCCCCACCAGCAGGCAAGTGTTAGCTGAAAAAAAAATGAATAAAGGGGGATGGCAGCAGCTAGGCAAAGTCAGGTGGAGGTATGTTGACTAGTGCGACTACATACGCATATATAAGAGCTGTGTAGATCAACCACTTCCTTGAAGGGAAATACTTTTCATGCTGGCTGGTTGACTTTCATGAGACCTGTTTAGTGAGGTTATGTGCTGTGCTTGTGGTAATGCAGACTTAGCTTTAACTGCATAAATAAAACCCAGAGTTCTTGTTCACAGAGCCTAAGGTTACTGCTCCCCCCTCCCTTTTAAGCTACATGCAAAGATAATTGGCTGAACAAACAACAGACAAAACTGCTCCCAACAGAATAATAACTGCTTTTCACTGCCACTCATCCAGTCAAGTGACATCTGGAAGACTCTCTGGATACTCACAGGAGGTTTGGTGTATAACAGGAAGATACAAAGGAGCCAAATCCTACAGCTGTCAGTGTTCTCTGGCTTTTCATGCTTTTGGATGGGTTCTGCTGGCTTGGTTTGTTCTCTGTTTATGCTGGTACTTACAGCTTCCACCCCAGCCATGAAGTTCTACAACATAAGTACCCAACACATTTAAAAAGCAGATGAATTGCTTTCTCAATCTTATAGAGGTGCTGTGAGGATTAATTAGTTCTGACAAAGTGTTTTCTGGCTGGGATGTCAAGCTGATGTTTCAGGACTAATGGTATTGTTCAGTGAAACTATTTAGTTCGCCTCAAATGCCTAATCACTGTTTTAGAAGAATTTACTCTATGGAGGAAAGCGTTATTGATTTAAAGCACGCAGTAAACAGTATTGGTTTGCAAGAGGCAGTCATTCATATCTGCTCTGGGCAGAGCTGAGATGTCAGGTGGTTACATAACTATTTTGAACTAAATGTAAGTGAAACTATTGCTTAAATGATCGTGCAACAACTTGCAAATTTCTCATCTGTGAGTTACAACTGCCTTGATAGCCTTGTACTCAGAACAAGGGCAGTCCCCTGCTAAGAAGAGGGCTCTCTGCTGTTTCATCCCTCACAACCCTACTACAGGGAGGGTGGCCTACAGAACAGCAGTGGCCAAAATGGTGTTCTGGACCCTTAGAGCAGCACAGGAAAACATAGGTAGCCCCAGAACTGCTCTATAAAGCTGTGCTGTGGGTGACTTTGCAGTTAATTTTGCTTGTGCCAGGCACAGCTTCTGATACCATGTGGCATCTGAGTCAGCTGAGCCTCTGCAGCTGCTAGCAGACATGCTGATGGCCCAGCTGTGCAGGCTGTCCTTTGCCCATGCAGCCTCCAAGCCATCCAGCACGTGAATCCTGTGGGACATCCCTCAAGGGGCTCAGGCAGCAGCAATCTGTTGGATCGTGGTACCCAACCCCTGAGTGAATGGGAAGAGTCATCTCACTGACAGATTCATCCTGGACACTTGGAAGTTCTTGTAGTTGGACCATTTGAAAGTTTGAGTTATGTTTTTGAGCTGCTTTTCCAAATTATCTCAAAGGGAATTTGGATGAGCATGATAATGGAAAGTATTTGCCTGTCACATGTGACGCAGCTCTGCAAATTATTGTCTGTTTCCTGTGAAGCATCTCAGGTTTGTGGCTTGTTTTGGGTGGTGCTGGGTCAATCAGCCTGATTCAGGCTACAGAGGAGCTTGTAGTGACCCCTTTGGGAGGTGGAGTTTATCAGACTTGGTGGAGTTGGCTTGTGCTGCAGCTGCTGAAATGCGAGGGAGGAGGCGTGTGGGTGGGAGAGGGGAAGCAGGCAGCACCCCGTGACCGGGCTCCTGGGTGAGGCTGGGCTCCCGGTTGCCTGCGTTGCAGTAGTGCGCCTGGGTGTTTCATGGCGCCCTAAAGCTGAAACCTCTGCTCACCCCAGTGCTGCGTCCCTCCGGGGAAGTCTTTGGCCTGTCTACTGCCTGCTCCACAGGGTCCCATGGCTCACTGGGGGTCCATTGGGATTGCTGAGGAAGTGTGTGTGTGTATCTGATGTCACTCGTGTAGGAGATGGGACAGTTCTACCGCAACAGTGTGCACAGGGTTAAGGTCCATGCTCAACTAGTGATGCTGCTCGGGTTTTTAACAGCCCTTAGATTGTTGCAATGCTCTTTAGATGGGCTTTTGCTGTTCAGGCCCGACCTTTGCTCAGAACGGTGCCACTTCAGTTCCTCTGCGTCTGATGTGACCTTGGTTCAGTCTTCTGGTTGCTGCTTATGACTTTTGCTGTTACAATGGGAAGAGAGGGCCTCAGCTAGTCGGAGACCTTCCTTCTTGGGAAGGAAGAAGACCTTCTTTGGGACGTCTCTGCTGCCACAGCAGCTTGTGTGTTCTTTTTAATTTTTTTCCAGATGCTCCCTATGACTAATAGGGAGTGATGCTAATGGTCCTGCTTCATTGACTGCTGCTGCTCTGAATTAATTCCTGTATAGTAGGGATGGAAACTTTTCTCAAGGGAGAACTTAATATGAAACGGAAGTATTTTTAAGATAAAATGGTAAGGCTTATCTAAATTAGGATGACCTGCACAGTATATAGCATTCCAGATGAGCTTTTCATATTGGATTGTGTTTAAAAAAAACCAAAAAAATCCTTAACATGAATAACATTTTTGTATTGTGGAGTTTTGGCTTGGTTAAATTTGAAACCAAATCAGCACTTTGAACAGACTTTTTCTTGGAGCATGTATGTGGTGATACTCGAGTGTATTTGATTAGTGGTGTGTGTTAACCCTGCAGAGAATAAGGAGGTTAAACTCTTCTGTTCAGTATATTACTCAGCATTTTTCAACATCTGATCTCTCTCCACTTCAGCTGTCAGTTCACCCACTTGTTTAGGTTTTACTGAAATTCCTTGAAGTTATCTCTACATCCAGCTCACCCAAATAGCTTGGCAACCAGCAAGGCAGTGAACCAGACTTGCGATTTGTCTTTTCTTATGTTACTAGTAAGTATTTTGCACTGCAATATCTAAGCATCAGAGTTTCACCATTTGTTGCCTTGATGGGACACTGGCTATTTGTTTCTTACATGGACACATACATAGAAGGCTTTAGACTGTTTAACAGCTAGTTCTTAAAAAGTTTTCCAGTATTCTAGATACAGGCAGATTTGTCTGGTAAAGAGATCTTATAGGTCTCAGTGAGTGTTATTCTATCTTATTTTAACCTATATATGCAGGAAAGTGAAATATTATGGCTGCTATCATGTGCCATGGCTTTCTGTTGCACCAAGGTTTTGCAAGATGTCTTGGACTTCCTGACTTTTTTCTGTGGGTTTTTTGTGTTTTTTTTTTAATTTGAATGCACAAGTTTCCAGATTTAACATAAATTCAGTCTGTCAAATGTCAATATGATATCTTTTCAGTTGAGATAGTCTATAATTCTGAATAAAGGTAAATATATCGTTATATGTCACGTGTTAATTATTCAGAAGCTGTCATATGGCATTGCAAGTTTCTCATTCAATTTAGAAGGTATCTGCCATCATGGTCTTTGGGATAGGGAGGGGTAGGTGGCTGAGGAACCTGGCTTGGTCCTTTGCAAAAGGCTTGCAAGGATAAAAATCTCAGTTTGCAAAGACAAATTTGAAACTGAACTGGTCACTCTGAGTCCTTCACTCAGACTTGTTTTCACACATTCTTTGTAAATGCCACTCTTATCCCTAAAGCAAATGTTCTGTGTTGAATTTTCTCATCTTTATTCTTTATTTGTCCATTAGTCTGTAGCTAACACCCCATAGTGCTTCCTGGTTTATTTTCTGTCTGCTTCCCAGACACAGGCTCCTGCAGTTTGGACGGTAGCTCTGACAAGTTGTGTTGCATCTTCAGTAGCTTAGGGGGGTTGGTGGTCCTTTTTAGTTTGGTCACTATGGGGTTTGAGTCAGGTGCTGTTGTGACTCTTCCTTCCCATCAGGAAGAGATTCCTCAATTACTGGAGGAAGACATGGCTGCAGCTGAACATGCCACAGTTCAGAGCCTGGTTTAGGCATGTGATCAGGCAGTGACTATTTGGGAGTGGGAGAACTTGGTCTTGTGTCAGGCCATGTCCCATCATGTCTCCATGGCTGCTGCCACAGCACTTGTGCTCCCTACTGCAAGGTAGAAAGATGGGGGCTGCTCCTGTTTTCTGAACAAAGCCAAGTGACACCAGGTCCCTGAAAGAGGAAGGCAGCTGGTGCAGTTAACTCCTTTGGTGATTAGGCTTTTGCTGTGTAGTAACAAAATGAGATCAGTCCAAGTGGTAATTCACACCTGTAGTTGTTCTGCTTGGAAATCTGCTTTTGATAGTTGCTTCTGATGAAGTGCTTCATGTTGGTAAGTGTTTCTTCACAATCAGATTTATTACAGGGTAGACTTGAAGTGAAATAACCTAAATTAAATAATTTTAACAATGACCTATAAAGGCATTATTGTTTGAATTACTTCCCTGGAGTAGTTGGGCAGATGTGTGGCAACACCTCTCTGAATGACAGTGTTGCCTCATAGCAAATATATTGTTGAACACAGGGTGAAATGCTGCATTGATCCAGCTGCTTTGTGGCCAGTCTAAATACCTGATGAAAGGTGTAGGTGTAGGCAGTAAAGGAGTTATGTCAGTATGAATTAAGGATTTTACAGTAAGAGTTTTATTATTTATGTTGCTTCCTATATGCTTATGGAGGGTTTAGTTCCCCTTAGCTAGTGTCTTTGCAGTCAAAAGCAGACTATTGACCTGTCATTTCATGCCTGTGTGTTCCCAGCTCTGATGCTCAGAGCACTCGTTTTTCCAGCAATTGTTGCTTCTACTTTCTCTCTCTCACACTGTTGCTTAGTTCCCTTACGGCCATGCTTACAGGGTTTTTAAAGCCTTTCATAAGGTAAGCATTTTGCCTGATGGGAGAAGGAGGTTTACAGAGATTTGTGTTGTGGTTTGTTTTTTTTAAAGCAACAAATAAACTGTAGATAATAGATTCCAAAAATGCAAATTTGTTTAAGCAACTCCTTAAAAAGAAGGGAGGGAGGAAGGAATTGAAGATTAAACCCTGTGTTTATATACGTGTAGAAGCTGGAGGCAAAGCAATCCATTCATAAATATACAATAGGATTTATGTCATGGTGAGAAGTGCTACATGCATATTCATGTGTAATTTGCAAATCCTTTAGCGATTAAATACTTCATTCCAAACTTTAGAACTAAATAACCTTCTTGTTGAAATGAGATGTCCAAAGGCTCCAATGCTTCTCCAGTGGAGGGGAACGGCTGGGTGGTGTAATAGATCTGATACTCTTAATATTCACTCTATTAAAAGATTTTGTGTGCTTTGGGCATTATTTTATTAGGATAATTGGTGAGTCTTGAACAAAACATGTGAAGCAGACTTGCACGAAATACTGTAAAGCTTATCATGCTGAGAAAAGCAAATAGACTTGGAAACTTGTTAGCAGGTTTTTATCAACTGATTTTAATGTCAAATAACTTTGTCTAAACTTTCATATCCCGTAGGTAAGGAAGGAGGCAAGTGAGTAATAGAGCTTGGAGTGCTGATATCTGAAAGAAGTAGCCTTTGCACAAGTGCAGTGAATGGCATTTAAAGAATGTAGCCTCAGTTCTTCATATAACACTTAAATAATATGAACGTACTGTTGCTGATGCTTTTGGTTTTCAGAAGATTTTATAGTATTACAGGCAAAGTATACACCTTCCAACATCATGAATGGGCAAAAATACTGCTATAGAATAACTGTTTCCTGCAACCTGAGTTGTTATGACTGGTGGGTGCTCTGTGACAGTGCAAAGTTTTTCTGGGTAGGGTGAGGTGATGTGACTGGTTTATCTTGCCCTTCAGTCATCAGACTAAATGATACTCTGCAAATGGGACAGCAACTGACAGACACCCTGCTGGAAAAAGAGTTCACCATATGCCTCTAATACTGCCATGATAAGATAAGGTTGGGACTTGTCATGCATGTGTGTTACATGTTCCATGCCTGCCCTTGCCTCCCTTGGGGTGGTTTTGCAGCTGGAAGTAGCAGGACTGGGTCCTCTGGAGGTTCAGCAGCTGCCGTGCTTGCACAGCAGACTGGTGGCCGGGTACCATTGGACTTCTGTGCTGACAGATGTTGCTGTATTGCTATGATCAGTTACTAAAGAAACTTTTTTTTTTTTTAATTAAAGTTCTGCTCAGTTCTTAAAACTGGACCTAAAGCATGGTCAGTTACATCAGCCTAAATTCTGTTTACTCTTTGGGAAAGCTGTGTTTTATTCCTGTGCCTGGGCCACAACAAAGCGTTGCTTACTGTGCTCTCTCCTGGTGTTCCTGATGGCTCATTTTGAAATTGCTCTTTTTTGTAGTTTTATGAGCTCTTTCTCCTTTGTGTATAGGTTTGTGTTGGGAAGAATATAAAGTACCTCCATACTGGATGGGTAAAGCCAGCAATGGAGTGACACACTGAGGTCAGTCTGTCTTTGAAAGTTATGTTGTCTGATTTAGCTTTCCTGCTCTTGTTTTGTGACAGCCTGCTTCTGGGATGCTTTGACTCAACTGAACAAGAAAACAGGGCAATGCGCTCAATTCACTAAGGACTATATTTGCATTTTTCTGGCTGGCACAGGTGTAACAAATTGCCCTTTTAGTCCTGTTTACTTGTTTTTTCTTGTTCGGTCATAGGTAAGTTCTGCTCCTTGGTGGTCAGAAAAGACCTGGATTCTCTGCTGCTGTCTTGTGTTGTGATCAGGGAGGCATGTAGCAGAGGTGATGTCCCTTTGGTGCTTGAGGGCTCTGCTGTACAAAGCTGTACTTCAGTTGATTTGAAATAGTGTTTCCAGGTAACTGAAGAGTTGTTGCTTTTACAATGAGCACTGAGAATTTGTTACTGTCTGCCATGTCAGAGTGTCAGTGTGTCTAAGCTGGTGGCTAGTCAAGTAGGGGGATGAAAATGCAGCACTGGGTACTTAAAGAATATGAATTCATTTAGTTCCATGGAAGGGACAAAATTGGGGTAAATAAATGCAGTTGTCCTTAAACTGAATCCTAAGTCGGTGGCTTCTTGGCTTAGAATTATAGAATGGTTTGGGCTGAAAGGGACCTTAAAGATCATCTGGCTCCAACCCCTCTGCCGTGGGCAGGGACACCTTCCACTAGACCAGGTTGCTCAAAGCCTCATCCAGCCTGGCCTTGAACACTTCCAGGGAGGAGCATTCACAACTTCCTTGGGCAACCTGTGCCAGTGTCTCACCACCCTCACAGCAAAGAATTTATTCCTAATATCCAATCTAAACCTGCCCTCTTTCAGCTTAAATCCATTTCCCCTTGTCCTGTCATTAACTGCCCTTATGAAAAGTCCCTCCCCAACTTTCTTGTAGCCCTTTCAGGTACTGGAAGGCCACTATAAGATCTCCCCAGAGCCTTCTCTTCTCCAGGCTGAACAGCCCCAACTCTCTCAGCCTGTCCTCGTAGGAGAGGTGCTCCAGCCCTTGCATCATTCTCGTGGCCTCCTCTGGACTCGTTCTAACTGGTCCATGTCTCTCTTGTGTTGGTGGCCCCAGAACTGGATGCAGTACTCCAGGTGGGGCCTTACAAGAGCAGAGTAGAGGGGGAGAATCACCTCCCTCGACCTGCTGGCCACGCTTCTCTTGATGCAGCCCAGGATACGGTTATTGACCTTCTGGGCTGCAAGCCCACATTGCCGGCTCATGTTGAGCTTCTCGTCTACCACCACTCCCAAGTCCTTCTCTTCAGAGCTGGCCTCAGGCCACTCATTGCCCAGCCGGTACTTGTGCTTGGGGTTGCCCCGACCCAGGTGCAGGACCTTGCGTTTGGCCTTGTTGAACTTCATGAGGCTGGCACAGGCCCACCTCTCAAGCCTGTCAAGGTCCCTCTGGATGGCATTCCGTCCCTCCAGCGTGTCAACCACACCACTCAGCTTGGTGTCATTGGCAAACGTGATGAAGGTGCAGTCAATCCCACTGTCCATGTCACTGACACAGATGTTGAAGAGCACTGATCCTAATACCGAACCTTGAGGGACACCACTCATCGCTAGCTGATGTGTGAGTCGTGATGTTTCTAATTACTCTGAGGCTGTATAAGCTGATTTTATGCCAATATTTTCTGTTATATGTTAATGAGGAAAAATAGAAGGCATCAATTTATTAACAAACCTCACTTTTTAAATGAGCACTGCTCAGGTAGACTGAGGTAGAGGTTGGTGGGATGTGACTTTGATTCCACCCGCATTTGAGTAACAATAAGTGATTGCCTCTGGATCCATCTCAAAAGAGTGCAATGAACCATTACTTACAGTATTGCAACCAATTCTACATTTGCTGGTGGAAAAGGTAAAAATCTTTTTTCTAGAGCTTGGTTGTGGCTGGAGTGTATAATTTAATCTTGCCCTCTCGTGCTGCTGGAGGTCTGGCTGTGGACCTGAGCACGAGCCCCACTGGCAGGGCTGGAGCAGGCTGGGAGTGACTGAGCCTTCCTGCTGTGGGAGGTGGCCCTTCCTTCAGCCCTGGTGCCTATCCGTTTCCTCACTAAGCTAGCTGGCTCACAGAAAACTGCTCCCCTTTCTCTGGGCACAGCTGCTGCTGCAGTAAGTTGAAAGGACTGTCTTTGGCAGCAGTGACCTTCCTGCAAAACATGGTTCCCCCAGAAGTCACGACTTGTTCCTGAGCTGCAGTGGGTGCAGTTGTGCTGTGCTTGCCTGCACAGCGGGTGGTGAGCTTGGGTTCTGCCAGGCAGCTGTGTCACTAGTAGTTTGTCTTTTAAAGCAGACAGCTTAAATATCAGATTGATGCTTTCTCAGTGCTGCACTGTGGGCTGTAATTCCATCTGCTGTGACACTGTGAAGGTGACACCTAAAAAGGTATGTGCTTCTTTCTGGATGTCCTCCCTGTATCTGCATGCATAACTGGAGGCACCATGTTAGCTGCATGTTGGCCTCACTCAGCGTGTGGTTGCTCGAGAGCCTAGCAAAACACTCAACATTTTTCTTTGAATTGCTCTTAGAGAGAATTTCAATGTCATACTTCATTCATCCCCAGCACTGCAGTTTCTGCAATATCACTGTCCTTTGTATTCTTTGGTCTGGAACAGTAGAAGCATCTGTTTATGCCATTGATTTGGCAATTATTAGAAGGACATCGAATAAAGGACATTATTAATGGAAAGGAGGAGTGTTCAAAGACCTCTGCCAGTAAGGTCTGTCTTTTTAATAGTTCTGCAGATTCATCACTGATTTTGGAACTTGACAGTAAGTTGGTTCTCTGGATCAGTCTGTAGGTTAGCTTAAAGATACTAGACAAGGGCAATATTTTGTTTGTCAGAGAATTTCACATTGGTCTTTGCAGATGAGCTGAACTGTGGATAATAATTTAGCTGAGCTGATAGGGATAAGTTAATATACATTAACTTAATCTGCACTGATGGTGTAGATCAGCATTGGGGTAGAAATGAATAAAATGGATAATACAGTGAAACTTATTTGCTGAAAAAATTACTGGCATAGGAACTGCATTTCATTCAGGTGCTGATGGTGAAGTAGTACTCAGTTAAGCAGCAAATTTCAAATCTGTGAGCTCTTGTGGTAGCTTACTTAAGACCAGATGTATGATGCTATAAGGCACAATGTCAGATCCATTAAACACAGCTTTGACATAAGAAGAAGGGTGGAAATGAATTGCTGAGATATTTTAGGTAATTGCCTTGAGCAACAGTAATGGTTGTATTCTAACAACTTCAGTAAGTTATAAACAAGCTACAGCTGAGGCTAGATCAGGCAACTGTTAACTTGCACAGTGCCTGGTGTAATTTGGTTGGAGAGCAGCACCCATGGTGTGTGCAGGCTGTACTCCTTGGTGTCTGCCCTGAGCTCCTTTACAGGGGATGTGTGTACCCAGAGAGATCTGGTTCTGATAACACTTCCCACCTCCCTGGCTGCTCTAGTTTACCTGAAGTTATCTTGCTCCCTTATGAGGAAGGGCTGAGGGAGCTGGGGCTCTTTAGCTTGGAGAAGAGGAGGCTGAGGGGGAACCTTATTAATGTTTATAAATATTTGAAGGGTGAGTGTGAGGAGGATGGAGCCAGGCTCTTCTCAGTGATGTCCAGTGACGGGACAAGGGGCAATGGGTATAAGCTGGAACACAGGAGGTTCTGCTTAAACTTGAGAAGAAACTTCTTTACGGTGAGGGTGACAGAGCACTGGAACAGGCTGCCCAGGGAGGTTGTGGAGTCTCCTTCTCTGGAGACATTCAAGACCCGCCTGGACACCTTCCTGTGTGAACTCATCTGGGTGTTCCTGCTCCGGCAGGGGGATTGGACTAGATGATCTTTCGAGGTCCCTTCCAATCCCTGACATTCTGTGATTATGTGATTCTGAAATACTGGTTTTCACTGAGTAAGACTTAAGAAGCAGCTGCATCAGTAAAATGCCATTTTATCCTTTGTCAGCTCTAAAAACTATGAAAACTGATAGTTATGGGGAAAACATGTCATTGAGGGATCTTGGAACAAAATAGTATTTTACACTGTCTGAAACCACCTCAGATTTTTCCTTCTTCTAGATGAGTGGAAGAAGGAAAACATGAATGAGGTAAGCTGGACAGGGATGTCTTTCTAACAGTATCAGCTATATGGGATTTGGATTGTGCATAGAGAAGACTGGCTTTGAAGTGTTCTGTTGTTCAGAACCTTACTCTCTAAGTTTCAAGGAAAGTTACTGTTTAAGGTAACTGGGGATGAGAACAACCTAAATGTAGAGAGTCATCCTGTTCTAGAATTTGACATCTCTTGACATGTGAGCATCTCCTTGTGGAGGTGTTAGCCACAACTTCTCTGGGCAACCTGTTCCAGTGTCTTACCAACCACCCAGTAAAGAATTTCTTCCTAATATCTAATGTAAATCTCCCCTCTTCCAGTTTAAAACCATCACCCCTTGTTCTGTCACTCCCTGCCCTCGTCAAAAGTCCCTCCCCAGCCTTCCTGGAGCCCCTTCAGGTACTGGAAGGCCACTAGAAGGTCTCCCCAGAGCCTTCTCTTCTCCAAGCTGAACAACCCCAACTCTCTCAGCCTGTCTTCATAGGAGAGGTGCTCCAGCCCTCGGATCATCCTCATGGCCTCCTCTGGACCCACTCCAGTAGGTCCATGCCCTTACATTGGGGGCCCCAGAATTGGATGCAGTGCTGCAGGTGGGGTCTCAGCAGAGTAGGGGGTAAGTATCACCTCCCTCGACTTGCTGGTCACACTGCTCTTGATGCAGCCCAGGGTATGATTGGCTTTCTTGGATGCAAGTGCACATTGCTGGCTCATGGTGAGCTTCTTGTCAACCAACACCCCCAAGTCCTTCTCCCTAGGGCTCCTCTCAATCCATTCTCTGCCCAGCTTATATTTGTGCTTGGGATTGCCCTGACCCATGTGCATGAGCTTGCACTTGGCCTTGTTGAACTTCATGATGTTTACATGAGTCCACCTCTCAAGCCTGTCAAGGTCCTTTTGGATGGCATCCCAAACCCTCCATAGGTATGTTATTCCTTAGGATAGGACTTTCCATAGGGTGGAGCCATGCTATGGGGATGAAGCCAAAAGAATTAGGAGAGGTAGAGCTCGCCCATAGGTAATGTTGGATATATGGAGATCTGGGAAGCTGAAATGAAATCCTCAGCAGAATAAATTCTTTTAAAATTAAGAAAAGTCAGAAACATCATATAATCCATGAAAAACATAGCTGCTGCTCTTAGTTTTTGCATGAAAAGCACTCAAATGCTTTGTTAATGAGTACAGGAATAAAAGAAGAAGCCAACTAAAGTGCTGAGCACAGGTAGATCTTTGCAGCCCCATGGTTTTGGGCTGTGTGCCACTTGTCATTAGCTTTGCCAGCTGCTGCTGAGTGAGACTACAAGCAGTGTGGAAGGGAGCCCTGGTCTGAGCTGCAGACCTGGGGCTGCTGCGCGCCTCGGCTGGGGCCCCTGGAGAGGGCTCTTCCATTGCCATCCATCTGCCTGAAATCAGTGGGAGCAAAATGAGGCACTAGTAAATGAAGACAAAATGACTGAAGGGACGAGACGGCATCTCTGATGTCCCAGGGCATTATCTGTCTGGCCAACACCTAGGACAGGGATCTCCATCTGGCGTGGGCTTGGCTGTCGAGGAGTGGCTGCTGCCATAGGAACCAAGGTCCCTGTCTGCTGGAGTGCCAGGGCCCTTCTGCCAGGATTAAACCCGGGACAGCTTCATTATGGCAGGCGGAGCTGCTGGTCCCGTGTTGGGCTCTTTGTCTTCACAACCCATTACCTGCACTGCTGCTTTTTTGTCACTAACATCATTCTTACAGCTTCAGAATATGGCTGAAACGTTACGCTGTACTCTGCTTTCAGATGCTCGGAGTGGTAAAAAAGGGAGTAGGGATTTTAAACGTCGTTGGGGGAGCGATATGTGCAACTGGGGTCACACACAGCCAGCCACTCTCGCAGGGCTCCGCTTTGTGTTCGGATGTGCTGGCTGGCGAGCTGCAGACATTCCAGATACTTGTGTTCGTTTTGGCTGTATCCAGGCACGCACTCACAAAGAGCAAGATGCGTGCAGTGAAGTATAAATCCCGTCCTCTAATGACTCAAAGCACTGTTGTGTGCGCATACATGCTTAACAGATTGTATAATTAGCTGGCTTTGTAAGCAAGCAGCATGTTTGAGTCTTCAGTAGTTATCTAGAAATCTTATGTGGTATGAGGAGTGTCCACAGGTCTTTAAGCTGCTCGTATCCACATACTGATGACTGGGCAGAGGAGAGGGGCTTCCCAGGCCACCCCCATTGCCTCTGCCTTTCCTCCGAGCCCTGGGCTGGTGTGGCTGGCTGCTCTGTGGGTGTGGGGACAGGGTGACAGGGGCTCCCCTCAAAGGCAGCCTCCACGCAGCGCCCCTGAAGACAGACTCACCAGAGTGTGTAGCCATGTGCTCAGGGTGCACAATGTGAGTTATGACCAGAGCCCTTCTCCTGGCCCGTGAGTTTGATATGCTTTGGCCCAGGCTACAACCTGGTTTTATATGAAATATTTAATTCAGAAATGTTAATCCTGGAGGTCACAAGCTTTGTTGTTGAGTTTATCGTGACCCTGCAGCACGGGAATTGCTGGGCCTGCTGGCAAAGCAGCTGCTGCGGCAGTGCTGTGCCTGCTAGCAGGCTCTTGGGCGAGAGGTGCTGCTAACCCCGGGGAGCTGGCTGCCAGCAAGGGGCAAGGCTGGGGATTACTGCTGCGGAGGAATGCGACAGGTTGTGCTGGTGTCCGGGAGACGCGGTGGGTGGGAACACGCACCAGGGCCCAGGGCTGCGTGCTTGGGATTTCACTGGAGCCGGGGAGGAGCCGGCAGGGAAGCGAACATGACCTTGAAAATCCTTATCGAGATGAAAAGGTGCAGTCAGCGAGCACATTCCTCCGCCAGCTCCGCTGCGCACAGTGTGCTGCCCGGCCCGCGGGGCTGACGGCGAGCGCTGCGGCTGCACGGGGCTCCAACAAACAGCTCCCTGTCGTGTCTTCAGGACCTCCCGTCGGCGGCAGGGTGTCGGTCGTCCTGTGGCAGGGCTGGCCCGATCTAAGGGTGCGTGTAAACCTAAGGGACCAGCTTCTAAAGTTGACCATTTCTGTGCACTTCATTTATAAGTAATAATGAGTCTGAAGGCAGTAGCAAGGCCAAGTCTGGCAGCTGGAGAAGATGGGCCAACCGAGGGGACCAGTTTTAATTATGATTCCCTGGCAGATGAAGCTCATCTATGAGTTTTGTGTCCAGAATCTGGTGGGCAGCCAGACAGCTCATCACAACCAACAAGGGGGGGCTGCAGTTTTCCCCAGTGTTGCTTCTGTCCCTGACACTCCTGTCGCTGGCGTGCAGTTGGCTGCTGAGTACTGCTAACCCAACTGTAAATTCACTCGGCAGAATACTCCGGGTACTCTGGTGGTGTGTTACTGAATGGAAGCAGTTTGTGGGAGGACTTGGAGGGTGCAACAGGGGAGGGAGAGCTGCTGGACTGGGAAGAGGAGCGAGGAAGGGGCGTGCAGGGTGGAAGGTGGGAGAGATGCTTTTTATGGGAGAGTCTGGCTCAGTCGCTCGTGTCTTTGTGCTGCAAATCTGACACAGTTCTCCCTCCACCCCTGTACTAGCACGTGTCCTTGCACAGTCACATGCTGATTCAGGTTAAGAAACTGCATTGCCTAGAAACTGGTCCTTTTTCAAAATGCTTTTTTGGTGCATTTAATCCTGAAGAACGTCCCAGGAAAGGGTCACAGTACAGATAAAGCAATGCTTGTAGTAGAAAAAAAAAAAATCAATGTGTACTACTACAACTACAAATATGTGCTGCAAAATCATAAATGCTGCATTCCTAAAGAAATCCAAGTATCATTAGAGCTTGACTGTAACTGTAGCACTTTTATTGCTGAGACTGTGCTGCAACTTTAGGAGCAGATAATTAAAATTTGTGGGTTTTTTTCTTCTTTCTCTTGACAAGGATAGAATAAAACTCTCTCTCTTTCTCCATGACTATATGAACTTACTCTTGTGTGCTCTTTGGTTTTTGCTAGAGGAATTCAGATCTTTGCCAATGTCTTCTACATAATTCATTTCCAAATGCTTAGCTTAAAGCATTTTAGGCAAAAATCTTGTCTCACTTATCAAATTTAGATTCTTTTCAGTTTTAGAGGATCTAGATGTGTGCTAGGAATTTGGATGTGTGCTAATGATCTTGGTAAGTCTGTTTTTAGCTACTGTGGAATGGTACTTGGCTCGCTCCTGCTGGCTGGGGCAGTCCGTTCGCTCTAGCATGCGAAGACTTGTCTCCCAGTTGAATGAGCTGAATTGGCTTGCTGAGGAGTGCAGTGAGTAGTCTTGCCATCACCTCTGATGCTCTTGTGGAAGTAGTATTTGGTCCTGGTGAGTGGCAGAGCTGGCGTATCTAGTTGGATTACAGAGAATACGCTGCATGTTCACAGCCTGCTCCTGGGCAAAGCATGGGATGGTGTGAACACATAATTTCTCTCAAAACTGATGGACTTGCTAGCCAGCTTCCTTGTTGGTCCAAGCTTGATGCCATAACCCCAACTTTCATGTGCCATGATATTAAGATGAATGTAGCATCTTTTTTCCTTTGAAGTAATCCAGATTGTAAGGCCAGGAAGAAATGCAGCCTGTTGTGATTCACCTCCTTCCCTTCTTAATGTGGAACAATTAGTATGGTGGTACTGAAGCTGGTGTCTCTGCTGTCATATGAGCCAGGAGCTTGAATGAGGTGCAGAACCTCTAGAGATTTGAAGCTAACTTATTTGGCAGGTCATAATTATAAACCTTGAAACCACTAGTTAGGAAAGAATAATGACCAGGCATTCAGTTATAATGAAAATTGAGGGAAGAGGACTGTTAAATGCTGACCCACCTACATCTTTCCAGTGCAGTTTGTGACCTGGGTTTCCAAGGAGTGAATTGCCTTCAGGACCACAGCTTGCTCTCAGCTTGATTTAGCAGGATGCTGGTTGTCTTCTCACAAGAAGCTGTGTCTGTCATCTAATGTGGGTGTAGGAGGCCTTGGCTATCCTCATTAGCTCTGTGACTTCCAGTGGTGAATGGCCAGTACTGTTGTGGTTAAACTGTCCTGTACTGTAGTACCAGTGCCAGTAAGGTTATACTGTCATCATCAAAAGCAGAACTAGTCCTAAAGGGCTGCTCTGATTTTATTTTATTTTGGTTTATAAAAACTTGCAGTCTTTTACTCTTCCATGAGAGGGAGTGCTGTAAATCTGGCTTTTTTAAAAATGTGGAGGGAGGTTGCTATTTTTTCCCAAAGTTTGGAGACGTTGCCAGCAGAGTTGGTTCTCTGGAATGACAAGAGACTGCCTAGAGAGAAAGATGCATTGGCAACAATGAGACGCTCCAGCACACCAAAGCAAAGATAATGTACTAAGACCATTGACAATTGATTTCTTTTGTCTAGAATATTTCTCTTACGAGGAATATTTCAGAGTATGTTTTACTGCTTCCAAAGGGATTTAGAGCAGTTAACTTTGTTGTCAGGAGTTGATAATCTTTCAAGGTCCAAATGAGTTTTGCACATATGTTGTGTGAGGAAGTGGGGTAGCAGAAGTAGAAATAGAGCAATATCAAAAACATACAGTCTAAGGTTTTTAGTCACCCTCACCAGAGTATATTGGAAAGAAGAAGACTGTTCCTTTGGAAGGAGGTTCCTGTGCTCTTTTCTCGTACACTAAAGTAAAATGGTAGCTAAATATTAATAGTAAGACTATGTAGGGTGTGTCTGACACACCTAGACCATGAAGTGTCAGAAGAAGTGATGAAGTGGTACCTATGCTGAATCTTCACTTAGTGGAAAGAAATGCAGTGTGATTTGAATTACTAAAAAGCTTTTGATACCTCATACCTCTGTAAAGGTCTGTTGGACACTTAAAAAAAAAAAAAAAGATGACACACTGCATTAGGTAGAAACTTGGTTAGCTGCCTGGGGCCGGAACATATAGCAGTCTGTTCTCCAAGGCCTTCATGGCAAAATAACTGTCATTTACCCCATGGTAAAAGATGACACTTTCACACACATGCATGCACATGTTTAAAGATGCCACCTTGCTTTTTTGGCAACCAGTTATAATTTGTGATCAGGACATAATTTATTGCTCATAGTTAACTACTCAGCCCTTCTGCTTGCATTCTCTTTGAACAATTGATACTGATTGCATCCATGAGCTTGTGTTCATAGAGATTCTCAGATGCAATAGTATTTGGGTTGTAAACAGTCTTGGGAAATTAATTTTTCTTAAGTAGTTTTCCCTTGAATTCTGAAAAATGGCATGTTGCTTCTGGGATTTTTTTCAATTTTTTAAAATTTTGGGTAAGGCTAAAATGCTCCTCCTGGTCAGAAGACAAGAGGCAACTCAGGATAATGAAGCTTGTTCTGAATTCAAGAGTTACTGTCCACTTTCTCAGTCTCATACACCAATCTGGAGTGCTGTAGGAAAACTCATTTATTTTTCTTGTGGCTGTGTAGGTTCTGTGCTAAGAAGAGGGAAAGGGTGGCCCATGAGCACAGTGTCCCTGGAGGAAACAGCTGGCTATGGGCTGGTGTTTTGGGAGAGAAGGAGCAGCTGTCCCAGTGCCACACATGCTCCAGCTGTGGAGACTCCCTGTGCGTGGGGGACGTGGCAGCTGGGAATGGCGAGGGCTGCTATGAGCAGCATCCCAGTTTCAAGGTACCATGGTGCTGATCTGTTTGGCTTTGCCTGTGATGAAATGTATGTTTGTCCTGAACCCAAAGGTGGCTTTCACCTTAGTGGCACTTGTTCCACGGTCTTGAAAGTAGAGTGTACCCAAGCCACAGTCCTTCTCCCAGTTTGATTTGAGCTGTGGTCCCTGAGTCTCTGGCCTGTGCCTCTCTGCAGATGGACTATTTTCTTTCTGAGCTGAGCTGAGTGCTGGGCATGCAGATCTTCAGCAGGCTGCTTGTGCCACTTCAGAGCTGGCAGAAGGACGGCAAGTGGGCTTAAAGCTATGCGAGATAGGTGGGGAAGGGGAATGCAAAGAGCAAGTGACATTATAACTTCTATATTAACACAAATTTAATCTGTTGGCAAAATATATTGATAGTGGATCATTCAAAATAAATTATATTTGTAAGAGCAAATCAATTAAACTCACTTGTTAATGCAGATCTCATTTTTGCTGTCTTCAAATGAGCGAGCAAACTTCAATAGTTGTTGATTTTTATTGACTCCCTTGCAATGTATGAAGTACTGAGCTATGTTTTGTGCCATGTACAGTTCTGTCTGTATACACAGTTTGGAATATTTTTTTGTGGCTTCACTGCATAATAAATCAAGGCCTTGTTACTTTGGGTGGAAAAGTAAATCTAAATCTATTAGCTTTATACTCATCTTATGCTTCTACCTCTTGGCATATAAAGCTTTACTATTATGAGGTTGTTCTAGACATCTGTTCTTGTTTTGACATCTCTGCTTATTTTTATACAGTATGACTTTTCAAGAACTGAGAAGGCATTGCATAAATGCTTAATAGCAACAGTAGTAGATAGCAAAGCTAATATTGTGAATTCCAGCTGCTTATATGCTTCAGCAGTTGCTGCTTCCATGAGCTGAGTGATGTGTAACCTGGGCCTTCTCCTCTTTGGAGCAGAGGTGATGTGCCATGCCTTTATTTCCAAAGACTCTCTTCAGTGCTAACCCGCAAGGCTGAGCCTGTTGAAGTAGTTTGGTTTGCCCCTCTTGAAGGATATAGCGTGGATTGCAGTTTGCAGGGCATTGCTTATGCTAAAATATGTGTTATGTGTCTCAAATTCACAATTGCTTTGCAACTAGAATGATTTTTGTTCTTCTGTATTCCCTACTGCTCCAAGATTATCTTGACCAGGCATCTCCTCTGATTCTTAAGGGTAGCCAGAAATATTTCTGTTCATGCCTGGTACTGCTGAGTTTATAATAGCATTGCAGGGGTCCATGTCCTCCTATTGACTACACTTAGGTGTCTTTGGGGTTCGCTTGAGTTGGTAGCTTCCTATGGGTAGCTGGATTCAACTTCATCTTGACAAGATTTCTGAGTTGACAGGCTGCTGTCAGATCAGAGCAGTGAAATATTGTTACCAGGACTGGTCTAGGCGTTGCATAAAAGCTAAGTGGCTGCAGACGATCTGTCTTCAGGCAAAGAGCAGAATGGTGATGGCTGTGGTGATGCCCTGCTGCTTGCCTGGACTATGTTCCGCAAGTGATGTGGAACAAAGAGCCTGCTAATGTTGCTGTTTGGGATTGGGAATATCAAACAGCTGTATAACTCAGAAAGAACATTTATGCTGCACAAAGAGCAAGCAGGCAGGAGTTAGCAATTAGCCCAGTGCTAGTAGGAGGTGAACCAGGGAGCAGCATACAAACTGTGTGCATATAAAACCAGCCTCCTACACTTCCCTTGCCCCTTTCTAAATATACTTCCATGCTAGCAGTGCTTGGTTTCTGGGTAGACTAGAGAGCCTAGGTGAGTCCAGTGATGCCACCCTAGAGTTGCCTATTTTCCCACTTCAAGTCCCATGTGAATAAAGGGCGCAGGAGCTGGTAGTGTTGCAGTAGGTATTTGCTGTCATACTGTTCTTTTTCACAGTGGAGATAGAACATGCTAGTAAGAAGTATAGCAACATGCATTCCTTCTCAAAGACTTAAGGCTTTTAATCATCATACATGAAGTGAAAATTCAGAGCCTGATGAAGCCAGATTGTGAGGTGAACCACAACTCCATTCTGAACGGTCGGCCGGTGCTCACTCTGCTGCCACGGCCTGTCTCTGCATGCTGCCATCCGTGGGATAACGTGTTCCCGAATGCTGAGCTACAGCAATTGTTCAATACTTACCTCATTGCCAAAGTCTCAAATATTTATTTTTTTCTGCCAGTAGCTATTGGCTCCCTGCTACAGGAGCTGTATGGCGGGGGGCAATCTGTCCTATCCACCTCTTTATCTTGAGGCATCTTGCCAGTGTAAACTGCTGCCACCCACACTATAGGCAGCCTTTCAGAGAAGTAGGAGTGAAGGCTGTAAGAACAGAGGCAAGCCTTCCAGTTCATAATCTCCCAAATATGTCAAGGAACTAGTCTAACTACTCTGTCTGGATGTTTGCTAGACAATTTTCCCCTTACTGTGAAGTGACCAGTCCCCTTCTTTGGGAACAGTCAAACCTCTGAGTGAGGAGAGAGCTGACTTGGTTTCAGTTAATCCATTTGGGCTTTGCAGGTGACAAGGTTGCTTCTCATCCTAGAAGAACCAAAGGCATTTTTTTTTTAAATAACCTAAACTATTTAAAGACACTTAAACTGCTTGCACAGTTAAATTCCAACTCTTGCATGCTTTTAGTTTAGTAGTGTTGCACTGTTCTCGTCAAGTTGTACCTTACTCTCTCATACCTTTTCTGCTTAATCGGTTCAGGAAAGCATGCAGGATATACAGGCTGGCAGGCAAGTTAATGTTGTGCGAAGCCTCAGCTCCCATTTCCTGACTTTTTAACCTTGAACTATCCCAGGAATTTTGTATTTGAGTGATTAAGAAGGTATGACTGACCTCCTGCCCCTCCTGCTAGCAGAACCGGTTTGTTAATCTCTGGGAATGATCTAAAATCTGTAAGTAGTTTTTGATAGTCTTCTCCTCGCAAATAACTTAGTAGTTCTTTGCTTCCACGGGTAAATGATCTGCACTGAAAAGAAACGCACGGGCAAACAGACTGTCACTGTGTGCAAAGCAGAGCTTGTAAACATGTGAGCCTTTTCAAAAGTGGATAGAACAAGCAAGCAGCTGTTTGATAGGCGCTAGGCATGCTCCTTGTGGCTGGTGGGGTGGTAAATTGTGTATTATATAGCTCAATGCTTCCATGAATCTGTTTGAATAATAGAAATGTATTACTATTAAAGGTACAGATGTTTGGAGTGCTTGAAATACTTGAAACCAGGCAACAGCCTATGTCTTTGGTGTCTCCTGATCTGCTTTGTGTAGAATCTACTTGGGCAGCATGTGACAATTTCTGTGGAAAAGGAATAATTTGGGTGTTACCTGCTCATGTGAAAAAAGTAGAGGGTCTAAACTGGCAAATTACATACAACTCAAGATCACCTTAATGAGGTGCTTATTCTGATGTCCTGGCCAAAGAGCAGTAGGAGACATCACTGAGTTCTTGAGTGTCAATAAAACTGTTTGAAATTATGATAGCTTGGAAAACAAGCTCTGAGGATAAATGCTGGGCTTGCTGATCCCAGAGGTGGCCCAATGCATGAGGCATCAGGAGCCAGGAGGGAATGTGAGATGAAGAAGATCTTTGGGAGACTGAGAAGATGCTCAATAACCATGGCAATGAAGGAAACCACTTCTGGCGGGGGGGGGAAAGCTCTGCAGCTTGAGTTGCTTCAGATGTTGTGGGGGGTTTTTTTAGGGCATTGCGATTGGTGATGTTTGATGTTTAAGTTGTAGTTCAAGCAAATTTGCTTGGTTTACAGCAACAACTTCAAATAAGCTGTTTTTCTCAGATTTGATCCTATTTTTACTCTAAGGGATGTAATACTATTCGTAGTTATCCTTTATCACAGCAAGACCAGGACCAGGCTGCAATGCTGCACACACAGTCATTGAAATGACATCTGTTTGGGGTTACTAGAAGTTTAGGGTGACTGTGCCTTTGTGTGAGTCTTGGAATAGTATCTGGCTTCCAAAACTTTGAAATGACATATTTGATCTCTCATCAGACTCCCTGGAGCATAGTTAAGAAGTTTCTCAAATTTGTGATCTCTTCTTAAAGGCTTCTCCTTGATCTGGGAAGCGCTTTCCCATTGATAGTTCTTATCTGCTTATGGTGGTCCTGAATGACTCCTTTCTGCTTCCCTTGGTGGGGAGGTCTCCCCTTCTAAACCCACCGCAGTTGCTGAGGTTTTGGTGCCATCAAGGGTGCCATTTGGCCCAGAGCTGCCTGTTGTGTCACTGGCTGTTAGGGATGAGATGTTCTCATCATCTTTTCCCTAAACTGCAGTTGGAGCAGAAATCGAAGAGAGTGTTTCATCATGCCCAGGTGTGTGGTGGTGGGGTGAGGAAAGCTTTGCCAGCAAGATCGTTAAAGTCTTGCCTCTTTGCTGCCACACCCCCAGCCTCCAAAGGCAATTCTCCCTGCAGTGAGAGAAGATGCTCCCAGGGAAAATAGTTACTATAGTGACGAATAGCCCTGGTGAGTTTGAGGGCTGGATCACCAAGCTGAGTAATAAATGTGTAGGAGTCTATTTTTAAAAGCTTTTGTGAGGAGGAGATTGCTGTAGTCCTAGAAAATTTGTCTGCAAAGTGATAGGTTTTTCTATGCTGAAGTTTAAAAATAATCATTGTCTGTCTTGAGAATGGGATGACCTCATTAAAAACAAAGAAGCTTGTATGTCATCGTGTCGAGCCTCCTGGCAGTGATTCCTGCAGCAGCCTTTTGAATTATAGTAGGAGCTCTACCCATTAACAGGTTCCTCAAAACTCAGACCCATGGGTCTTGTGTACAGTTACTCCAGTGTCACAGCTGGGATCGAGGTGCTTTTAGCCCATCCTCTTTCATGGTTTGTGTAGCACATCCTGCCACACAGCAAGCAGTGAGTTTTATTCAAATAGAAATGAAGAAATGCTGTGTAGAAAAAAATAACTGAAGTAGGAGCCATTGACAGTAAAACTCTACTCCAAGCTTCTCCCATAAAATGCTAAGTTTAAAAACTACTTAGTTTGTAAGAGAAATAGTATGAGTGGAAATATCTGCCGGAACTCATAATTTTGTTGTCTTGCTTGATTTTGTGCCCGTGAAACCTGTGTGTCTCATACACTCATTGTGTACCTGTGAGTGCAGGAGGGAAGTGGAAAAATGAATGGAGCTGTGAAGCTGTTAGGTTTTGGTGGCTAATGCTGTAAGAGGAGCTGATGTTGAGGTCTGATGATCCAGACCTACCTTTGTTCCTTATGCAGTGAGCTGCTGCTATGGGTACAGTAAACTGTAGGAAATCCCCTGGTCTGTGGTTTCACCTATATAGAGTCATGAAGGATCTCCTGTAAGACCATGTGATCTGTACCGAGCTGATTAAAATAAGGCTCTACTGCTGAAATGGCTTTACTGTGTTATAGGGGTTTGAGGAACCCTGCAAACATAGGGATTAGGTGGGTTTACATACAGCGTAGGAACTTGGCAGTCCACTGCTGGTTTATAAATCCTTGACGTCTCGCTGACCAAAGCGCACAGTTTGCTGCCTGCACTTCTCCGTACGTGCACATATGTACTCACAGCCAAGAGCATAGCTGAAAAGCTGCGTGTGAGTTCGCTAGATTGCTCTAGGCCACCAATTGGCTCTGAAATCCAGTAATTACAGAAATAACATTTCCTGTTTTAAGAAGTTCAGAATTGATTTCTGTTACCTTTGTAGAATTAACTGCAAATTTGTAAGTGGCACAGTTCACCCATCTCCTGCTCCTGTCGGAACCTGTGATCTTAGAGCTGTGTTTAACAAACCTTCTGTCAATCAAAAACTTGTTATTTGCCTTCAGTTTCCTGTGTAATGAGGTTTTTGATTGACAACAGTGGAGTTAAAAACTATAGAAAGGCTTTTGGAATCTGAGATGAGCAAGTTTCCATTTAATAGTGTTTGCACATGATAACATTGGCTTCCAGTTTTAACTGTGAAAGAAGCTGAAGGTGATAGATCAAAAATTATAAGAAATATAGAAACCCTGCTCATTTAAAAATGATGTAACTTGTGAGCTAGAGCTAGGAAATTACTTTCTATTTCCTACAGTGGAAGCAGGATTTGAACATCATTTGCTGTACAAATACTTGAGTTATTGGGGGCAAATGTTTTGCAAAGATGGAAGTGTCTCGATGCATTCACTAGCCAGTGGGTGGGCAATGGCTTTCCCCTCAGCCTGCCTTTGCCTGAAGACTGTAAGATACTCCTCAGGTTAGGAAGTTGGGTGATGCTCTTATCTTTTACCTCTGTTATCAGGATTAATTTCTGAAACGGTGTCCTTGACTTGCTGTGTGTGGTGGTTGCTGAGGGTATCTGGTTTCCAGGTGTCCTAATGAGTAATTGCACTTGCTCAAGTAAATTTGAATTTCTGGAATGAATTCGAATGAAAAAAATAACGTATTGAAAACTGTGGTGGAAATTGATAAATCTAGGTTGATGTGGTGTTGTTTTTTTTTCCAAAATACTAAATGTTCCTTAAAATTACTCAGATTAAAACTTAGTTAATGGGGGAAGGGCAGTCACAGGTAAGATGAACTTGAGATACAGTTGAGTTGATATGACGTGAACATGTGGGTTACTTTTTGGTGAGCTAGAAGGCTGGAGTTAGGCTATGATTTACAAATACCTCCTTTAGCTCAAGCTGTTTTCTCTTGTAGGAACTACACACCAAGTTTAGCCTCCAGCTTAGAAGCAGATGAAGCACATTGGGGTAGTTCTGGTCTAACTGATCTCTAAAGGGTGTTAGAGCAAAGCAAGCATGGATGGAAGATGCAGACACTTGTGTCTGAAAGTGTCATCTCTTTTAACTAGACCAATTTAGGTTTAAGAAAGAATGCTACACCTACAGACTCGAAGTTTTCCCCCTTGGTTCCCTCTTTATGACCGAAGATCAGAAGTTAAAGTCAGGATTTTCTGAACTTCTGGGTGCATTGCTTCCTCTTGAAAGCTGGCTGAATGTGTCTGGAGGTTTCCCCTAATGGAGGAGGGCAAGGAATGCATAAATAATTTAGTAGGTTTCCTTCCTTAATTATGAACACAGTGGGTGAAAGGGGTCCATTTTTCTAGATCGCTGTTTTAAGTCTAGCTACGGAGAGGACCCGTTGTATGATAACGTGGTTTGACTGAGTTGGTGAGATTTTTCCAAGGCTACTAGGAAGCTTTGTGATTTGCAAAGGAGATATTTCAAAAGAAATAGTTCTGCAACTATACCCTAGCTTTAACTTCCCAAATGCAGGAGCAGTCCTGTTTTATGCAGAAATAATGCACTAACTGAATCCTGTCTTGCTGTGAGAAGGTAACTTTACCTTTTGCTCGTTTAGTCTGTCATGCCGCATTGCGAGATGCTTGATTTTGGACTCCTGGAATATTGGTTTATTTTAGTCTTCATGACCTCTAAAATCACATCTTAAAACAAGGAAGTAATCTTTTTTTTTTAATGCTTTATTCTTAGTCCAGCTACACAACATATTGCATGTCTTTCATCTGTAATTGTAGCATTGCTTCTTTGATTTGTTTTTCCCACAACAGCAAGGGAAAGGAGGTGAGAAGAGAAAGTAATTTGGTTAGGAAGCTGCAGTTATTTGAGGAAATAGCTATATGACATATGTTGTCTACACTAAATGGAATTATTCTCTTAATTCTAAAACTAATTACTCTTCTGTTTGCTAGTTGAATGACAGATTTTTCCTTTAATGAATACTTACTCCTCTGTACAAGTGGGAGTCGCAAGCTTGCGGTCAGGCAGGGAGGGCGGCAGTAGTGCGTGCTTGGTGGTGGGTGCTCCCTGTGAGATATGCTGAAAATCTGAATCTCAAAGGTGAAATTACTGTCTGTTTCTGAGCCCTAGTAACTGGCAGCTCTCCAGTTGGCTTGTGTCATCGCTATAGCAGACTGGTCCTGCCTTGCTGCATCTCCCTTTTTTCCAAAACTCCAACTGAAAGAACTGACTGGATGTAGTTCATGCATTACGCTTCATATGGAAAATAGGAACAAGTATGCTTCAGTTGCCTTGTCCTGGCTTCCTGTAGAGTCTGACACTTCCTGAGCACATCTAGAAGGAATTCAGCTGCTTCTAGCAAAATAGGACTGGACAGAAGCTAAGAAGCTTTATGAGTTAGGTATTAAACTTTGGAGCATCAAAGCTGGCACTACACTGCCATTCCCTGATGGAGGTAGTCCCAAGTTCTGGGGCTGATAGTGAAGCTCAACGTTGCGGCTTTTATTTATTTATTTATTTATTTATCTATTTATTTATTTATTAAAAAAAAGTTTTATTGTAATCTTAGGTGTGATTCTTGAGTAGAATTTTGTGGCAGAAAACTCTGTGCAATGTGTAACACAAATTAAGCTGCTGAGGTATGTTTCATACCTGCAGCACACCCTCACCTAATATACTTTGTGTGGGTTTAATTACCGACCCACACTGAGAGATGTTTGCTGGATCACTCGCCAAAAATGTTGAGCACTGTATCTGGGACACAGGAAGTGAATGGTTTCTGGTTTAATCAATCCATAGAGCTGAATGGAAGCTGGTTAGAGACTGTGCAAAGCCAGGATGAAGTGACACCTCTTCTGACAAAATTATCTCTAGAAGGTGTAAAACAGCAATCAGAAAACCTACTCACGAGTATTTTGTTTGTTACTAATCAAATGATGCACTGGAAAAGACCACTGAGACTTTGTGTGGTCTAGATGGCACACTCTGTCCCTGCTGACCTTAAACATATTTTCACAAATAAATAAATACTAAGTCTTTCCCCTTTCCCTTGTTCCAAATAGCATCTAATAAGTATTAAATCTAGGCTTTATCATGGACTATAGGTGAAAATTTTTCACTGATTTTCTTTTTTTTTTTAATAACATATTTGGCCATGGTAGAACAATGTCATGCTTATCAGGGCAATCAAATTACTAAAACACAAGGCCTCAACAGTTCCACTGAAGTATCATCAAGGTGATTTTCTTGATGTGTGTGAAGTTGAGACCGGCCCTTAGACAGCTTTAAAAAATCAGCTTGATTCTTAAGTCACAAGAAAATAAGCAGACATTAGTTCTCATGGTTGTCTCTTCTGATTTTTGCAAATGCGTGAGCATCCTGAAGATGCTGAGATTCTTCTGTGTTTGTTTTGATGGGCTTGAAGGAGAAGGCACCCTCAGGAGCACCCCTGTGCCTGCAGGCAGCACCCTGCTTTGCCCTGGGGAGCTCAACCGCAGCCGTGCGCAGCTGCGTGGCACAGTGGAGCTGCCGGGACCGGCAGGGCAGGGCGAGCTGTGTTCCCTGTTACCTGCTGTGTGTCCCAGGGTGCCTGTGCCCCTCTAAGGGATGGGGGCAGGTCCTCCAGAGTCCAGTGTTCAGCACTGCTCCCTCCCTCTTCTCTACCTGTCCTGCTTTCACTTACTTTTATTTGGTGTTAGCAGTTCACTTTTTAGAGAGGTGAAAGCGCTAACCCTAGTGTTTAAGTTAAAATTGCCAACACGTTTGCAACAGCACTTTCATCAGTGTTATCTCCAGCGAGCTGCTTGTATCTCACCTTGCTCTGCATTTTTACCCTTGTGCATCTTTTGACTTGATCAACTCAGAGCAGCACATGCTGGGTACTCTGAGGCTGAGGAAACAGCTTGATCCACAGGGAAAAACTTGAGATAAGGGATAACAATCAAAAGTGTTGAGATTCTATTTTACTTTCAGGTAATCTCTATTTTCTATATAAACAAGGTTTTGGTATACAGTCTAGATTAAGAACAGTAAAAATAAACCTTTCAGTGAAACTTTATTGAGGAAGTTTCACAGTTTTATGTTGTGAAGCTCTGAGTTCTTTTTTGCACTACAGAGCTTTAAATTGAAATTTTCTGAGAAAGTAGCGATTCAAGCCCTGCTTCAGATGGCAAAGCCAATGTGTCCAAAGTGAAATGCAGCAGCAGGTAAGTAGAGATCTTAGTGATTTACGTAGCTTTTACAGGAGTGTTTCCACCTCATTGTTATAATGTACCAGAGTTCCAGGTTATGTTTTGTGGGGGAATTATGTTGGTAATTAGAAGCTGATTTTGTGTTGAAACTCATATGGTTGGAGGCTTTTTCCAAAAATCCCCCTTTATACTAACGAGTGACTGTTAATATGTTAATATGAGGCTACAAGTTGGTTGCTCAGTGCCTCCACTCTTCATCTGACTGCCAGCCCTCCTGAATTACCTTTGGACATGGAAGACTTTCTGCAAACCTGTTTAGTCTCTTACAGTGGGTTGGAAACCTGCTTTCTTAACCACCTTAATGTCCTGTGGTATGCTGCTGGTATGTGGCAGAGTTGGGTACAGTTCCGTGGCCACTTTGTGACTGAATTACCCTTAGTATGTGCAGCATAACTGCTGGAGAGGGACTGTGGTGGTTCGTGGTGTGTCCTGTGCTTTCTGCCCAAAGGGCACTTCTGTTAAGTCCAACTGAGGGGGCCTCAACATGAAGTCATGGCCCTCCTTCCAGATAGACCATGGGCAGTGCACTGGGGCTGTGTGATGGATCTGTGGGCCTGTAGCATATTATGCTTTTGGCAGCTGGGTATGTGAGATACCTGCAAGCTGAATTCTTCCTGGTTTGTGCCTCCCTGCAGTGATGCACTAGGTTAGGAGTTTTAATGGTGCAAGCTGAACCTCGTTAGCTCAAAGTCAAAGGGAGAAAAGGAGCATGGTTTCAGTAACTAAAATCTGTGGGGTCACTCGGCGAGTGAGTACTCTAGGCTTTGTTTTTAGCCTTACAGGCCTTCAGATTGTGGTCTCTAACAGAAAAACTCTTGAGAGGAATATTGCAGAAATACTTCCTTGTTTGGATGGAGTAGGCTACAAATTTTCACAATACTGAGAAACTAATTTAGTTTCTCATTAATGAAACAGAACATATTGCAATGCAAATGAATGGAGTTGCATGACAAGTGGTCCCACAGTCCTCAGCACTTGCTATTGATTGTGTGGTCTTAATTATTCATGCTATGCAAATTGCATTTCTCGTCTTGCTCCTCCTTGTCTACATATTTTTGATACAGGACTTGCCTGCAAACAGTCTTGTTCTTTCAGTTGAGAGACGAGGATTGTTTCTGGCAAAGTTCTTAATGTTCCTTTGTTGAGCAAGTACCAGCTGAGCCAGGGAAGGCTCGGGAGCTCTGTCAAAATGAATTCATCTTGCTGTAACTTTAGATGAAGAAAGGGGGAAGAGTTTGTGGAGTATTACTTGATAAGAACAAAAGCTTTAAAATAGTTTTCAACTTCCTTTGTTTTCTTTACTGGAGCCCTTGTGGTTCTTGTTTTCTGATCATTTTTTTGGAGTATGGGACATGTGGGAGTGTTCTTTTATTCATCCTACCTATTATTTTGCATTTCAGGTATACTAAACCACTAACCTTTGCAGACTGCATTAGTGATGAATTGCCATTAGGATGGGAAGAAGCTTATGACCCTCAGGTTGGAGTTTATTACATAGACCACAACACCAGTAAGTGACACGTTACTGTATTTTTACAGAGTGATTGTTCTTTGCCTGTGTTAAAATAACACTGAACACAAAACCACAAAATCACTAACAGTGTGCTTTAGAGTAGATGAGATCTGCAGCTTGTGAAATCAGATCCTGTCCTCCATCGTGCAAGTTACTTCCCTTTCTAAACCAGGAATTGGAGACCTTTTAGTTTTCAGTCTTCAAATCAGCAGTCACGTTCAAACTGATGCTATGGACACACCTCTGTGAGATTTGGCTCTACTGAGGCGTCCAACTAGGTAGCAATGATCTGGAGTTTGTTCTTAGCCTGGAATTTGTCCTTGCGGCAACACCATTGGAAACAGTGCAAAGGTCTTGTGTTTATGCCCCTGGCAGGGATAAACTGAATGACTGTGAGCTCCCTGAGCTGCAGCAGCTCGCTCTGCCTTTACTAGAGAGGAAATTCTCAAGTAGGCTTTTGATATCCTGAGAGGTGGGCAGGTTGGAAAATAGTTTAGCTTACTGTCTTTGTCAGATTGCTTGATAGACCAGAAGTGTTAACCTTTATAAACTCATTTGAATTATAAGAAAATACAGTACTTCATAAATCATTACAGACATTGTTAGGAAATGTGTATTGGGTTGTGTTAGAACATCTCCCCTGAAAAAAGCAAGAAACAAAATAAATAAATGACTTTGGTTCTCTTTACAGAACAGCTGCAACTGCAGTCCTCAAGTTCACAGCAGAACCATGCCCAGGCCCCTTTGGGAGTCTTTGTAACTCTTGCAAAGAGAAAAACTTTTAAAATGTGAAAGAGCCTTGAAGTTTTTGGAGGTTTTGTTTTTGTTTTTTTAATTCTGCTTCTAGGACTAGGACTTCAACTGAGAACTCCAGCAATTTTTTTTTTTTTTTTTTTTCAGCAAGAGCTGAGGGGGGGGTTGGGGTTTTTTGTTTGTTTGTTTTTTCAATAAAAATATGGAAGTCAGCTTGTTTTGTTTTGTTTTTTTCTTGGCTATTTTCACACCCTTCCCTTTTTCAGAAAAGCCACATTTTCCTCTGGCCTGAGACTGCACCTTCCACATTTTAACAACATCTCTTAATTATTAAAAATGCAGAATAAAAAAAGCCTATTCTCAAAAAACACTAACTGCCCTCTACAATACAAAGATCAAATGTCTCCAGATGAGGCGACACAAATATTTTTCTTTAGAGTTCATGCCGATATCACAGTTTTTACATATCTTTAAATGGCTCTATCCTAATTATTTTTTTGTGAGGCAAAGGATGTTGATTTTTCCTTTTACAGAAGAGGGTAGTAGGGAAGAAAGGGTAGACAAGTATACAGGGTCACACAAGAGAGATCTGCAGGGAAGAGGACTGGACAGGCTTTGCTTGAGAAGGTGGTAAATTGCAAGACACAGATTGAGGTGTCCTGTAGGTCTGTAAGACCATATCTTGTGTCCGTTTCACTTCCATAAGAAAGCACTCTGGAGAATTAATGATGAGGTTGCTTCTGAACTTTCTCTTCAGTTTGAGATTTATTTTTATCTTCTCATTTGTCTTCATCTCCTTACCCACACTGGAGGAAGCTGAGTGTTTGTTGTCACTGTGGCCCATCCTAGCCAAAACTGGGGCATTAACTTACTTCACTGGCACTTGCCTAAACGAGGATGGCTAGCTGTGGTTTTAGGGGTACAAGAAAAAATCTTTGACCTGCAGCCTGCTGTGGGACGTGGAAGCTTATTGGATCTCCTTAGTGTTTCAGCTACCAGAAACTGCAACATGTAGGTAGGATAAACCAAACATGATCTTAGATGTGCGTTTGAGTTGGCTCTAGCGTGAATGCGCAATGATCTGTTTGCAGGTCAGCCCTGTGTGGTCTAGGGCAGTTACCCCTGGTCTGTGCCACTCAAAAGCACCACAGGCTCCAAGGGCATGCATGGGAGGCTTCAAACCATGCTGAGACCTGCTTAATAGCAGTTGCTCTTAAAAAGTCTCCTTTCTATAGGGTGCCAGTGGCTACAAACCTTGACCTAGAATTTCAATTAAAAGGTTAAAAAGAGAAACAAAAACATAACCCTATTTCTCTCATCCAAATAGTGATAAAACAAACCATATTCACTTACCTTCAGCTAATCAAGAGGCTCTTCTTTGTGGTTTATGTTGAAGTATCCTCTGGAGAGTGTCCAAAACCTCCTTCCTTTCCAAGGTCTTTTGCAGATTCCCTGTGCAGGAAGGAACCATCATCAGAAGGTGTGAAGGAGATGGAGGCATGTTGATTCAAGAATGCTTGAAGTATGTGAGACTAATTATCAGAAACAAGCCCAAGGACAGACCTAAATTGAATCTCTCAAGCCAGGAGCCATTTAAAAAGTGTGATGGAGAACACTTCTAACCTTCTCTCTGAGGCAAAATAAATAGTTACCCAGAGTATTCCTAATACAGTATTAATGCATAGCCCCCAGTGTGTCTCTGGGAGAACTTCTTTGAAATTTGATTTGCACAAAGAAACAATGATTTTCTTGCCAGATGCTGATACAAGCATAGTAAGACTACATTCTTCAAACATGAAACAATCAGATTTATTTATAACAAGCTCAACATTAAATTAAAAATTCCCAAGACAACAAATGATGTAATAGCCTGCATTTTTGTAGTTCTTTTGACTGACTTTTGAATGTGTTTTGCATTTCTCGGTAGCTGGGACATATCGAGAGCCCTTGACCAGCGTTTTCATAGATTGTTATTACATGTTTGAAAATCAAAGCTCAAAGCTGCAGTCAAAGGGATACAGGCAGTGCTGTGATTACTGAAAAAGTTGAGGTGAATATTTAAGAAAATGGGAACAAAGCAGTTTTGGTACATAAGTGGATTGTCCATCCTCCCCGTGAGCTGGATGTCGAGTGTTCGCTTTGTCCAGTGGTGTGTGTGTGTGTGTTTGGGGCAGTGTCAGTGTTTCACCACCTAACAGAGGTGTTCAGGATGACATAGATTTTTATAGCCTTTCCTCCTGGTTGGTTATAATGGAGGGATTTCCCTGCAGCAGCTTCCACTGCCCTTCTTGTGATTATAGGAAGAATGGGCTGCTACTTGAAGGGAAAACTGGGAATAGCCAAGCTTGAAAAAGTCGTAAGTACAGGTAGACTTATGACCCAGTGTCCTGAATTAGACTTCAAGTGTCGTGGGTACTTTGTGACCATACTAATTATGCTTGAAATTAAGAGTCCTGAGTCATGGTTGCTGGTGCTTGTTGATGCAATCTGTTCTGGGGACATTGCGTGCCTGGGAGTGTGGGGGGCAGACTTTCCCCTTCTGGTTCAATTATGGGATAAAGGGAGTTACTCCATCTGGATGTGGGCAATGGTTATCTGAAAAATGGGATTTGGGGGCTGGAATAGAGACAAAATCATGTGGTTTCCAGACTCTTACAGTTGATACACTACTGTGTCTTCCTCAATTTTCTTTTGCTCTCTCTAAGAGAGACCACAGTGCTATTTGGGAGGGTACCAGCGCCTACTGTTGGCACAAGTAGTTGCTTTTTCCTCAAGTTATTTTGAGACAGTTTTACAGGTCCAGACTTAGCTTTCATATTACATCAGCTGAAATGTTGCTTCTGCTAGCAGGACTCATAAAGGACTTTTTGTTGAAATGCTTCTTCAAATTATACCGTGTCTTACAAGGTTTTTTTAATGACCTTTTGTAGCTTCTCCGAGTTCTGCAGTGTAACTTGAAATGGCATGTGTTCTTTTGGGTCTTGAGCTACTGTTAAAACAGGTTATTGCTGGAGTATCCTGTTAATTTTCTCCTCAGCATGGTAACGGACAGCTTGTGAAAATGGTTGAGTGTACATCCCTTGGGTAAAATCCTTTATTTCTACTTCTGCTCCTAGGATTATTGTCAAACGGTTCTCTTCCCTACATCCTGTGTATTGCAATGTTAGTCTTATGCCTGACTTGCTTAAGAGCTGCACATGCCTTCCACCATGGCAGCTTTTACTAAATATTTAAAGAGGCACTTAAGATATGCAGATTAGATTCCTACTGATAGTTTCAAGCAGCTCCTTTTTATTAATTATTCATTATGTGGTAACTAGGCATCCTCATTCAAGCACAGTAGTTCAGACAGTTTAGAGGACTTAGTCAACTGAATATTGGAGCATGTTCCAAGCAAGAACATATAATAGCCTTGAAAGAGAAATGACAAATATTTTGGACACTTGTTCACAAAACTGAGACAAATACTGACAATAAATTTGCCTAATTAGTATTAGCACTAGCTGCATGTCTGTGATTTTATGCCTTTTTCATGATTAGAAACCTGAAAAGCAATGTATTGGTTGTGTTGAGGTAAGGGAGATGGAAGTGGTGTAGCTGTTCATGACTGCGTTGCCTGTGTTACCGAAACACATTTTTCTTAAAGTCTACTTCCTGTATTCTGCAGTGATTTACTGCTGTGCCTGCTTTCAGTGAAGGAAATGTTTACTCCCCTTCTGAGATGCTGTTTATGTAATGCAATTTGAGATGCTTTAATTAATACATTCTGTGATTTAATGACTCTTTATTTTTACTTACCTATGAAATCTGAGTGAGGTTTTCTTTCCCCTTTTTAATAAAAGCCACTTGGCAGCCAAAGAGGCCAGAGCAGAGTTGTAATTGCTTTCATGTTGTCAGATGCAGTATAATGCAATCATGTGGCAATGATGTCTTCTGAAAGTTTTTTTTATCAGAGAAATAGTAGAGGTATTTTATTAGTAATCTTATAAAGCAGTTGCAATAAAGATAAGCTTAACAGTTAATATGACTATCTTAAAGCTTGTATGTGCATGTGCTCATGTATGGATGTTTTAAGAAGCAAAACCAGGATGGCTTCAGAGGAGTTAGAGAGTTGTACAGTGATTTTGTCATAAATTGTTCTATACAGTGATTCAGCGTGGCTGAGCTTCCTGGAGTTCACTGTGGATCAATGGTCACCTCCTAAAAAATAAAGGAAAATGTCCTTATTCCACTTTTTAATTACGGGATGGGGCAAAGGGCTGTTTTAAAATATTGCCATAAATGGTGGAGCTTCTTCAGGCAGCAGTACAAACCTGCATTGCACTGATCTTGCCTCCTTCTGTTTTCTCTCCAAGAAACTACACAGATAGAGGACCCTCGTGTGCAGTGGCGGCGGGAGCAGGAGCATATGCTGAAAGACTATCTGGTCCTGGCCCAGGAGGCGATAGCTGCGCAGAAGGAGATCTATCAAGTGAAACAGCAGAGGCTTGAATTGGCCCAGCAAGAATATCGGCAGCTGCATGATGTTTGGGAGCACAAACTGGGCTCTCAGACCAGCTGTGAGTAGCTAGTGAACTCCTGTCCAGTGACTTTCTTGGTCGTGAACCAACTAGGACAGTAATATGCTTGACGCTGGTCCTCTGTTGGGGCACTGGGATGTGTTATGTGTCTCCACATTTGCTCAGCTTGTCTCAAAAGCAATAGCTGCCTAGCATCTCCTTGGTAAAGGATAATTGTTACAAAACACTACTGGGGTTGGCTCAGTCACTGGAGGCAGTGTGCAGATTTTCAGCATGGGCTTCAATAAATGTGAAAAAATATGGTTGGCTCAGTGTGAAAAAAATAAGTTATATTGTATTTTCTTTGATTCCCCTGTTGAAAGTATAGCAACAAGGTAAGAAGGCTTATCTCAGATAGCATTCACAGGCTGTTTTGGAGTTTAACATCCCAGGTAGTTGTGTGGGAGTCTTGGGGAGCTAAAGCTCTCTATTTTATGCCATGTGAAAGCTAATGTTGGTAGGTTATCACTCTGCATATGAAGAACATTGGTTTGTGCTCCATATTCTTTGTTACACAGGAAACATCAATACCTGTCGCTTCAAGAGTTGGTGCAGAAGTGTTTGTAGAAAGCCAAATTTCCTCCTTATTGTTACTAGTTAGGAGCTGGAAAATGTCCAGAGAAGGATTTATTTCCTGCAAGTCTTCCAGAATTTTTTTTATAATCCTTAGTATTGCAGTCTTTTTATGTTCTTGCTAGCCACATTAGTGAACTGACCTCCCCCTGCTTCACTCTTGCTGAGTTATGTCTTATGGTGGTGAATTCCACAGGCTAATCCTGTGCTTGATGTTAAAAAGTATTTAAGTAGTTTTCTGTTAACTGAAGGATTCTTACTTGACTAGGGTCCTGCCCATTATCTCTGAAGTAGTTTTTGGTCTTTCCTTAAGAGCAGTCTACCTAAGTAGTGGTCTACTGGAGCAGTACACTAAGAACACTGTGAACATGCATTACATTGGTGTGATGTGATCTGCCTTTAAAAATAGGACCAAACAGAAAGAACTAGAAATGTTTTATAGGGCATAAACTGATGGCTGCAGGGATCAAAATATCTCCCCTGCCTTCAGCTACCTCTAACAACATTGCACACTGGGGAGCTTCGGTACCTTCTGAAGCACAAGGGTTTTAACCGCTGCAGAGTAGCGAATTCTGCTCTTTAATGGAACATTGATTTAATCCAGTGTGACACATTGTATGAGTGGTCCTGTCCTCAAGGCTGTGAGAAGGCTTGCATGGCATTTTTCAGTTTCTTCTCATTCTGTGCTTTTCTTTGTTTCTAAACATTCAGTGAATTGTTTACTCAACGAGAAAGTCTAAAAAAAAGTAAAGTAAACCTTTACGTAATCCCTGTCCCTTCGGTTCTGTTAAATGCCTTTGGAAATGCAGGAAACCACACTATTGAATGGAGTGAATGTGTTTGGGAGTCTCAGTTAAGTGTGTTAACCTGGAACAAATCAAGACTTTGGAGATGCAGGACATGTTCTAGCCTCTTTAGTATTAACTTTTTTTGGAGTACTTCACTGCACTATTGCCTTTCCCAGCCTTTGAGTGGTAAGAAGAGATGTGGAAAATGGGTAAAAGGCCTACACCAGCAGTGTTTGGAGATCTGGGTGTGCAGGAGTGATGCGAGGTCTTGATTTGTGGTGTGACTGGTAGAAGAGTAGGGAGGACGGTAGAGCTGCTAAACTGGGTGTTGTATTTGTTCTAGTGCTCTCTGGCTCATCGTCAAGTTCCAAGTATGACCCAGAGATCCTCAAAGCGGAGATTGCTACTACAAAATCCAGGGTAAGTACTATGAGTGGACCTTTACTTGCAACAAGTAACTGTCAGATATTTCTAAACCTCGTGGAAAATGCTAAAAGGAGATGCCAAAGCAGTTGAAAGAGGTAATGTTACCATTCTTAATCTAGGAGATAATTTATCAGAATTCTAAAGCGATGCCGTCTTAAGAGTTGGAAACACTTTTTTTCCCGTTAGATTTCCTTAGAAGTGGCAGTACATGCTGCTGTACGGATACGCTGTGGGATATTTAGCTGCATGCCGACTCCTTGGTGTGCTGCAGCACTGGAGAGCTGTGAGTTCTCTCCAGAGACTGGCAGCTGTTTTGTCCTGGGCTTAGTGTGGGTTGTTAGCAGCAGCAGTGTGTGCTCTCACGCAGAGCTCAGTTTGGGAAGAAAAAAGGACTAAAGTAAAGTAGGTCAGTCTGGCCTCTGGAGGAATATAAAACAGCAAGCTGTAGGGTCAGTGGATTTACAGTATGTATTATCATCCTGCTGTGTTATGCAGTGCGGCTTTTAGTTTGGTATCTTGGAGGATGGCTTCTATCGCTGCAGTGTAACTCCTGTCCTGATCTTAATGGCTCTTTTTAGTGACTGGGAAGGTTTTAAACATTTCTAAGTAAAGTCGACATGTGTTTCATTCCTGTCTCTCTTGAATTTTGCTCAGCTTTTCTGCTTGTGAGATTGGAACTTCCTTTGAGCACCTTATTGGGTGGTGTAATATCTGGGTACTGGATAAAGCCTTAGCCAGTGATAATGTCCTAAAGAGGATGCAGTCAGGGCTGTTAGCTGCTGTTGAGATGAACTAATTATCTGGAAACTTTGTTTAGGGTAGTGTCTACACTGAATAGGTTTTGAATTGAATGGGTAGTGCTATACCTAAATTTTCGTATAAAATATTCTAAAAAATGTGACACCTTCCTGCAGGTTAATAAGCTCAAGAGAGAAGTAGCTCACATGAAGCAGGAACTCCAGTACAAGGAGCATGGATTTCAAACACTGAAGAAGTAAGTTTTTTCTCAGCATCTTATTTTCAGCGTAGAACATCTCTGGCTCATAATGCATCCCCTCCTCACTTATAAATAGCTGCCTAAATAAGGTAATCTGAAATATGTTGCTGCTGCTATCTTTAGGCATGTGCAACTGAAAGCAGTACACTAGCTATGAGGGTAGTTCTCTTAAATCAATGCCAGTGTGCCATTGACCACATTAGAACTGACTTTATGGTAAAAAGATTTTGAACCAAGATCTCTCCAGTTAAATGGTATTCTGTTTTACTCAGCATTGCTCAATGCAGATGACTATTGTCTTAATTAAAAGAGTCATTGTTTTAGGGAACTAAGGAAAAATTTGGGGTGGAGTGGAAGGGAAGGAAAAGTTTCAGGTACTTACCTTTGTATGACTAGACATCTGGCATGTTTTAAATAATGTCAGTGGTTGATATTTGTTATAAATGTCAACTGTTATAGAATTCCTTTGAGAAGAAGGAAGGATGAAGCAGCTTGTTAATAGGTTGTGCAAGCAAATACATTCATGTGCCTGAGGTCTGTTGCCTGGTTTTCAAAACCATGACTGAAAATTATTCTCATAAATGACTAAGTTGATCCTTTCTAGGTTAGAAACAAGGTAGCTAGCAGCAATCTGCCCAGACTTCACTGTTGGGGGGATTTTGTGTACACCTCTCTCTGCTCCCTAAGGAGTCAAAGAGATTATATGGCTAAAATCAGAGTTCTGAAGCTTAATGTACTTCTGAGTGGAGTAACTTAGGTGGTGATGAGAGGGGTTCTTTGTTCCTTCTGTTGTCTTTGTTATGTTTTAGAGTGTGTATTTCTTAAAAATTAACGTCAAGATGCATGCATCTAGGATGATTAAATCAACTGGACTTTATAAAGTGTTAGCTTACTGTATTTTTTAAAAAAATTTCCATGCAGAATTGACATGAAAATGTCTGATACTCAAGGTGGCTACAAACTTGATGAGGCACAAGCCATTTTAAGTGAAATGAAAGCTCTCAAGAAGGCCATCACATCAGGGGAGAAGGAAAAACAAGACCTCATTCAGGTATTGAAACGAGATTACTTTTTAGTATTTTATGTCATCATTGCTGCCAGATTGAACTTCTGAGAAGTAATTTAAGTATTTTGTATTTCAGATATGTAATTGAGATTTTTATAAACATAAATTAATTTGGTATTGTGGTTGGACTTCAGCCTTTTTATTCTTCAGATCCTGGAAATAAGAAGTGTAAAATACAGCAACTAACAGTAGTAAACACTTGCTTACTGCTTCGTGCTGTGGGTGGTGCAGTCCAGCCATGCCTGACCTCATGTTTGCCAAGTCTGAGTGCACACAGTAAACATGGTCAGATCTTAATCATGTAGTTTAGGCTAAAGTAACGTAGCTGCCAAGGTACTTTGAGCAGAAGTGAGCTCATCTCATGACTTCTTATGGTTTTAGAGTTTAGCCAGGTTAAAAGACAGCTTTGTGAATGACAGAGGATCCCAGTCAGACCTGTGGGCTAGCAGCGTGTCTGTGGAAAGCTCCAGCCCTTTGTTACCCCGGCAGTACCTGGATGTCAGCTCCCAGACGGATGTTTCGGGAAATGTGAGTAATGTGTGAGGAACCAAGTGCATGTAGACACATTCCTCTGACCTATATGTAGTACTGCCTTGGTGCAAGTTTCCAAGCATGGGCAAGTATCTATGAAATGATACCTTCTCCTGGTTTAAACTTCAGTGTGACCTTCATTTTCGTGTGCAATGTTAATGTATCTCTAAAGGCAACCTGCTGTTTCCCCACACACTCTATTAGAACAACCCAGGTGGGAATAAAAGGGAAGGAAGTTTTATTTTGCCTGTAGGTGTAGCTTCTTGTGGTACAAATATTCCCTTAGCAATTTATAGCAGTGATATGCTGCTAGACAAGAAACATTCAGCAGCTATGTACAGGCTAAGCTCTAATGAGGACTCTTCCCTTAAGACTGCATTTGGCTTTTAGTGTGTTATGAGTGAGAATGATAGCATATGTGCAGATATTTTGATACCATCAAACACGTGTCATACTCATAAACCTTCAGTCCCACTTGTGCAACAAGATGGTAACTGCCAGGTTGGTGCCAGCCTCAGCAAGGACTTGTTCAGTGCTGTAGGTCTCACAGGACATCATGGAAGCCTCTCTGGTCAACCTTTACTTAAATGTTTGCAGCCACTTTCAGTCAGGACCACACATGTGACTAAAGATCTGCGGATTTGGGCATGATGGGATGTCCCTTGTCTTTAAGACTTTACAACCAAAGCAAGATGTCATCCAAAACAAAATGCAATGCAGCACTTATAAATTGCAAGCAGCATTGAAGAAGAAAGATTACAAAGTTATTTGTGGTGTGCATGAAGATAGAAGCCTGAGATAGATGCAGTAGATTTTCTTTTTCTGATAAACTAAGCCAAAAAGAGCCTCTGAATCTTGTGAGTTTTTAAGGATTTGAAGAAATAATGAAAAACTTAATAAAAGGCAAGATTTTCCTGTTCTGTGTTTGGTTTAACTAGTAAATGAGGGAGGGGAGAGGAAGAGGTTGGGGAGGTGGCGGGGGAAGCTGCAAGTTGCTGTGTCTTGTTTGGCTGCCAGCTAAGTTAAACTATCACAATGAGTTTGAGAAGAGCAAGTGTAACTTGTAACATCATCAGTTTCAGTAGGGAATATCAAAAGAGGCGTGGTTACTAAGTTGCTGATTTTATATTTTGTGTCTCAGTTTATTACCAGCAGCAATAACCAGTTGGCTGAGAAAGTGAGATTACGCCTTCAATATGAAGAAGCAAAGAGAAGGTAATTCTTTGGACTGTTGTACTGTTTGGCTGTCACACAGCTTATTCTGAAGATATGTTTCAATAGAAAAGGTGCCACTCCAATTGAAACCCAGCATTACTGCTAAATAAACGTGGTAATTTTTGAGACAGTGAGGCAATAAGCTTTCTGGGCCAGTGTTATCATTCAAGGAATGAATAACCATCCTAGAAATTACTGAGGAGTGACTAATACATGAAGAATTCAGTCTGGCCACACCTGTAGGGACGTAAGTGGTTTTGCTACCTGTTACCAGTGCTTCCCCATTCCTAATAAGGAGACTGTACTGCAAGGCATATCCTTACCTTATTCAAAATGAAATGAATGTTTGCATGGCTTTAAGTCTGATAAGGATAAATGTATGTTGTGTTAACACCTAACATATCAAAATACGGTCAGTGGCTACAATTCCAGAGCTTATCTGTTAGAACATAAGTTTTCACCCTTGCCCTCTGATCTGAGATGAATGAAGACTAGATTTAAAAACTCCTATCTCCTTAACAGGCCAATTTAAGCAAAAGTTTTCTGCAATTTTCTTTTTTTGATAGATAACAGCTAACTTGACTGTTTAGTTAAACAATAAACCACCAAGCGTTATTATTTAGACTTTGGCTAGCCTAGTCCTTGTTCAGCGATGTAATCATCGATGGTGATGATTTCGATTGTAACTGCTCTAAAGGGACTTTGCAATTCCAGAATAACAAACTTCAGGTGCATAGTAAAATCTGTACTTGGATATATGCAGAGAGAAGGATTGTTCTCCAGTCTCTGTTTATAGATAAGAGCTTTAAGGCTGAAGTTACGCATAATATTCTCATTTTAGTATATTGGCATGGTCAGTAGGCCACATTTCTCAGTGGCATAAAATTTGATCTGTATCTGTGGCAGTTGTCAAAGACTGTATGTGCCCAGCTGCTTTTGACATGAACTCACACTTTTCTTCCTAGGTAGAGAAATTTTATCAAACTGTATATTTTGCCAATCCAAGATTTGCCAAACTACCTTGACGTTCAAATAATTCTGTGACTTTTTAAAACAACATTAAAATTATTAATCCTCCAGATGCAGTTGTTCATTTTCCAGTGTTAAAATTGCTTTTTACTTTTAAGCTTTGCTGGAGACTGCAATTTAATTCACACTGACTTTACATCTGCAGATTGAAGTGGAACATAGCTTGTATCTTTTCCAAGGAGGGGCGAGTGAATAATGACAAACCTGAGAAGATAATTAATATGCTCTTTAAAAAGAGATAGAGCTTTATAAAGGCAGCACAATAGTTCATTTGAAGTAATGATGAAGGGCATACAACACAATCTTGTGGTTAAAGAAGGTTTGATATCTCCTCTCTATCTTAGATTATCTATAGATTTTCTCAGAGTTTAAAAAACATTGTGAGGAAAGATGGGTCTGAATGGGTATGAATAATTGATGCTAAAATGAAAAGATTTCCAGCTATCGGAGCACTCTGGTTTTGGCATGGTCTTTAGTAGGAGCTGCAGAAACAAATACCTTAACTGGTTTTAAGCTGGAACAATACTATGGATTTAGTGAGGAACCTTCTGCTCCTGTGAAAATTCCTCCTTGTGATGTTAGAACTGTTTCCTCTCCCCACAGCAGCATATGATAATGTTCCAAAAGCAAAGAGTGAGTGCTTTGCCTTTGCATGTATTATGAAGGGAGACAAATGGTTGAGATACATCTGTCTCATTAGCTCTGCATTATCTGGGAAGGTAAAACTTCAGGCCTGAAATCAAGATGATCCCATATTAATTAGGTTAGAACTACTAGATTTTTAAGAGGCTGATGATTTTGAAAGTGGACTGTAGCAGACACTGTTTACACCATTGTTGTGGACTAGTCTAAAGACATAGATCTAGGTGAATATCTTGAACTTCACCACACTAGAACCGTCAGGCTACAGTTCTGCGTGTTTCCTTGCCCACCGCTAAATCCTTTCCTTTCACGGCTCAGTGAGGCAACGAGAGCCCTGGAGC
This sequence comes from Caprimulgus europaeus, assembly GCA_907165065.1. The sequence continues at coordinate 34,604,193 of OU015531.1, read as the reverse complement.
AGATAATGTTAAACCTGCAAAAAAGAACAAAGGGCAACCACAGTGACAAACCTGTAGCCTAATCGGATTGGAAACTGGTAATGGATATCATGTCAAAAGAGATGTCAGTGCTGCATATCAGTAAGGAGATAGCTACTGCAGCATAAATGTAACCAGAAATGCAACTAAATTATGTTGTACAATTTCAGACATACAGGGGTATGTCAGTTGTGCAGCAGTTGCACTCTGTGCACTGTTTTAGTTCCTTCAACAATTAAACTCTCAGCTTGGGTTTTGTGTGACTGGTGGTTGGTAACTGGGATTTTAAAAGTATGTTTTATAATCTAAAATGGAATATTTTAACGTCACATTGAGCAGTATTGCAACAATGGTGGGTATTTGACTGGACAGTTTTTAGGCCACACCTCTCGCTTTGATTTTTTTTTTTTTTTTCCTGAAGAACAGAGGCTGATCTGACACAGGATTTCTAATTACTGGTTGTGGATATACATCTTAATGTATGCTTCTGTGGAGATGCATGTGCTCTGGAAGATCTCCAAAGAGACTAAAAATTTTATGTGTTATGCCTGTGTCACCGATAAGTACCAGCTTTCCCCAGAAAAAAAAAAAAAAAGATATTTGATATGACAATGAATAAATCATCTAACTACCTTTTCTAAGTGAAAAGAAAACAATTAAATAAAACTTGAGCTTCCTGTTCTGTATTTTGTTCAGTCTTCCAAGCGAGTGACCATTCAGAAAGATGGTATGACCTGAGCCCAGTATTGCTGGTTTCTTTGCAATGCAAACCTGGCATGGCTTGGCAATGATGTAGTTCAGACTCGGTCAGTGAATGCTGAAGGGCTGGAGTTTTCAGTCCAATGCCAGACAGTCTGCAAAGCATTTCTTTTGTACCAATGCTGTTTTATTGGAAAAAGAGAATACATACACATCCTTTTAACTGAGAAAGGGAAAAAGAATTATCATTTACAAAGGGTAAAACTTGAGGTTAGTTTAACAAAGCTATTAGACTCGGAAATGCATAGAGAACAAATTCCAGTGGAAAAGCCATATCCATGCGAGTGTGTGCCAAAAGCAATCAGATTAATGCCAACCAATCCTCTTAAACTCATATCCCCTCAAAATGCACAGAGGAATTCTTGGATTATGAATTAATACCACTGTTAATTCTTCACTGGAGCCCAGTATTGCACTTAATCAAACACTCAAAAACAAAACAGCTCCTAAGAAGGCCTAAAAATAGTTGAGCTGAATATCTATCAATTATGGAACTTTAATTAGAGTAAGCAACCTCCTGTGGGAAATGTGTTTACAGAAAGTGAGGCTTCTCTTCAGAAAGATGATCTCTAGTCTATCTGCTATGATGGAGGAGGCAGGTCAGTCTGTGAGCTTAATCCTTCACAGGCTCTCTTGGGGCTCGAGTTCCTCTTGGCCCCCGGAGCTTGGAAGACAAAGCTTTATTCTTCAAGGCCATTCAGCAGTCGTGTAGCTGCTGCTGCCCAGATCTGCATCTTAATACTTACTCCACACACTTTGATTTTGCTAGTTGGTGTTGAATTTGCTCTGTGCCTGCATGTGTCGTGGTTTGCTGGGGGAAGCAGGCACTATCCTGTGCACTTCTGTAGCATAAACCAAATTCTAAAAAGTGGTTAACCTACATCAGTAGCTGCAACTATTTGTTGTGCCCTATTTAAGTCCAGTAATTCTGTCACCAGATCACAAAGCCCTTTTCAAAGGGAGATGAATATTGGGCTTTCATTTTTCACATACAGCATTTCACTTCCATTTCTTATGTATTTACTATACCTTGGTGAGACATTAATCTGAGTTAATCCTGTGAAGGGGCATATATGTCTTGACTCTCTGGTCTTCAGTAAGGTGAATTATTTTTACAAATATCTTGCTTTATATTGCAAGATACTTTGTTTACCTTCTAAGCTTTTGTAATTTCTCCACCTCAGTCCATTCTGCCCTCCCCATTCCCTGCTCCCCACTTGATCATTTTTGATTATGTGAGTTCCAGAAATGCAAGTCCTTGGTAACTCGTATTCAACTTTATCTGTGCTGTTGTTTCTCACTAAACTGCCATGATCACCCTGTCACATCATGAAGGGTTTGTAGGTCAGTAAGCCCCAAGGAGACAGCTTCCTTTGGGAAGACTGACGTTACTGCCCTTGGTTCTGTATCCTGAAGTGCTGCTGGTTTTTTGCTTCCCTCTATGTTGCATTGCAAAGCTGACCATTTGTGGAGCTAACTAAGCAGTTCAGATACTTGTGAAACTGGGAATAGGCAGATAGTTGGAGTGAGCAGCCACCTTACCTGCCACGAGATGTGCTGTCCTCTGCTGTCAATCAAAGCTTTTGCTAAATTCTAGATCTGTATTGCTGTTGCTTTTAGTAATCACCTTTCTGCCTGAGATAGCATGGAATGGTGCTGAAGGATTAGTGATACAAGTGATACAGAGTTTAAACGGAAATCTGGAATGATAGCTCTAATGGAAATAGACTTTAAATGTCATGCAAATGAGTGGCTCTGGGTTTAGGTAGGATTGGGTTGCCTTTTTGACTCGTCAAGTCCTCAGGTGCACATTGCACCAGAAGTAGCGTAGCCCTTTCATGTGTCCAGAATGCTTAGCGTTGAGTCAGTAGTTGGATTCTTCCAGTAGCAGCATGCATATGATTAACTTCCTCATTGTAAATACAAAAACAGTTTCTAAACTTTTGAGTAACCACTGATCTTTATCAGCCTGAATCGTATACAGAGAGTACACAGTTCTTTTCCATAAAACTGATTAAAGATCAGATATTGATCACATGATACTCTCCACAGCAAGCACTGGGAGCTTATTTGCTGTAGGGCATATGAAACACCCTATAGTATATCTGACAGCTTTTTCTGAGATTCATAATTTCTGATATACTGTTCCCTGACTGGTGGACTCTGCAGGCTAGCTAGAGAGTTAACTTACCATTGGGAGCAAACCTGAGTTAAAAATCCCCTTCTGCATGTCAACCTCCTGGCAGTGCCAAAGGCTTGACAGCACCCTGGTAAGGAAGGCACCAGGGTGAGGGTTGTTGTCCCTGAGCTGAGCTGAGAGCTTTCTTCAGGGCAATGCAAGATGTGGGTGGTCGTGGTGTAACTTTGTGTAACTGGAGTAGTGGCTCAGACACTCCTCATGGAATAACGGCTTTTTTTGTGCTGCAGAATAGCAAACTTGAAAATACAACTGGCTAAGCTTGACAGCGAGGCCTGGCCTGGCGTGCTGGACTCTGAGCGGGATCGTCTAATATTGATTAATGAGAAGGAGGAGCTCTTAAAAGAAATGCGATTTATTAGCCCCAGAAAATGGACTCGAGGAGAGGTGGAGAGACTGGAGACAGAGAGAAGGCGCCTGGAAGAAGACCTTCAGGCTGCTAGAGACACTCAGAGCAAAGCTCTAACTGAGAGGTAGGTTACTGGGCATAGGACAGAGCTTGCCTTCTTAGACAAGAGGTAACCGGGACCAAACAGCAACATCCCCTGGCTGAATGCTGGTAGCAGCGGGCCCTCAGATTTCTGGGAGACTAGTTCTACTTACAAGGTTATGAAATCATCTCCCAAAAGAAACCCCGTGGAAGTCTCTCTCCCCAACGGGAAAAAGGTTGTTGTTCCTACAAATGGATCCTCAATGAGAATGTAAGAAATGCTCAAAATAGCCCATAATGTTTCTGTATGCAGCCAGCACCTCACAGCAGCTTCCACAGTTGCTGTACAGTCTGGAGCTGGATAAATGTCAACAGATGGAATTTTAAATTTTTTAAATTTGTTGTTTGTTCTGAGCATCCTTGTATGTGATTCCTGTAGGAACTGGTATTTGACAGGGCTGTGGGAGTTGCATGGAATATCCTGTGAATCTAAACGAGCTGAAAAAAAATGCCAACTATCCTCCCTAATTTTGCTTGTGTTGCAGAGGGAGATCTCATGGGAAGGTGGAGTGAGGATGAATACTGCATTAGGCATTGCCTACAAGCGCTTTGCAATCTGGATGTATTAATGTGGGTGGCTATGGCAATGTTACTTTTAGCTGTAGTCTGTTGAATATATATGGAATAGGCATGTTGCTTTCACTCTCTCTGTGGCTATATATTTGAATTTCTTCTACATGCTCAGTGTCCAGACTACACCAATTTTCTACATAGTATTTTCATGTTTTTATCATGCTGGAAGGTGTCTCAGATGAGAAGAATTTTCCTTTACTCCTCATTTTAAACAGTAAATGCTGCTTTAGCTCATCTTTTTTTTCTGTCTTCTCTTAGATTGAAGTTGAATAGCAAAAGAAATCAGCTAGTCCGAGAACTGGAAGAAACAACACGATTAGTTGCAATGTTGCACACACAGCTGAAAAGGTAACCTTTTCTGTAGCCTTTTACAGAAGTTGTAGGTGCTTTAACTGTGCATGGTCTAACTGCCTTTCTCTGCTAACTATTTTGTCTCCCAATTGAGAGGTCTAAGAGACCTTTCAGTTATGGTAGTGACCTAAGACCCCTGTATAGTCAATGGAAAGAGAAGCCTAAAGGATTATACGTCTCACTCAGTTTAGATGGGTGCTTTAGAATGGGATAAATTAGCTTGTGGTGGTGCCTCTGTCTGACAACAGAAGGACTTTGTGTAATCCCTTCTTTTTTGCACATGTAACATTTAGGTGCCTAAGGATAACTGAGATTTTTTTACTAATGTTTGAATTACTGAAGTATTATATTAATAAATTATGTTAAAGACAGCTTAACATTTACACAGCAAGAAAAGTGAATCTTAGTAATGCAACTCCATGTTAATATATGAATGTCATGATACTGTTTCTCTAAATTAATTCCAAGTGTGCTGTTGCCTGCAATGTAGACAATGTATTGAGATATCCTTGAATCTGGTTCATATGGTATATAGAAATGTTTCTGCAGTTGTAATGGGGTCTGGTTGTTCAGGCTGTAGTTTTGGAAGACCATAGGATTACTGTTTCCAGACAAATGCATGACTACAGGCAGTAAGGCTAAATCATCGTTAGCTAAAACTATGTTTTTATCTTTTTGATTAGGAAGAGTTTGGTGGGGGTTTTGTTTGGTTGAGGTTTTTCCTATCAGTGTGTACTGAATTTACTCTGTTTATAGCTTCTGCTCCACTTGGATTCTGTTTCATTTTGTGAAGATGACACCGAAAAGACTGGAAAGAAATCATAGTGCAAGACTGACATGTAAATAAGCCACCATGGAGAATAGCTCTCTGTGATGCTGTTATGCAGTGGAAATGCATCATATTTTCATTTCATCTAGCTGATTTAGGGATCTTTTGAGGTGACCAAGAAGCATGTGAAACTAATTTATTCCTAACTATGTGCCCAGTGTTCTTGGCATGCTCCTTCATAAGCATAAGCATTTGTTATTAACCCCATAATGCAAAATGTCTGGCATTCAAAGGTATGCACAAAATGAAGTTGAGCCCAGCTTGTTGATGGGGAAAAGATTAATGAAAAAATCCTCCTTTTTCATAGTGAAATACACTAAAAAGCAGTAAATTTGTTATTCTTCACCAGATCTATATGTACTGCCAAAATGCAAAAACATCTATCATGTTTCAGTTATGTTTCACCCAAAAGCTTTTTTTGAACTAACGTGATGCAGTACACATCTGTCATACAAATGCAGAAGACATTTTGTGGCAAAATTATACTAAATTCTGCATACTTGCCTTTTTCTCATAAGGTCATGGGCATAATTATAAAGATGCAGCTTCTAGCTTTTATTCCAGATATAATAAATAAGGAATTATTAGGCTTATTAACATCCTCACTGTTTTTTAGTGGCGTACCTTAAGCCACTTATATATATATATGCAGAAATTTTTCAATAGCTAATCTGTATCTGAAGTGAGGGTTAAGGGTCTTAAACAGTCAGTAACGAGCAAGGTATTTATTATCTGGAGCAGGAGCATTGGTTTAAATGAAATTTCTAGGGATTTTATAAGTTGTAGTCAGTACTGGAGGATTTGTTGTTTTTTCTGAGTAGAAAACAGTGTGCTGTGGTGTCTGGGCTTTCTCATCTGAACAGACTTCTATTTAGCACCTGCTTAAAATTAATTTTGCTGTCAGTTATGTTCTGAACCTAGATCTCTAGGGATAAATAATTTGTGTGAACTGATTTCACAGCCCAGCCCCGACTCTTTCTCTTGCTCTCCTGGCCCTGGATTCCATGTAGCAATCTTTCATGTAGGTAAATCCTGCCAGTTTTCTGGTAACTGCTGGCTGCTGTGATCTCTGAGGGCCAGTTCCAAGCAGCTGTGATATTGCCTTTTGGCTGTGGGTCCAAGATTGAGGCAAATGGAAGAAAATTTCCATATGGTCAGACAGTTTGTTCCAATAACTTCATCTTCTTGCATGGGCCTTGCTGGTTTTTGTGGTCTGCTTTGGAGATTAACAGGAACCATAGATCTTTTTCCAGACAAATGTGGGAGGAGAATGTTGTCACTAATTTTGATTGATTTGAAACTATTCATTAGAGTTGTTCTGGCTAAACAGGGATGCTTATAAGGTTGATATGGTGAGTAGAAAAATGTGTATGAACTATTTTATTTTTACTGAAAAGTGATACAACTTTTCCTTTGCATAGACAGTGGTTCTGAATTGTGGGGACTAATGCATATGGCCTGAGCTAACAAAGCAAAATGTACCATGTGGGCTTAGAGATTTGGTGACATTGCAGTGTTTTCCTGAGAAATCAGGGGATACAGTGTAATGGTTTTCTGACTCGTTTCCTTCAGTCTCTCCACCAGCATGCTTTCCCTCTCCTCGAGCAGCAGCCCTGGTTCTCTCGCATCTAGCAGAGGATCTCTTGCCACCTCCAGCCAAGATTCATCCACCTCAGCCAGTTTCACTGATCTCTACTACGAGCACCTGGAGCAGTTGGAGCAGCTGGACTCGGACTATCAAAACAAGCTTGACTTGCTCTTAGAAGGAGCCACTGGATTCAGACCGTCAGGCTGTATCACCACTATTCACGAAAACGAAGTAGCAAAAACTCACAAAACAGATACTACCAGTCGCATACAGGCTCTGAGATCCTTGTCTGGTACTCCAAAATCCATGACATCGCTGTCTCCAAGGTCATCTCTCTCTTCTCCATCTCCACCTTGCTCTCCGCTGGTGATAGATCCACTTCTAACTGGTGATGCCTTTTCAAGCCATATGGATTTTGATGATGCAGAGATAAGTACAAATCTCTCGGAACTCACCTTAAACACTGGGAGTGGCAACTGTAGACTGGAAGAGCCTAGAACAGGAGATAAACATCTAGGTCAAGGTATGGTAACAAACTATTTGCGTGCACATGCATGCATTTATTTTTAATGTAGTTTATAATGCAACGAGAAGCAAGTATTTCAAAAGCTGTCTGTTATCTTGATGTCTTTGTGTTGAAAAGTGTACTGTGTTTTCTGTGTCGCTTGGGAAAAAGGGTTGGTATTTTAAGTTGTACACAGAAAATATTGCTGAGCTGTTAAATCTTGCAGAAGACTATCTAGGTGTATTTTTAGTGTATTTATATGCCTGTGCTGTGTACACAGATTACGGGGATTTTGTGCAAATATAAATGGTTGTGGTGGGATTCTTGGTTTGGCACTAACCTATTCAGAATGTCATCTATTGTATTGGGTCTGGGAGGCACATAATGCCATAATAACACAAACATTTTGGCCAAGTTTTTGAGGAAGGCCGGGAAAGCCATTTAGCTTAATAGTTAACAAATTATAACAATAATCCTTCCCTGCCACCTCAGTGTGCACAACTTATTGCTCTGGTTCCCAGTAAATCAGTGGCAATGAATTTATTAACTTCAGCTGAGCAGACATGTCAGGGCTGTGCTTGAATTTCTGCTGTTTTGAGGGGGGTGGTCTCCTAGCAACAAAAGCATGTTTAGATTGTGAGCAGGATAAAATAAAACATTTAGAGATAGAGGATGTCCTCATACATGCATATGGCTTGTTGGTGGGGGGAAGGGTTCATCTTTTTTTTAGAATGATGGCTGGGCTGAAGTGGAGTGAAAGCAGTAGGCAGCTGTAGGGCACTCATGCTAGGTAGGGCCTGTCTGAAGCCCTCGTGATTGTAGCTGGGTTAAATCCAATAGACATGAGTGAAATGACTGGATTTGTAACAGCAGTGAAGAGCTTGAAAGGCAATATAAACTTGTAAGCTATAGTTGTATGAACCAGCAGTGCAGTTTGTTTCTGTTTTATCATAGGATTATAAAACAGCCTATGTGACTAAAGGGAACTAGCACCACGTTATCACTGCCTTCTGCATTAAGAAGACTGACACTATTTAAAATACAATAAAAGACCCAAGTGCAGATCTTCCCCTTTGAGCTACCATTTTCCTACAAGCAAGAGGTATTATTCATTTGAGTAGGAAACACTAATTATTCTTATTAGAACTGGGCACTGATTAGTTTTAACCTTTTTAGCTCTTCAAGATTTGTCAAGGCTGTTAAAGTGAAAGCTCAGGTGTTAAGCAGATTAAGTGATTATTGCTGTTAGCCAGTCAGCAGACAAAATAATCACCATAAGTAGTTTATTTCAGGGCAATAACAAGATGAGATTTTACTCCTCAGGCATTTTGATTTTGAAGGGGGCGGGGGGGAAGGCAGGTCAGTGTAACACCCTAAACGTGGTGGTTGGGTCTGGGGTGGCCCCATGGGCAAAGCGCGCTCACATGTTCCTGTAAGTAGAGCCGAGTAGTGTGTATCTGAGGGATTTGCTTTTTGTTCCTGTTAGAGCAGAACCTCTGCTACCTTTGAGGCTGAAATAAGCTTTCCCCTCTCACCTAAGTGATAGCTGAGTGGTTTAGATGAAATTAGTAGCAAAACCTGGAATCTGGCAGAGTCTGGCATTCTCAGAGGAAATGTCATGGATGTGAGGGTAGTGTATGACATGGTTCTTCAAGGCTTTGTCATGGTGTGTCTAGGAGAACCCATGGAAGGGAAAATGGCAGGAAGTGAAGAGCAAACTTTAAATTCTTGATATGAGTGAAAAAAAAATGGTGGAAGAACATGGGAAGTGTTATCTGCCTGCTTGAAATATAGAAGAGAGCAGAGTCAGTTCTGAACACTTTCAGAAACTTTTTTCTTAGTGTGATACCTCTTTAGAGACTTGAGGCTTAAAACAGAAAATCCAAATTTTGTGTTAATTAGCCACATGAAAAAGCTACAGCTTCAGTTTGTGTGTGTAAGACTTGCAGGGCTGACTTTCCAAGTGCCAGAAAAGTAAGGAAGAGAATGGCAGCATGATGAATCCTTTTCAGGGAACCGTTCATCTTTAGGTTTATACTTTAGCATTCTGCTGTGCAAACAGATACCCACTTCATGCTGGGTTTCGTGCACCTCCTGTATTTACCCCCCTTGGCCGCAGGTGCTTGGGTGAAGTGCTCAAAAATGAAGGATTTCTGGGTTGAAATGACTAGATGGCATTGGTAACTGAAGGAAAAAAAGAGGTTAAGCATGTGGAGACCAACCTGTGGTATCCTTCCTGGTAAGCAAGCCTCATGCAAAGGGATTCCCAGGGCAGCATTTCTGGGAGTGGTATGTAAAAAAACAACTTGATCTAGAAAGCCAGCCAGTAGGGGAGAAATTATTTTCATATTAAAACTGTGGAACAGGAGGTACAAAGCAGCACTGAGGAAAGAAGAAAGATATCTTTGACCCTGCTAGCATACCTCCAGCATAGCCCATGATCAAGAGTGCAGCGGGGGCCAGGCCTTGGCATGCGGCAGGAGAGGGGATGGATTACACTGTGAATGCCAATATATTAAATGGATCCATTTGTTTCAGTTAATGACTGATATATTGTGTTACAAATGCTAACTTTTATTCATGTGGTTTGGTCTATGGGGGAAAGGTCAGGAAATTTATTTCTGTACAATGGTTCCATGGGAATATCAAGATGAAAAATACTATTCAGTGATATTGTCAAAAAATACATGGATAAATGGGCCGAGATTGCACACGTGCACTCAGTATTTTGGTATTACCTGTAGCACCCTCTACTGTTGATTGTAGAACAAGTCCTTATAGTAGTCCATAACCTATGTTAAGCCTGCACACTTTTTGTACCAATGTTTTTTCAAAGCTGTTTTTAATTCTTGAAGTGGCTTTGTGAGACTGTGCCAAAAAAATCCCCCAAAGCCCAAAAAAACCAACCCCAAACATGCTTTGTAATAAAGAAAATATGAGATGGAAACCATGTATTGGTTTGGAGGCGTGTGCTTCCCTAAGGCTACAGGAAAGAGGGACCACTTCTGAAAAATGAAAGCCTCTTGGAGAGGAGTGCATTGCTGCACTTCTGCTGTGAGGTTACAGCCGCTCCCAGTGCGACAGCATGGCACTTCCTCACTCTTGGAACAGGTTTCCCAAAGCCCTGACAGCGAGGGAGACCTAAAAGCTGGGTATGTCCCAGTGCATGTTAGCCACCTTGGCAGACAGAGTTCTCTAGACTCTCAGCTGAAGCATATCTCTGCAGAAATGTGGTGGTTCAAGTGAAAAGGTGCAGAATTTGCAGAACATTCCACAGCATATCTTTTTGTGTTTTGTAGCACAAGAAATCTATGTGAGATAACACCTCTGTGCAAAACTCCTTGCTTCAGCTTCCTTGATTTCTCTTCCCTCTCTCCTTTTCCCTGCATTCCTGCATTTGGCTGCTACTTTAAATGCTATACTCTCTCTTTCTCTCCATGTTTCACTAGTTAACCTGGTCTTTCTGGGCCTGTCTTCTGTCCTGTGTACACAAACCTTTTGGGTTTAGGGGTAGGCGGGTGGTGGTTTTGTACTATTTCCCCGCATTGAAGCTAAACTTGATATAAGCTCTCCAGGCAGGGTGTACCCCTCCACATCATCCATACTTGTCCAGAGCTTGGTCAGTAGCGTTTGCCCAGCCTCTGGGTAGCCAGGACCAGAAGCCCTACTACCTGCTGAAGGGTGACTTGCAGTAGGAGCTGTTTTATTGGTTCATTCTTTATGTCACTGGAATTTACAAGTTCTGCTTCTTCTGCATGCTGCCCATCGTGTCACAGGTACCTCCCTGCCTCTCCAGTGCTTTGAAAGCTTCTCCTCGCATTGCCTACAAGGACCCACCGCCGTGGAGGTGCTGGGGTAGCCAGCTGTCACACAGTTGGCACAACCAGTGTGTAACCTCAGCCTGCAGGCACGCTGCTGCAGGACCCACGTATTAAATGGGCGGTGACTGTGCAATGAAGCCTAGCTCTCACCATTACACAGGCTGTTTCTTTTGTTGTCCAGGGGCTTTCTGTTCTCCAGAGCAGCCAGGCACGTTCCTGAAGCACTAACCTCTGAGCACAGCCTGCCCTACCTGTGTCCTCTCCGTCTGCAGAAACATACTGTTGCTGAACAATACTTGGGTGGGGAAAAAATGCAATTCAAGGGGAGGATAAGGAAAAAAAGCTGCTCCTGATCCAGACGGTTCGTTTTCATTAACACCTGTTTTTTATTTTCCTCTGTGCTTTTCTGATAGGTATAAATACAACTGGAGGGACAGCACTGAAGGTGGCGTGTGTGTCAGCTGCAGTATCTGATGAATCTGTTGCTGGAGATAGCGGGGTATATGAGGCATCTGTACAAAGGTAGACATCAGATCTCTCTAGGGAGAAGCCAGTGACTCAGCTTTGCACACAGGAGTCAGCTGAAATACTTCTGGTTATGATCTTTGTAACTTGGTGGCTAAAGTTCACAATCTCAGATTTCTTAATACTTCTGAAAAAAACTATGAGCAGGCTGAATTTGATTATCAAAATGACCCATTCTTCCCATAATAGACATAGCTGAAAGCAAGCTCACAGAGAGCTGTTTGAACAGCTGGTCTGTTTGTGAAGGTGCTGGTAAGCTGTGACTGCTGCCGTGACGGGGATGGTGGAGCCATCTGGCAAGTGTAAAGTTCCCCTCCTGTCAGTCAGCCATTCTAGTGTCAATGACAGCCCTCAGTCAGCATGAGAGGACCTTGGGATGTTTAAGGAAGATAGCAGAAGCACCTTGAACTGCCTCATGGATGTGTACGTGCTGCGATGCAGTTCCTGAGTGCTTGGGTCCAGTGTGTGATTTCAGCAGGACTTCTCCTCTTAGGTGCATAGCTCTTAGAGCAGCTCAAGGGGACCTCATGGGCTCAAGCCAGGCAGACAGACTTTGAAGGGAATTGATGCAGGTACCTGTTTCAAGGAAGACTGGTCAGTGTACTCTGTCACTTTTAATGTGCTTAGGGAAGTTTGATTTTTAAAGAAACAAAGGAATGACTTAAATCTAATCAAACTTGAGAATTTTTGCTGTCATGATGCAGGACAGGATTGCAGTTAAGTCTTATTTCTGTTGCTGGGCAGTCAGCTGTCTGTACTAAAATTCAGTCAAGGGAATCCTTTAAAAATCCCCAACTGCCTTATTTTTGCAGTCTTTTGTGTGGCTTTTTTTGGCAGTGAAGGGGAAAGGCATATGACTTTCTGCTGATAAGCACTGTAATACATGCCTGTAAGGGTGATTGCACTTACTTCTTAAATGGGCTTTCTTTTAGCTGCTAATTTTACAAAATCCATGTACCCAGCCCCTGAATGGAAGGGAAAAGATTTTGTATCACCTAAATGCTAGCACTTCAGTAAGAAAGAAATCAAGTCCTTAATTGTCTTTGGTTTCTTTCAGACCATGTGTGTCAGAAGTGATGGTGTTTGACAGTGATGATACAGAAGCAGCTGGGACAGCTAAAGTGCAAATTGCAATGAGGTAAGTGCTGCACATTTTTATTGGATTTTCCTTCCAATTGAAAGAACGATACAGAATCATAGAATGGTTTGGGCTGGAAGAGACCTTAAAGATCATCCAGTCCCAACCCCCCTGCCAGGAGCAGGGACACCCCCCACTAGACCAGGTTGCTCAAAGCCTCATCCAGCCTGGCCTTAAACACCTCCAGGGAGGGAGCATCCACAACTTCTCTAGGCAACCTGTTCCAGTGTCTGACCACCCCCACAGGAAAGAATTTCTTCCTAATATCCAATCTAAATACATGAGATCTAAAAGATAGTACCTTCTGTTTTCTTATCCCATTTATCCTGGCCTATTAGTATTAACTAACTAATGCCCTCTTTGTAGTGTAATTGAGAATTACACTCGACTCAAGGAGGTCCTTGGCCCAATTATCCTCTTTCATGTCAGTGGGAATCAACTGGTGATAGTGTGGTATGAGGGTGCAAGCCACCAATGGGAGCACTGACAGTGCTCGGCTGGAGAAGGCCTTTTTCTGGCTTGCAGTCTCCTTTAGTATGCAGCTTCAGGGTAAAAAAACTGCTGAGAGTAAATGGCAATCGTAATAATTGACTAGACTTGAATCCTACAAGTAGTGGGTAAGGCACAGGAAGGCAGGCACAGAGGCACCTTCCTTAAATGACTTAGCGGAAGGTTATTTATGATTTGAGGAAAAATAAGTAGCATAAAACTCTCTTCTCATGGCCATCAACAGTAAAACAGTGGTTACCCATAACATCCTCACTGTTGTACAAGCATTTCTACTTGTAACTTTTTTATATTACAGTCATTATATAAGGCCTTTCAAAAAGTTGTAGTTACAATACAGCAATTTACCTAGGCTGAGGAAAAGCAATGTGTGTTAGGTCAAATCTGTAGTCCATTGTATCTGAATTCCTAAGTTCTGGATGTTCTGGTAGCAATACTTCATGTAATATAAAACTGGTTTTGTTTTAAACTATAGGCAAGCTGTGGTCTCATTATAGTTTTGTCTTGGTTTTAAATTTTTAATGTTATTTGTTTGTCTTAATGATACAAGTAGAATACTCATTCATGGAGTCCAAGGCAAAGTTTTCTAATAATAACGCTTTTTTGTGTCTTTCCAATACAGATATGATGACAAAAATAAACAATTTGCGATACTGGTCATCCAGCTGAGTAATGTTCCAGCACTGCTGTTAAAACAAGATCAAAAAGTGTAAGTGGGTGAAATAAACACACTTGAAGTATTTGTATTAGATTCCAGTGAGAATTAAACAGATAGGTTTTTGGGTTTTTTTACATTCTTAAAAATTTACCCTTTCTGAAATGCTTCTACACATTGTTATGTGTAGCCACATTTCTGAACTAACAAACCTGCAAACTGAAATAAGGTGCAGTTTTTTCCTCAAAGGTCCGTATTTGCTAAGAAAAGACTTGCCTGGAATTAGCACTAACCAACGAGGTTCTTCACTGTAGCAGTGCCTAGAGCAACAGCATCGAGTGGAGATGGGATGTTCATTGTGCAACAGAACTCATCCTTGGACACCAGCACAGATCCGCGTGTGGGGAAATGTACAGCTTCTACCAAACTCATTCTAGGCACAAGTGTGTTAAACTCAGCTGTGTGCTGAATAAGCTGACAAAAAATTCCTTCATGTTTGTGTAGCTACAAAAGGGCATGTTAGCGGTGTGACAAGTTGCACAGACGTAAACAGCCATGTAAAACATAATCCCATGACGTTCGATTACAAGATTCAGAAGGATGAAGTCTATGGCAGCTCATGCTACTTCATGTCTCTGATGTTGTGATGAGATGTTCCTTTTTTCTCAGATGACTGGTATTGCAAACAATAGGATAGGGCAGTAATGTCCACAGTGCTTAGGATGAATTTCACTTACAGATTTATGGAGCTGTTGCGATGGAAGGAACTGCAAGCCCGTACGGTAGTACTGATTGCAGCGGTTTTTTCAATAGGAACATTCGCGTGGCTGTCCTGCCCTGTTCAGAGAGCACAAGCTGCTTGTTTCGCACAAGACCAGTGGAAGCTTCAGACAATCTTGTGTACAATGAAGTATTTTGGGTTTCTATCTCTTACCCTGCTTTACGCCAGAAGACTTTAAGAGTCGATGTTTGCACTGTAGATAAGTCTCACCTTGAAGAATGTTTGGTTAGTATTAATCTCTATTTTTATATCTTTGTGTTTGTTTCCTTTCTTGAATTAGACAAAATTTTAACTCTGGCAATTTCTGTAAAAGTTTTTTTTTAATAATCCTTAGCTATATGATCTCTTCTAGGTATGTTCTTTGCAATAACAATTTTGATCAGGAAAAAAAAAATCTATTACATAAATGTTTTATTACAGAACTACTGATGACTTTGTCAGACTACTAGATTTCCCTTCTCTCATTATTTAATGTGAAACCCTACCTATTCTTCTTCCTTTTGGAAAGATTTGTTGTAATATAACTGAGAATAGACTTACAGGAATTTGGAAGCCACTGTAGAATATTAAAGATCTCAAAAAGATTTTTTAAAAACTGCTATTAATCCACACTGTTAAAATCTATATGAGTATAGTTTTGGGGTGCAGGTATTGCCGTAGCCAGCTGCCTCCTATTGTTAGAAGAGCTTTTTTTGTTGCTCGGTATTACCCGAGCGAGTTGATTTTAATAGAACTATTTCTGGAGTGTTGTATTCCAGAACATGAGTAGGGTGTGTTGAGCTGGGATATAAGCAACCATTAAGTTACAGAAAGGTTCATGTTTTGTCCTGCATGTGTTCCATAGCATCTCCCTTGGCTGGAGAGGTGCATGTTTTATGGTGCTTCTGCATTTCTTCCTTCCCTTGCTTTGCAAAGCACACTTTGGTTCAGGAAAGCATCAGGAAAGCATCTATTTTCCAAATGGGGTTTTTGTTTTTTGTCAGCTTGTACAGTCCTTCGGGACCTGAGCTCCAGTTAGGAGCACACTGACTTGCAGGACGTGTGCTCAGCATGCAGTCTGCTGGACTGGGCTAGCAATGGAATCTACTCAGACATGGATTAAATAAAAAAAATAAGTCTGTTTTACTTTGGTTTTTAATATGTCAGGATGTATACCAAATGTAACACAGTAAAAAGTGACAAGGTAGATGAAGAGGAATGGAATATACAAAGCCAAACATCTCAGTCTTAGGCAGTGATTTTTGTCAGCCTTGCAAATTTCTTGAGTTTAATCTCCTGTTCCTTTCTCTTTTTCTTTATTATCTGTAATTTGTCCTGGCTGTAGTGGCACTGTTCATACTTCTGCATTGTCATACACAGGAGCTGTAGTGAAATACTTGCTACTTGTATTGGAAGCCCTGGACAATGTTAAGAATAATTAAACAAAGTATTAGTAGTGCTGTTGAAATGGGAATAAACAGGGCAATTTTTCTTTTTCTGAAGCTTGCCGAAGTCAAGTAGTCCTGGATTTTCACTCATTTCATCTTACTGATGTGGTAGTTGTTAATTTTAATATTACACTGAAACTGTGGTTTTGCTCTCAATAGGGTGGAGCACAAATTAGCCTTGCTGAAATATGTAGATCCGGAGAGAAATCAACCCGTTGGTATAACCTCCTTAGTTATAAGTATCTGCAGAAGCAAAACAGGAAAAGTAAACAAGGAAACAGTCACTCTGAAGTACCCTGCACTGAAAAAACAGTAAGAACAACTGCTTAAATCAAACAAACCTCTTCTAAACAGTACTACTGAGTGGGTTTATGAGGCTGAAGGACTGACTGTTAGAGGAGACAAGAAGTGAAGGCTGGTGTGTTTATATTTAGAACTTGAAAATGCCATTAAGCACAACAAAATAATTTACATGTTGATTACAGATATGCTCTTGTCCTGGGCTAAATGCTTACTGAAATCTGCTCCTTACAAAGCTGAGAGATGTGGTGTGTGATCTGGTGTAAATGATGTGTGAGCTCTTGCCTTTCTTCCCACAAGACAGTTCAACTCACTGCACTGAACCTGCTGAATGAGTCAAGATACAGACTTACCTTTGCACATGCGTGGCATGCAGTGTGCTCAGCCTATAGCTGCACATGTGCATATGCAAGTGTAACTGGGAGAGGTGGGCCAGGTGTGCTCACATGGGCTTGACTGAGCACTGTGTGTGCAATAGGCTGCTCAAACAACACAGGTGTGGAGACTATGACTCCCTCCTGCCACCAGAGGAAAGCTGGTTGGGGCTGTTCTGACCAGAGAGGCTGGGTGCTTTGCAGTTTGTGAGAGTCATATCTTCACAAGAAGCCTCTTGCTCTCCTCAGGACTCCGTCTCAGCACTCTTGGAGCAGACAGCTGTTGAACTGGAAGCTGTGGAGAAGAAACTGGAGGAAAGCAGAAGCACTTTAACTAGTGGAGAGAGCTGGTAGGTACATCCCACTATCAGCATTGTGGGATGATCAGAGCATTTGGGGATTCATGTGAAGAGAAAAAAGGTGATACAGAGCTATGGGAGGTTGCTTCTGTTTCTTTTTGTTTTGGTGAAAAATCCTGTTTTTTCTGTTCTGGAGGTTGTGCCTGGGAAATGAGAAGAAAGCTGATAAACATTGAAAATGGACAATAGCACTGTGCTAATTTTGCTATTTGTACAATGTTCTATGGACGTCCATGAAAGTTCCACTGTATGGTAGAAAGGCTTTGCCTGAATATTAATTTTGTCTGTTGTTTACATAGTTCAGATTCAGATTTTATTAATGAAGCCCAACATCTGAAATAAAAAGCAGGCCTGACCAGTGGGTTTGGTGGAGAAGCCAGCTGTGAGTTCAAAGGAGCTGAAAAGGGTATTAAAACGATGCTTCAATTTTGTCCAGCATCGCTTTTTAAACTAAGATTAATGGCATCCTGTGAGCTCTCCTTAAGATGCACTCACCTTAAGCTCAGGCCACATGGCTGAACCTCAGCTTGCTTCTTTTGAAGCAAGATCAGTATGGAGTTTTTGGCTGTAATGATTGCCTTCTGGTGAAGCTTTACCCCAGTTTCAATCATTTCCTTATAAGCCTGTGTTTGTGTAATCTCAGTGGCTATAGGACCTGCCAGGTACAACTGGCTGCCCTGGGGACATGTTTCTGTCCAGCAGCTTATAGGAGGTAACTCCTGCTGCAGCACCAGAGTATTGTCCACAGTAGACCAGCTCAATAGCAAAGCTGTTCTTAACAGGCAAGATGAAGAGGTTCCTGATCAGGAAGAACAGGATGAAATCAGTGAAAATGAAGCAGAGGAGGAGGAAGAATTCTGTGCTGGAAAATCACTGTGGGAAACAGAGGAAAGTCTGAATTCCCATCTGCACATGGAAATAGCAGTGAAGGTAAAGTCAAGGGCCTTTTGAAGAGAAAGATGAGTTGAGCTTCCCATTGCTCAGCTGACTGGGTTGCTGTTGAGCTGAGCAAGGCTAGAGTAGTTATTTGAAAGCTCATCAGTAATGTTGAAATGTTTATCTACCTGAGATCTTTTTAAATAACTCTACATGACCATTTGGTCCCACAGTTAATGTAGCGTTGTTTCATGCCTTCTTTTTGCTGCTTGTGAAAACTGTTTTCATTAATGTGACAATAGCTTTGACCTTGTTTAATTCTGAACATAGTTGTAGTCTAATAAATATGAGCTTTCTGTGCATGTGCATATAGCAGTTTGGATGTTTGCTGCAGATGCACAACAAGTAAGGGAAGAGTCTTTAAAATCTTAACTCTTTCTGGTATGAGAGTGCCAGGTTACATTGATGGACTGGATCAACAGGCAGAGCTCATTGGAATCAATTGTGTTGTACAGCAGTCGATGGATGTGGAGCCCTTGGGGAAAGATACAGTTAATGTAGCAGCTGCTGAGTTTGCAGAGTGAAGTGTCAGGACACCTGCATGAAAAGGGCTAAACAATATCTGGTTTTGAATGCAATGCCTCTGGGACTGAAAGCGGAGATGTATCGCAGGTGGCTGTCAGACAGCCCTGGGTGTGTGTCATCGGTAAGATGGCAAGCTGGCATTTTCACTGCAGTATCTGTCTTTCAGGTGGATAAAGAGACAAACACAGAGAGCCTTGCACAATCTTCTGCTGTAGTTCGGCCGAAAGACAAAAGAGCAGCAAATCCACCCCAAACTCAGTTTGTCAGAGGTAGCACTATCATCCGCTCAAAAACATTTTCACCAGGACCACAAAGTCAGTATGTTTGTCGGGTAAGAAAAACGCAATCCTGAGGTTATAAATGCTGTTTTTCATTATTGAATGCATGATATCAGTGTTCACTTAGTCTGATTTTTTCAGAGAGACCTGATACTGCTTTCTTTTCTCTGCCTTTGACATCAGAAGTTGCTCTGTCATCACCTCCTAGATAGTATCTTTCCTTGGAACTAGTAGTATTAAGCACAAAATTATAAAATATATATGTGCACATATGTTTGTGGTACATGCAGTATGTTGAGATGCCCAGACTAACCTGGAAGGGCTGCTGTAAGGCAATGATGAAGCAGCTGCATAGCAAACCCTTTCTGACTGCTATAAGACTGCTCTGTGCTAACTTGAATTGACTTAGCTGTGTCCACCTGACTTTAGATGAGGTGAACAGGAAAGCTTGATAGAAATGGAAAGGTAAGTAGCTGATAATGTCAGCAAAAAAATTATGGAAGCTTGAAAGTCTCCAGCATGCTTTGTCTGAAGGTAACTGAACAGGCCACTTACTGGGTCAGGATGTCACTTCCACTGCTTTGAAATGTTTGCTCACAATTATTTTCTAGATTGAGGGTCAGGCTAAACTATAAATAACTTGACTTTTGAATTGAATTGGCAAACAAGCAAGCACTCTGTTTTATCATGCATGACCTGTCCTAAGCGGGCGTGCTCTTAATACAGCTGGGCCGGATTTGATGTGCAGGTTTTCTCCAGTTCAGAAGCAGGTGCTTCCGTAGAAACAAACCTTATTTAATTTTCAGCAGTGGCCTGTGCTTGGGTGGTAGAGGTACTGTATCCCAGCACATACAGATCCCACATGCCTGTTCTCCCCTGCCCCCAGCTTTGAGAAGGAATATGAGACGGGAATTAAACTGTACTTGAGTTGAGCTCTTTTTAAGGGTCTAAAGACAATCACAAAAGAAGACAGGCTGTATGTGTGTAATGTGACAAGCTTTAAGCAGAAAAACCCAGGGGGGTAGCTTACAGGTAAACTTACTTCTTGCACCACTAGCTTAAAATACAAGTCACTGGAGAAAAGATAAATTTCTAAGAAAATAGTCCCATGTTTTACAGATGTTTGAAAAGAGTTTGTCTGTTGTTTTTTTTAATTACTTAGTGTTTTTTTTTCCTAGGCTGTTTTGCCCAGCCTCGTTACTTGCATGAGAGAAGGGCAGCAGGGTAGGGTCCCTTATTATAGCTTAGAGTCTCTCTTTTCATGCAGTCTATTCCCAAAAAGGGGCAGAGTTCAAGGCTTGTGGCAGGATCTGGCCATACCAAACGATTGCATGTTGTGCACTCAGATTGAGGTGGCAGCTGTCCACTGTAGCCTTTCACAGAACTTCACAGTTTACATCACTGCTTATAATCACTTACAGAACCCTCTGATCTTGCTAATATGTGTATGCACTGCTTGTATTCTTTCATGAAAAATATGTGGTTTTCACTTCAATTTTCAGCTGAACCGCAGTGACAGTGACAGTTCAACGCTATCCAAAAAGCCCCCCTTCGTTCGAAACGCAATGGAGAGGCGAAGTGTCAGAGTGAAACGGGTAAAAACATCACCGCTTTTTTTTTTTCTTCTCACAGACACTTGCAATAACCAGAGAACTGTTTTAAAGGAAGAATTTGCAAACATAAATCAGTTGCCACATGCTTTCATTCACAATCCTTTGTGTGTGAGAAGTCTCTCAAGGCTACTTTTCTTTGATATATCAGAACATGACAGGAATGTGAAAGTTGGAACTCGTTTAGAACAATCACTTTAGGAAGATGGTTCCTGGTATTTTCCCTCCTGTCAGAGCAGAATTAGCACCAACCGTTTGCTGTGTTTATTGTTGCAAGATTCTTAAGTACTTAAAATAAAATAAATTTGAGGAGCTGGGGAAGAGGGTGAGGGGAATGATGTCTCAAATGATCAGTTGACTCTGTTGTAGTGACTCCAGGGCACACAATGAACTTCTGTGCCCATTGTGATGGCAATCACTGAAACTCCCCTGGGACACTGACAGCTGAGCTCCTAAGGAGATGGTTTTCTTGGGGCAGCTTTTGTTTGAAAATAGCAGAAAGGAACATAATATGTTACTGGAAAAAACAAACACAGCTTTTTTCTGCTGCATTGTGTATTCATCTGAAGAGGAGGCTTAGGAGCAAGGTGTTCAAGCAAGACTTTTAATTTGGAGAAGCTGGCAAGGAAGAAATTTAGTGGAAACACTGAAATCAAAAGGCTTATCTATAAGACTAGCTGAAGTTTGCTTTCTGTCTTGAGATGGATTGGAAAGCAGGACCAATAGAAATGCTTTGTGTGAAAAATGGGTCTCATGGAAAAATGGGTGTCATGATGTATTTGGCCCTTCACAGGGGAGTGGTCAGGACAGTTCTCATCACTGTGTGTTCACACACCCCTTCTTTTCTAGCCTTCAATCAAGTCCTTCAGTACAGAGCGTCTAATCCGCACTTCACTGGACCTGGAGCTGGACCTGCAAGCTTCGAAAACGTGGCACGATCGGCTGGTTCAGGAGATCTCGGTGCTGAGGGAACTGAAGGAACAGTTGGAACAAGCTCAAAGTCAGGGTGAAAAAGAGTTGCCGCAGTGGGTACAGGATGATGAGAGATTTCGACTGCTGCTGAGGCTGGTGGAAAAACGAGTGAGTAATACCTGCCTCTGGATTTATTCAGAGTGTTTGAGAAATGGTATTTGAGAAACGGGACTTTGGACAGTCAGGAAATGAATCCTTAGCACTGCAGTCACTCGCATCTTCCACTGAGGCTCCATCAAACAAGCAATTGATAATGGAACCTGCAGTCCTTGAGTGTCTGGCTAGTCTCAGGTGTGGTATTTACACACTGCAGAGTCTGTACCTGCCTTCCCACAGCTACGAGGGTTAGGAAGGTAGCAGTTATGTCTCTTGCTTCTTCTAAGAGAAATAATGGCTGCATAAAACTTGTGCACGGGTGACACTTGGCTTTAGAAAAGGATCCTTATGCATATGAAGTGATAATGTAAGTCAGATGATAGCAGACTTTCTGGCTTTAAGAGCTTAACAGTTTCTATCTTTCTGCTTTTAAAGGGTGGACTGCAGGGCAGGGATGGAAAGGAGACAGAACTAATTGCCAAGAATTTCAACAAACGGTTCATTAAACAATTTTGTTTGCTTTTATGAAAGTTGTTTTTCATTGTATTATCACTTTTCTGGAGAGGATTTAAATAAAAATCATTAGCTTCAAAAGGAATGTATTTACAGATAAGGTAGGTAAAGCTGCAGGAATGCATAAGCCTGAGTAGGTGATGAGCAAGGTAGGCAGCCTTATGTTATATTTGGTTTTTGTTGTTTGGTTTTTTTTTTAATATTCCACAGCTGATTATCTTCATCCCTTTGGTGCTGGACTTTTGGTTCTTTTCTGGAGTTTGTCCCCTCTTTAACTTTCTGTGGAGTTCTGTTAGTCCCGAACCCGTGCATTTACCAGCACAGAGATTTCCTGCCTTAGCACAGGTGCAAAGAAGAGTAGCCACAAGTGCTGTCTCTGTTGTCAGGTGCAGCCTCCCAGTCTGCAGTAGGTGTGGTGTGTCATGGTTAGCACTTGCCTTACACTGTCTACATCATACTCTCCCTCGTGTAAAGGGCTGCTTCTCAACTTGTGCGATTTATTGGGGTACCTCTGCGGACACCAGGCAGAAACTTAAGTTATGACAGCAGCCGGTGTAGGAGTGCGTTGGTCCAGGGTGCTCTTAGCGGCACAGCTGGAACATGGGTTGCAATGTTGTTGCACGAGCTGATCTGCTGGCTTAAAAAAATGTCAAGAAGATATGAAGAGGGTGCAGGTAGCACCATAATTCTTACCAAAGGGCTGGAAGAAAACCTTACAAAAATCTGTCTCCATTACAAGGGTTGGCTGACAAAGCCTTCAGTTTAGCTTCTGCGGCTTGTGATCTCCAGAGTCAGCAGCTTCCAAACCCCTTAGACCTGCAGCTGAAATACTGCTGTATTTGGAGATTAGTTGGGATAAAATGGTTCATTCTGGAAACACAAGCAACTCTTTTCCATTATTTATTTAGGTAGAAAAAACAGAACACAAGTGTGAGCTCAAGGCCGATAAAATGATGAGAGCTGCTGCCAAGGATGTCCACAGGCTGCGAGGGCAGAGTCGGAAGGAGCCCCTGGAAGTACAGTCATTCAGGTAATTAATTACAGGTCTCTGGTAAAGGGGAGGAAAATGTGACTGCTACATTTTCCTGTGGATGACTAAGATGTTAATGAGGAAAGCTAATCTTTGTAAAAGTAGTTAACTGTTCTGCTGAAACAAAATCTTCTGTTTTTTTATATCAAAGTGTAAGATCTGAGAGTCAGGGAAACTAGCTGCAGCGCTGCACATGATCTCAAAGCAACCAGGAGTACTCCAAATCATTCCCCACCTGGCAACAAATTCACAAATCCTTTGCTTAATACAGAAGCAGCCCTTTGTTCCCTAAGTAACGTGCCTAGAAAGCCAAAAACCAGAGCCTTTCTGAAACGGCTGTTTGATAAGGTCAGCGTGGCGAGTTTAACTGTAAGGGTGCCTGATGTCTGATATGTAAGTAAGAGGTGTGGCTTGTAGGAGGACGTGCTGCTGCTTCTTGTGGTGACAGCTGGTGGGACAAATTTTAATGTGGGTGATGGACATTTCTGGCAAGACTTCTGTTGCATTAACAACTGATTATCTTGTTTTAGAGAGAAAATGGCATTTTTCACGCGGCCGAGGATGAACATTCCAACGCTCTCCGCGGACGATGTGTGATCACCATAAAGTATTTACTTTCTGGACAATTCTACAAATGCAGTTTGGGTTTTGAAGTTATTTATGTGGTATTATGAAGGTACCAAGGCATTTGTATATTAGAGCTTTTGTCAGTATGTGGATGTTTTGGAGATTTTTAGGTTAAAGTTATATCATCACAGAAACCAGCATTAAAGTGACAAGATTGTATAGTTTGTATATTTAGGAATGTATTTTTGGGAAATAGAATTTTAAATAAGAACAAATGCAGCGTAAGGTGCTGTTATTCTTAAATAATGCTGTTTAGACTTTTTGTACAGCTCTACCTTTTAGAGGTTTTACTGCAATAAAATAAATTTGAAGGAACCTCACCCCTACCTTCTATGATGTTCTGCATCGGACTCTCCTCTGAGTGATGTATTTTGTACTCTGTGGGGAATGCAGGGAACCAGTTCTGACTCCCAAGTGCTGTGAACGAATTCTCTGTGAGCTGTGAAGCGTTTGTGTTTCCTGACAGGTCATAAAAGTGAGTGTGAAGTTCAGGATACTTGCACTTTTAACACTTGTAACTGCAGCTCATGTCTGTAATGGGTCTGTTAAGGTAACTTGGGGAGCCCATTGAAACCACTGCTGTGGGAGGAGGGCTGCAGATTTTAAGTCCATTTTAGGTTTTTCCAATAAAGTGACCTTTCTGGACAAACCTGCCTTCTCGCTTTCTGTCTTGTGTGAATCTTATCAACTGCCACTTAAATTGTTTGTTTTTTCTGTCATTAGCTGGAAGTATGCAACTTTTAGTATGTCTTGCTCTGTAAGTCCTTCAGACCCAGTATTTTTGTGAGGTAAGTGGTGGATCACATACTCTGAGTAATTGTCACGCTCCTGGAATTTTCCCTTTTGTTCTAAGTCAAGGTTTTACTACAGGTGCTGGAGATGTAACTCACCTGCTCCCTGGTTTCTTACAGAAAAATGTTATTTTGCACATACTGGGTAAGAGCCAGTTGACCCATGGCTAGTCCCACTCCCGGCATCTCTGTGCCCAGCTTCTCCTCGCTGTGCCCACAGCTCCGAGGGACCGTTCCCCACCACCCTCCCCTGAAGACGGGCAATCGCTGTGTCACGGGAGATGCTGCAAGCATCAGTATTGGTTATCTTCTCCTCCCTGCTTCTGCCCATTTACTGCCTTTTCCCGGGAGTCCCCTGTGCCCCCACTGATGGGGGTGGCTGCTGTGGTTCGGGCCTGTCCTGACCGGGGTGCAGGCGCTGAGGGAGGCGGGGCCGCCCCTCGGGCGCCGGGCGGACAGGAGCTGGTGCAGGCCAGCGGTCCCTCTCCCAGCGCGCGGGCCGGGCGGAGGTCTTCCCTCTCCGGGCGCTGCCCGGTCCTGCCCGGGCGCGGCGCGGTTGGGTGAGCCCGTCCCTGCCCGGACGTACCGCAACGCGCCAAATAGCCTCGCACACGCTCCGCGCTGTGACGGGAAACCGCGGCGGCACGCGCCCGCCCGCTCCCCCACGAGCGCCCAGCGCGCAGCTCCCGCCACGCCCCTGCGGGCCGGTGTGATGTCAGGCGGGCCCTCCCCGCCGCCCGGGGGCGCTGCGGCCGCGCTAGAGCCTCTTCCCCGCCCCCATTTTCCGCTTCCGCTCGTGCCACTTCCGCTTCCGGCCGCTCGAGGATGGAGGCGCGCGTGGCGGAGTCCGCAGCTCGGCTGGCGCGGCAGGTGCGGGCGGGGCGGGAGCGCGGTGCGGCCTGGCCCGGTGCGGCGCGGCCGGGGCCACCCGAGATGGGCCCCTGCCCCACCGGCTGCCTGGCGGGACCGGCTCCGTGCTGGCCGCCCCGCCCGCCTCGGCCGGGGACAGCGCGGGGCCCGGGGGCACGTTCCGGGGCCTCGGTCGGGGAAGGCGCTGGAGGTCCCGGGGCTTTTCGGGGGCGCAGGTGGCGGGCGAGCGCACCGGGCAGACGAGTGCCGCCCGCGCGGCCGGGGAGGCTCCGCAGGGCCCCCGGCAGCACCCGGAGCCCGAGGCGGGTCTCGGCAGCGCGGGGGCCCCGCCGTGCGCTCGCGGGGCAGGGGCAGGCGAGGGGTCGGTCGCAGGCGGGAAGCGGGCAGGGGCTGGAGCACCTTCCCCGGCTTCCTTCGTTCTTCTGGAGACAAAAGTAGAGTGAAAGCTCTTTCTGTTCCGAGACCCGGGCCAGGGGCCGTCGCTCAGCTCACGGCACTTCTCGGCGAGCGCTCGGGCTCAAGATGAAGTTCCGCAAAAAGCTTCAGACCAACCGACCCCAACGGGAAGCTGCCAAACGGTGTCCTGGGCCACCGCCCGCGTTCTTTGTGCTGTCGGTGCAGCCGGCCGCTGGCTGTGGTGGCCCTGCAAGGACCGCCCCGCTGCCCCTGAGGCGCGGGGCAGGGGGTGTCACCGGTCGGGTGGGTCCTGGGAGCCTGGAGCTGCCAGGAAATCGCTCTCAGGGACCTGGGGGAGGGCGCCTGTGCTAACGGCAGGCCTGGCTTTCTTGTATGGAACTACTGCAACCCTAAGGTGTTTTGGGTTGGGAAAAAAAATGGTGACAATCCTTTCCCTTTTCAATGTCTATGACAATAATAAAAACAATGCATCGGACTGCCAGGTCTGTCCTAGCCTACGACTGATATTGGCAGTCGAGTACAGAGGTACAGAGGCAGCATCAGGAAAACTTTGAATCCGTGCTGGTGGTTAACTTCTCATATGTTGCCCCAAGAGCACATAACTGAATGATTCTGGACGTTTGGCTTGTGGGGTTTTTGCCTACAATACCCGTGTCCTTAAGCAACTTTGCGGTATGTTTTCTACTCACAATTCGAAGATACAGTAAGCACTGCCATAAAATACTGAGGTAATAAATCTGGTTGTTGAGTCTCTGCAGTTCCTTTTTGCATTTCTCCTTTATAGCTGCTAGGAGAGGAAAGGCATCTCGGGTGTTCTGGCAGGGTGATTCTCCCTGTGCCGTCACTGCTATCTGGCCATAACAAATTCCAGTCACTCTGAAGCAAAGCAAGATGGCCAGTGTTCAGCTTTTCAACTCCAGGAGGCTGAAGGAGGCCATGTGGAATGACTGAGCCTGAACTGGTTGCTTTGCTCCCAGCTCCGTGCTCCTTAGTGCCAGCTCTATCACAGCCTGGAGCCTGCTGTGAGCCAGGCAGCAGGAATCATGAGCTTTTCAGGAAATAACCCAGCAAAGTGCAAAGAGTGTGTGCTGAGTTGCTGGACTGAGCCAGCTCAGCAAAGGCTCAGTGGAGTAAGAGCAGGGAGCAAATATGCAGGAGGCAAGAAGGAGGGGACGGCAGAGAGCTGCTGTGATGCCTTTGCCATGCTTTGTCAAGTCATTTTATCCTTTTTTTTTTTTTTAATGTGACAGAGGAAAGCACTATCACCTGAAAGCCCAGAGACAGAATTTCCTGCAAGTTTCACGTTAATTCAGTGGGGTCTTTGGGAGACATTTGTATGTGCTAAGGGAAAATGTGAGGATGATTTTGGTCCTATTGAAAAAGCCACAGTTTTTTTATATTCACAGGTGAGGGGAAGATTTCTAGTACTGAGCTGACCAAAGAGCCCTTGGAGATGTCAGCATGGCCTCATGTAGTTCCCGCAGCTTCTCATGAGGTGGTCATCAGGTATGACCCTTTACTGACAAGTTGTGCTATGTCCAGGGCTGTGCAGGTAGAATAATCCAGGGGGTGAAACTTTATGTCCTGAACAGCAGCTTTTCCTTCCTTTTCTCAGCGATACATTTGTAGCTCACAGGTGTATTGGCGTTCTCTCCCTTCCTCACTCAGATGGTACTGTGAGAGAGGAATTACAAGGGGTATCTGCAGTTCAGTGTAGTAGTTTGTTTCTTAGAAAGAATGTAGAATTTATAATATCCTTTTAGTAACATCTAGCATTAATACATGATTAGTTAGAGCATTGTGTTTATCTCAGGTTGCTGTGATAATGGGCATTTATAACACGTGAATGTCTAAAGACCATTTTCCAGGTGAACTCGACAACATGGTTATGGGTGTGGGGGCTGTAGAATCGTGGAATATCTCAAATGGGAAGGGACCCATAGGATCATCAGGTCCAACTTCATGTTCCTTAAGGACTGCCTAAAACAAAACCATAAGACTAAGAGCGTTATGCAGGTGCTCTGTAATTTCTGACAGGCTTGGTGCCGTGACTGCTTCCTTGAGGAGCCTGTTCCAGCGATGGACCACTCTCTCAGTGAAGAGCCTTTTCCTAATTTCCAGTCTGAGCTTCCCCTGACATGGCTTCATTCCATCTCCTCGTGTCCAGAGGAGGGTTGTGAGTGGTGTTCCCCTCCTGACTGGCCCATGAACAGGGTGCCCTTGTTGCCAGTTTTGGAGCTGTTAGCTGTACTCAGCCCTGTGGCTGTCCCAGCCCAGCTGTTGTGGCCTTAACCCCATCAGTTCTGGTACTGTGTCATCACTGCTGAGTTCAGGCTTTTCTGTTGGGTGGTTTTGAATGAAAAGTTCATTTTATCATCTGTATTAACTGTCAGTGAGCACAAAAAGGGACACTTTGGTGGCAGCAGCAGTACTGGGGCAAGCAGCTAGGCCACCATGGTGAAACCATGTGCTTTCAGTTCACACTCAGGTAACGTAAAGACTGCTGCTGAAACTTTCTGCAGAAGAGGAGCATTAAACATGATAGGAAGACATGCCAGTCTGGGCTGACACATTGGGCTTGGTCAGATCTGAAATGGGGCAGCCTGAATGCCTCCTGTCTGCAGGTGTCTGCTGTGGATGTGCAGTCATGGGAAAGAAGTAGGTGAGACTTAATGAACTGTGGCATTGTTTTATTGCTTTTTACCTCTTGGCCAAATACAAGCGATTAAGATACTAGTTGTCACCCTATGTTTGTGTGGGAAAAGCAGTTTGAGCCCCCAGATGTCTGCCCCAGTGGTTGTTGATTCCTGAGAACCCTTGTTCTGCATGTAGATAAACCTCTTTCCTTATCCTCCCTTGTAGTCTAACAATATGGAGAGAAGCTCCAGTAAGATACTTGTCATCTTGCCTCCTGCGAGTCTGCACTTGGGTGGCCAGAGGCCCTTGTGCTTATGGAGGAAAATCAAATCAAATTTCTGTCCTGAACAGTTTGCCAGTGGTACTGGGGTATCTTGGTGGCTGTAGCCTTGGGAGAATCTTTCAGTACAGGAGGAGTAAGTGTGAGCTGCCTGTTGGCTTCGATATATAGTGATTTTAATTTCAAAAGCAAAATGCAAGTTTCTAGATCTGGACAGTGTTTGTCCTCAGTGCAACACTTCCCCAGGGGTCTGGCTTGCTAACCTGTGCTGAAGCTGGTGACCTTGCTAGAGAGAAGGTAATACTGGGTGGGCACAGAATTTACAGATAATGTGATATTCAGAGTAGAAGATACCTTTGTGCTTTTCCTAGAGCCCATTCTGAGGCTGAGGGGGGTGAGTTATGCATGCCACTGCTCCGATGTTTCCTCAAGTCAGTTTGTAGCAGTGATGCTTACTTAAACTGACGGTGAAACAACTATAAAATAGTGCCATGAAATCTCTCTTGTGCTATTTTAAATTTGAACTTTAGTCTGAAAAGTTTTCAGTAGGGTCTGTAGGTTATATGAAATGCTACCAGGTCAGGCCAGTAAAAAAAAAAAAAAAAAGGTTGAAAATAAAAAAGTACCTATTTTCTGTTGGTTCTATGGGGGAAGGTATGTGAGAGAAAAACAATCTGATTTTTGGGGGTCTGCCTTGCGTTAAAAAAATAAGTAATGGGCTGCAAAAGGAAAAGCTGCAATGGACTATTTAAAGTAAGTTATTTTTGAGATAGGGCTGTGCTGTTCAGTGATTTTAGTTGGCTAAATGCCAAACCAGAGATTTTGGTAAAGGGTTTTTTTCTCGAAGTCCTGTGTCTTCACAGGACTCCTGAGCAGAGGAGACCTTGAGGCTGTAAAGTGTGCTGGAAGCTGAAGCACAAATGAAGAATGACCTCAAAAGTACTCGTTTTGAGCTTGCTTCTCACACAGCGCAATCTTAAGGTTGTTTTGGCTCAGCTTAGGTTTTTTGAGCACCTGCAGTTAGTTATAATGGCATTTGTGGGAGCTGTTGTTCAGGTGGGCTTATAAGACCAGAAGATTTGATGGCCCATTTTTTTTCCCTAATTAGATGTGTTTCAAGAGAACAGAGTAAATGAGCTCTTTCTGACCAGGTTTGGTGGCCTGTTTGACCACAGTAGTAGCCTGAGCTGCCTCCTGCTGTGGGAGTTCTGGTGAAGGAGAGCCTGTGTGAGTTGGGTGAGGGGCTGGTGAGCCAGGGTGGGGGGTGATCACTGCCTCTTCCACTTGCCTCTCCCTCCCTAGCAGCATTGGGTCGCTTAAATTTTCAGTACCCTCCAGACTTGTATTTGTGAGCCAGGTTTGTGGCTGCTGAGCACAAAGCCTATTAGGGGGGGGGAGGACAACAAATGGACAACAGAGATGAAGTTTCAGATATTTGGTTTCCTTAGAAGGTGGGGTGAGGAAAATCACTGCTCTTTGCAGCAGCTTCCAGCAGTTGGGAAAAGACTGCCGGCTGATGCATTTGCCTGTGTCCCGGGCTGCAGCGTCTGGAGAGGCACAGAGAAGCGTGGGGAAGTCTATTTATTTGGAGCACAGAGGTCCACCTGAAATTCCTGATTGTTTCTGAATCCCTTATGTCAGTTTTAAGGGCGAAGCCCTGCTGGAGGTAGGGAGGGAAAGGTGGTGTGGCGAGGTGGAAGTGAGCGCATGCTGCAGCAGTGGCCTTACGAATTCCCCTGGGAAGCAGCACGCTGCGCTTCGTGGCATTTCTGTCTCCAGTTGGTGTTTGAGCTTGCTGGAATTGTGTGAGTGACTTGTTTCATCCTCTGGAAGAGAAACTGTGGCCTATGAGATGGTGAAACTGTCTGAAGAAGGCTTTAGGGAATTTTGATTTAAATCATTTGACATCTTTATTAGGTTAAAAGCTGGAGGAAGTGCTTATTTGGGGAATATGTTTCGTTAGCGTGACCTGTTGTCTTTCTTGCACTGCTGTCTTAATATTAGTGAGACTATTATCTCCCTGACTTTTTTTAAGAATGTTTCAGAATCCCTGTTTTTGACACAAATAGAAGCCACCTTTAAACATTAATTGTTTGGAATTATTCAACTTACCCATAATTGCTGTTACCTTTATAAGGCAAAACTAGAACTGTGTCTGAGATCTTGCAGCTCCTCACTTTCTGTGCCCCCCACTCCAAGAATTGCTGTGTGACAATTTAATTTGCTTTTCAGGAAAAGGAGATCAAGTTGTTAACTGCAGAAATTGAGCATCTGAAGAACTTTGGCTGCTTGGGAGTCTCCCCAAGTTTGGAAGGGTTGCGAGACGAAAACGCAAAACTTAAGTATCGGTTAAATTTCCTGCAGAAGGTAAGGGGATAACGAATGCTGTAGCATGTGGTTTTTGTTCTCATTAAGACAAGCTAAATAAATTATGTCAGTTTGTTTCAGCTAGCAATGTGTGGCAGCGTGCTGATGCCTTAGTTGTTGGTGGCACGTCAGATATTTCTTGGTTCCTTAAACAGAAACCTGCTTTATGAAAAATCTCAATAAGGCAACACCATCAGGGCTAGTCATGTAATGGGCAGCCCAGCTGAGGCCTCTGCCGGGGTCACTGGCAGAAGTGTGAGAAGTAATGTAGCCCTGCATGCAGGGGAAGTGTTTCTGCTGGTGGGTTCAAAGGGAGAGGCAGCTCTGGAATCACATGATTTTTGTGTTGTGTATGTTGCTCCTGTTCCTAGAGGTATCAGACAAATCTGTCAGCCCTGCTTTGCCAGGCAGCCAAGGCAAAAAGTGGGCTGGAACAGCTCCTCGGATGTTACAAATTTAGCCTTTTGGATTTTGGTTTTTCAGAGCCTTCAAGAAGAAAGAAGTAAAACAGCAAAAAGCATGATTAACATCAACAGCTGTCTGCAGGAGATCTTTGGAGCTGCCATTCAGGCTGCCTACCCAGATTTAGAAAACCCCCCGCTAGTGGTGACGCCAAGTCAGCAGCCCAAGTTTGGGGATTACCAGTGTAACAGCGCCATGGGCATCACACAGGTAAATCTGAACGGTCGTGTGAAGGGAAGGAAAAATGGGGAGGTTGTCTGTTGAAAGCTAAGTGATAGCTCAGTGAGAGTTGCAATAACGGACCCGTTACAGGCTTGTTGTGGGCCTCTGGGCTGAGAATTGGGTGGTATTTAGCAGTGTTTTAGGGGAAGCATTGACTTTCACAGAGTAGACCTTTAAACTTCTGTTTAGTTGACTGGTATGAGAGTTAGATGTGTGTCACACAGAAAAACTGTTCAGTTCATAAGATCTAAATCAAATCAGGATTTAAATGCTGCATTGATTTACTAATGATGTGCAATTAACTACCAATTAGTGAGCTATATGTTTGGAACAAGTATCAGCAAAACAATAAATCACAATTCTGGACAGTTACAAGATGTTGATAAACACCTACAGATCTTGAAAGGCTCTTCTGTAACTCCGGGAAAGTATGAAGTCCCCACACATGTTTGCACAGTCATGTGCACACGCCCCTTCCTTCTCGCGGGGCGGGTGGCTTACAAACACGCGCCCTGTCCGGGAGCGTGGGCTCCCCTTGTTGCACACACCTCCTGTTGCTGAGGGTGCTGCAGCTGCCAACTGCCCACTAACGCCCACGGCAGCGAGGAGGGGCCCGGGCGCTCCCCAGTGCGCCCGGGTGCAGCGGGGTCCCTGCCTGCTGCATCCTGAGCTGCCTCCGCGAGCTCCGGCACAGGCCACTGGCGGCAGCCGGTGGCACGGGTCGCTGTCGGGCCTGTGCAGAGGCTGTGTGTGTGCGAAGCACCTTCTCACAGTGTCCAGCCAGGTGTCAAGTACTGCTTGGGCACTGTCCTTCCTACTGCTCTAGCTGACTCCTTCGTTTCAAAAGTCTCTGTTACAGCTGGATTTGACTGATGGTTGTTGTATTCCTTTAAGCATTTTCAGTTTTGTGAGAAATGCTCTTTCAGACGGATTTGAGTGCACTATCCCTGTTCCTGTCTTACTGGCTGTTGTTATCCAGCCATTTGCTGAAGGGAGACTGTGTGGGCTTCCCCGCATCTATAGTTGGTGGCATCTGTATTTTCTTTTAACTGAGCAAAAGGCAGGAAATACTGGGTTTTTGTTATGATGTTCTGATCTTGGAAGTTTTCAGACAACTGTAAGAATGGTTCTACTTTATAGAACATGTGCTAAGTGTGTGTGAAGGAAGGAGTGGGGGTTTTTTAACCTGACTAGTATCAGCAGTTGGTTTGAAAATTACGGCATTGCTGCTTTCTGGAAGATAGTTGGCCAAAGAGGAACCAACAGAGTAAGAGACGCTTCAGGAGTTGCTCTGTTGGCTGGGACTGTGCTGAAGTAAAACCAGGAGGTGGGGGAGAAAGAAGGTAGTGCAGTCTAGCTTAGATGCTAAAGTGTAAAACTTTCAATGCATTGATGCCTTTGAGGGAAGAGATAGACTCTTCGTCATTACAGATCTTTTATTTTGCAATCTCAGCAGAAGCAACATTGTTTTCTTAAGTGTTCTGTTGTCAGTTCCCCTTTATTAATCTATTAGGCTGGTAGTCTTGATATTGAACTTGCACTGACACACATGGAGTGCTACTCTCCCAGGCTGTCATCTGCAGCCACTCTGTTGACCTGCCACAATGAGTTTGACTCCCGGGCAGCATCCATACGTGCTCGCCAGCAGGCTCTTGGTCCGAAGTGCCAAGGCTTCCGGAAACAGCCCTCACAAATAGGCATCGTCTTCCCTTGGTCTCGTTAGCGTATTGTGGCTGGGCTCCAGCCAGAGGAGCTGCCTGGGTGACTGCACTGACACGGGCTTTCAGAGCCTTGCCAGGTTT
The DNA here is from genome assembly GCA_907165065.1 of Caprimulgus europaeus. The sequence continues at coordinate 34,570,561 of OU015531.1, read as the reverse complement.
TTGACCGGTGCTTTACCCCAATTAAGTCACAGTCGGGATTCTCGAGCAGTCCTGGCTTCTCAGTGTCAATGTTATTCACGTAACTCAGTGTCTGAACAGCCCCTTCGAGCCAGGGTTTCAAATTTGGGATTTTCAGCTGTACTGGTGAATAGGGGCTATAGGGCTTGTTCCCTGGAAAGCCACTGTGTAAGCTGGCCTGAGCTTGGCAACCCTCATGCAAGCACACTCTGAGCACATCAGCACAGCAGAGTCAGGGGATGCAGTGCACTCATTTCCCTCTGAGCACAGCACCCTGTGTACTTTCTGTCGGCCTAAGTTTTAGGGACTTGACTGTGGTACATGTTTTCCCATAGAGCCTTGCTCCCCCAGGGTGTCCCCTGCGCAGAGCTGGCACACGGGTCAGGGGGCTGCCCGAGGAGCGGGAGGTGCCCTGACTGGCTGGCAGCACTAGTACGTGCGAGGCAGCAGCCTCGCCCTGCAGTGTGCCAATGTGGAAACAGCCTTCACAAATGCATATTGTTTTCCTGGGAGCTTGTTAGCATATTAATGCCTGGAGTTTGAGCCAGGAGCTCTGCTTGCTTCCTAGAGTCCTAAATAGGAGTACAGCGACTGTTTCTGGAATGTTTCAGATACATGCATGCAATCTGTTTTTTAAATTTATTTATCCTGTAATTTGCAGTTTGAGTAGCATTAAAAGCCACAGAGCTTTTACTTTCTTGCCCATTCTAAGTCCTTACCATCTTGTAAAGATCCTGTTATGATCAACTGTGTGACAAGTTAAACAGGAAGTTGAAACTTAAGTAGAAGTCACATTTTACAGCAGACTGCAAGTTATCAAATACAAGCAGTAAGTAGTGAGTATAAATTCTGAATTGACAAAGAGGTACGTGCTCTTTGTGGCCTTGATGGGAGTGAGGTGATAGGTTGTTGTCAAACACATCACAGTAAGAATGGAAAATTATGTGCTCAGAAACAAATAGTTGAGGTAGTTTTATACAGTGTGAATGTAGTGTTTTGCAAGGGATGGGTTGGGCTAGCTCACAGAATCCTCCTGAAGGGTGTTTTTCTCAGGTTTGCAAAAAGCTATGTGAGAAGGTGCATTGGGAATGATCAGAGAAATTACAGACTAGATGATCTTTGAGGGTTCCTTCCAACCCAAACTCTTCGGATTCTGTCATTTTAGGTGAACTTGCATCATGTTGTTGGAGTTCCTCACAGTGGGCCGTTTGTGTGTGGAGGAAAAGGAGAGCTACTTTACAAGCAGTTTTTCTCATACTCTTTGGAGAAAATGGGGCAATGTTAGGATTATCTTTGGTTGTTTGAGTTGTTGGATTTTATTTATCTATTCATTTATTTATTTATTAAGTTTGAGTCTGAGGTAGGACTGAAGGCAGTTGCTTTGGTTGCTTTTAATTATAAACCAGCAGACTTGCTGAAACCACGCTCAGCATCTACTGTAGGCACAGTTCAAAACTTCAGATGTGAATGCTGGCAGAGCTGAGGATGCCCGTGAGACTGATGAACAGGATTTTGAAGCAGTGTGAAGGACTGTGCCAGCTATGTTGATTTTTAAAGAGTTTGTCCCTTTTACTAGCTTAGAGAAATAAAGATTTGCCAAACCACTTAACAGGTTTTGAAAAATAACCTGGAAGATTTTCTTCTGACATAGGGACTAACCTTTAATTGCCCTTAGCAGAAAGGAGTGAACGTGTTGCATCTGGTTAGACTTGTGCTGTGTAGAAAGAGCTAGTCTTGTCTGTCAGATTTGCTAGAGGTGTTTTTCTTTGTGTGTGTCTCTACATTATGAAGCTAAAGGATCATGAGGATCTTTTAATGCCACAGTATCTATTCTTCCTGTTGCACTCTGTGAAATGTTTTGGAGGATTGAATTTTACTTAATCTTCTCGTTGTGTTTCAGATACTGCTTAAAACCAAGGAACAGAAGGTTAGCCCGAGAGAAATCGCTGAGAAAATATCAAAAAATATTCCTGCCAATGAATGCATTGAGAAGGTTGAAATTGCTGGTCCTGGTAAGACAGTTTCATGTTACACACTTTGCATGTTTTCAAGCTGATAGGGCGGTTTTTTTACTGGATGGTGGTCAAGGAAGCTGAGTTGAGTTTAGCTATTTTGTGATTTGAAATTGCAGTTATGGGGTGAATTAGCTGCTTCTTGGTGAGCTTTGCTATCCTCAGACTTCTGCAGCACCAGAAGATCTGTCTCTTTGTTAGAATTGGCAAGTGCAATCCTGAGCCCTTTAATTAGCAGTTTTTCCACTGATTCTTAAGGGACCAGCTTTTCTCCTTCGAAATTGGTGATGGATATCAGTCCACAATCGTGAAATCACAGCAAAAATCGATATGCCCTTCTGGCTGTTGCTTGCATAGTGAGGAAACCTTGTCCTCTCAGCACCGAGATGCCAGAGTAGCAAGGAGGTTATTAATTGCTGCATCTGTTTTGTCCCCGTGACCCAGGAAGAAATACAAGGGCTCATATTCCTTAGGACTGCAGCATAAACACAAAAATCACATGGCACAGCCCTTTCAGTGCTTGGGCAGAAGCTCATTCAATTAGATTTGTGAAGCAGAAATAAACCAGCGTTTTTCCATAAGCATGGATTATCCCAGGTGTAACTGTGTTTTAGGATATTAATTTAAAAAAAAGAGACAACACAGGATTTATTTTGCATCTTGCAAACTCTCGCAAGATTATTTATTTTCTCATTTAAAAAATGTTTTATAAATTCACCTTTGAGTGACAGTGTGCAAGAAGGAGTTATGTCAGTGGGTTAGCTTGCAGAATCTAACTCCTACAGTAAAGGCTGTAGTGGTGTGAAACAGACTCTTGTAATCTGGAAACAGAAACCCAAGGGGAAAGGAAACAAAAAGTGGTCTGAGGCGCTTCTGCAGCCCCAGTGCTCATTGCTGGTTTTCTTTTCTAAAGGTTTTATCAATGTCCACTTGAGAAAGGATTTTGTATCAAAGCAGCTGAGCAGTTTATTGATGAATGGAGTTCAGCCACCAGCTGTTGGCAGAAGGAAAAAGGTACGGCAGTAAGCGCATAGGCATCCTGCTCCCGTATTGATGAAGCGCGCTGGGCCGCCGCAGGTAGCTTTGAAATTCCTCCCTGAGGTGCTTCGTTGTCCGTGTCAGCTGGTTGTTGCAGCAGAGTAAATGGGATGTGACTTTAGGGAGTGGGGGCCGTGGGGTAGACCCCATGTATCTGGTGTGTTCTCTGGTGGGTGAGGGACAGGGTTCCCTGGGGACGGCAGGTTGTGCCAAGATCGGTCTGGGAGTGATCCCTGAGCCTCTGCTGAGCAGCTGCAGCAGAGCCCCAGGCTGGAAGCCTGCTCTAGCGTTCCCCACTGGGCCTTCTCTGCTGCTGTGCGCTGTTGGCAGCAAAGAGGGTGTGAGGGTAAGTGAAGGTGAGCCTTGTTCCCCCCCCCGCTCCTCCCACCCCAGCAAAACCCAGGTGAAACACATAGGGTGTGGTAATGGCTGCTGCCTTTTATTCACTTTTTCCTTTGGTACTGTGTCTAAGGTGGTGGTGGATTTTTCATCCCCTAACATTGCAAAGGAGATGCATGTTGGCCACCTGCGATCTACCATCATTGGAGAGAGTATGTGCCGACTCTTCGAATTTGCAGGTTATGATGTTTTGAGGTGAGAATCGACGTTTCGGTGGGGTGGGCTTGCTTGGTATTATGCAATACCAATCTCTATGCTTTCATCTGTGTTGGTCTTTTTTTATAAGCTCATAACAAATAATCCTTTCTAAGTAGTAAAATATTAAGCAGAGCAAGTGTAGCAGGGTTAGGAATCAAGATGGGCAGCAGCATAATTGCAGTGAAATTAAGGGGTCTTCCCTTTTTTGATTCCTGATAGTATGTGTGTTTTTTCTTTTAGAATGTATTTTTTTAAATGTGTATATATTAAAGCATGTGTTTGAGAAATCATTATTATTATGCTCTTCAATTGCTTCAAGGTTAAACCATTTGGGAGATTGGGGCACCCAGTTTGGAATGCTCATTGCTCACCTCCAAGACAAATTTCCAGATTACTTAACTGTTTCTCCTCCCATTGGGGATCTCCAAGCTTTTTACAAGGTATTTGTAGCAAATAACTGTGTTATTTATGTCAATATCCAAAAAGCAGATTGAGGAGCTTTACAAATTGTAGTTTTGAAGAAACAAAAGCATCGAATCACTCTTAATAGATTATTGCAATAACCTGTCACTGGGCAATGAATTGCAGTATCTGGTACTGAGTTGTCTGTATGGCACATGATTAAAGGACTTTGTAAGCATGCTCCCTCTCTGTCTTTTGAGGTGAGTATGCTTGGAGAGCCTGTTGTGAATGTTAGCTTGTTTCAGGGGAGAAAGAGGTGCTTTTTCATATAGTGTCTTTTACCACAGGAATCCAAGAGGAGGTTTGACACAGAGGAGGAATTTAAGAAACGTGCCTACCAATGTGTGGTGCTGCTGCAGAGCAAAAACCCAGACTTCATTAAAGCGTGGGAACTGATCTGTGACGTGTCGCGGAAAGGTGACTGCCAGATTTGGAAATGTGTCTTGGCAGTAGAACAGTGAGGCCTTCCTTATCTTTATGTCTGAGTCCATCCTCTAGTTTTCTTTTGAAAATCACTGCCACACTGCTCTAAGAAGCTTAAAGAAAAAAGCCAGTACAGCTAAAGTACTGGGCTATCTGTGGAGGCTTTCAACTAAATCTTTTGTCTCCTGAGTCCTAGTCTGAGGGCTTCACCAAGAGACAGAAAATGCCTCTAGGGACTTGCTGTCCCCATTGGAAAGCATATGCCACTAATTCCCACTGTGTGCATTTAACAGAGTTATTTTGTTCTGTTTCCCTCCTCAAGAGTTCCAGAAAATCTACAACTGCTTGGACATCACACTTATAGAGAGAGGGGAATCATTCTACCACGAGATGATGAAAGACATCGTGAAAGAATTTGAAGATAAAGGTGAGGCTTTTGGTCTCAGTCAGAAATTCTGCAGCTGTCAGGATGAGCGAGGTGACGTCACTCCTGAGCAAGACCTGGGTGATTTTTTTATAAGCTGTGTGTTCCCTGAGTGGGTCTTTTGTGGCATTTGCTCCCAGAGAAGCATTAGCAGAAATCATTCTTGTGTATTTCATTCCAGATATGTTCGATCTTTCTTTCTGACACCAAAAGCAGTTTGTCTGTGATATTTGCAGGCAATACCATGAGATACTGCTGGATTTTGTTGTATCCTTAGTAAATAGTCAAGGAGCGATACATGACAGACTTCGAGGTCTTAGTACTGTGCTTGTATGGGAACTTTGTCTGAGAAATCTCTGTGAAGACGGTTGCATTTTTGGATCACGTTGACTTTAGAGAGTGGCAAGAAGCCAGATGGAGCATAACAAGGCTCTGGTTTTATGTGTTTCTTTTCTGGATTTGGCAGTTGTTGAATCTCACTGTCTGAAGTGTTCTGACTAGCCTTATCTTAAAGACTGTGCTGTGTCCTCCTGCATCTCCATAGAGTTTCTCTTGCCTTTAATGCCATACTTAATGATGTTTTTGTGGCTGTAAAGGTGATTCTGGATGCCAGTGACAGGAGTTTCTAAATCCAATTAGATCTCTTCTGGTAAGTCCAGATCTGTATAAATCTGCTTCCTTGTGCTTAGTGTGAGTTCTGGAGGTACAGCACAGAATGTGACTTGGCTGGCGAGGGAGTTCTCATTTAGGTCTTTTTCATATTTAGCGACATTAATTACTGGATAATGTGAGTGCATGGCCTTTTCTTTCTGGTAGCATCCAGGAAGGCAAGTGTTTCTGCCTGTGCTGGCCCACAAACCTCCCCATTCAATACAACACAGAATGTTTCCATTGCTTTTCTAGGATTTGTCCAGGTCGATGAAGGCCGGAAGATTGTGTTTGTCCCAGGCTTCCCTGTCCCGTTGACAATCATGAAGTCAGATGGAGGTTACACATACGACACATCTGACTTGGCTGCTCTTAAACACAGGCTGTGTGAAGAGAAGGCTGATATCCTTATTTATGTTGTCGATAGCGGCCAGGTGAGTGTGCCAGCCTCTGCTGTCACTGCTGGTGCAGATCAGGAGGTCTGGTAAATGACAGATGCAACAGTAACACGGGTGGAACGCTAAAGGGTTTTTGTTGTGGTATATTTACTCCTGTCCATATCAGTGTGATGGAGAGTGTTTTGGAGACTGGCAGTCTCCATGAAGAGCCCCTAGAACTGATTGATTAGGGAGAGACCCAGTTACCACGGGAGGCAGGTGAAGCCTAAATCTCAATAGATCCGGAATGATGAAATTTGCACTACTTATATTTGTGTCTCTCCTTACCTGAGGAAATGCAAGGTTGTCAGCTCTGTATCTGAGCAGTGATGGGAATCTGCCAGTTGCTGCTTCTGTAAGCCAGGAAAACTCTTTCAAAGGTTGAATTTTCTGAAGTGGAATTTTGTGTGAAAGCAGCATTGTGAAGGACATAAAGCTGGAAAGAAAACTGTACCTGGAGGAGCGGGCTGAGATCCAGTTGTTGGTGTTTGTTCCTTGCAGTCAGTGCATTTACAAACAGTGTTTGCAGCTGGACAGATGATCGGCTGGTATGATCCCAAAGTAACCAGAGTGGCCCATGCTGCCTTTGGAGTGGTGCTGGGAGAAGACAAGTAAGTCTTTGGACGTATTTTTCTGCTGTATGTGCGCTGAAGAGGATGTTTGACTGAATGCAGAAGACTTGCTCTTGTTTGTTGACAAGTATGCACGTGGCATGCCAAAAAAACCCTAAAAGCACTGCATCCATGCTGTTATTCATTGTGTGTCATGGTCCTTGATCCACAAAGTCACTGGTGCTGTGGTCAGGTTCCCTCTTGGGCCTGGCTTCTGCTGCCTGGCACTTGGGGAGGGCACTGGGAATGGCTGGTGGAAGGGCAGTGGAACCTGATATGAATACTGGGAGGTGGCAACAGTAAAGGCCATGATTTTCATTATTGCCTACCTGCCTCGTGGTGCATGAAATGAACGTTAGGGGAAGAACATCTCTGTCCTAGTCTATAAGCCAGGCCTTTGTGCTCCAGAGTTGTTCTTGTGTCTCTGAAGATGTGGCTAAACCAGTGCACTCTGATGGTCACATGCCATTGTGGACTGGGTGGTTTTGCTGTAGTTCTGTTATAAAGTAAAGGTGTCTTGCTGGGCTGGACAGGGTCTGGCACTGGTATTTTGTCCTGCCTAATGTTTGGAACTGGGACAGTTCTGACTGTAGGAGCCTTCCTGGTTACTCCCCCCAGCCACCCCATGGGTGTTCTCTGAGATTCCCATGTTTTGTGGGAGTGTTTTGCCCCTTATGCAGGTGATCATTTTGGCTGTGTGTTTTCAGGAAGAAGTTCAAAACTCGTTCAGGGGACACAGTTCGTCTGATAGATCTGCTGGAAGAAGGGCTGAAACGAGCCATGGACAAGCTGAAGGACAAGGAACGGGACAAGGTAGTTGTGACCAATTGCTTATCTTCCCTGAGAACTTCCCGGGTTTGTTTGCAGACCTATGGTTTACACATTCTGGATGTGAGCTGAGAATATGGATACTGCCAAACTGCCCAGGAGATGCCCTAGGTTGTGTACACGATCAGTGTGATTTTTGATAGCAGTTCCAGCAAGGTGCTGTCATGGAGAGCAAAGAGCATCCCTGAGTACACAGCAGTGAGAAAATGTGAGCTGCAGGCAGCACACTGGCCTCTGGCTGGTACTTGCAGACTTATTTGAAGATGGGGAAGGAGAACTGGGCCAGGCAGGGTAGCTGGCCTTGCAGGTACCATGAGGTCTCACTGGGCAGCAGTGGTGACTCCCCTAGGGTGCAGGAGGTGGTGGCAGAATATAAAGTTGCAGCCTTGGCCTGCTGGGCTAATGATGGCTTCTGGTGATGGATGTTTGGGGATCTACAGGGAGCTTTGACATTAGGCTTCACCCTTTCCTTTGGAAGCTGTAGCTGAGTTTGCTGGAAGCCCTTTGCTTAGTAAGATTTCTGTCTTGGATTGTGAATGGGCTGGAGAGAACTGGGCAGTGTGGGACATGGACTGGAACAAAAGGACCAAACGCTGTCCAAGCACTGTGTTAGACAGTGGAATTGGGAAGTGTAGCTCCTTGGTGCTGTACAGCGTAGGGTGAAAATGAAAGGTCTCTTTTTGAACAGGAACACAAGGAAGCACAGAAAAAAACACCTTGAAAATCTCCCAAGGGCTCATATGAGTCAGACACAAAGTGCTTTGCTATGCTGACAGGGTGCTGTTCTGCTGGAGAGGGATTTGGGGAGTGTTCAGACTGCCCAAAACGCTCTATAAGAGTAGGGGGGCCAAGTGTTTGTTATGTGTATGCGCAGAAGCAGGAGCACAGTGTGAGCGTCAAACTTGTGTGGCACCCTGGGGCACAGAAGTCCTGCAGACCTTCAGGAGTAGAGAGTCAGCCTTACCCTGGGCAGGGCTGCAGTGCATTTGATTGCAGGAGGAGTGAGGGGCAGATACAGAATTATCTGGTGTCTCGAGGTGGAAAAGCAGGTGTGAGCCTTTCACTGAGTGCCACGTGGGTAAAATCCCCTCAGCAGCCTGGGCTTTGCTCTTGAGCCGTGCTGAGTGGCCAAGGCTGTGCGTTGCGGTTTGTGATGCCGATGTTGTGTTCTTTCTTGTGACTATCTGTTTTGAAACTGCAACAGGTCCTCACAGCAGAAGAGCTGAAAGCTGCCCAGACGTCAGTTGCTTTTGGATGTATTAAATATGCAGATCTCTCCCACAACAGACTGAACGATTACGTGTTCTCCTTTGACAAGATGCTGGATGACCGAGGCAACACCGCTGCGTATTTGCTGTATGCCTTCACACGCATCAGGTGGGTTGAGCACGCTGGCAGTCGCTTGGAGTTTATCTCTGATGCTCTCTGTATCTTTATTGCAAAGGAGGATGTAGAGAAAGGGGTGACTTAATTGCATCAGTCCTGCTAAGGGGTAGTTGGCAGGAGAAGCCAGCCGTGCTTGCACGTGCCATGGGCATCATTGGGAATGGTGTCCTCTGCTATTTGAAACAAGGCTCCTCTGTGTGACACAGATCTCGGGATTTTAGCTAGCAGGGAGGGAGCTGTGGGAGTTTCTGGTAATTGCATTAGAGGTTTTAGGTGGGCAGGTGTCGCTGTACCCCCCACAGTTTTTATGGCACCCTGAGCCCTGGTTTGCTTGGCAGCATCAGCTGTCCTTGCCAATGCACATGCCCAGAGCACATCCCTCCCTGTTCCTCTGCAGTGCGCTGTTGGATCACTCCAAGGGCAGCGCCTCTGCGTGTGTTCCCAGGGCTGATGGCTCTCTCTGGCCTGGTAACCCAGGACTGGGCAGGCGAGGAGATCAGCGGGTGGCCTGTGCCAGCCCTGAGACAGGCCAGACCGGTGACCAGCTGCAGGCTGGCCCAGGGCAGGTTGAGCAGTGAGACCCTCACAGGCAGACTGTGTTTTGGATCATTTCAGAGCCATTGCTCGCCTGGCCAATATCGATGAGCAGATGTTGCGGAAGGCAGCCAGGGAGGAGGTGCTCATCCTTGACCATGAGAAGGAGTGGAAGCTGGGCAAGTGCATCCTGAGATTCCCTGAGATCTTGCAGAAGATCCTGGAGGACTTGTTATTGCACACGCTCTGTGACTACCTTTACGAGCTGGCCACCACCTTCACCGAATTCTACGACAACTGCTACTGCGTTGAGAAGGACAGGCAGAGTGGTGAGTGTTGGCCTAGGGGTCCTGCACGTGCCTGTGTCACACACCAGAAGGCTGTTGTCACACTACTTGCTGCTGCAGAACAAGTGTTGTCCATGTGGAAGGACTGAAGGTGGCTGGCACAGCCTGTGTCATCATCTGCCTGTGAAGCAGGAGGGTTGAGTAGAGAGTTGTGAGCAACCAGGCACCTGGACACATGAGGAGGGCTGGTCAGTCTGCCTGGCGTGGGGACAGCAGGAGGGGGCTCTGTGTGCCCGGCCCCAGGGCCAGGTTGTGGGTGGATAGGGTTCCCCTGAGGAAGGCAATGTTAGTTGTGAGCAGCTGCTCCAGCTCCTCTGTTGGTGTTTTGCAGGTCAGATCATGAAGGTGAACATGTGGAGGCTGCTGCTGTGTGAAGCCACTGCCACCGTCATGGCCAAAGGATTCGACATCCTGGGGATTAAGCCTGTGCAGAGGATGTAGCTGTTCCCTGTGGGATGACAATAAAGGGACTCAACAACTGGAGGTGTCTGTGTCTGTCGGGGTGGAATTGTGGTAAGGGAAGGTGCTCTAGGGGAGCAGCACCCCCTTAGGAGAGAAAGGAAGGAAGAAATGAAATGCAAGAAAGAAGGGAAGAAAGAAAGGGTCACGCAGGGGAAAGGAAAGTAAGAATGGGGGAGAGCAGGAGCATGGCTTCAGAATCCGTAGGTACAGCAGCAGGCAAGAGGGGCCATGGGCACAGCTCAGCAATTCTGTGTGCAGGAACTGAAAAAACCCTATGGGCCCATGCCCAGGGCTGCTCTGCCTCAGTCTGCAGAGTTTGAGGACCCAGGGCTAGCCTTACTCTGGTGACTCCCACTGTCCTCTTTACCTTATTTGCCAGATGTGAGCAGATCACCCAGCTTTTGATGTCATCTCTGGCATCCCTCAGCAGATCACAGAGCTCTCAAGGGAGCCAAGCAGTCTCATCCCAACCCAGCAGTGCAAGGCCCTGGTGCTCAGGGTGCTTGTCTCATGAAGATTGTCAGTGAGCTGATCAAGGCAACAGTCAGGTACCTGCAAAAGAGATGGAACACGAACACTCAGGGACTGAACTTTAATGTAACACACCAGGGAGGTGTGAAACAACACGCACAGCAGGACAGTGGAGTATAGGGTGTGGGGTGTACCACCTACAAGCAAACACACATCTGCATAACTGCCCTGTGCAGGTGGTCTGTACCAGCCCTCAAAAAAGGGGTGGCTTCCTGAGTGCTCCTCAAGGGACAGCAGAGCTGCGTTGCATGCGGTGGGAGCAGCACCATCAGCTGCCAGCGATGCTGGTGTAGGCAGGGAGCAGTTGTACATCGAGGAGCAGGAAGCCCAGGGGAGGAGCACATCAATTAGCTACCTTCCCTCAGCAGAGGACACGAGGGAAATGCCTTTCCCCGCAGCAGCAGCGTTTTGAATTCCCTGCAGTTGGCAGCTGTTGATGCTGTAACTACAGGGCAGCAGGCAATGGCTCCTGCCTTTGCTTTGGGATTTGTTGGAAGCTCCAATGTGAGAGGTAAAGCAGCACAGAAAGGAGGCTTTGCTACCTTTAGAGAGCAGGTGGTGCACTTGACTTAGGTGCTTACTGGCATATGTACATGTGTGTATATATGTACATATATATGTATACAGATGGATAGATACAAAAGATAAACATCTATTCATCTGCTGTCCCAGGTTCTTTCTCATCTAGACGTCTGGGGAGGAGGGCTTGGCTATGACAGCTACACACTGCCTAGCACGTAATGGGCCTGGCTCTGGCATTAAGCGCACATCTGTGCAAACACACACTCCTGATGGCTCTCTGAGCAGTGCCCACAGACAAAACTACACCTAGCTCTGGTTCCACGCTGGCCACAGCATGACAGCTGTATGTGCTGGGGCCTTCACCAACTGCCCAAGTCATGTGCTGTGCTGCCTGACCATCTCCTGTGCACACACGCACCCGCACCGTGGCCGTGCCCTCCCTCCCCCCAGCAGGCCAGGCCCTTCGGGAGCACCCACCATGGAGTCAGGGAGCAGCAGGGGCCAGCTGCTCTGAGGGGCTGGGGTGCTGAGTGTAGCACCATGGGGTGGGCACTGATCTTACCAGTGCTGATCAATACGTAAAGGGCGGGCATCGAGGGGATGGGGCCAGACTCTGTTCAGCGGTGCTCAGTGAGAGGACGAGGGACAACAGGCACAAACTGGAACACAGGAGGTTCCATCTGAAGATGAGGAAGAACTTCTTTACTGTGAGGGTGCCGGAGCACTGGAACAGGCTGCCCAGAGAGGGTGTGGAGTCTCCTTCTCTGGAGATACTCAAAACCTGCCTGGATGTGATCCTGTGCAACCTGCTCCACATGGACCTGCTTTAGCAGGGGGGGTTGCACAAGATGATCTCCAGAGGTCCCTCCCAACCCCCATCATTCTGTGATTCTGTAAGGCTGGGCAGTGCCTCACCAGCCAGGACCCCATCCCACTGTACCTGAGGCAGATGCAAGGCAGGCCTGGGAACGGCAGTGGCGACCAACTGAGAGCCCCGGTCACAGCTGCATCCATCAGCACTGAGGCAGGGCCTGGGCCAGGCCAGGCAGGGTTGGGTTCGGTGGCCATAACAGCGTCAGCCGCAGTCCAGCGATGGCCGTAGGGAGCAGGCAGGGCTGAGCGTCAGGGCCCATGTCCAGAGCAGCGGGTGCATGTCCAGGCACAGCCTGGCTGGGGTCACCCTGCGGAGCTGCCTGCAGCCTCTCCTCGAGGTCACCAGCAGAAGGGGGACAGCCCTCTCCAGGCAGTCCCTGGGTGCTGGCACCAAACCCCTCCCTGGCAGGGCGGGGACACACCAGCAGGGCCCTGGCATCCCTGGCTGGGGGGCAGCTCATGGTGCTGGCGTCAGCGGTGCTTGGGGAGTGCCCTGGTCGTAGCAGGAGCATGCAGGATGTCTGCGGGTCCAGGGGCAGCTCCGAGTGCCTGTGGGGCTGTTCTGGGGGCCAGGCAGCCAGGAGTGGGGCCTGCTGCCATGTTGCCTGGGCTGACTGTAGGGTGCAGGGTGTCAGGGCACCCCAAGGTGCCTTGGGTCTGGAAATGGGGACCCATGGTTGGGCTGGGGGTGAAGGGGGTCACTCAGGAGCCCTGTTCAGGGTGGGGACTGGTGCCATGGGGAGATCAGAGCCCAGGCTGGGCTGGGGTTTGGGTGTCACTGAGAAGCAAGGGGCTAATTGGGTGTGGGGACAGTCCTGGGGCAGAGCCATGTGTCAATTCAGAGGAGACATGGGGCATCAGCTGCTGCCCAGCCATGGTGATGGAACGGAGCACGAGAAGACTGTCAGGGCGCACCAAGGGCTGACAGCCTCCTGAGGGAAAGGGGCCGGGAGCTGAGTGGGTTAACAGGGCTGGCAGGACAGCCCCCCAGTCCCACAGTACCTGAACTGGGACACACATGGCAGCCAAGGTCAGCAAAGAGTCCAGATCATCAGACATGCCCTTGGTGATGCAGTCCAAGGTTGAGCCAGGAAGGTGAGTCAGCAAGGGAGGTCAGGATCAGGTCCGGTGACAGGGTCAGCCACAGTCTAGTGATCACCAGGCAAGTCCATAATGATGAGGAAAGGCCGAGGTCAAGCCGGGAAGTCAGTCTGTAGGTCAAGGTCCAGATGCAGATTACTGGGGTTGATGGCCAGGCCCCAGCATGACTGGGGTATGGCTGCTGCTCTGGTCAGACCCCAGCAGCAGAACCTACACTGCAACCCTCTCCTACAAGACGGGATGGTCAGCCCTGGCCAGGGCCTCCGTGCAAGAGGAGGACAAGCCTCTGCCCCACAGGCACTCTCTAGGTTGGCCCCAAGCACAGGGAATCAAACCCCCCATAGCAGCTGGGGGTTGGAGGGATCAATGGAGGGATGCTCTCCCAGCCCTCATATATTGCTGTGATGGCATCTGCAATGACATTAATTTCCCTGCACTGGAGTCAGCAGGACCTATCACAGGCTCAGGGAAGCTGGGCTGGCAGGGACTTCTGCAGGGCTCTGGCCCAAACTGCTGCTCAAAGCAGGCCACCCACATCAGCCTGCTCAGGGCTTTTGCTTTGCTGCAGCAAGCGACGTACCTGGAAGAGTCTGTTGCACTCCATTATCATGTGGGCCAAGCCCTGCGTTGCTGCCAGGTTCTCACTCAGCTCCCTCTGGTCTGGCTTCCCCAAGCTGCACTTCCTTTGGCTAGATCTACAGTGGGGAGAAGGTAAAAGGAAGGCTGGGTGAGCAAGATGCTGTGAACCACAAGTACAATGTGCCTACTCAGCTGGCCTGTCTGGGGACTGGAAACCAGCAACTTTAGCAAAAGCTCACTGCACTGGAGGAGCCCTATGTACCATGTAGGGGCTCATGTTATTGTTACTGCAGCAAGGGCCACAGAGAGCATTCCCCCCCAGCACACTCCAAGAGTGCTCAGCGCTGTACTGACCAGCAGTCACGTATGCCCAAGAGAGGTGAGTCAGGGCTTTTTATTCCCCAAACACATCATCACACACTTGGCCAAAGACAGCCATGGCTCCAAACTGATTTGTGCATAGCCTTCAAATGGAAAGTTCCTTTGATACTCTGCAAAGCCTCTGCAGAAACTTTTAAATCCTTTGGCCCAAATCACACCAAACAAGTTTCAAAAACAGTCTCCTCTTTTAATTCATAATCATTATATGACATCATTAATCCTGTTTTCTGATACTTTTATCTATGTGCATTCCTGCCAAATGGCTTGAAAATTGGGTGGAAGATAAGAGTCCTCAACTCTGCTCCTCAAAGTCAGACCTGTCAGCGTCTGCCCTTTGAAGTCGAAATGCTGCACTGCAGCATTTATGTCCAGTAACAAAAAAGCTAAAGCTTCAAAGCACCCTGGCTTCTAAACGGTGACAACAAAGAGAAAACTCAGTTTCTATTTTTGGTCCTAATATTTCAGCATAACATTTATGTAAACCAAAGAGGTACAAGTCTCAAAGTAGGATTCCCAGGTGCCCAAACACAGCCACAATCCCAGAAGGACCTGCTGCCTCTACAGCTCCATTGCATCCCCCGCTGCCCTCATGATGAGCACACGGCTCCCTGGCCATGTGCCAGCTCAGCCCAGGGCGAGCTGGGCAGCCCTAGGCTCTAGGCATTTCCAGATATTTTGTGCATTCAAAAAAAAAGTCCTTAGTGTTTCCTGTCCCCTCTCTGCGCTACCCACAGCCCGCGTTATTATCCTGAAAGATGCCAGTAGCACATCTGACACCTTCTGCTTTGGAACCAGTCCTCATCTTTAGATCTCCACACGAGGTGATGGGACTCACTACTCTGATGGGTGCATAATGTTTCTATCAAAGTTAGCTGTCCTTTTCTACCCTGATATGTGCCTGTCCATGCAGAGGAGCATGGAGTAAAGCTAACAGCCCTGCCTCAGGAGACCAGATAAGGCATGAAAGCTCTCAGAGATTATTTGTCTACTCTGGCCCAAGGGCACCTTCCTCCCTGCACGTACAAACAGGGGATGTTATGCAACCCAGATACTTTCACTTATTAAGATAAATTTACAGAATCCCTGTGGCTTGGTTTGGCAGGAATGAGCCCCTCATCACCCAGCAGAACAAGTGCCAGCAACTGCTACAATCTGCGAGGTATCTGCAGGACCTTAAAGCTGCACCTGGGCTTAGGTTGCCAGTTGAGGAGCTACATTTTCAATGGCCAGCACCACCTTACTGCAAACAGTGGGCCCCATGCTGGGTTCCTGGGCAGCTGGACCTGTGGGCAGCTGGAAGAGCAGAGCAATTGCTCAGGGAGGCAGGCTAGCTCGCACACAGGTTAGTCAGGAGCATGACGATGGGGCCTAACCATTGTTCTCTACACTGGACAGTGAGCTGCTGGATCTCTGAATGCACTGTGGTCAGTTCCTGCTGGACCTGAACAACTATATTTGAGACAAACCCCAAAACACACACCCCCTTAAAAGCAGACATTGATCCTAGGCCAGCTACAGAAGACACTGTTGTGGCAAAACCCACTATGAACAGCAGCAATGCCAGCATTAGGATGCTAATACCTCATGGAGGAGGAAGAACTATCCCGTCTCAGGGTGTTGAGGTGAAACAAAGAAGGTGCAAGACAAACAGCAATGTTGGTTGGGGTCATCTGGTTTTCCTCAACAAAAGCAACCACATCTCGTAGAAAGAACAGGAGAATTTTCAAAGCTTCTCGGTTTTCCTTTGGGAGAAGGATAATAGCAGCCTGGACAGCCTGAAGCTGCTGATCCTTTGGCATGTCTGAAAACAGAAAAAATGATGAAAATGACATATGACTTGCCAAGGTTGCATCCATCGACAGAGTTTCAAGGAGGGCATTGAAACTGTAGGTTCATCCATTTTTCTGTCACTAGCTCACAACGGACAATGTGAAGTCACATCACAGGAATACAGTTTTCTCCTATTGCCTGTCAGGATGCACATTCACACCCAGTGATCCTGGTGCTTGACTTGTCATTCATCTTGCTAATGAACTCAACCTGGACTGGCTCTGGTTACAATCCAGATAAGGTCTTGTCTCCCCATAAAATATTGCTCTGGAATGATACTTGGGAGCAGATAGCTACTCTACTGTCTTTCCTTTTCAGCTTCAGGCATGAAGAGGACAGATGCTCTCAGATAACTCAATTGGGAGAACAATATTTTGCCAACAGATTTTAATTCACTTTGAAATCCAGAGAGCCTGTGTGCCCAAACAGCTCCTGCAGGAGAGCAGGTATGGTTCATCCTGCCACACATGCCCCTGTCATGAGGATTTCTCCAATTTACACCAATACAAAGATCACTTCTCTTTCCCTTCAAGTAGAAGCACATACACAGAATACACAAAAGATGCTTCTTAGTGAAAGTAGCACATTTGTTATCTCCAAAAGATGATAGTAATTTAATTTGGGCACTTGCTCAAGTCACGTGTGGCACAGAATGGGTGAGTAGAGTTCAGTCATTTGCTGTTTCTGTCCTAAAACAAGGGACAGGAGGTAGACAGTCCAGGTTACAGTAAGTGGAAGAAAATCATTCCACATAGGAATTGTGAACATCCTCACAAAAAGGATTTGTAGATGCAAAAAGAAAACTTGTTTCAAACAAACCATTTTCAGACAAAATTCTAAAAGCCTTACAGGTTAAAAAACAAAACCTATCCAAACTTCCATGACCCTGCACTACACACAGGACAGCAGCAGCTCATGTCAGTAAGTCACATAAACCTGTAAAAACTGGCTGAAAACCCATCCACTCAGAAATCCCATACTTGGACTTTCAAAAACTTTACTCCAAAGAAGAATCTTGACTGTAGCAACATCATCATAAGTCCCTACAGCAAATTCCTTCCCCAACCCAGCTGCTTTTTGAAAGTGAATTCCTTGAGAACAGAGTACTGGAAATGGAAACTCTTTATATTCAGTGCTAGGGTTCAGCTTCACATTTTCCTCTTTTCCAGGTTGAGCCTCAAGGACAGTAACAGGCAGAAAGTTGCTGGTGTTTCCAGGCAAAGACACTGTTTCACAGCAACTGTGCTTGGGCACCTTAATAAGGAAATTTCATCAATATAACCTGACTTGCACAAAGAGCTACTTTGTACCATGAACAAGGGAACTGGATTCTTTCTTAATTTTGCATAAGGAAGTGGCTGTTTAAAAACACAGTTTAGGAGAGCTGCTACAATGTATGCTATTACACTCACCCATCAAAGAACAGAAAATTCTTTCTAACAGAACAATGTTAGAAAATAGCTGGTCTGTAGGATGCAGATGTGAAGGTCATAAGTCTAGAGCCACAATGAACTCACCTTTTCAGAAACGTCCTGCCTGACTTGTCTCCTCTGACTACAAGGGGACATGGCACTAGTCCTAGTCTGGCCACTGCCTTGTACAGCTGAATATTCAAGGAATATGGATACTCAAGGAATTGGAAAACTATAGCTTTTGTGACCTACATTGGTAGATGTGGAGGAAGGATTCACAGAGCCTGCTAGTAAATATGGGCTCGGGAAGGTCTCGGAAATACTGCTTCACCATATCGGCCACATCAAATGCTGACTGCCCCTCATAACATACGTTGTTTGGGTTGGTTTCATTCATTTCTCTTAAAGACAGAATCCTGGATTTAACACCAGATTTTCGGAACAGGCCAACCTGCAGGTAAAAGAAAATATTAAGAACAAAGAGAAGACTCATCAGGAATCAAAACTCTGACAAACAATTAATCCTTCACTTTCCTTTTGATAGCTAAGATCCCATGGTGGTGGGATCTAACACTGAAATATTTTTGTATCATTAGAAGCAGCACAGCTATTCCTCCCAGGCAAACTATGACTGATGCCCACAGAGCCAGCTGAGAAAGACATACCAATATTCATGTTTGGTTGCTTGCTTTTGATTAAATGCAACATTACTCTTTTTTTTTTACTTTTAAAATCATTACTATTGACATCTGTCAGTTTGCTTGAGCAGGCTGTGTTCACACGTTAGAACCACAAGTTTCTAGTGCACCAATGTGAGTTCATCCAAAAGCAAATGTACACTGAGGGCCATGCTGCAACAAACAAACTCAGACTGTGAGACCCATAGGGTTCAGGTTTAGCATCTGACAGATCTAATACTCTACAGGTTGGCAAAGGGCAGTTGCCATTCTGAGGCAAATGATGATTTTGTTTTTAATATGAATGACAATCTAGTTTCAGTCAAAACCTAGATTTAGAAGTTTCCCAGGAACTCGACCTCAACACAGCTGCTGCTGCAAGTTTCACTGTGTGCCACTGGGACAGTGTTTACATCCATTGGTTGTATTTGGATTAACTGAATAGCTATCATGACCTCAAAATGAAACACATCATTGCCTTCCACAGAAACTGACTGCTCCCACTCCAGTATGTGCCACCAAACTGCACTGTAACTTCACAGGATGCACCCGTTGTACTTCAGCGTAGGACCTTTACCCATCTATACAATTGCAAAGCACAGAAAAAAGAAAGCCCTTTCTTTAACTCATGTGTCTCATGTCACAGGGCCTCCCATTTCTGCACCTGTGCTATGGAAGTAGCATATGCCTCACACACTTTCACTGCTGTGCACATATCTCCACTCAGTGGATAAATATGTATTTGAAAAAGATGTTGCAGGCACTGCTCTGATATGTTTTATCTCTGCTCAGTGCTGCATTTCAGCTGAAACCAGGTTAATTATCACATTAGTTCTGGCACTACCAGCAATCACAGAACAGAGGGAATCACAACATTGTGTGGCAGATGTACTTCCCAAGGGAGCAGAGACATGCTACCTCACCAGAAGAAGACAGCTTGACTGCCTGCACCAAGAGAACTGACTACAGATGATTTCAGTGAGCCAAGGCATGAAAATACAATACAGGAAGGAAATTACTTTGGTCTGCCTGCTCAGACCTACATCTCTCTGCCTATTCAGAGCCTTAGGATACAAGAAAATCCCACACAAAAGCTGGAAGCAGAGAGATCTGTTCCCTGGAGCAGATCTGTTTATGGAACAGAGCTGCTTCAGGCTGCCTCAAGATCATACCTGGTCAAGAAAGTGGCTTCTTAAGTAGTCCAGTGCTTGCAGTATGCCATTGGGCAGTGGGTGGCTTGTTCGCTGAACATTCAGAAGCAAAGGAACTCCAAACACATTTTTATCCTTATAGTCAGAGGCTTTTATTTTTTTGATGAGCTTTGGTAAAGTCCTGAAAACAAAAACCAGTGGATCCAACTTATTAGCTCTCCAGCACAGTTCCACCTGCTACTGTGGTTATGTGAATGGGAAGGATTTAGTTATACTTGCCACAGCCCCAATTCCTGCCACATACCTGTACACATAAGGGCAATTACAGGCAAGAATTCCTCATTTTAAGACTGAAAGCTTTAATAAAGCATCGTCATGTGAAATATCTTCCATCCCTTTAGGACACCGCAGGCTTTTTTAACTTCTTTCTATATTCAAGTACCTGATCCCTATCACAAGATGCTAACTGATATTTCTAAGTCCTCTGAGTGACTGACTTTGTCATTGTTTTAGTTCAAACTGGGAATTGATGCTGAAAAGATGGAATTCAGCCCAGCCAGCTCTCACCTCAGGTCCTGCAGTCTCTGTGAAGGACCTCTGACAAAGCCCTGCAAATGGGCAAATTTAAAGAGGAAATGATAATGTGCTTTAAAATCAGTAACAACATGACCACCAGTGAGGAGCAAAAGTGCAGCCTATGGCAGAGGAAATCCTGGAGCCATTGAAATAACCACAAAACTGACAGAGATTTAACAAGATGAAATTCCTCATCTTGAACATATGTAATCTAGGCAGACAAGGAAATTCATCTGCTTACATCAAATCCTCTCTTTCCAACACAGGTTGCTTTAGCGTTAGACAACTTACCAGTTCCAGCCCTGCCTACTGGAAGGCGAGTATCTGTCCATTAAAGCCGTGAGTTTCAGCAAAGCCAGCTTCTGTGTCCGGGCTAGCTGGGCAGCTGACTGGCTCTCAGTCTGGATGGAAAGGTTTTCCAAGTTCACATTCTCTTCCACAGACCACTGTTGCTTCCTGTGCCTATGGGATAAATACTGTTGAAGCTTAGGGCTATTTCCATTCTCCCTGTTAGCTTTCTGCCTGCATTTGTGAAGCACCTAAGACTCCCAGTGACCTGCAGTTCCCAAACACCATATGGTTAGTTGGGTTTAAACAAGGTACTTCCCATCCAGGGGGTACTCTGGCAATACAAAATGTTTCAATAAGAAATACAGCAACCTAGCCACAACATCTGATTCCAAATGTCTACATGCTCATGCAGGTTATGAGTGCCTTACTTCCAACAGAGGTCAGAGCAGATGCAGATACCAGAGTGCCTACAAAGCTGTCATCAGCAGTGCAGACCCTGCTACCCAGAACAGATTTACTTAAGAATACTTTGTTCTGGAAAAGCAATTACATTTTGAGTGGAGAGAATCAAGGGGGAAAGGTTCCCAAGGGGCAGCCTAATAGGGAAGTCCAAGGACAGCTGACCTGTTGGTCTTCTTAGAGTCTCTCACGTATATCAGCTCTGCAGAAGGGACCTCCTTGCTCAGTTCACAGCTGCTCTCTCCCTCAGTGTCTGGGAGGTCTGCCATCTTATCTTCTGAGCCCTCTGTTTCAAGACAGATTTCTTTAGGGGAGGATGGACACAAAGAGGTCAAGTCACTGGTAAAGTCTGAGTCTCCGTCATCTGAGAACTTCTCTGTCCACTGATCAACCAACTTTTTGAGACCATTGACATCTTCTATAACATTATTTAGTTCTGAAAAAACATCATCATCACCAACTTGTCCTGCCTCCAAATTATCAAGTTCAACGTTGGGCATGTTGTCATATACACTTAGCCTGTTATTTGTGCATGAAAGAGGACTCCGGGGGGCTTTGGAGTCCTTGGAACTGCTTCTGCTCCAGCTCCTCCTGCACCCATGAAAACTCCCAGTTCTCCAGTTGACAGAAGAGTTGTCTACTGGACACAGGGAGCTGTTTGTAAGTGCTTTGGGGAAAGTGCCAGGTTTATGGCCTTGTGGTATTTGAAACATTTGGTTCATTTGTAACTTCATGTCATTTTTTAGGTTTTGCTGCGATAGATCATTCCACAGCAAGAGCTTGCTACAGTCCAAGTCCTCTGCATACACCCCCCTTCCTTCACAGTGGCTTCGTGGTTTTGTAACAGGACTTGGAGTGCTCACTGTGCTGCTATTTTCAGACTGATTGCTGCTATTGCAGCCCTGGGGAGGAAAGGAGGATTTGTTCTTTGTTTGGATGCCAGAGAGGTCAGAAATATTTACACAATTCAGCATCTTCAGCTTTTCTTCATTAAGTCCTTCCAGAAGAACAGGTTCGCTTATTATGGGTTTGGCCTTTGACTGACCACTCCTTAAGTTACAGCTCCTTAAGTGCAACTTCTCAATTTTCTTTAGAAGGCTCTTCCTCTTTTTACATGATGACTTATCCAAAAGCTTCTCCTCAATGGTGATGTTTAAAAATTCACTGTGAGGGGGAGAACAACTAAAAGTAGAGTCCTGTGAAGCCACTTTAATTGAAGGACACCTTGAGGAACTCATGCTGGTTTCCACATCTTCAAAAGATTTTGGGAAGCTAACAATATCACTGTCACCACTGCTAGTACTGCGAATTGAGGACACATCATGTTTCTCGCCGTAATCTAGAAAGATGGTGTCCTCATTGCTGATGCTCTTCAGTATTGGACTGCCTGGAACTGATGCACTAGCACCTTCCTCTCCTGGGAAACATTCGAGGCTCTCAATACGAGACCATCTCTGACTGCACCTCTCATAAGCCCATTTGTTACTTATTGCACAAGGTTCATCATCTTCAGAGTCATCACTCTTAGGAAAAAAAAAAAAAAAAGTACAGTTAAGGGCAAAGTTTGGCAAACTTTAAATTACCAAAAAATGTAACAAAAGAGGAGACTTAAATTTTCTGCCTACCTCCAAAAACCCCAAGACCAACATACGGAAACGTAACCATTCAGTTGCTGAAGGTCTGCCCTGAACTCTGTTCTGTTAGTTGAAAAATATGCTGACAAATTACTCCCAAGCATGCTGACAAATCTGGCAAGTTTACCACAGGAAAAGATGACAAATTTGATCTGAGGATGAAAAATTCTGGTTTGCAGCAAGTCCAAAGGTTTTGAAAGATAAATGAATTTGGTTTACATGGCCTTTCTTAATACCAACCAAATCACTCCTTCATGTTTGTATGGCCAAAACTCATCAATTTTCAGTTAAAGAAGCTTTTGGCTGCAGGGCTGTGACAGCATCGGTATCTGGCACACCCTTTTGGAGACCTCAGCCTCACCAGCCATTTGCCCCAGGTGCTCCGTTTGCTGCATTGTCCCCATCCCAAGCAAGCGCCTGTCCAGCAAACTGTTAGAGAGATGGGAATGACCTGTCTCTTCTCTGCAGATCCTCTCTTGCCCCAAGATGTCATTGCTCTCTTCCCTGACAGCAGAGTAGACCTTTCCAGAAAAAACGAGGCATTGTTCCAATAGATGGCATTGTTTTCTTGCCAGTCCTGCAGCTAATCCATGGTACCTAAGAGGCTTTACAATCCCGGTGTTAACCAGCCAAGATGTGGCTATAACTCTGTTTTAGCTACAGTACTCTTTTGCAGGAGAAGACAAAGCCAGCGTAGCTAAAACCTAACCAACTTCTCTTGGCTGGACATTTGACATCAGCTGACACTATTTGGATTGTTCATTTTAATTTCTTATCCTTCATTTAGTCAGTAAGAGTGAATTTTCACTTTCAGGCCTTAAAAGAGATGTGAAACTACTTAGGAAAGCAATAAAAGACATGCTGAGGTGGGGCCTTGGTGCAACTATTGGACAGTAATACGTATCAAATTATTTTTAAAAGCTGTTTCAAAACCTACCCCTAACCTCCCTTACAAAGTTAAAAAATGAGCACTAAGTAATTTCAAACTCCATCACTACGTTTTACAGTGGAAAATGTAAATGGAAGACTTTGCAGGATGGAAGAGAATAGAAAAAAAAGTTCAGAAATAGCTAATCCTTCATACACCTTTTAAAAGCAGGTTTTTGATACAATAGCTAAGCACATATTGAATGAGAAAATTAACTATACTTTACAAACATACTCGTTTCCTCTGACGGCTTATTTCCACTTTCATGGATGCACACTTGTTCAATGTGTTCAACCGTCTAGGGTATGAGAAAAAAGAGACAAAAGTTTTAAATTTAGACTATTTTATTTATTGAAAACAAACGTGAATCAAACTAGTTGTGAACTTCTACCATGAAGTCTTCATTACAGGCATTAAAGACTGATGTTCTGTTAGAGGTTCTCCACACATTTAGCCAAAACCCAGTATCAACTAACAACGACATGATGTTCACACCTCCAGTTTTGCCATCTTAAAATTAGAGAAAGAGACCATAATTAATCAGTTAATTAAAAATCATATTGTAAGCTTCAGTGAAAGACTGTGTATTGATTTAAGATTTTGAAAATGAAAGAAACTCTGAGTGGGCTTCTTAATTTTTTTTTTTTAAATAAAGTCATTAACCTGTATTCTTGGATGGACTTTATTACCTATCATTTTAATTAAAACTTGTGGATCAAAAAGGCCCTAAACTAGTCAGTTACTTGACTTCCAAACAAATATGTAGCATCAACAGGGAGGCACACTGACAGCCTTCAAAGAAACCTCAGGACAGAAGTCATATCAAGAAAATATAAGAAAATATATCCCAAGTTCTTTAATATCTGCTGTGCATTAGAGATGTGCAAACACACAGCTCCTGCTGGTGCTCCTCTTAGAAGCAGAATTTGAATTCAGGTGACCTAACAGCACAGAAAAGGGACAAACCACTTTGCCAGAAGGGTCACTTTCCAGTCCCTTAGGAGCTAGTAATTCTTATTGCATCCCTTGGATGGGCCAAGTGGTGTGGCATGGGCGGTCTGGAGGTCACTTCACCTGCTAAACAATCTCGTGATGAGAAGCCTTCAAAAGCTGCCGTAAGTTATGAAGAAGAATGCCTCTACAGTACCCTGGCACTCTTACATGGGGGAAGTCCAAAGAGCAGTGAGTTTGACTTTGCACTGACAATGCAATTTCACTTGAATCTTATGAACAGCTGTGTCAGAACAATAATTTTAAATCAATCCCTTTGCTTCTCACTCAAAAAAAATACTCAGGAAAACAAAACAGAAAACATGTCTCCTGTGCGGGTAATTTTTGCTGTTTATCTTGTGGAACAGTTCTGGGGAAGCTTACTAGTCAGAGGAAATCCTTGCACTCCATAACAGGCAACTCTAAAGAGCAAACTGTCATGTTACCATATGCTTGCAGGGAAATGATTATTCTTTCTCAGCCTGCAGATACTTCACATTACAGAAAAGACAGGTTTGATGTTTAGCATAATGTCACAGAGACTTTGGCTGAAGAAGACATGCAGACAGTTGCTTACTTTACCTTTATATTCTTAAAACAATCAACTTCAGTGGCACTAAAGTATGTGCTTAAGTGGTTTCCTTCAGTTGCAGCATTGGTGACTTTATTAGTCTCTGGCAAAAACTAAGGCATGAACAGATGAATGGCAAAAAGCTATGGAGCCTGGAGGTATTAAAGATGATTCATAATTAATGTTTACCTGAATAGTGATTCAATCGCATCTCCATCTAAAAATTCATGATCTTTCCTCACAGTTTTTACATCAATAGGAAACTGCATGTCTGTGAACAAAAAAGTTGAATCTGAAATGTAAGTTACAGTTGCAAAGACTTAGAATTTTGCAACATATTTATCATGGGTGAAATAAATCTAAATCTATTTCTATAGCTATACTTAGAGCAAGGAGGTGAATAAACGACAGGCAAGAATAAATGCTTGCTGTCATTAGTTACAGGTAGACAAGCATTTGCTGCGTGTCCAGGAGCTTGCAGTGACTAAGTACGATAGACAAGAAATACAAAATTGACATTTTGCTTTGGTTAGGTTCTCTGCACCTTCTGTCTTAAGTACAGTACAAAATTAGGAGTATTTTACATGAGCTTTTGCTGGCAGTAAGGTACAACACAGCATGTGAAATGCT
The DNA here is from genome assembly GCA_907165065.1 of Caprimulgus europaeus. The sequence continues at coordinate 34,545,198 of OU015531.1, read as the reverse complement.
TCTGGAGGTGTAGTGAGCCTGAGAAATCACGCTGTGCTTGAAGCTAATCAATACACCAGACAAAGAGTTCACTTGTTCAGCTTGTGAGACTTAACCTTGCAGATGAGGGAACCAGTGAGATCCACCAGTATTGTCTTGGCTTACTTTTTAAACTTGATTTACCTAGTCAAGTCAGGACACTGCATGACCAGCAAGGTAATACAGAGGATTCATTATCCAGAAGGAAGATAATGTATGTTTACAACAAACTGTAAGATTGACAGCATATATATTAAAATCTGCTGCAGTCAAACAGGAAGCATTTCCATGAGACAACATGTTTCACAGGATACAGCTTTCAAAGTTGGCTCTATTGCTTGACTTCCAATTTTTAATTTTTCAGTGATTAGGGTAGATGGGAACGAGAGCAGGCACAAGTTACTGTTGGTAACCTGTACAAACTGTAGTTCTTTGATAAAATCTCTCTTAAAAATAGATTAGCTTTTGTTACACTCAATGTTTGCAAGAATAAACATATTTTAAAGAAGAACAGTTTTAAAGTCTGAGCATAAATGTTGTCTGAAAATTATACGTTTGGCTGGTTGCTTCTGAGTATCTGTTTTAAAAACTTATGACTGCAAGATGATTTTTCCATCATTCTTTTTCAATAGAAAACAGTCTTGCTCATGGCCACAGGCTGGAGAGCCTTAGATGAGTTTTGGTGGCAATCAGCGAGTCAGAAAAAACCCCCAACACTCCAAGCAAAGGAGCCTGAGAAAATTATAAGAAACTAAAAATCACAAAAGCAGAAATTTGACTGGTTACAATCTAACAATAACCAGGAGAGATTTGGTCCTTTACAGAATTCTACTGTCCATGCTAACCTAATTATGATGTCACTTCTGCAAGAACACACACCAGGTTGCTATTTTTCTATAGGTTTACATGAAGTCATTAAAGAATTTGAAAGTGCTTCTATCAAAAGTGGCAGGTTCTGAAAGATTATTTGTGCAAACAATTCTACTTGATTTCAGTGTCAGCTGCTTGACAAGTCTTTGAGATCATACCTTCAAATAGCTGAGCATACTGGGGAAAACCAGCAGCTCTCAGCCAGTCGCAGGCTTCTCTGGCTTCAATTTCTGCAATGAGAACATGAAATTGTTCACTTACAGTGCTCGCAAGAGTTAGTGCTTTCACAGTGTAAGCAGGCTAATTTTATTGGGTGGATTATCAGAGGATCTGGTATATGAATGTTTTGTTAGTATATTACTAGAAAGAAAGAAATTCTTGTATCTGACGCACTTATACATACGTAGCCCTGGAGAAGTCATTCCAACACAGGATAGTCAGCAACATACAAAAGTCGAGGTATGAGTACATACTTGAGATGTCATACATTGGTGTACATCAACTACCCCTGAGATTTGGACAATGAAGCATCTGTTACATGTCGAAATGAGTCGCCAGAGAAGGGTGTATGATACACACGTCTATGCCCTTGCACAGAAAAGCCCATTCATGCGTTCCAGTTCTGAGAGATGGTGATAAGACACAAACAAATCCTATAAATAAACTTAAAATGCTATCACAGGATTCATAACACTGGGCACAGCCTAAGCATTCCCAGAACAAGAGTTCTCAGGAGTACCTGTTGCTAGGGTCTATCAATATTTATTTCCTTGCCAACTACCAACACAACTTGGCAGTCACTTCAGCACAGCAGATGTCAAGAATTAACTGCTCATTTTGTGACAATCCATAAAGCCCTATGGCCAATATTGTAACATTCCCACAGGAGCAGGAGCAGAATATAACTCCACAGAATCACAGAACACTCACCAGATGCCTCAAAAACATAAACATGTTTAGCATGAGTACATGCCAGCAGGCTCTGAACTCTGCAAATACTGGAAATTACTGGGTCTGTTGAAGAGCAGAGGATTCCCGTACAACCCTTCTTGCATGCCTGCGTGTGCTCCAGCACGCCTTATAGCAGACACCAACCAAAAGGCAAAGACTACTTTGAAATAAATCTTTTGTACCTTAAAATCAAGCCTGCTCAGTAGAAATAAATGTTTTTAAAGCACCTTAGAGGAACACATCTGTTTCTTAAAAGTATTTTCTTTACACATACACTTAAAGATTAGGATTCTGCAGCACTTCAGATACAGACCTATTCAAATTCACTGCTTGCTTTGCTCTAACTCCTCAGTTGTAAGTCATCAGCGCAACAGACTGAAGAAACTCACCAAAAACTTACAGAACTTCCATTATTTTATTATTCTACTTCTAAACTTTAAATTATTTCCATTATCACTTGATTCATTTGGACAATGCCATCTGTAACAAAGGCTTTTCTGCACAAAACACAATAGCTTTTTCATCTGAGAATAAAGTGATACCACAGGATGATAAGAGTATTTCTACATAAACCAGATGAATGACTCTCGGGTTTTTTTTCAAACTGCAGAACAGAAACTAATTTCTTCCACAATAGCCTATATACACTATGCCTACATTTATTACTATACTCAGTGCCCTAATTTATCATAATCTTTATCATAACACAGAATTTACTGAATACCAAGACAGGGGACTGATAAAACATAAGCACTGTACTTACAGAGCAAAACAAAACCCAAAAATATCTGTAGAAAGAGCCAGGAGGACGACCAGTCTAACACTAAAAGTCTTCACAAAGACAAAGTGACTTTCACTGAGAAAATCCCAGTAGACTCACTCAATCAGCTCAGCTGTGGAGAAATTATAGCTGTCCTCATCTCAGATATCACTTTAAACTAGTCAACTTGAGCCTGTGCACAGCTTTCCTGAGCTCAGACAGGAGAGTGACTGTCTAAGAGTCCAGGTTTTCCCAGTTCTCAACACGTTGAAAGTACAACTCTATTTTTAGAGCAAACCAGGCCATGAACAGTGATGCAAAGAACAGGCTAGAAAATATTTTGCAGCTAGTGATGCAAAATGAATATGACTGAAAATACAATGGCATTCTCACACTTAGAAGTGGCCTCTTCCATGAGAAAAGGACACAGGAGCTGGGAGAATTTTCTTTGCTAATTTAAATCATCAGCCCTTTTAACACACCTTAGCACAGTTCCATGTTGCAATGCCACTGCTGTGTTAGGAGACAACCCAAGTTCTTGGCCTGCATGTCTACAAGTATTTGCCATTAGATTTGCTGCAATTATTTCATTGCTAAAATAACCAAGAAAAGGGTCCTACTGATACCTCTATGTTTCAGGGACATCTATGCTGCCTCCAACCAATCCTACTGTAAAATGAAACTGAAATCAAAGAGGGATAATGGATGCCTAGGAATTTTACTCTAATGAAAGGAAATTCCCAAACCAACCTGTATTACAATGATAATGATCAACATGAGAAGAGGAAATAAAAAGGAAATAAGAAATAATTGCTCAAAAGGAAGTAACTGCTCTCCATAGGGCTCCTCTCAGTACTGACGTGCACGACTGCTTTGCTTTTACGGCAGATGCAGCCTGAAGGACAAGTGAAAACTCATTCTGTAGGAATGGCAGAATACAGATGAAGCATTCCAGCAGTGCTCTCCATCAGGGATCCAGAGACTTCTAAAGCTCTGGGAATAAAAGTCACAGAGGTGTAAAAGAAGAGCAATAATCATGAGTAGCATTAATAGCTAACACTGACATACCCACCTTGGCAGCAACTGTTATAAACGTGCAACAGATACTTATAAATCCTGCCCTAATGGAGCTGCTAAAGTAACACAGTTCTGGCAACTTGCATGATGCTTTACAGCATGCATTTAAAAGCTACTGAAGTTCAGTTTCCTACCTAAGATGCCTTCACTAAAGGCAGAGACAATCTTGAAGACTCTTTAGGGCTATTGAGAGGACCTTCACACTGGTCTTTTTGTCAAGACAAATAGCATAGATGAGCCATTTGTGCAGAAGACCCACTCCTAGCTTCTGATCCTACTTGGCTTCAACAGCCTGTCTACTACCCCTCACCATGCAGTGATGACAAGCACCTTCCCAGCCAGCCTCACTGGCTGCTTAGAATTTGCTTTCCCATTTCTGTAGTCACACAGTGACTACAAAAGAATCTTCCAGATGTACCGACCAACTTTTAAAATAGATGTACTAATAAACACAAGCTGAGAGCAATTGCTTTGTTCTTCTTGATGTTAGAATAGCTGCTCAGATGCTTGTTGGAGAGACCTTAGCTCTTCCTGAATAGAAACAGAACTGGGGGAGCCTTCAGGAAGCCAGTATGGATCAGCATCCCCAAATACTATTGCAATTGCAGCATATCTGCCTGTGAACTAGATGTCATACAAGAGAATGACAAATTTTTAACAGATCTTTTGGGTGCTATCTGCATAACAGAAACAGCAGAACAACCCAAACCTGTCACCTCCTTCTTATGAACTGACTTCACAAATAAGCAGATGAAAAAAGTTAATTTCCTCCAAAACTTAGTATTTTACCTTAGATTAGAGGCTGCCAGCAAAATTTCCATACCAAGCCAGCTGTTTCCCCATGGTCACAGGTTACTACCAGATGTTTATGAAAAACAATACACAAGTACATGTCCTGTGCCATCCTTTGCCTGTACTATGTCACACAGGTCTGTCCTGTGCTGAAGATGATTCAGTCCAGTGCCACTGATATGGGGCACTCAAAATGATGGCTGTGCCACCGCCTGCCTGTCCCAGTAACCCCAGCAAGCCTTACCCTCCACCCTGCTGCCCCTTTTTCTCCACTGTGATGCTATCCATGCTCCACTGCTGCCTTCTCTCCACAGTATCTACATCAGCATGGCTGACAGCTCTTCCCCTTCATCCACTTGGGCTTCAGACCTGAAAAATTGCGTTACTCCATCTCAGCAGCATCTTGTTTGCAATTCCAGACTCATCAGGTACTTAGAAAACAGATGCTACAATGTGTATTCAATCCTGATCAGAACAAACATCAATGTTAACAGGAATGCTTGCAATAATAAAGACATCTGTGCTGAGATTTAGGCATTCTCTCTGAGGTGTTTTCCTCACAAGAAGCAGCATTTTCTGAACAAGGGAGAGGCAGCAACTAAAACCAACAAGGAGCTGTGTGTGAAACAGGCCAGCCAGCCTTGCTACAAGATGATCACAATCTTCAACTAAAGAGAAGTGTCAAATTGTACTCCAAATTTTGTAAAAATATTTTCTCTAAATAAAATAGGAGGGTACAAATCTATATTTGAAAGCATAAGCACCATGAACCTTATTCTCAGGATGCAGTGTGACTTTTCCATTGCACAGCTCTGCTACCAAAGCAGAGAGAGTCCTGCTTTGTCCTGTTTCTCTGCGTTCCCCTGACTGCGTGTTCCCACCTCTCCCTGCACCGACACCACTGAGCTTGTGTACGCAGGACCGGCTGGACTAATGGTTAGGAAACAATTCAGGGGTTTTTTGCAAGATCAGGTTTGTGATGCTTTAACTTCCTAAACTGGCTACCATAGGTGCAGACAAGCCCCATGGCAAGGCAAGGGCAGTGGTGGGCACACGCGGGGAGAGGCATGGGAACATGCAACTGCCCATCAGCGGCCCACAGCCCTTAGGGCAGCTCAGCATCCATAGTATGGAACCTTCACCTAAATCATTTTTCATGGAGGTGTCTCATGGTAGCTTTCCTATTTTCAAAGCAATCTTTTAGGTTATTCTTAAATTCCACAGTAGATGCATTCCTTTTACTTCTATCTTCATACAATACAGTTTTCCAGTTTTTACAGGTAAGAATCACGTGGTGATCAGGTCTTAATTTATCAGAGCGATTTGTGTTTAAGTCTGAATATCTTCCCAAACCATGCCAGTGAGCAAACAATTTGAGAGGTTTTCTTGCTGTTTGCACCACCTCTACATTAGTGACTCCAGGACCCTACTTGTCCACTTTTCTGTAGTACACAAGGGCAGTTCTTGCAAAAAGGAACAGATTTTTCTGAACGTGCCCAGCCTGGAGGCACTCCCACAGCCTCTGCTCCCTGTGCCATGTGAGTGCAGACAGGAGAACAGAAAAGGGGGTAGGACTGACTCTTGACTTTGGCTACATATTACACCAATCTGAAGCAACACAGAAAAAAATCCAGAGAATTTTGTTCTTTCCCAATCTCTGTCATTATATAGGGAGATTTTTTCCCACAGGGCACTAAACCTCCTACAACAGCAACAGACAAGCAGACACCCTGAGCCCCCGCTCCAAAACCTGCTCGCTTTGGCACAGCACAGACAACTGTTCCAGCACAGCGAGGTGCTGCTGCTTCCTCTTGTCACCGACAATCTCCAGCTGTCGTCCCCCTCATCCTTCTCCAGAACTGGAGTCAACAAGCACCAGGCATGGAGTCAACAAGCACCAGGCATGCTTGGCAGCCACACATCAAACTCCACGTTTTCCCTGCAGCTCACGAGCCGTGGCTGTCAGCTGGTGGGTCCTTTGTGCGGTGACTTAGATGCTGTCATTAGTGGTTGTGCTGGCAGTGGTGGTGGTGGTGAAAAAGCCAAGGCTTTTTCAGGGTCCAATTGAAGATAAAATCATGAGTTTCCCATTGCATCTTTCTGGTCTGTGTATCTTCCTGGGGCTACAGAAATTTGTATCACTTCCCTATGACTTACAGCTGCTGATAAGGTATTTTATTTCATACACACTCTGTGGAAAATGCGTTTGCTGAGCTATAACTGTGATTTCCTGAGGATATTCAAAAGTGCATTATACCACAGGATTTTTAAGAACTGTTTTTTTCTTAAGTTATTTCTTCTTACTTAAAGAGAGAGTCTGAACATGTTGTCTACTCAATGCTGAAGGCTCAAATGCGATGCTTTCAAAGCAGGGTGTTTACATTGACCAGGGTAAGCAGCCAGGGACTTGTAAAAATGTCAAAAATCTCCAAAAGCTGAGATGGATCACAAATAAATGGAAATGTTTATTCTGTTGTCCCTTATGCAATGCAAAATAACAAAGCCTTAATTGTACTTTATTAACCCACTGGAGGAAGAGACTAGAGAAGCATTATTGCTTGGAATTTTGCCAGGATAATTTAGGCTCCATGCAGATAGTGAATATAAGTGTCTGGAAAATGAAAAGGCCAAGATATTTGTCCTTTCGTTCCTACTTTACTATCATGCTGGTGTTTTGGAACTGCAGCCAACTCTTCAGTTATCACAGCTGAGAATTGCAATGTATCCCAGTACTTTCTGGCAACCTTAATTGCATCTTTATCCAGTTCCTTGGCATTCACTTCCCAGGCTGATTACCAGGGTTTCCAAGCTGACATTAGGATCTTTTCTTGAGTCTTTGTCATAAGCCTCCCATGTCGGTTACTGGGACCCAGAGAAGTTTGAAGGCATTTTCTTTGCAAACCACATTAACGAGCTTGTCAGTGTTGGCTGATCTTTTAATTGCTTCTACATAAGTCAGAGAAGGTAGTGTTTGCTTTACAAGAATTTCAAAGAGCTCAAGGGAATTAGGTATCTAACTCTCATCGACTTTAGGAGAAATGAGAGTGTAACTCTCTAATTTCCAAATCCACACTTGAAAATTTTTATCCAAGTAAATGGAGCAAGAGACAGGGGATTTAGCTCCCCAGAGTCTAATCCCAGCTATATTGCTTTTCCGTGCTTCAATCCTGCTGGCTGTAAAACAAGAATAGATGCAACATTTCCCTGACACAGAAGCTCCTTATGGTCTTTTTTTTTACAGGACCCTTGTATGTGATTGAGAAATCTTCATTGTAAAATTCCTCAGAGGAACTGTAAAAAGAAGGGTAACTTCTTGCTGCCAATGGAGCCAACATCAATAGCACAGAAGTAACAAAAAACCAAAACAAGTGTATTGTCTGTGCTCTTTCATTGTGTAGCACTCATTTTTCCTAATTTTCCTAATTCTACAAAATGCCAATAATACCACTGTGTGTGACACAGGTTCAACCTACATGTTAGGAACCATTTAACCCAACTGAGGCTTGCCAGTAAGTGATTATATTTAAGAGAAATCTAGTGCATCAGCCCTGCTGCAAGTATGCTCTGCTAAGCCTGCTTACAGCTGCCGAGTCCAGATCAATATATCCTAACAAAATCTGTTGATACTTAAAGATAGTCAGCAAAGTCAGAAAACCTACCAAGTGGTTCCTAAATAATCACAGAATCGTGGAAGGGACCTCTGGAGATCATCTAGTCCAACCCCCCCTGCCAAAGCAGGTTCCCTACACCAGGTTGCACAGGAAAGCATCCAGGCGGGGTCTGAACAACTCCAGGGATGGAGACTCCACAACCTCTCTGGGCAGCCTGTCCCAGTGCTCCATCACCCTCACAGGAAAGAAGTTTTTCCTTAAGTTTGTGTGGAACTTTTGATGTTCCAGTTTTTGCCCATTGCCCCTTGTCCTGTCACAGGGTACTACTGAAAAAAGCCCGGCCCCATCCATTCAGCCCCCACACTTCAGGTGTTTATAGACATTGATAAAATCCCCTCTCAGGCTTCTCTTCTCCAGGCTGAAGAGTCCCAGCTCTCTCAGCCTTTCCTCACACGGGAGATGCTCCAGGCCCCTCATCATCTTTGTGGCCCCTCCGCTGGACTCTCTCCAGAAGATCCTGTCTTTCTTAAACTGGGGAGCTCAGAACTGGATGCAGTACTCCAGATGTGGCCTCACCAGGGCAGAGTAAAGGGGGAGGAGAAACTCCCTTGACCTGCTGGCCACGCTCTTTTTAATGCAACCCAGGACACTGTTGGCCTTCCTGGACACAGGACACACTGCTGCCTCATGGCCAGCCTGCTGTCCACCAGCACACCCAGGTCCTGTTCCATGGAGCTCCTCTCCAGCAGGTCAGCCCCTGTATCCAACATGAAGTAAAAGCAACAGCAACTAGAAGAGTGTGATCTGAAGTGCAGACAGCCCAGGAAGTGTCATCACACTAATAAAGTAGTGATATTACAGAGGAAAGGGAGGTCTCTGCAGCACCCACCTGAATTCTCACCTGAAGATGTCATCCACCATGGCAGAGCCGGCTGAGCCCACCACTGCGGGCCACTCCTCTTGGCTACGTGACCTGGTCTTTGCTGGACTCTCTTGGCCCCGAGCAGAGCTGTCCCTCCTCACAGCCTGCCCCTGTGCCCAAGCTGCAGTCACTGCAGGGCTGTGAGGGCAGGTGCTTGGCACGGAGGCTGGCCTGGAGCTGCCCCTTGGGCTCCAGATCACACCTTTCCTCACAGCATGGACAGGCTGTGCAGCACCCTGCTGCCCTGGCAGCACAGCAGGACAGACATCCCATGGATATCTGTCTGTGCAGAACATTCCAATTACCTGCATTCATTCAGAGTGAAGGAGTAACTTCATGGCTAAGTTGCTCATTTACTTTGATATTCTAACATTTTTGCCAATGTCATTTTGATGAATTACTCAAATTTTTACAAAATTAGGTGTTGTTTCATTTTTTCCTTCCTAACAAATACCTAGAACAATGTTGCCTCTACCTTGCACACAAAAAATGAAGCCTGACGTTGCATCCTGCAAAGGAGATGCTGTGTCCAGCAGCAGACTTCTTCTTTTTGACCTTAGATGGAACAGAACAGGAGCTGGGATCCGTGAATAAAGCCAGTGTCTGATCCCAGCTACTGAGTGTGACCCAGCTACATGGTGTGGTTAGTGTGTCGCAATTAGGTCCCGTGCCACAGTAGTCTTCATGGAACAGGCAGAACCTTTACTTTTCTTTTGCTTACATAGACTTAGTCTAGACAAAAAATAGTTTGTGGTCTGAAAAATTTGTATGCAGTTGAGCAATGAATCTGTGTGCTAAAAAACACTTTGTGACCTTTGCAACTAACTAGATTTCTCTGCATCTGCTGTTGCTCATTGCTGCTATGATTTTATTTCCTGCTTTTAATGATGCTGTTTTTCTGACCTAACCTAATATAGCTCTCCTCGCTCCAAAAACCTTAGCCAGTCAATTTTGTCACATGATATCTAAAAAGAAAAAAGAAAAACTTTTGATCTGATTCTTAAGCCAAGATGAGCAATATTAAATTGTAGATTTCTAATAAAAATACATGATCAGCCTTTCCAACCTGAACAACCATTGTGTGTGGATACTCAACAGAGTGTCATGGAGGCTGGTCTTTGAAGAACATATCAAAAGTGCTAATACATTTGAAATCACTTCCCTAGAAGTTAACTCTACATCACTAATAACTTCACAGCTGCTGGACTGTTAGGCATTACAGTTCTACAGGGCAGAATTTAGGGTAGGATGTTGTGTTAATTTACAGAGGTTGAAAGACAATTCAACCTCTGTGAACCAGACCAGGCTCTAAATTTCTTTATGACAACATCTTGTAATGTTTAGGCTCTTACAGTTTGGAACTTAAATCACAGCAGAAGAAAAGGAGATTGAATGCAGTGGATTAGTAAAAGTTTTCTATTTAAAACAAGAATTCTTCTAGATTGTGTCTGTTTTCTTTTTCTAAATGAAGATTTAAGAAGTGAAGTAATACATTTTTCTCTTCATTCATTTACCCCAATGTCATTTAGGTTCATTATATCCTAATAAAGTTGCAATTTATAGATATGTTTAATTAGCATTAGATTTGTTTTCCACATAGCAAGCAAAATTTGCACAGATTTATGACCTATTTTTCATGCAATTGGTTCCTAAACTGGCAAATTTTATGGCACAATAAAAAAGATATTTGATATTGGCATTAGGCTACACAATACAAAAGAAATTAAGCTAGTGTGATATATGGCATCTGTGATTAGCTAAGAAAATGTTTTTTGCCAGACCCACCCAAAGCAATATAAAAAGTACACACCCTGCAATGTTTAAATTCCCAGTTATGTGCCTGGGTAAAGAAGACAGAATGTATAATTTAAATCTGGGGATAACATCAGTAGACTGCTTCCATATGACAGAAATGATCCAACTAGACCATGCAGTTTCTCTTCCCCACTCTCATTTTCCTTTGGGCATTTGCCATGAGATGACACTGCAAGGCTTAGGTTGTTAAGTTACTTTAACAATAAACTTATGGCAAGCTTCCTAGTGTTGTATGGGTACCTGGTCAAGAAAAGGCCTACAGAAAATATTATGACATGCATTAAGTGAAGAATCTTTGAAGGCTTTTCAGGAAGGAATCACATTCCCTTCTCTTGACCATTTTATCCATCCTATAGTACAATGAACCTGGGGGATACTGGCATCAGTCTCTGACTAGAGGAGGTTCAGCCCACACACAGTAAGGTTACACTCTACAGAAGCTTTCCTTAGCACCTATATCTGACGTAGGAATTACTGTTTTCACAAGGATGTCTGGAATAACAGTCTCAGTTTCAGAAGAGGCATTTAGGTGTCTTCCCAGTGTGTCAAAGCCTCCATATCCAGCTGCTTGGCCATGGACTTGAGGGGCTGCCAATGGACATTCCCATGTTGGAGGGAAAGATGACAAGAAAATCTCTTTCCTGCTCACCTGCCTTTCCGTTCCCATCTGTGCAACTCACCAAGGACCACCTAATAAAAATCACTAAAACCCCAAAGCTTATGCCATTGTTTGGGACTGAAGACTGGAAAATCGAATCTTTTCCTCAAACAATCATTAGTGCTTGATTTCCTCTTTTCTGAAACCACTTACCTTTGCTGAAGGCTCCCCAGAACCTTTCTAACAGGTTGCAGTTGACATAACTTGCCATCAGCAATCAGCCTGCTATAGGTCAGCACACACAGAGATTTTGTACACAGCCTTTCCAAACCAGTTACTTTCCACCTTGCTTAGACATTTGAGACTGCTGAAATATGGTGAAAGACAATCCTAGAGCCAGTCATTTTAAACAACTTCCAAAAACACTGCGTGAACAAAATGAATCATTATCAAAAATGAGCCTCCCACTTCTAAATCCCTCACTCATGCTTAACCAAAACTGTACAAAAAATCTAGGTTACTGAAGTTATTTCAGACAGGCACTGTGCCAAGAGATGCAGTCACATGTCATTGAAGCCAAGCTTCTTGCATATTTTAATTCTGGTGTCACTGGAATAGTTTCCATGCAAATACATTTACCAGAGATCACCTCACTCCTTTCCTCCTATCGCTCCCTTTTCCTGCCTCCCACAACAAACACTTTTCAAGAATCCAAGCTGAATGGAATTTTGTTTCTGACTTTCTCTTAGTAAGATCCCAAAGTAATTGTTTTCCATTTTCCTTGCTGATGATCGTGAGTTAATATAGGAGATCCAGAAAGATAACTTCAGCTGGGGCTATACTAGTAGGCACTAAGAAAGATATTTCTATGGAAACAGTTGTTCAGAGAAAAGCTGCATGATTAATTAAGGAGTTAGACCATTTGTGAAGAAAAATGCAGAACAAAACACAGGCAACACATTAAGACAGAGTAAAAAGAGATGAATATTAGAGGTAGTGGGGAAGGATTGTCAGTTACAAGGAAGAAAATTAATAAGCTCAATAGAAAAGGATTTAAAAAAGGAAATAATCAGATAAAATTAAGAAAAAAAACAGGTTAATTAATGCAAAAACTTCCTGACAAGGAAATCCATTGATTGAAAAGTATTTTCCCAAGGACAAAGACTGAAACTTTATCATTTATGACACAAGACAGATTAGACAAACTGCTAGTATGTGTACTTCAGGGAGCAAAGATGTATGAGCAAAAACCTGGACTGCATGACTATTTTTCTTCTCCTGTGACAAGAGTAAGCTGAATAAAGTCTTTAATCTTGCTTAAAAAGGGGAAAATAATATTGTTAAAAATAGATTCCTGGATACACTAAAGTGATGTTGAGACAAAGACAAAACATTAACCTGTCATATTATAAAAGTAGCATCTAGTTATCATTCTGGCCTTTCAGAAAGCATCTGTGAGAATAGGAGTATGAGAAAATAAGCACATTCAAAGCCCCCTCTGAAATTAACAGTAGATTTTTCCCCTGAAAATCAAGACAAAATAGTGTGACTCCAAGTCAGTCAAAAGGCTGTTGGACTACAGCAAACAAAGCTTCATGGCCCAGGCTGCAGACATTTAAAACCACTCAGAACTGATTTTTACAGTCTTCACCATCAAAATCTTAAAACAAGATTAAAATATTTTAAATAGTGTTCATAGTATTTTCTCCATCTCCCAATGAACTTCACTTGGCTGCTTTCACTGGGACCTTTCAGTGAAACCTGCAGCAGATAAAGCTCTCATATTTCCAAGCTCACCTGGGAAACACAGACCTGAAATCTAGACATATTCCTTCTATGGATTTTGGTCCATGACAAGGTCAAGTAGTCATGACTTCTCATTTTTGTGTCTTCCTTTCCAAACTCAACCTTCAACAATTAGATCACAACAACCCAAATTAGATCACAACAACCCACGATGGTAGGAAATATACCCCTTACATTTTCTAGAAATTTCTGCAAAATAAAAACCAGAGAGAATTCCGCTTCTAACACCAGATACCAGAACTAAGAGTAAAACACAAACTCCTTTTTTAAAGGGAAGGATAAAGCATCCTTGTTATTCATGTGTCCCTTAGAAGACATCTGTCCTTTCATATGGCTGTTTACCTGCTGCTACAACAATCCAAACTACTCTATGTATGGCTGTTTACCTGCTGCTACAACAATCCAAACTATGTTGTTATGAAATATCGTGGAATTGCTGATCCTGGAAAACAGCATGGAGTGTTGCCTTGTCCACCAAGTGACAATGACTTGATTTGATCTTCACTCCTTCTTCAAATACCTGTGCCCCAATTTCCATTTAAATTGTGCAATCTGCCTCTCATTAGAGCAGGTCAAATCTCAAGCTGGAACTTTTAGCTTTTGTCATCTGTTGTTAGAAGTCAATCATTTTTAAAGAGGAAAACACTATGCAATCACAATGAATTCCTGAGATTCTCTCAAGGAACTTTTATGGTTAGACAAAACAAATTGAAGAACTCTTCCAGAACTAGTGAAGTTCCTAAAATGTGGGTGAAAGAATGTAGCAACAAAGGGCATAACATCTTGTTTCATAGATTCATCAAGAATGTTTTACTTGAAAAACTAGTGGGCTCATGGAGCTCCCTGAGCAGTCTCCCCTCCAGGGATGTATATCCATGTCAAACCTTCCTGCCTGGGAGCAGTGCACAGAAGAGTTTAACTGCCTGGTGCAGAAAACAGGGTGACCAGAGTAAAATTACAGCTCTGACCTCCTGCCAACTGAGAAAAATGAGCAAACACTTTGATTTTGTCAATCACTTCTCTTTTTCTCCTATCTCAAGAGCCAATCACAAAGGCAAAGGTGACACTAAAAGCGAAGCCACCAACACTTCTGAAGTGTCTACATCAAAGCATTAACACCACAGAGTATTGGCCCAGATGCTTGAGGAACACAACTCCACAAAATCTGTCTTCGCAGACAGAAGTCTTGGAGGAAGGAAAGCACTTAACTACCTGGTAACTCAATCTGGAAGGCTTCCTTCCTGTTCTTTCTACCAAAGTGTAGTCAATGATTTGGATAAATAGAATTGGTTTCAAAGAATACTGAATTCAAATTAAAAACTTCTAGTTGTTGAAATGTTAAAAAATCATTTTTCATAGGTTGCAAAAAAATATGGTTGTTGCTTGTAACTTCTTACTTTTCCTACTTACAGTGAAGTGTCCTCTCTGACAGGTTTTGCCATCTCTGCTATTAAAGTGCATCTCTAGAATCATAAGAATACTTGTGCTTGGTTTATTTACATTCCAGCTAGAGGAGGCCCTGTATAGTGGAATGAATAAGCTGCTGAAATGGTCCTGAGGAAGCTTTTAGATCACACCTATTTATATTTGGACCCAAGATATTTGGAAATAGATGAGTCTTAACTCTTTTTGCATGCACCACACATGGGCCCTTACAGACTCACTGTCATTAATGCTTGTTTTTTATTCAAAGCAATATTATTTCACAAATAATGACAAAATGCTTTTCCCAGCAAAGCAATCAGGCTGGGATCTGCCACTCTCCAGAGCAAATTTTTGAAGCCATAACATGTTTCCTAGAAGGGAACCCTAGAGAGGTTTCATGTGAGAAACAAATCCAAAGAGCAAGCTACAGGATATTCTTGGAGATGTGCGCCAGGTCCTGTTCAGGCACAAGCAAACACAGTGTCCTGCCTTGGACAGTGGTGATCATCACCGAAGACATTAGATAAAACAGGAAAGCCAGATAATTGCACAGGAGGAAATAAAATGTCATGAAGATACTCTACTTAAATGAGTGGAATTATACGGAAAAGTATCTTCTTTCAACTCTTCCCATACAAGAAGCCAACCGATTGTAATTAGCATTGATTCACAAAGCCTTCTTTCACAAGCCCTCTGCCCACCACTAACCACCTCCTTGGACACAACATCTTCTTTGAGTGGGTTAGCCCAGTGGGACTCTGACATGGAAGTGGTGACGAGTGATTTGCCAGATATGGCATGCCAGTTCCCAACAGACTTGGGTATTGTTGTATTTCCCTAGCACGACTGCTCAGGTTTTCAATATAATGCCGCACTCCTTATGAAAATTGGTTGTGCTGGTTATGAATTTGAGTTCACCAGACACAACTTCAAAGAAAAAGAGAGGAAGAAAATCCAGCAGCAAGTGGTCATTCCTGCCCAGATTATGAAATTCACTTTGATTATCTAATATACACACATTGGTATAAATGGCACTTACGTGAGGGGGAGGGATAATAAAAAAATCCGAGCCTCTGGTGAACTAGATGGAGTTCATCACAGCACTCATCTGCCACTGTTCAACATTTACATTTTACGCGGAGGAAGAAGTTAGGGAGAGAAACAGCTCACATTTTCTCAACTCTGAGATGCTGTCTATAGCCTGCAATGTCCCATGTCTTCTGAAGTGATTCTGAAATCTATCCACCTTTTCTCAGGGACACCCAACCAACAGCACTTTTTGTGACTCAAAGTGACGCTCAGTTCAGCAGCACATAAAGTGAACAAACTCACCAGGACATTTTCAGCTATTTAAATAAATAAAACCAGACTGCCCACTCTATGTCCTACCAGCATGCCTCCAAAATGGCCAGACTTAAGCATGAATGGATGATCCATTCTAGAAATGACACTTTGATACTTGGGAAATTAAACTTTTTGTATAAAATAACTAACAAGAATCACATCTAGACCACTGTGTCCCTCTGACATAGACCAGGCCTGAAGGTGTAAAGCTGCTCAAAATTCCCTTCTAAGCTGTTCCTTTCCCGACCCAGAGGCAGAGCGAGCTCTGTGCCTCCAGCACTGAGGCAGCAGAGCCTGTGCGCAGACACTAACCCTTCGGACAGCAACACGGCTGCTGCACCAGGGTTTGGGCTTGGATTGGAGGGAAACAGTGCCACAGGTGAAACTTCCTCAAGACATTACAGCATGCCACCATCCCTCATTAAGCAGGTGAAGTAATGTACAGACTGACAGACAGACAAGCCTTCCCTCTGGAGTTCAGACATTGCTGTGAACCAAGACGGAGCTAAACAGGACCTGTGTCCAAACTCTGGATCCTCTTTCAGTCATCATTCTTGAAAAACAGCTGTTTCTTGCCTGACCAGAAAAGAAGAATAGTACCTTGTGCTTATTTTTCTACCTATCTCATAAATAAGAATATCTAGGATATTCTATCTATCTTGCATCTATTATATCTAATTTGTTGAACAAAGCAGCTGTACAAAGGATTCCTCAAAGATCCAGTGGATGCTCATTTCAGCAACAAATCAAAGCTGGACAGGTCATTTTTTTGCAAATCAGTCAAAGCCAGTACCTTCTAATTTTAGCAGATTGATTTTATGCATGAAAAGAGAGTTGCTGGTTTCTAACAATATGTCTTAACAGCTCAGGAAGCAGCAATGGTCATACTAGATCAGAAACAATCCCAAGCTTATCTGTACATGCAGTCAGATCTGCTTGATTGGAAATCTCCTGCAAACAGGTTTGCTTGTGAGTTTTTCCAATAATTTCTTGCTTTTGAGCTAAATAAATGTCACAGAATTAAAAAGGCATGTGAATTTCAGTATTTTGGAACTAGTGGTTCAATATTTAACCATCAATGAGGTATTGCCATCAATGTGAGCAATGTGATGCAAAGAAACATGTAGTATTTTATTACAGGACAGCTAGGTACAATAGCTCACATGAATAAGAAGCACTAGAATGTATAAACTTTGGAAATTTTGATAATCTATTGGTGAAACTGCTTATTAGTATAGTAAAATCTGAAAGGTAATGATGTTTTGATAGAATACTGATTAAACAGATTTAACAAATACTTGCTTGAATTCTCCACAGTAGCTCAGCTTGACCAAATTCACATCCTTGTTTTATTATTTGCAAGCATTTTTTTGTTCAGATGAATAACTGGGGACCAAGAGAACTTACCTACAGCTACCAAATCTGTTGTTTGGTTTGAACAATTCATATCACAGCAACTTTGATCAGTTGGCATTCTCCCCATAGGCTGGAACTATTTTCAAAGATATTTGATGAGTGTTTACCAATCTATTTCCAGGAATGTGTCAACAAGGGAGAAAGGAAAAAGTGTGGTGGTTAATTTGAGCCAAATCTATATAGATTATGGACTGATTTTATGATATAAGTTGCTATTTTTCTGGCTCAAGTTTATCATCAACAGATAATTCTTTGAAATCTTTGAGATCTTTCAAAAAATCTCTGCAATCCTTTTCCTGTTGTGTTTTCAGGGTTTTTTTGCTATGCACTTTTTTCTATGACATATGCTTAAACCTTTAATTTGAATCACTAATGTTAGGCTTATAGAAAAGTTCTGAAAATGCAATTGACATTTAGGAGAAACAATAGCCAAAAGATTTCAATAAATAGCCTCAATAAATTCCATAAGTAGATGTAGCATTTTAATCTGAAATGCAGAATAGTTTGTATTTGGACCTCAGACAAGATGAGACTCATTTTGGCTTTTCACTTTGGCAGTCTAAATGAGAAGAAGATGTCAAAGAGAACAAGAATAAAGCAAAGGGTGGAAGGGGGAGGGAAGAGACTACAGATCAGAATCTGGAAAGTAAAGTGTAGGTTGCAGTAGTAACTTTTAAATCCATTTTGAAAATGTACAAAACGTACCATCTAGATAGGTAACTACAGAGGATCTCTGGCTGCAGCCATTATATGGATTGAGACAAGAGCCAAGAAACAGGTCAATATTCTGAATGCTTTAAAAATAATTTCCTTTGCAGCAATTCTAAGAAGTGGAAAAACCTTGGAAAGATGACAGTGGGGCTCTAATCATGTATCTCACTTCTACATTAGGTCTAGAATTGGCATCAAATCATTTGAAAAGCAACATAAAACTAAATTCAAATGTTATCATGGGCTCAGCCTCTTTAACAGAATATAATGTATCTGAGCAATGCCTGGTAGTTTATTTTAATCTCGACATGGCAATTGTTTATTGAAAAAGGGGAATACACTTCATATATGAAAACAGCTTTTAAAACATTTTATTTATAAATATTTTAAAGCTCATTCATTTTTTTTTTAAATATTTAATATAATGAATAGCTAATGTCCAGCACTCACCTCTAGCACAGGAATCCCACTTTCTCTCTGTCCAGCACCCACCTGTCCTGACCTAAAATGCTTCATCTGATAACATTGAGAAGAAACTGCCAAACGGCCTTAATCAGCTTGGATTTCAAATTAATTCCCTTGAGCTTTCTAAAATTTAATTTCTTAAAAATGCAGGTGGGCACCAAGCAAGGGAAATATTAAAAGAGCTTGAATATCTCAAAACTGGGGCAGAGATGCCTGGTAGCCCTGCACAGTTTGCCTGTCCTCCAGGCCCCAGGGAGCATTTCTGCTTGCAGAACCATGGTCCCCAGCTCCCCAGCACCAGGATGTGCCCAAACCCTGGCAGCTGTTCCAGCCGCGGAGCGGCCGCAGGGCGGCTGAGCACCCCTGCAGCCCAGCTTGAGCCCAGCCGTGCCTGCTCAGCACCACCGAGATCCCTCGCCTCGGGCCCCACGTGTGCTGGGGCTTTCTGACCAGGGACTAGCTCTGCTCTGTGCTTTATGGATGCAGCATGTCTCTCATCAGAGTTTAAGTTGTGTACATAACTCATGCTGACCTCTTCCTTCTTCACCAAAGCACTCGTCTGGGCCAGAGATCTGTCGGGCGTCACAAGGCTGCTTATTTGACGCACTCTTTTTAAATAACTCACAAATATTTAAACAACATTTCTAGCAGAGTTACATGTTTAGAAGACATGGAGAAATGTCAAGAGTACCCAAGCTGGTGGGCCCAAGGCGAGTGCAGCACTGCAGCAGCCCGTGACTCCCACCAGTTGATGCAAAGCTCCTGGTAAGCACCTCAAAGGCTCTCAGCGCCCCAGCAAAAGGTCCTTTGTGAGACAAGCCAGGCACTCACAGTGCAACTGTCTGCAACACCAAGCCTTAGTATTGGTTTAGTCATGATTTGCATTTTAGGGGATAACAAAGAGCCCAAAGTCATTAGCAAAGACATCAACACCCAATTTTCGTTCTGTGATCTCGTTCAGGTATTTCAACCTATCACAGTTCCTCTCCTAGAGGAACTGAAGGCACCCATTCTGTCTGACATACCTTTGCTGGTTCTAAGAAAGGCTCTAAGCCTAGGTCTGAAGACTAACTGAGCCAATGGTCCTCTCGCACAGCACCATGAAGATAAAAGACCAGTTGGACTTTAATTCTAATTTAATATACATTTAAGATACATGGCTGTATCTTTCATAACATCTCTAGTTGACCACGAGGTCTCCACTATCAGGTGATGAGGTGATAGATATAAAAGGCACCCACTATCCAGGCACTACTGTAAATCAATTTTATAACCTGCTTATGTTTTGGAAACAGCAAGGTCAGTAAAGTTTGCTTTTAAGACCTTAGAGCCTTTGGGTTGGTTATTGAACTACTTTGCTACAATAGACTTTCAAACCTCAAAAGAAGAGTATTTCACACATGTTGAATTTGAAGGAGATTGCTGGTAAGATGTTAAAAAACAACATACTGGCACTAAACTACCCAAACCACTAAAATCCATTAATAAATTCACTTCAGATCAAAATACCTTGATTTGCTTTAGCTCACATATTTCAGCAGTACCTAGTCCTTGCCTAAGACTGAAGTAAATCTTGGTGCCAACCTGCTTATGATGGTAGGCTGTGTATGCTCTTGTTTGTACCCAGGCATAACACAACTCCTAGCTTATTGAGCCAAACAATTTTTCCTTAGATGGTTTGGCTGTGTAGGCTACTATAGGATGTGGAGTCATCAGGTCTCAATAGTATGTGTTGTCCTGAGAGAGGGCTGGCAAGAAGTGTGAAGCAGACTTCAGTTCTTCACCTTCTTTTTTAATCACTGGGGTAGATGATGGTGGCTAAGTCAGAAGAGTAGAAAATACTCAAGCTCTTTCCTGTTCTTGACAAATATCCACTAAATTACTTGAGCCAAATGCCATAGGCTGGTGCAGAGTAAGATTTGGAAGGTATAAGGTACATGTTAGCTACCTAGGTGAGGTAACAAGTCAAGTATGCTTTCCATATGTAAAAGGTGTTAGAAGGTTGAAGA
The DNA here is from genome assembly GCA_907165065.1 of Caprimulgus europaeus. Next base: position 34,524,608 of record OU015531.1, on the reverse strand, counting down.
AAAATGTACATTATCCTGTCAATACCAGGATGTCAGCATATGCAATTACCTTGTAAGCTGTGCCCTGCAGAAGAGCTCAGCTTCTCACTTTCTACAAAACATCTTGACCTAATATTTTGGATAATGCAAGCCTTTTACATATTTCTCAGTAAGATCTAGATGTCTTGCAGAGAAGATACCAACTCTATGTCTGCCACTGGCAATGAAGTAAAAGGATTCAGGCTGCCTGATTCCAAATGCCCTTTCCAACACATTGCCCCTATGTTTAAAGTAGGAACCTAGATTTCAGCCAAGCTCAGTTGTCAGATGTGTAAACCTGTCAAGAATGAATAGATAGGTAATTGTATACTACAGTTCATTTGTTGATAAAAGTTTAGGGACATTCACCTTTGCCTAAAAAGCACTGCCACGTATTTCAGTGACAGGAGGATTTGTCTTGTCTCCCCACATTTAAGAATAGCTATTTCTGTTGGGTTCCAGCTGGACTCAGGGAATGCTCTGCAGTTTCTAGCTGCAGCATTCAGATAGTCCTTACCTCTGATAACACAGAGCGAGGGAGTGTCTGGGCTGATAGGACCTGATGGGTTGGTTTACATCAGTATCACTTACTCAACTTCACTATAACTTTTTGCAGTTCTTGTAAAGAAGAGAGTATAGAAATTCAAAGTGTTCATACATCCCCTCTTTTCTCCTCTCCAGAAATGCCCCTCTTCATCTTTAAGAAGCAGAAACAGCAAAAGAAAAAAAAAATGGGCACGGATCCCTTGCAACATCAAGCCAGCATAAGCAGTGACAGCACCCACATGAAATATTTTACCATTAATGGCTCCAATAGAAAGCTTTCTGGATGATCTATGGAAGCCCTGCAATCAGAAATAGTCTAAGCTTTACTCAGCCCCATTCAAATTGATGGTTCTCTGATGAGAGGGGAGTTGCCCTCACCATTAAATTCAGAAATCCATTTAAGTCCTTTTAATGTTATTTGAATGATCACTTCTGAAAGGTTATAAAAATGCAGCTAAGCCATATTTGTTTTTTCTGCAATGTTTAGAAAGTGCAAACACTTAAATCATCAACCAAGTGCATATCATTCATATTCCCCATACCTTTTAAAAGCATACTTAGCATACCACTGAGCAAGATTAGTCTGCTGACAGAAATCAAGTGTCTGGATTAATTTAAAGGAGTGCATTTCACAATCCATCATTCCAGAATAGGAGAACAAGGAACTGCTCAGTTAAATTAAATGGTGAGTTACTCTGGAACAAATTAAAGGAAATTCATCTCTGCACTGTGTCTAGTCCAGACATGTAATTCAGGGTTGATGCTATTAAAATCCAAGCAGTCTAGCTGGATTTCATAAAGACTGAATCATTTTACAACCAATATTTATGTATTTACACTCCTGCACAACATGAGAAGTAACAGGATTTGTGCCTTGTAACACGAGCTGGCAGTCTTCAAGGACTTTTGTGAGAACAGGTGTGGGAAACCAGCCTGGGAATGGTGGGCCAGGAGCAAAATGCTCCTGAGCCAAGTGGAGAGCAAATACAGGGGCTGCTCGCTGCTCCTGCTGCACAGCGTTGGAAATGGCAGCAGAGACTTCTTACAACAGGTTCTTTTTCTGGGACACTTCGGTGGCCGTCACCGTCTGGATCTGGTCCATGTCTGTCAGCTAAAAGGCTCTCCATTAGATTCTACCCAGTCCATGTCCAGATGGTTCAGTGGGGGCATTCTGGACTGAAGGGTTTTTTCTTCTGAAAAAAGGTTTTACTTGGTAACCCAGGGCCCACATGCAGAGACAATCAGGCTCTACATACGATCTACAGAGAAGACTTTACGAACAATGGAAGAAATGAAGAAACTTAATAGAAGAGTGTAATAAGGAATCTATGTAAAATTCCTTGTTGTACCACTTAGCTCTGGTTTTGCAGATATTACCCATAGCCTAAATTTCTCAGTGTATTTTTAACCTTTTCCTTTTCACCTTTTTTTTTTAATCTTTAAGTAATCATTTTCTATCCACCCTCTCTTTCATTTCCACTTTAAATTTTCAACTTTTTCTCCCTGTACCTGTATAGATATATTTAATCAAACCTTCTCATAGCAGAAGCAGTACTTTGAGAAAGAATGTTCCAATGAGATGCAAGCTCCTTTATAACCATTTATTCTTCAAAAGTAAATAAGAATGTTATCCTCATAGTGCTATAGCTGACAACATTCCAGGCAAAACATCAGCGTATTTCATTTACATTCATTTCCCTAACTAGGTCTCATTTAGGCAGTGAACAGCAGAGGCATAACAGTACGACTGGTCATGCAGAAATGCAAACTGGCTCTCCACAACTGAAGACCTTGAAACGTTGGGAAAGAAATGCTTTAAAACAGAGAGGAGCTTAGCACCTTCCAGAAACCACAGGCACTGGTGACCAGGACATGCCTGGCATGACGGGATTCCTGGTTTCCACAGGGCTTTGGCACACTTGCAGGGCAGTGTTGTCCATCGGCGGGTGGGGTACAAGCACTGCCTCTCTTCCCAGCAGTGCAATGGGACCCCACTGCCCTGTCAGCAAACTCCCCTTGGCACCCAGGTCCCTTCCCACCAGGGGCTGTGGCCATGTTCCCTAGGGAGGAGGCCTCCCTTTTTCCCATCTGCTCTGCTCTCTTGCTTCCTTCGTCTCGCCAGGCAAGGCCAAGAAGCAATAGGGAAAGCAAGCAAGAAAATAACATCTCTCTCACACACATACCTCCTGGTGCAAAGGAAATGTCTTGCAGTCCCATGCCTTCCATGTCAGCCTGCGGGCAGAGTGGCTGTGGCCGGTGGAGGAGCCTGCGAAGGAGCGAGAACATGCACGTCTACCCATCAGTGAACCTTAGAGGTACAATGGGAGAGCAAGGCTTCAGCCAGCTTGGAGCATTAGAGAAACTGTCAGAGCATAAAGCTTCCTTTTTCCAGGTGGGGCGGCCACTGGAAGGACAGTGAAGCTGCCTTTTGGACTGGCAAATGGACAAGTCTGCAGAAACAGCCAGAGATTAAGTGACTTGCTCAAAGGAAACCTGCAAGAGAGCCAGCAGCACTGCTCTGGCTTCACTCCCTGCAGACTGAGGTTGCACAACTTTTCTCCATAGAAATGTGTGCTTACAGGCTGGTGTGCTTTTGAGAGGCTGTGTCTCTGAGCTGAGAAGTCAGGTGGTGAGTCAGTCCTCCTACAACCTTGCAAGCATGAAGTAAAAGTCATGAGCTATTACCTGAAGCTTGTCCAGGGGCTGCAGTTAGCAAACAATGCCAGGTGGATTTCATACTTGGTGGCAACAGCTTATTCCTCTATCTGCTTCCAATCTGATGCATTTAGGCGTATCTCATAAATCTCATACACTAATCAGCTTGAGAGCTCATGTTTCGGTAAATTCTGATTTCCAAAGCAGTGTGCTTCACCATAGCGAAAGAGGCATCTCAGTTCTCCAGCTCCTGTCTATGTACTGCAAAAGGACCAAAGCGACCAAAGCATGGAGGGGAAGGCATCGCTCTGAAGAGCTCTGCTGAATCGGAGAAGGCAGAGCGGGAGAGGAGATAGGCTGCCATTGCACCAGGTCGCGCAACACGTGAATGAGCAATGCTGAGCACAAAACCTCCTTATAAACCTCACCTTTTAGGGCCAGCTTGCTGCCACACACTGGCTTTTCTGAAATCAGCATGGGATATAATTTCCATTATCTTGGTGGGATTAATCCTTCTTATTGTAAATGGGAGCTTCTGTGGAAATACCAACTATTTGTTTTATACGTTTGGCAAAACACCTTTTCCTTTTATTGTCTTGGCCAAAATCAGCCCAATTTTTCAGGTTGATTGGGCATTTGGCAGTAATGCACCTAAATGGCTTTCTACTGCTGTATGATAACTGGGCATTGGCACAGGAAGATTTATAGCAACAGGCCCCAGGTAAGGATGCTCCATTTTCCTGCAGACTGATTAGTACTGTCTATTCCAGTGATTTAAGTGTTTTTTTCAAAGAACACATTTGAGGAGCTGAAATGGATACATATTGTCAGCTTCTGGCAGTTTGAGTGCAAACAGCTGCCCTGAAAGCTCTGTGCACCACAAAGAGATGAGCCTCTATGAAAGCTAGTCAATCAAAGAAGATAAATCTTTGTGTCAGCTCCAATTATTGAGAAACCCCAGTTAACTCAGGGAATCATAGACATTAGACTGTTTTTAAATGCCCATGTGGTTGGGACTACACCATTGCTCTTGGGAGGCAATTTCACTGTCTGACAGATCAAGAGGCTTTTCTCAGCTAGTTAATTCCAATTAAGTTTTTTCCTCTCAATTTCATCCTACTATCCATTATCCCCAGTCAGCTACCCTTAGCAATTCCTTTCCTGCCATGCTGCTCGTACTAGAACTCCCAGAAACTGTGACATTATTACAAGTACCTGGTGATGACACCCATGAGACCTTCTAACGCTACAGCCTCAGAGCAAAGATGGTTTCTGTCTTAAAGAGCTTCTTCTAGCTGCTAAGGCCTTTAAATAAAGCTATACACTTTAATTTAGGTATACCAGTAACCTCCCTTCCTTGTGTGTTGCCTCTTTTGTCCTCTGATAAGCCTTGTTTTTTCTGGCTACCTTGACCTTGGGTACACCATGTAAAGATGAGTTTAGATGGTGTAACACCAGAAAAGAACTGCTGCAGAATTATCTCCTGATATTTTTCTAGAAGTCTACAAGCACCTGTGTCTTGGTGTAAGTATAGAAAACATAATATTAAAGATTATCTTTTTCTGTCATACTACTGTGTCACGAACTTTACATAAAAGAAAGATTACAGGGATTCCATTAAATCATTCATTTCCTTGCCCCCCCAAAAGTCAATGGGAATGGCTGCACACTGCTAAGTGGATGGAATTCATTGGTGTCTTATCTAGGGCCTTAAAACGGGCTGGCCACACCACTCCCCAGCTCTTCTTCCCTTAACCGCACTGCCCTTTCTCTCTCACGCTCAGGAAGACAAATGGAATTAAACTATCTGTAAACATATTCCTCCAGCTCAGGAAGGTCAAGGGGTTTTGCAAGTTTATTTCAAGAAACAAGAGGAATTCAGTCCTTTTGTCAAGACAGCAGTGAGTATCAAAGGGTGGCATACTCCTCTGAGGAAGCAGATCCCTTTACCAGAGGGCGGGTGGAGGAAGCTGGGGGAAACTGGGCTTGAGGACAATGCGGGGTAGGAGCACCCCTTCTGCTGGGGCAATGACCAGCAGGAACCCAAGGATCTCAGCTCCCTGGCTGGAGGGTTGTGCTTGTTGTCTACTCAGGACAACACAGGATTGTGTCAACCAACCTGGCATGTAGAAATAACTAGTTTTCACCCTGGCTCTCAGAATCTGAGTAGGAGCCACTGTTGTCATGCCAGTCTTCATTGCATGCTCCCTCAGGGTCCTTGCTATGGCTTAAAGCTCAGCTAAGCAGCAGAGTCTAAAAGGATCAATGCAGTAAGCACTAACTGTAAGAAATGTAAAGAAAGATGTCTCCACATGAGAACCAGTGTTAGGGCATGCCACAACTCGTGAAGATCACCCTATGTTCAAGTGAGTACAGCCTCCCCTAATACACCACAAACTTGAGCAGTTACTCTTTGTAACATGGATTTTTCTAGGCACGAGGTGAAGCCAGCATATATGAATGACTGGGCTGTACTGCAGGGCCTGATCACTTTATGGTTTTCTATGTAGAGTTTTTATTATTTTGTTTTTTGGGGGGGTTTTTTGCATCAAAACAGATTTAAGAGATTACTTTTCAAAAGCAGAGTAAGGCTTGCCCAGACTCTAGAAAATGGTCAAGAGTGTTGGATCAGAAAAATCTCTGAAAATGGATGTTTCCTCTGACTGCACCTAGGGGAAAGCCTGGTGAGCTGCCAAAAGAGCAGCCCCCTAAGGCCAGATTCATGTCATTGATAGCATGGTGCATCCTGGCCCTGGTATGCCAGGAAGCTCACAGGGTGGCAGGGAGAAGGCAGCCTGGCCTCTTCAGCCTGGCCACCCTTTGACCCAGAATGTGGACCTCATAGAAGCCCCCCCCCCACCCAAAACTCTTTCCTGCTGCCAGTCTTCTAAACCAGCTAGTCCTCTTTAAAGTGCATTTTTATCATCTTCACTTAACCATCAGTAGAATTTTTAATTGGTAACTGTATGATAATACTTCATCTCCATCATGCTCCCTCCACATCTTAAATATTCACTAGTCTTCCTTGACTCATGAGGGCATGGGCTTGGAGAAAGGAGTTAATATAAGAAGTGTGCTACTCATTATCTGCAAAAAGAACATCTACTTTAGCCATTCAAAATACATCATCAGTTCAGCAGCAGAATAAGCTGATTATGAAACCTGTGGGTATTTTCTCTGGCAGGACAGACAGACATACTACTAAGAAAAAGTAAACTGGAAGAATGACAGAATTATCAGTTTATTACCAAATAGCTGCTCTTGGCTAGAACCCCCATGGTGGGTACAACAGAATGTACTAAGCCAAATTCAGCCTGTGTCACACCAGCTCAAGTCCAGAGGAACTGCCCTGAGGTCATCTGAAGTCACATTCACAGAACTGGGCAGAAATCCTGCATAGATTTACACCCCTGATTATAGCACATGCTGTCCTGCTGAGATCCCAGGGATAAAGTGTGTGCATGGTCAAGTCAAGGTTTGAGCTCTAACCTAGATTTACACTACTGCAAAGGAAAGCACTACCAGCCCAGTATTTACATTATTCAGGCCAAGGAAAAAATGTAGTGGCAGCTGTGAACAGTCTGAAAATCAAAACCCTGACGGGAGGACCTTCACACAGAGGCTTGGGTTGTTGTTGCAGCTGATTCTCTGCATCCCCTTTATCATTGTTTTTTCTTTCAGAGATGTTTGACCTTAAATGCATAAGGATTACATGGGTCAGGAGGAGTGTTTATTATGTACAAGCTGGTTTTTTTTCATGTTAGTAAAATCGTTTTGTAAAAGTTGGCAGAAATCCTTGTTACAGCTAAATTTCAGACCCATGGGTGATCTGGATTTTGACATTATTTATGTTTCAGTATAAAAAAAGCAATGCAAAGGAAGCAAATTCAGACAAGATAATCAGAACATAGCTGAGGTCTGGTAGCTTTACTTTTTTAAACCATTCAAGTCTATCACTGTCCTTGTCTTTACTAATGTCATATAACTATTTCAGTGGTTTGAAGGCTTCCTATGTAGAAGCTGGAGTATTTGTAGAAAGTACACATCACACTTATTTCTATGTTTTTTCACAGGCAAGGAGCTTGAAGCACTTTACAGACTCAAAGAACAAACTTACACAGCAGAGCTTCTATTTACAGATGTGCCGACACCAGATGCTCACAACATTAATGCACTAATAGCTGTGCAGAGATTTTGCAGTTTTAATCCTTTGCAATACAGGAACGGAGAGGAACACTGAGTGGGGATGAAATCCTGCTGCTGCTGTCACTGGGGCTCCACTCTAAGCTCCTGTCCCCCAGCCCATGGCTTTTCACTGGGTTGGGATGACGAGCAGCCAGACCCTGCAAGCCCCACTCACTCACTCTATGTGGTACGTGGTTTTTCAGCAATTCACCTCCTGGCTCCAGGGAGCCGTAAGAGTAACTGCTGAGTATGAACAAGCGCTAAAGTTCAGCCCTCCGCTGCCAATGCTTTCCAGACTTAGATCACTACAGAGCAGATCGCTCCTGAAGGGTGGGGTTGCAAAGAACATTTTTAGGAAAGGGTTATTTGTGTTTGCTTATTCCCAGAATGGTCCCAGGGTCAAACCCACACTGGCTGCTTCTACAAGCCTCGTTTACATTCAAATAACATACACAAAAAACTAAGGCATAAGTTCTTAAAATATTCAGAAAACAGGTTTGCTCCTTGTCCATGTCACAGCAGTCTTCCAACAAAGTTAAAGAAAACCACAGTGGCTCTTTCTACAAACATTCACAAGAGAAAACAGTGTCCAAAACCTTGTATCATCACAGGCAGGGGCTAATCCTACTGATGGGACAAGCTCTACCCACACTTCTCCCTTGGCCGTTCATTCTTTTGGAAGACCATTTGAAACAGACACCACTCCTTGATTCAATAGCTCATCTCTCCAATGCACAGGACATATAGGTGTCTCAAATAAGAAAGCAATCAGCACCAGACAGACCCTCCAGAATGGCTCCCTGGAGCTGGAGGAAGCTATTATTACTCGGCTTGGGGTTGAGATGAGCTTTGAAGAGGAACACATTTAAATGCACGATAGTTTTCACTTTGAGACGTCCTCCCCCTCCAGCATTAGCAGACATTTAATATGTGTGTACTCAATGCTTTGCAAGCTCCACAGCAACCAGGTTGGATCAGCACAGGGAACTTGCCTTAGTCACTCAGGTGTCAGCGTAATGTCAGACCCTGGAGCTACAGCTAGGGTGACATTTTCAGAAGTGTCTACATTTCTTAGAATCTTCAAGCTCCGTTGAAACTCGCTTGAGGTGAATTTGAATAGAACTTAGGCTCACAAATCTGTTTTGTACTTTAGGAGGGCTTACCTTCTGTCTTTAAACTTAATAAATAACAAGCAGACTTTGCTTGGAAAGCTGGGTATAGAATAGGAGTTTGGATAGTAGGATCACGAGCATAAATGAGCACGATTCCTTTGAATATTAACAGTGTGTTTAATGTGGTGCTCAAGGTCACAGCAAATCAATGAGCAAAACAGAATCATAGCCCTAAGGGCGTATTACTTGCAATCAGATGCAGGAGTAATTGAGTAATTGCACAGACATAAAAGCATCATTATATCAACTTAACATATGGCTAGAAAGGGGCTTGGGGAGGCGTAGTGATTTACTGAAGGTGAGAAAGAGTGAAGAGCAGGGCTAACATTAGATATGAACAGCTAATTTCACCACACAGGTAACGTGGCACTGGGAATTCTGCTACTAATTTATACTCCATGAAACTTCTGATTTTAGTGTCACAGTTTTTAATATCAACTGCTGGAAATACTGAGTCCCCCACCTGGAGATGACCCAGGGAGTTGGCCTGACATCCAAGCTGACACAACACCGGTAATGGCTGCTCAGTATCTATGTCCCTGTGCATGGCACTGAGAACATTCCTCTTGGCTGCTGAGCTTCAGCACGAGCTGCTGGCCCAGCAACATGCTTACCAGCCCTACCTGACAACCACTTGCCTCTCATTACAGCTGTCAAATTTATATTTATGCTAGTGCAGTATTTCCTGTTTCCTAATTTGGATGGTTCCCTCAGACATTTTTCCACTAAAATGTTCAAGCATTTTTTTTAAAACATCTAAACAGGAAGAGACCTGACCTCTCCTCCTTGAACATCGTGTGCTCTCTTCTCCTAGCAACAGAAGATCACTCCTGTGCCAACCACTGTGGCGACCCCAGGACAAACCAAGGGGTGGATCCCATATCTTGGGACTGCACGTGTGCTCTGCTCGTGTGTGCTGAGGAGTGCACAGAGCTTGTCTTGAAATGCTCAGCAGTCTTGGGATTTCAGTCAAAGTCCTTCCTATTCACTCCCAGCATGTCCCCCTCATTCCAGCTCACTACCATGCCTGACCATGCACACAGAACCCGGGGTCTGGTCAGCAGGTTGTGGAGGAACCACCTCATGGATCTTAAATCAAAGGAAAAATGCCCGTTGACTCAATTGCTCTGATGTTGAGCCAAGTACTTGACTCAGGTGGATATTGAGCAGTTCCTCTCCTGTGCATTTTTACTGGGCACAGAATGGTTTTAGGGGTTGTTTCCACTTGGAGACCTGCTAGCTCTTGGACATCATTGCTGCCTCCTCATCTGGAAAGGTACAGCCCCTGGAGCAGAGCCATCGCATTCCCCAGCACCCAACCCCTTCCAGTAAAGGCCCCAGGGGGGAATTTCTCTTTCCCTGAGATGGACAAGCTCTAGACCCCAGGAGCCTGACCTGTGGGTGAAGCCCCTGGCCTTCGAGAGGAGGGGTGCAGCAGGCACAGCAGCCCTGTCAGCCGTGCATGCACCAAGCCCAACCCCAGCCAGGCTGCAGGACCCATGGGGGCTCCTGGGGTACCGGGATGGGGCCCAGGGTCACTGCCCTCTGCCGGGCTTCAGCTCCTCTCCTCGGAAGGGCAGGGCCTCAGCAGACATCTCACACCAGGGGATTTAGATCAGGCAAACCTCCTAGCACACTGCATTAAAATGTTAGAAAGTTGGGCAGCTCTGAAGGTCGAGCCTAGAAGCAAACTGAAGAGGCAGCTTCCTCCCAGCTAGTAAGTACAGATTCTCCTGGCAGATCCCAGCCTCAGGGGCTCTGTGCTCAGCTACAACATGGGTCTATATGAACCCAGCAACCTGGGAGCAGGATAAATGGGAAAAAGTCGGGTTCTGACTTCAGGAGGAGGAGAAGCTAATGCACTCACTTCCAGGAGTATTCACATAGCCTTAGGAAAAGAGCAAAGCAATGCTACAGCCTCTGCCAAGACCATCTGGCCATGCAGGTGACAGCTCAGGGCAAGCTGCTGGGACAGTGAGTGACCCACCTCGCAGCCCCTGGTGCAGGGTCTTCCTCCCCACAGCACTCTGGAGCCGAGATAACCACCCTGCTCCTCAGAGTGCCCCAGGCTTTCCCGGATGAGTTTTAAGTGCCAGGCTCCTGATTCAGCCCTTTGCTGACCTGGTGCCATGGGGGTTAAAAAAAAAAAAAAAAAAGGGCAATCCTAGACAAAGCAAGAAGAGAATGTGTTATTGGTCAGAAGGATTCATGTGGTGAAAATTAATAGTAGCGAGTGGTTTGCAGCTATATCCCATCCATCTTGTCTGCTGCAGAGAGAACACACTCCTCAGTGTATGTGCAGCACAATGGCTGACATTCAGGTCACAAGCTGCAATTTAAATTTCTCAGACTTCTTTTTTTTAACTTAACTTTATCAGTTTGTAGGCAGCTCAAGGAAAATCCCCACAATTTCTCCTTCCAGCTTCTTTAAACAACTCTCTAGCTTCTGTAATTAATAGCCTTATCAGTTAAAGTATTGAACATATAGAGCCCTCTGCTATGCTAGTCTGATGAGACACACTGGGTTTGCAGCCTCAGCCCATGAGTGCAAGAGCAGATCTGCTTCAGGTTGAAGGGCATTGAGGTTCAAAATGGTTTTTCTTTCTACATAACTTTGGAAAACCACAAGCTTTTTAGGAATGTTTTTAGTAAATTATGGACCCTTTTGAAAAGGGTCCCTATGAGAGCATCTTCACATGTTGACATAGCAGGTAGAGTCAGCATGGGAACAGCCCTGTTTTCTGGACATGGAGAAAAGAGAACTGGATACATACATAAACATTCCCTCTTTGGCACATGGTGTCTGAAAGGGAACTGCTCACCATGACCAGCCTGGGAGTGGGCTCCAGGTCTTTCAAGGTCACTTGTAGGGCACCTCCTGGGCATGAAGGTGTGTGAGCTGGGGTGGGTGTCCAGCTCCTGTTCAGAAATAGAAGTCTACTACTCATATGCACATACCACCTTAGATGATAGCTCCCCACAGACACTGGGGCACCTAGACTAGGAAGTGCTCCGCTGTGTGTGAAGGTCTTCAGATCTCCTCTGTCAGGAGGAGACCCAAGGCACTCATACACTGCGATCCTGGGGCGCAGGCAGCGGCTCCCCTCCCTGCATGAGTCCTACCTCCCCTCACAGGATGCCTGCAGCTACCCCACATCCCCATATGTGAGGAGGGAGTAGAGTCATGTGTGAGGAGCTGCTCTCCAGGTTGAAGACAGCATTCAGAGCATGAAATCCCCACTCAGGCTGGGCAAATCCTGGTCTCAAGATCAGCAATGCTACTGAACACGAGGAAAGAGTATCACTGTTCATCCCAGCTAACACCTGGATGTTATTGGTTTGAGATTGTCAAAAACATGCTCATTTTTGATAGTGAATGGATGCAGCAGAGTGATGCCATCATTGCTTCAAGAGCTACTCTCCACTGAAGAACTGCCTGGGTAGGGGCCTCTCCAATCTGGGTCTGTACATAAATCACTTCCACCAGGAAGTTTTAAGTGCCATCATTCATTTATCTGTTCAGTGAATACATCACACTCCAATCTACTTCTAGTCTTTTAACAATATATCCATTTTTTAATGAAACTATAACAAGTTTAGAAGATAACTTGCCTACCTTGTCACCAGCCAAAACCGACTGCATACATATTCTACCAGTGCTCAGCGCAATGTTCAATGAAAAAGCACACAAAATTAATATACCCTGCACTGCTGAGCTGATTAAAAATTCAGCTCAGATGAATCTTTGAGGAGGAGAGGAAGCACAGGGTCCTGCAGGGTTTCCTGTGTGCCTATAAATAGCAGTTTGACCTGGCTGTGGTCAGTACCAGACCACTGCACAAGCTCCAGCCTCCATTTGCCTTGTGCTGGCAAGAGCCAGACTGATGGCAAAACGTGTCCTCCTTAGAGCAAGACCTTTAGAAAGTGTGCTCCTGCTAAATTAACTGCAGCTAACGAGAGCTTGCCATTTGCTGCAGTGGGAGGAGGGCCACTGGACATCTGCCAGAGAAGGGTCCCATCGGGGTCACTCCTGCAGGCTGGCAGCGTGTGAACCTCTTTGCTCACCTATTGGTCTCTCTGACTTTGCCGAATGGCATATGAAATCTAAAAATTCCATCCAAAATGCTCTAGAAGAAAAAAGTAGATATAAAGATGCTATTTATTTGCTTCGGTCCAACAGAGGGACGTTAGGGACCAGCTTCGTCCCCGCTCTGGGGGGGTTGGGTGGGGGTCCCCAGCGCAGCTGGCACTCCTAGTCCCCCGCCGCAAAGCCAAGCGTGCTGTGACATCTAGTGGCAAGTTCCCCTGCGCGCTCAGAGAAAGCTGCGTTTGACAGGTCCTCCGCACAGCCCCTGACAGCCAGCCACACACCCAGCTGCTTCATTCAGCACACACACTCCAGCTGCAGCCTTATGCATAATTATATATTTACGTGTAATGGCAACTATGACGGCTGTTTCTGCTTAGGCCTAGATGTGCTGGTGAAAGGGATGATATATCCACCTCGGCAAACAGCTCTCATCTTCCTTGCACTAGGTAGGAAAGGTCCCGTCCTCCTCCCGTCCCAGGCAGCCACTGAATGAACCACTCTGCCAGCATCACCTCCAGAGCCACGGCTGCAGCTGCACCGAGGCACAGCAGTGAGGTGGGGTTGGATATGAGTTTGGCTATTTGCTATTTGGCATGATTTCCAATCTGTGCTTCCCAGCAGCAACCAGAGCTGGTATTTGACCAGCTCAGGTGGTCCTGCCATCACTTCCCGGAAGCCAAAGGCACTAACAGATAGGTGCAGCAGCAGCCACGGCACCATGTAACCTTATTGCACATTCATCTCCACCTCCTTCCTGTCCTTTGGCAAGGTTTATTTAATATTTCACTCTTTTTTTCAGACTGTTCGATTTCATGCACTGTCATCAGTAACATATTCCATATTAGCTTGAATAATGATATAGAAATTAAATCAATAGGCGTTGTCTAACAAATAGAAAGGCTCCATCATGCAAGCTTGGGTAGCGTGAGACAGGGATGTTAGCTGATTACTGTGCTGCTTTGTGAAAGAAACGAGGAACAATTATCAAATAGGAGAAGTAAAACTGAGAAAAAAGGTCAAATTTCAAGAGGATCCTTGTTCTTGTGTGAAAGTTCAGGGTTGGGAAGGAAAGTGGGAAGCTGCTGTGCAGCACATGAGCCCCAGCCTCTTTGCATAACCACCCTTTGTGACCCCACCACAAACTTCTATCCTCTACAAATGCCCCACTCCTGCCCCATTTCTGGAAGACGATGGGAGCAGCAGCAAGATCTGCAGTATCACAGCCCTGGAAAGCTGAAACTAGGGTGGCCAGCACCAATCCTACTTTGGAGGCCTAAGGTCACTGAACCAAGCTGAGACTGCAAGTGGTCCCCAGGCCCCAGCAGCCAGAAGATGTCAGGTACCACAGCTAAAACCTACTGGGCTGTCAGCAGGGCCTTTCCTTTGCCTTTGGCCTTTCACAAAACTTTGCTTTAATGCATAAAACAGCTATGGTTTTGATATTACTTATTCACCAGAGAAGCCAAGTTCCCTTCCCACACTACCTTCCAACAGCTACAGGTCCTGCCTTTTCCCAGGAGCAGCGAGGGAAATGGGAAGAGGCAGAGCAGGGACAGGTGGAGTGGGCAGAGTGTGTGCTCAACCCCTGATGCAGGGAACCTGCCAGACCACAAAGGCCAGGTTTTTGGCAGGTGTCAGATAATGCTAAACCCTGGAAATGTTCCTAAATGGTGGACTTCAGAGGCTGGAATGGCAAATTTGTACTCAAAAGAAAAACAACCCACATGAAAACACTTCCAGAACCAATTCCCTGCCTCTTAATAACTCTCTCACCACAGGACAAGTGCTGGGGACAGGGGGATACCCCAGCTCATGGCTGGGAACATTGACCCCAGCAGCCCCACGATCACCTAGGGAGCCTTTGCAGCACCCCAGCAGGTTTCCCCACTGACGCACATCCTGAGCAGGTACTGCTTGGACTTGGGACACCCTACTGTCCACCTCAAGCTTGTGCTTCATGCCAGGCATTTCCACCAGCTTTACAAGCAGCTCCCACCAGTGAATGCAACGCACAGGAGAGCAGATAGACGGTGGCTTCTCCCTGCCCAGTGCCCATGTGGCACAGCAGCTCTGGATCAAGGTGGGTCCTTCCCTGCTGCAGGGCACGGCATGGCATGGCCAGCAGCTTGGCCCCTCCTGCCCTCCAACCAGCGTCCCTCTGTGTCACTTCCCACCATGTTTGTTGTTGTCAGCACTCAAGCGCACTAAGTTCTTATGGTACATATCTGGCAACATAACCCATTCTCATCCTATGACTTTCAGCTTATGGCAAAAATTTATTCATTTCCAGAAGACGAGTAATGCTCTACCTTAAAAAAATACACCTTTTCCACCACCTGGAAGAGTGAACTGAAGGGTACACACCCATCGCCTGTGTGTACCAATGGATGGATGCTCAGCCCTGGCCTCAAATGCAGCAAACTAATTGTGTTGCTTCTCAGCTCTTGTGCTCGGAACACTGCCAGGGTGACGCAAAGCAATGAGAAATAAATCGACTCAAAACTTGGCTGGAGAACATCAGCAAACAGAGGGTTGAAAACTCATCTTGATTTATTTTATAGAGAGGCAAGGGATGAGAAATGCAGTGTTATTCCCACTTGTGGTCCTGGCAAGCAGTTCTCAAAGCCCCAGTGAGAGCAGAGCTGCCTATGAAGCTGAGCAGCCGCGGCCCGGCAGCCGTCTGTCAGGGGAACATTGCTGGGAAGGGACAACATGATACTAACACATTTTCTGAAAACATTCACTGTAACACTTCCATCTCCTGCCCAGAGAATACAAAATGTTTTACACAGAGCAATAAAATAAAAGCCACCACCTGACATGTAGACACTTAATACCTTCCTACAGATCGACAAGAGTTACCGTAAGATTTTTTCAGCATTACAAAGCAAGCCTTTGGCAAAGGCAGGAGCTGAAGCTGGCCCAGCTGAGCACCAGAGCAATGCCAGGATTGCTCCCACAGGCTGGGGATGCTACCAAGGGGATCCAGCCCTGCGGAAGGTACCTGGACACAACAGGAGCGAGGTAGGAGAGAAACTGAGGGGTAGAGCAACCTGAGACTGCAAACATGCTCAACTCTTACCCCAAAAACCACTCTGAGGAGGACAGGGAGTGCAGCTGAGCTCTGAAGCCTAGAGCAGCAACCGCTGCCCCTCTCTGGCTCCTGCCAGGTTCTGGGACAGCCTCCCCGCTGCCGCAGGCTCAGGGCACCCACCCCAAAAGTTCATCTACCCCAAAGGTCCCCCTGCAGTCAACAAATGGCTTTTGCCATTATTTTTCAGGAAGAGGCATGTGTGCTCAGGGTGACTTCTCCAATGCTGAAGTTTCCCCAAGGGCTGACACACTTTCCCCACCAGTGACGTGCTGCTGCTGCTTTCCCGGCTCTGTGCCACCCCACTCTGTCCCCTGCGGGACAGCCTTCCCCTGCCCTGGCTGTACACACAGGCAGGGAGGAGACTGCAGAGGGCTCACTGAGGGTTCTGGTGGTCACCGTGAGGAGCCCCCAGTGCCCTCTCCAGTGCCCTTCCTGCCATGGGCTGACACCCATGGTGAGACACAGCATTTTTTATCCAACAAATGAAAACTTCAATTTCTCTGGCAGCACACAGAATTTCATGACCAATGATCTGTGAGAGGTATAACAAAACAAACTGCTCACACGGGCAGGTACCCCTGCTCCCATGCATACCCCCGCAAAGGGACCCTCCAGCCCTGATGGGCACCCAGGGTGCTGGCAGGACACAGGGCTCGCAGCATGGAGAGCTGCTGCCCTCGAGAGGAGAAACCACTGCAAGGTGGAACCTCCTGCTGCACCACCACCCTTCCCAGATCAGGCTTTGCTGTAGCATTAAATACTGGGTATGACTTTCAGATGCTAAAGCAGTAGATTTCAAAATTTGTAATAATTGCAATTTTTTTTCTGACAACCCAAACAAAATCTATCACTATAAAACTTCCTGTTTTCTACTTAAAAGAGCCCAAACAGAAGCAGCACATCCCAGGAGGCAACAGCCAGACCCACACCTTTGCTGTTCTATCCCCCAAAACAGCTGACAACATTTATTAAAATAATATTATAGAAACAGAATAATGCAGGAAAGAAAATGAACCTCCTCCTACCTTCCATGGGGAGAGTGACCTGCAACGTGCCACTGTCCTGTGCAGAAGTTATACCCGTGTCCCTGAGAGTGAGAAAGTCCTGCCTGAGGCAACTGAACTCCAACCTCCTCTGCTTGGCTTTAAGCAGGACTGTCGAGATCCCACCCAGGACGGGGTGGAGAATCCTCCCTGGGAAAGAGCAGCTCGGTCACAGCTCCCTCCAGCCGCTCTTTGCATCTCAGCGAGGCTCTGACACGCCGTTTCCTTTCTCTTTCCCTCGGTATTCAAGCAGCAGCGCCTTCAGCTGCCGGCTCACATCAGCATCTACAACCGAGTTTGCAACAGGGATTGAGTTTGACAGTGCCAAAGGCGTGGGTGGCACGGGCCCCAGCAAGAAATACTGTCCTGACATAAATGCAGGATACATATAGTTTAAATCAGCTGCAGGATGGAGACAAATGAAATGCACAGATGTACTCGAAGCACCAGAGTTACGGCAGCGAGAAACCCTTGATAAACTGGAGTGTGGCCCAGCACAATGAGCTCAGGGCAGAGCACGCTGCAAGTGCTGTAACGTGGACAACACCCCGACTCTGCTCTAGTTTTGCCAGAGGTGATGGAAAAAGCATGCTGAACCTAGTGATTTTACACTGACACTCTGTTACACAGCAAAGATATTTTCTTTAAAACAATCTCCCTCTCGCAATTCCTTCTGGCTGGGGAAGAGGCAGCTGATCACGGTTTGAATTTACTTCACAACCCACAGCCTGTACGGTGAGCATAGCCAGGCGCTGTCGCACATGGACAGCGGGCTGACGGCGAGAGGGGCTGCAGGAAGGCAAATGGAGGCGGCTGAGAGGGCAGCACCCACCTCCACACCAACCAACCTGAGTGCTGGGTGGTTTGGGGTTCCCTTGAGTGTTCAGGTGGGCAGAGACCAGATTATGACAGTAGTGTATTTGGGCTTTAATGTGTTTGTTGTCTACCATGTCCATTTATTCAGTTTTAGACCTTTTCCTTCTCCATTTGGGACTGAACTGCCCAGCACCAGGCAGCTCCCACGGGCCCAGGGAAAGCAGCCGATCCCTGGCTCCCACCACTACAGCTCACACTGGGGAAACGTACATTTACAAGTACAGTAGAGAGACAAAGAAACCAGGTAGTGTATGACAGCAGAGATCAGTGCCATTATTGCTGGGAGCTCAGAGCTGATCCCTGGTCTCCATTGTCAGCTGCTCACAGCACACACAGGTGCCTGATGGGGCACCAGTGCTCATTGATTAACTCTGTGCCACACAGTCTCGCACCAGGTAACGAGGTTAAGCACTAATGAAGGAAAATCCAAAAGTCTTCCAGGTCCTCATGGCTGCCAGACATATATAGCAAACTGAAATAACTCCTGATAAGATTTCTAGTTGGAACACACTTCTGGATCATTTGTGAGGGGAGACATCCAGACTCACTTCCTGCTTACTTTGACTGGGATGTGGTTAGGATAGCCACATACTTCAACTAGAGACACTGGTGTGATGGGAACAGAAATTAATTGCTTTTAATTGCTTCTGAAATAGGGTGTCTGAAATAATAGTAATTTCCAACTCCAGAAGTCAGAGGGAATGAAGACACAAGCCTCACACAGGGCACCCACTGGAGAAGGGGCTCAGAAGACAGTGTTACCCCTGGTTGGCTGGGGGTGGCACTGCCTGGAGAAGGTGACATTCTGCAGAACACTGGTACCTGCACCACTGCCCAATATATGCAGTGATACAGAAAAGAGAATAATCACTCTTCAGAAGAGGAGCAGAACCAAAGCCAAGCTTTGTGAGCAGTCCCACCATCCCAGGCTACTCCTGCTGCCACACTGGGCTTTTCACACAGCTCTGGAGCTTTCGAAGTCACATCTCCCGCACTCTCACACAATCAACACTAACCCGAGGAGACCTGGCACCGCTGACTCGCCAGGGCCAGGGCAGCTGGACACCAGCACTATGTCTGACAAGTCGAGTCTCTTCTAGTCAGCCCCCATTTCTGCAGAGCCGGGGGGACTGTCCCATGGCTCTGCGCCTACATGTGATGCCTGCGCCTGCTCCCTGGAGGCAGCCTGACCCCGGCTTCCTTCCCAGCCTCTCTGAACTCCCAGGCCCTCGGAGGAACAGCACTGAGGTATTTTTAGCCTGTTTACAAAGACAGAGCAGTACATTTCTGTGTGGTTTGTGGTGAGCTAACACGAGTTGTGTAGTCAGCGGGTCAACTGGCAGCCATCTGGGCAGCAACACAGTGATGGTTTGCCTGGGTAGATGCTGGCATCAGAGGAGAAAAGAGAACCAGAAAGAGCACCAGGAGAATGTGACCATTTTGCCTCTTCTTTAATCAACTTTTCTTCTTTTGAGGCTCCTCTGAGTACCAAGAGTATCAGCATCCCTCCACCGGCAGGCTCCACAAGGCTCCTGCTGCTCCTCTTGGTCACTGATGGAGATTGCAAAGCCAGAAGAAACCTCGGGAATCCAGTAGCCAGATCTCCTACATGGTCTCCAGTGAGAGCATTATCCACTTTACCAAATGCTTTTTTAAACTGCAATTCTTGGGCTAAGCACAGTAGCCCAGTAGCAATAGCAACAGTTGTTGCTATTCTTCATCTTCTTCAGCTCTTCCTTGAAGTCACCTGGAGCTTAAGCGCACAAGCCACATTAGCATTTTGGCCACCCTGTCACATGTGGAGCAGGTTATCAGCTTCCCCTTTCTTTGCAGACCTTTTCAGGGTCACTGACACCCATATCCTTACATCTTAAATACTTTTTAATTGGAGCAGTATTGTCACGCATGCTGTTTACATACAGGTGTGCTTCTGTAGGCTTGGAGTTCCCACGCCTCTGTCTGGTCAGCGTTGGGTAGAGGACGCCAGGTAGGTGCCACCTGGTCTGGTTCAGTATGAACACACTCAAGCTCATGCTGTAACTCCAGTGAATGCCATTTACCTCTCACCCAGCACTCAGTGGTAAGTTTGTATTCCAGTCAGCAGGTTTTGGCGAGGGCGATGTTATAATTCTTTCACCAAATGCCATCTCAGCCCCGTAACACCTGCCCATGTTGCAAGGGAGGGGGGTGTGCATGTCAGAGCACTAGCTGGTGTTCATCATGCTTCCCTGCTGCCCTGGCCTCAGACTCTGAGCCTCTGCTTAAAGTGAATGAAGGGTGTCTCCAGGCTTCCAGCTATGTACACACCAAAACCTGCTCCGAGGAGATTCAGCCCAGGTAGCCATTGCTAGCTCTTCTTCATAGAGGCCAGGGCAAGCCAAGAAACAACCATATGAGAGATCTTACATCTGGTGCAGAGTAGTAAATACTACCCACGGCTCTGTCCGCACTACTTTCTCACAGCCCAGCATAACTCGTGTGCAACTGTCTATTCTGGAAGGTCGCCAGGGTCAAAACGAGTGAACACAAGATGTTTCATCTCAAAGCAGAGCTTGGCAGAGCTGTGTGCTCAGACACAAGCCCAGTAGAGGCTGGATTATGGGCGGCCAATATGTACAGGCGAGGAAAGGATGTCTTGGAAGGAAGTTTGGTGGTGACTGCAAGACTAGAAAGGTGGGGAAATCTCAACCCATATGGAGCCAAATCACCCTACAGTCCCTAAAAGATACGTTCAGAGGACCTGGCCCTAATGCTCCTGCAAGGAGAGCTGGGCAGGTCAGCAGTGCTTGGTGCTGCACGGAGATGAGGAGGAGCAGAGCAGACTCAGCCTGGAGGAACTGTCTCTCCACACTTGCTCAGCCAGCCATGGTGGAGTTCTGCCTTGCTCAGTGGGAGCTCCAGGAACATCTTCAGTGAGACGGTTGCTGCTAGGACCTGATGCAGGGATCTGGTTGAGCCGGGAGACAGCTTTGTCCCACTCCCAGGTATGGCTGTCTGCCTCCAGCAGCACCTGGAGCACCTCCAGCCCAGGCCAGGTCTCACCTCCCTGCTGCTCCACCAGGCATGGTTCAGGGCTCCACATTAGGGCTCTGCAATGTGCCCAGCTGCCTACAGAGCTGATGACCACAGGGAGAAACTCTGGTCCCTACCCCCTCTGTTGTACAGTCAAGGCAGGAGGAGAGAGCACCAGGTCACAATGTACATTTAAAGCCTGTGGTAACCTCCCTTGAAGACAAAGCTACCTCTGGTGATGCCCTCCCTCACTCAGGGTCTGTCAAAGCCCAGGAGAGGGTCTTGTGCTCACAGTGCTGCAGGCACGCTGTGCAGAGGCAGCATGGGCAGGGGATGAGCATCTCTGCCTGGCCCGGGTGGACTGCGTTAGCCCGGGGATGGGCTGGGCCAGGTACCACGGAGCAAAGGTAGGGAACTCCACACAAACCGGAGGGAGCCCTCCCTTCCAGCCAGCACTGGCTCCCAGCCACCACCAGGCACTGGGTGGGGATGCAGCACGGGCTATGGCACGCTTCATTTTTTTAGGATTATGTACAGCTTTGCTGGCCTTTGGTTAGAAGGGGAGGGACCGCTGTCTCCCTGGGTGCTTGTGACAACACTGCAAAATATTTGTCAAGGCAAACAGCATTCTGGAGAAAGCCCCTGACAAGGCATGGGAGGAAAGCCAAGGGGTGCACCTGGCCCCTCACCCCTTCCCAGCATGGCAGAGGGGTGTCTCAGTCCCTCTGCTCCTGGGAGCCCAGGGAACTATCTGGGAAACCTCCACCACAGTGCACAATCTGCCATCCAGGGAAAAGGAGAGGAGCCAGCCCCAACCATGATGCTAAATCTTTGCTTCCCAGCCTTCATACGACGCAGCAGTTGGACTGACACAAAGTGATTTGTTTCAACAGGCTTGTCTCCTCTCAAAAGCTCTCAGTGTGGTTTATATTATGTTCCAAAATAGAAACAGATGGTTGAAAGTGCGGCTCCCTGCAGGAGTTTCTCCCCTTTCCTAACGGAGCCCAGACCTCAAGGTGCAATGAAGGGACCCCAGGACCAAACACAGCTCTGAACAAGGTGTCACTCAGTGGACTGAGAGACTGCAGGGTTTGGCATCTTGCTGGGCTCTCACTCCTGCTGAAGGATCCCCATGGCCATGCTCACCATGACACCTCGTGCCCCTTGTGCCTGCAGGTGCCAGAGGGTGCAGTCGCTGTGAGGGGCTTGCACTGCTCCCCTTCCAGGGACCCAGCTATGAGCAGGTCTGATACCATTCCCGAGGCTTCATTTTCTTCTCCTCCGCATTGACTCAGAAATACAAGTGCACTGAAGAGCTCCCTAATTCCTTCCTTGGAAAGCCTTATCACAACAGTGTTTTCAGGAGAGAACAGATGCAATAATATTAGGCAGAAGAAAATGTACCTTTTGCTCTACTGAATACGATTGCTTTCTTGACATTAGCTTTGGTTTAAACATCATTAAGTAGAAGAACTAATAATATCTCAGGCATGATTGAACTCAGTCACAATAACTTATAACGCCTCTGTTGTAGTAAAGAAAACAATACAACTAGACTATGAAGAATTACTCTGACAAAGCAAGGAGTTCATCATGCCTAATTTCCCCCCATCTTTTTCTAATATAAGTCTATGAAACACACTATATTAAAAATAATTTTTATCCTCTGAAAAATAACAGATCATGTTTGATATCTGCAGAAACTTGAA
Source organism: Caprimulgus europaeus (assembly GCA_907165065.1). Next base: position 34,502,208 of record OU015531.1, on the reverse strand, counting down.
AAAATGAAGCTCTAACCCCTATCCCCAACAATAGCATGCATACAGCACAGCCCTAGGGACAAAGGCCCGTGCTTCTGGGGCACATGCTACGGCAGCAGGGAGCAGCTTTGGCCAAGTGGAGTGCCAGAATGGCCATCGGGAAGGACTCAATAGAATTAAAATAGACCTTAAAGAGCAGAGGTCCAGACTGCCAAAAGCCTGTTAGCTTGTATTTGGAATAAGATATGATCTCTATGGATTTTTAAGAAGAGTTATCTGAATTGTGTCACCCTGGGAAGGGATAGGCCGAGTTCAATCAGATGTGCACTTTTTCATAGGAAACTATTGAAAGAGTGTCTATTTTTGGAAGTGTTATTTTCTAAAGCAAAACATACTTCGATATATAATTTCTCTCAATATATGTTTGTGTATGCACATGTATGTGTACATATTTTCCAATTAATATCAGGATTACTATTTTACAACTTCTTTCTGAGAAACCCAGAACTGAATAAACTGTGGTCCTGAAGGCTGATCTTTGTGATACACTCCAGGATCAGAAGAGGGAGTTCGTGCTTTCACACCACCTGAGGATAGAGGGATAACGCAAACCTTACCAATGAGCCCGAACAATGAGCTCTTCAAAAGGCTTCCTGATCATGCTAAGCCTTATTCATACCATCCAGAAAAGTTGTAATTTAAGTTTTGGCTATTTTTCAGAAAAAAAAGAGACCATATAGCAGAATTTGCTCTACTTCTGCTCCTCAGTAGAGGAATCACAGAATCACAGAATATTAGGGATTGGAAGGGACCTCGAAAGATCATCTAGTCCAATCCCCCTGCCAGAGCAGGAACACCAAGGTGAGTTCACACAGGAAGGTGTCCAGGCAGGTCTTGAATGTCTCCAGAGAAGGAGACTCCACAACCTCCCTGGGCAGCCTGTTCCAGTGCTCTGTTACCCTCACAGTAAAGTTCCTTCTCAAATTTAAGCGGAACCTCCTGTGTTCCAGCTTACATCCATTGCCCCTTGTCCTATCACTGGACACCACTGTGAGGAGTGAAGTAACTTTAGGCTCAGGGGGAAAAAGTTATCTGTTTGGCAGTCACAGCTTCAACTTATTTTGAACACAGTTTCAGGGCTTGAGAGAGGGACGCCTCGCTGGCAAGAGAACAGTGGATTGCTGGGTGGAAATACTGCCACCAGAATCTGTCTCTGCAAAGATGAACACAAGCCACAGGTGGAAAGGGCTATGTGCAACACACCAAGCTTCTTAAAAATAATCTAGAAAGCCATTTTCAGTAACTAGAATATTTATTAGCCTTCCATGTCTGGGATGCTGCCAGCTCCCTGCTGGGGACAGGGACCATGTGCTGAAGAGAAAGAACAACACAGGCACTCTGCTTAGCACGGCCGGCGTTCTCTGTGTTACACAGTGAAGGGTCCCGGTGCAGCCCCAGACCCACCACCCTTGGCTGCCACCAGGCCCCAGGTGTGGGCCGGCTGCCCGAGGCTCTGCTCTGTGGATGTCTGCACTTGCTAGCACACAGCCAGAGAGCGTGGGGTATAAGACTTGTGGCCAGGTAGCTGGACAGATAGGTAGACAGACAGAGGTATTATCTTTGACATCCTAAAAAGGCTTCCTGAAAAACCATGGAGGTTAAAGTTCGTGTATTATTACTACTAGTTATGGAGTACCAGGAGAAGGAGCCTGGTCAGAGCTTTGCTCTGCCTCCACGCCAGCCCTCAGAACCGCTGGCTCCTTTACAGCTCCACTCCTGCCAGTGTCCTTCCCTAACCCTACTATTGCTCTGACAGGCACAGATTTCCAGACTGAAATGATCAAATCAGAGATTTCAGGTTTCACTTATTTCAGTCAAGCCTCTCACCACTACCTACTCTCTGATTTTTTTGCCCAAGTTGAGCATCGGAATTCTTGTGAGGATCAGCAACACCCAAGAGCATAATGGCAAGAAATGGCAACAGGAAGAAAATATGAACTGGAATAGGAGTTCCCTATTTGGCTTTACATCAAATTGGCTCCTACTGCAGTCAGTGCAGGAAAAGCTGAGTAATGGACTTTTTTTTACCCCCTGTCCTCTAAAAACTTTGGAGTTCAACTTAGCAATAACCTCTGCACTGCCTTCAATAGCTGTTAGTAGGACATGAAAGTACTTTGTACACTCAGAGATCCTCTGGAAAAGTTCAGCTCCATCATACCTGGGTTTATCCACAACTTCTGTATCAACTTAACTCTGAAAATCTGACAGATCTGAAGTCAAACCTCGAGAAGAAACTCCTTGTATTCACCTACCTACTATTCCTCACTGCCCCTAAGAGCATATATATTTTTATAGCAATATACCAGGCTGAAAGTCCCCAAAGCTCCTTCCAGCAACACTGCTGTTCTGGAAGGAGGTTTTGTTTAGCATGCATTTCATAAGCACTGATTTCATCCTGTCATGTAACCCTCACATCTCCCTCCCCAAGCAACAGGCCAGCAGTGTGTTTGTGCACTAACAACTAGTTTCTCAGAATGTGATTTTTTGCTATATTATACTGAGCTTTTTATGTATCATTACCAAAAAGCTAAGGGAATATTCCTTTGTTTACTCCCTCAGGCTTATTTCTGGGCTTGTCCTTGCAACTGTTTGTGGTAATACAGCTTTAAAAATTAGTTGTGTGCCTTGACGCTATTGTGCACTGTACAGCTGACAGACACCTTCATATTTTAAAATGCCTACAAAACTCTAGCCAAAGAACAAGGATAAATTTTGAAAGCTAGAAATAAAATTCTAGATAAATCTGAAAATCGACAGCCCTGTACCCACTTGGTCCCACAAAGGAATAAAGCAGCACAAGCAAAGGCAAGTGCCCTGGTGTGACATAGCAGTATGACACCTCACACAGCAGCATTAAACCGAGGGCAATGGTCAAAAAGTAGACGTGTGTTCATTCCTTGATCAAGGCTGCAGGCCTGATGCACAGTTCACAGGATTACATGTGCCTTTGGACTGACCTGCGAGGCGTTTTTCCCTTGCACTCTTCCAGAAGCCATCCCAGGCCTTGCCAGTGGAGCCCCCGGGGTGGTGGCTGAGGCATCGCCTCAGACAGGGTTTCCTCGGTGCCTCCATCCTCATCCTTATGCATCCAGCCTCTCAGAGAGAAATCATTGCACGTGAGGACCAAAGCAAGTCCATTCTGACAACGTTTGCCTTTGAAGCTGGACTGGCAGAGTTTCTGCAGAGAAGTTGTCTGCAGTTAGTCATGGACATCCCCCTGGAGTGAGGGGGGAGCAGAGCCCAGGGCGGTCACCCCCGGCAGAGTCCCTGCTGCGGAGCTCAGCCCTGCTCGGCTCAGCTCCCACCTCCTATAAACACAGCCGCTCTCTGCCGCTCAGGGCAGTAAATAAGGAGCGAGGCTACGCGTGCTTCTGTGAGCACTGCACCTTCGCACGCCCAATCGCGCTGTGTTAACTGTCTGTGTCACGGCTGCCACCTCCTCTCTGAGCTCACTCATTTGTGGTGTCCATGCCGTAGGTTGCATGCCTGCCGTCTCCTTTGCTAGCATGCAATTGTTTATTCAGGATGGGTATTGTTGGGGTTTTTTTAATATTTATTTTGAACAGAGCAGCCTGCTCTAGCAGCAGAGTGGGATGTTCCACCTGTGTTACGGGATTGACCTGAGTGAAGGTTTTGTGCAGAGACCACTCAAACAGAAGAGGTCTGCAGGACTTGGATTCATCAGTTACTGGAGGAACACTCTCAGAGAAACTCTGCTCCAAAGGCACTTCTGTCCTGTGCTACCTGCTCTCTCTGCCCTGTACAGAGGGGAGAATAACCCTCGGGCCTTGCAGCCTTATTTTACTTATGCAAACACAGGCTGGCATAGATGCAGTAAGACACAGAAAAAACATCTTTGTAGGCACCGCAGCTCCCTCCAAATGCTCCTTCACAGGGTGCCCTTGGCTCTGTCTTTGCCATAAGGACAAACTCCAGAATCACAACTTACACTGCCTGGGCACAGCTCCCAACACAGGGGCTGGGAGCAGTGATGGGGATGTACAAAAATCCCCTGACATGTACCCGTTCAGTTACATGGTGCCCACATAAATATGTGCTTATAAGAGCACTCTGGAAGAAGCAGAGGCACATTCAGTCATTACGTTTAGGTTCCCTTCCCATTTGGGACACGATAATGAAATATCTTTATAATGTAGGCTGCTGCATATGGACAAAAAGCAAATACCTACCATGTAGCTCAGCACTGTTGAAGCTGATTGGCAAAATCTGTCCTGAAAAAGAAAATAAATTGATGGGGAAACAAATTGAATGACTGCTGGTGTTATATATGGGCTTTACACATCTACCATTTCTATTTCTAGCAGCAGGTCTGGGTCTGATACCCCACAGGACTACGTTTTGACAGTATCTGTTGAAGCAGGCTCAGTGCACAGCAATACTTACCAGGCTGCTCCAGCACACACATCATCGACAGACGCTCTTGTCTGTACCTCAGCTGATAAATCACCAAACCCCACAGCTGGATGCTCCTTACCGAGCACTCAACTGCATCCAGGGGAGGTCTGAGAGCCCTCTGGGGATCTGCAGAGCCAACTCCTTATGTTGCGGACTGATGCTGCGAGCCTGCACCCTGATGAGAAAACTCAATGTCTCCAAGTGGAAGGAAGTCTGAGGACTGGAGATGCAGCTGATGACAGGCACGGGGAGCTGCAGCATTAAACATCCCCTCCTCAGAGCCCCTTCACACTTCAGACCTGCAGAGCAAACTGAGTAGTTCTTAGCCATGTGTAATGCATTTGATACAACAAACTTACATGCATAGCTGACTTTTTAGCCTGAGTTTCTAAGACACTTGAAGTTAGTATCATGATGAAGGAGAAAGCACTAAATGTATGCTTCCATTTCAAAATGAGTATTAATGGGTTTGGACAAATGCAATCCTCAGGTATAACTGTGGGTATACCTGGGCCACGCAAGGAGCTGTTCCTTGCTCCTCCCTGCCAGGGAAAGGCTCGTAGCAGTGAGCCCATCCTGCACAGGACACTTCCCTGGCCACATTCAGGATGCAATACAGGGAATAATCCTTCCATGAAGATAAGACTTAACAGGATGAAGGCATTTAGGTTTAAAACCAATGTAAGCAGCCACCTGAAGAGCAATGGCAGAGACACATATGGCAACTTGTAAAGAGGCTGATTTCTGTCCCAGTGCCTGGAGATCTACACAGGGGGACACAGAGACACCCTGAGACCTCCAAGGGCAAAGTAGAGCTCCTTGCCACTGGGCCCACAGCAGCTGGGGCCATCACACAGCCCTTAAACTCGACTGCTGCTCAGAAGAAGGAAAAAGCATCACAAGCAGCGAGGACAGAGATAGCAGAGCAATCAAATTATGTTCATTTTGGTTTGCTTAATTAATGTCACCTCCCACTGTAATTATGCTGGCAATGCTTCTAACCAAACCCAGAGGCTTCTTAATATTGAAAAAGCTGTTAAACACATTTCATGCCACCTGCAGAGTTCTGCTTCAAGCTTGATCCTGGGATAGTGTAGTTTTCCTTCTGCTGATGAGACAAGATCATGAGAGGTTTAAAAGGGCAGAACCAGGCCAGCAGAGGAACACTAGACATGTCTCCTCCCAGCAGCAGCTTTTCTCCCAGACCGTAACACGCCGTGATCTGCTGGCAGCAGCTCTGTGCAGCCCCTCTGCTGTGGCAGGGCTGTAGGCAGCAGGCAGGTACTTACCATGCCGGGGGGCTGCTCACCGCTCAGACATCCCCCATGGACAGCTGTCGCAACGGAGGGAAGACCCGGACGCTCAATATGAGCGATCAGCAAGTTTCGTTTATTGATTACATATGTGCTCCTTATATACAGTGGTTAATTAAGCTCATGCATATTCTTAAAGACCCATACTTATTGGTTTATTAATTTTCCTGGGAACTTTCACCTTTGTTATAATAGGTGGCTTTGCTCTGTTCACGTCCCAAGGACATCAGCAGGATACTCCTTACTTCGCGGTTACCAGCTAAAGCTACTCCTTTCTTTTTCCCAGCTTAGTTTTGCTAAAGTTGTTTATCTGAAGTCTCAAGGACAAGTAAGTATCCTGGAGACTTCTGCTAATTTACCCTGACCGTGCATTTGCTTGTTATACTTCTGTCAAGGGCCTAAGCTGGCTACTGAGGCCTGAGCCATTTCATACCCTCGCTGCTTCTGCTAAGCCTCTGATTGTACAACATGTCTAATGATCCATGACCCCTGTCAACAGACAGCTGACAGCTCCTTTCGTGGGGACAGCAAGAGTCCTTCACAGAGCACAGAATGACCCTTGGGTTCAGTGCCTCTAAGCAGTCCCAGCCACCACAGCACTGGCACACTCCTGCCGTACTGCACTAAACTCGTTTTGCTTCCTGTCATTTTTTCCTTGATGCCTAATGAGTCTGTGAGAGTCACCTACAGTTTCATGGAGATATCACAGCTGTAAAAAAGAAAACCTGTTTCATAAAGCCCCAAAAAACCCCAAGAATGAACACTCAGACTATGCATATAAAGGAACTAATGTACCTCCTGTTGTTTCCCAGACATGACCTTGGGCTTAAACATCAGACATGCTAAAAATAAAGCTGTGGGTAGGAAAAAGCAGCAAAGTTGCTTCACATTCCTAGAAGCTTCTCACATTCACCTCTCTACCTTGGGACTCTTGCAAGGGCCAAAACATTTCCTGAAACATCAAGTCATCTTGAAATGAAGCAAACACCCTCACTCAAAAGATGTGTTTAGGAAACATTAGCATTTTAAAATTATCCAGAATGGTAAAACAACAGTTTGGACAAAAACAAAAAAAGCCAAAAACTAGTCATTAGAGTTGCCACAAAAATACTCTGAATCTGACCATAGTATTAAAGGCCAAGATACAACTGTTTTTATGCACCATTTAGCATCTCCCTTGTGGAGAACTCCAGCATTTGTGCATCTGGATTTCATCCACACCTGAATGAGACTGTGGGTGTGATGTTTTAGCTCAAGCTGGCTGCAGCTGGTAACCATGTGTTTGGATACTGCCACTCTCTCTCAGAAATACTTAAAGGGGTGCGTGAGCATGTGCATACTGTTAAAAAAGATAATTAATGACTTAACAGCCAAGGTTAAACTTAAGTCATTCTTTTGCCCAAAGAGACAGCTTTATTAGCCAGTGAAGAGGAGCATTTATTCACACTTAAATAAAAAAAATACACAGTTTGAAGATAAGTGTCTTATCATTTAGCCAAAGGCCTCTTAGAGCACTCAAGGCATGCTGTCAGAGTGAGCCAAGAAATGTTCTGAGTCTGTCTGCAGTGAGTAGGCACTCAGCGGCTGGGCTGGGCATTGGCATCAAAACATGCCAATAGTCCTGAGTAAGGGAGATGGCCAAATTTTACATGTAAAGAAAAATGAGGCATCTCAACTGCTAGATACCAAGGTAAGAGATTTCCTTCCCATCTCTAGTCTAACAGGTAAAGCTGTCATTTCCCAAAGCAGACCATGCCAAGGGAGAGGTTTTGCTGGCAGAGGGAGGTTTTAACTAGACATACTGGCAGTTGTGTTTTCTTGGGCAAGTCAGCTATCACTTCTGAAACTGCCTTTACAGAGAAACTGAAGTAGCAATTACATTTAATTAAACCATAGATAGCCATAGTTAATGTTCACACTCAGAGCAAAGAGCAAATCTGCTATCTGTTGTCCATACCATTATTTACAAAAAACATGGTGATAAAAGCAGCCTATATCTCTTACTCCCAGTCATATTCCAACACAGAGGTTGCTTCTTTCCTCCTCAAGAAGATTTTAGGATTAATTATATAAAACAGGGAAAAACAGCACTCTGTTACAGAATGGAGACATACAGGTAGTTGTGTTTTCTTGGGCAAGTCAGCTATCGCCTCTGAAATTGCCCTTACAGAGAAAATAAAGCAGCAATTACATTTAGTTAAACAAATATGAAACATCCATAGGAAAACTTTGACTACCTGTTGTAAGTTTATTACACTGAAACAAATAAATATCCCCCTGCACTGTGGGTGTGACCCTGACCAGCCAGACACTGGTTGTCCTGTGGACACTGGTACCTGCCCCCCTCCATAGAGACCCTCCATGGGTGGAAGGGGGCCGGGGCCCTGCACACATCCAATTGCTCCAGTTGGTGCCTCCTATTTTGGATTCGTCATTTCCAAAAACCACAAGTGAGCATATGCTGTCGCTTGTATGCCAAACCAGGGGGACAGCATAACCTTTCCCCTCACTTCCTTCTTCCTTCACTCAGAAAAGCTTTTCAGCTTGTTACATATTTTATTCCCAATGTACAGAACCTGGCAATAGTGTATTTATTTGTAGTTTATATAGACAAAGATTAATTTAATACCTTTTGTGGAAATCAGTGGCATTATAGCAGCTGACTGAAGCCAAAGTATTCACCTGATGGACAGTTAGTTGCTCATCAATTCACATTTTTCACTCTTAAGTTATGTATTTCCTTTTAAACAGTAACTATCATATAGGTTTAGTTATTTAAAATTTTGCTTTACCATAATTGTTCTGTGGAACATATGAAACTTTTACACCAGGAGAACAGCAGACAGCCTTCCAATAAGGCTGGGGGTCTGTGCCAGCACAGGAATTTTCACGCTATTTTAGGCATTTACAAGTTGTCTCAAGCCTTAAATGATAAAAACATCAAGTATTGAGAGTGCACTGAACTCAATATTTTGCTATTCAGATAGCCTAGTGGGAACGTGCTAGTGCAAACATTTAAATGTAAGCACCAGCTGGAGGCATTTCCTTCAGCTGCCGCCACCAGGCATTAACTGGGCGTTAACCAGAACCTCTGGGCGTGCGCGAAGGCGAGACCCAGGAGCTGCTGCCCTAGAAGGAAAGGTATTAGCTACAGCCAGGGTGCCGCTGCAGTGAAGGAACACAGATCTGCTTTAATAATAGCACCAGGGCTGAAGGTGACAACAGATGACTTAAAGGACCGACGGCAGGTTTTGTGGAAGCAATTTAGAGGCTTAAGGAAGATTTTAATAAGCCTGTATCATTAAAGAAAACTTGTTTGAGCAGTTTCACTTGAAGCCTTCACTTCATCACCCTGCCAAGGACAGGGTTTGTGGGGAGGAGGGGAATGCATTGCCCAGGGTTACAGAAGAGCCCATCGCACCTCTGCGACACCTCCCTTGGCTCTTTCAGCCTATTTATGCACATCGTGTCAGGCTTGCAAGTGCTCTTACTGGCACCACTGGACAAATAATTCATTTGTATGCGATCCTCTGGAACACAGCCATGCCAAGCACACATTGAAGGGCATTTCATAGAATCACAGAATGTTGTGAGTTGGAAGGGACCAACAAGGATCATCCAGTCCAACTCCTGTCCCTGCACAGGACAAACCCAAGATCCAGACTGTGTGTCTGAGGGCATTGTCCAAATGCTTCTGGAATATTGTCAGGCTTGGTGCCATGACCACCTCCCTGGGGAGCCTGCTCCAGTGCTCCACCACCCTCTGGGTGATGAACCTTTTCCTAATATCCAATCTCAACTTGCCCTGGTTGGACCAGCTCACCCACCTACAAACCCCACTCACCCCATCTCAGCCCACCCTGGCTTGGCTGCAGCCCAGCTCCACTGGAGCCTCTGCAGATGTTGCGAGAAGTGCCAAGCTTATGGGCCTGATAGGCACCAGGTTGTGTGCGCTGCTGGGCCCAGCTGAAAAATGCAGTGCCGCAGGTGCTCAGCCTGTTCAGGCTTTCAGGAGTATCTACAAGTAGAGATAAGAAACTGGAACTGATGTAGTGCTCACCAGACCCACAGCAGCAATTCCTATGAGTTCCAAATGACTGGCGACAGGCCGGGGAGAGACTGTGCCCTGCAGGGCTGCTCCACAGAGGCGTGAGGGATCACCTGATAAAAAACCAAAACAACAATTTTTAAAAAATAAGGACTAGAAAACCGTATTTTAAAATGAAGGCATGTTTTCCAGCAATTTACCCAAAGATTATCCAAGGAGCAGGGAAAGCAGAGCTGAAGGAATTATTTCTTTATTTTTAAAATAAGATGCTTTCAGTTTCCCAGAAAATTCTCTAAAAGGACAATATTGTGCCAAAAAAAACCCCAGCTTTAGTTTTCATAATCTCAGCATGACACATTTACAAACCTATACCAGGTTAAAAATTGACAGCTCAAGAGGATCACCATATCTCTGCAGAGAGAATGAAGAGTCGAGAAGCAGGTTATTAGAGCCTGAAAAAGATACTCACTTTGAGTAAAATACTGTTATTGTATGCGTGGGAGTAGGACAGGGTAGGAGAGCAGTCTTGTATTTCTTCAGAGAACATGGGCATTTGAATGAAATCACTAATGATACTGCAAACTAGAATCATATTTCAAACAAACATGCAAGTGACAAGTGTTATTGCAACACATCTAGTTTCGTATCTGTTGAAAGAGCTGCTAAGAAGTCTCTCTAAAAGTGATGGACTTTTTTTTTTTCTCCATCAACACTTTCCATCAGCACGAGCTGCAGTGACTGGGCACGAGGCTTTTAAGTGTGACATTTCTTTTAGTATTTTGCTGACACCATCTGATTTGGAAAAATCTGTTCCAAATCCTACAATCCAGTAACTAAAGTGACTAGAGATGTGTTAATCAAATATTGCCAGGGGTGACTGAAAGCCTTATTGTGCCATCAAATTGCATTCTAGCACAATTTTTTTAATGTTAAACTGCATGTCCTAAATATTAGAGCCCACGAATTGTGAAACCTGACTTTACCTTCAACACTGCATCTATTCTTGAAAGGTGATCTCTGCTCCAGTGTTGCACCTTTCAAGAAACAAAGGCTTAACCTTTCCTCTGGAGCAGCCCCATGAGTTCACACTCAGGTGAGCAGAACTTGCTGATAGCAGGAACATGAACAGCACCACACACAACGTTTGCATGTCCCGCAGCAGCTACATGAGCCTTCTCTGAAGAGAAACACATCTCTAAGTCACTTCAGGTTTCAGATCATATACTCACAAGCAGGATTATTAATAAGCACGTGCTGCTGTTAACATTGCTGCGCTCCCCGTGATGATGGAAGAGGCTCCACAGGGGCAGCTCAGGGTGCAACACCCCCATGCCCTCACCTACAGTGGGCTGCAGGGTGGGGGCACAGCCCAGGGATGCCCCAGACCCCAGTGTCCATAGAAATGCTCCCAGATTGAGCAGGTGTCCCAGAGCACTGTCTAGGTTGGATAAAACATAAGTTTAACAAAATTTAGCAAGTACATCTGAAAATAACCTTAGAACTAAGCTGAGAGACGTTCGCTTCTTTAGTGGTTTCAGCCTTCCAGAGAAGCCCCCCTGGAACCAAGTAACACTTCTAGGAGAAAGAGTGGCAGAAGTTGGTACAAACCAACAACTCATCACTAACATGGTGATGGAAGCAGGTTTGGGTTTCCTTGCTGTGGAAGACCTAGATAGCCCTCTGCAAATATAGATGAGGGACATGCAAATTTTCAGGGAGAAGCTCTAGTTCTAGGATCCGGCTCAACAAATGTTGGCACTGAGCCGGTGGTAACAATTCTGCAGCTGCCAGAAGCCACCGTGCCATGGACCAGGCTTTGCTCTGAGGGCAGAGGTAGCCACACAGGTTTCACAGCAGGCAGCTTGCTGCTCATAACAGCCAAGCTGCTGAAACAGAGTGGGTTTTTTACTTCTTGAAACTGTTAAGAGTTGTGTATGCTTACTGGCCTGGTTAAAAAAAACCCCACATGATTTTCACGTGAAAGCTTGCTTTTAAAAATGTGTTTTGGTCAAAATTTAAATGGCTCTGATGGTTAGCATATAAATTTAATAGTGGAAATGATGACAAAGAAAGAGATGCACATTTGAAATAATGTATCAAATTGTAACAATAAGTGCAATTTAGGTGTCTTACAAATTATATTTGGGTGTGCTGGAGGACGAGAAGTTCAACATGCGCTGGCAGCACACACTTACCAGCCCAGAAAACCAGCTGTGTCCTGGGCTGCATCAGGAGGTATGTGGCCAGCAGGTCGAGGGAGGGGATTCTGCCCCTCTACTCCATTCTCCCGAGACCCCGCCTGCAGCACTACATCCAGTTCTGGAGCCACCAACACAAGAAGGACGTGGATCTACTGGAGCCAGTCCAGAGGCAGCCAGGAGGATGATGTGAGGGCTAGAGCACCTCTGCTGTGAGGACAGGCTGAGAGAGTTGGGGCTGTTCTGCCTAGAAAAGAGAAGGCTCTGGGAAGATCTTATAGCAGCCTTCCAGTACCTGAAGGGGCTCCAGGAAGGTGGGAAGGGACTTTTTACAAAGGCAAGGAGTGATAGAACAAGGGATGACAGCTTTAAGCTGAAAGAGGGTAGGTTTACATTGGATATTAGGAAGAAATTCTTCACTGTGAGAGTGGTCAGACACTGGCCCAGGTTGCCCAGAGAAGCTGTGGCTGCTCCTCCCTGGAAGTGTTCAAGGCCAGGCTGGATGAGGCTTTGAGCAACCTGGTCTAGTGGAAGGTGTCCCTGCTGATGGGAGGGGGGTTGGGACTGGATGATCTTTAAGGTCCCTTCCAACCCTGACTGTTCTATGATTCTATGATCAAGGGCTGTGATAGCTGAATTAATTTTAAAAATTAAGCTTAGATTTCTTCTAGAAGAGGCACCAGAGGCAGCCAAGTCCGAGATTCCTTCCGAGCGGCGGTGCCGGTGCCGCAGCACCACGGCGGCTTCTGCTGGGCCCAGAACCGCGCAACCCGCGCCGGGAGCCCCTCCTGCCCCGCTCTGCCGATGCCGGCGGAGGGGCCGCTGCACCGACCCCGCGCTCCTCCGAGCACCGGCCTCTCGGCGACCGGCGCTCGCCCGGCCAGCGCAGGGAAGGCGGCGGGTGACAGGAGGCAGAGGACAAATAAAAACCGGCACGGAAAGGAAAAAAAAAAAAAAAAGTGATAGGTTCTCCCCGTCGGGGAATCGAACCCCGGTCTCCCGCGTGACAGGCGGGGATACTCACCACTATACTAACGAGGAGTGGTGACAACCTCTGAGCAGTCACTATCTGAGCGTCGCTCAGCGCGTAACCATGGGCCTCCCTCAACACAGGGCAGACCCCGGCCCCAGCACACACACCTCACCCCACCCCCCACCTGCAATACACCCGCAGAACGCACACTTCACAGAACACAGAGCCCGGCTCCGGTGCTTACTGCAGCAGCCCAAGCCCAGGGTGGCTACTCTGGCCCAGGATGGCTGCTGTGTTGGTATCAATGCAATTCAGGACATCGCATTTATGTGTGTAAGAACATGGCGCTGAACCGCATCCACCTCCACAGACTGGCATGTCAGAGTCCGAGTTCAGATCCTGCACTAACAGTGAAAAGTTGGGGGGTTTTTTAAAATAAAATTGGTGAAGATTCAAAAATATTTCTCTCCCCATCCAAACTGTTGCCAATTCTGGAAAACTAAGAAATATGCACTGAGAATACAAGAAAAACTAAATAGAAGAGATCTGACTTCCAGATTTCATAAGAGCTAAAGAAGTTACAGGAAAACATGACACAAAACCACAGGGTGAGCATCAGGTGTCACTGTCATGGGCTACGGGCAAGAGGGGACTCCCATCCATCCTGAACAGTCACCTCCAGCTGTAGCCAGTGGCACACGCCACACCGAGGCAGCACCTACAGAGCTACAGGCGGGAAATGAGCCATTATTTTTGTGTCGAGATTAACATTGGGTTTGTTAGTTGATACAGAGGAAATGGACACAGAGCCAAAGCACAACCACAGCTAGTGAACTGTCACCAAACAGCTGAAAATTAACACTGCATTAATTTCCCAGGCTGGAACACGCTGTGGAGTGTTTTGTAACCATACCTGTGTGCTAAGGGAGCCTGCTGCATACTGCAATGTCTGCCTAAAGCCCCACTCTTGTTCTGCCAGCAGAGCTGTTTGCCTTGGCAACTTTCTGCTCCCTCCTGTGCCAGGTCCCAGCACACAGGAGGAAGGGCAGCTGAAAATGGAGAACGTGAAAGGACATACCTTTTATGAGGTCCCCAGAGGTCCTGTTATCACCCATCAGAGCAAAAAGCTGCAGTATTTGGTGTGGAAGATGCTTGTAACATCTACAATACATTCCTGGTGGAACTGATCTTTTAAAACTATCCCATAGCAGAACTTAGTATTTATTTATCTGAGGTCTTTTTACTCCACCATTCTCCATGTTGTCAGTTTTCCTGTGGTATCAGAATCAAATCCTAATCCTCAAAGCACGTGAGAACTGCAGGACTGAAGTGTTTCCCTGTCTCATGTAGGTCTTGGTTTGAGCTGACAAACAAATACCCATAAAACACCAGAGACAGCTGGGGGGTTAACTCAGAGGTAGTAACAGATGAACCGAGAAAAGCTGAAGCAGCTACGGCCTCCAGCTATCAGCTTTACACCTTGTGCAAATGATAGCTAGAGAGGCTGGTTGGCTTCTGAACTGAGACCTTTAATAAGTGCATAAGCAAAAGATCTCGCAGCACTGAAATTCATCACCTCTCCCAGCAGATCAGCAGCTGACGTTAAGCCTCAGCCTAGCACAGGACCTCTGGCCAGAAGGCCCTGCCTGCAGGTCACCCACAGACATGTGCAAGAGAATGAGTTTGGGAAGAGCAGGTGAGTAAAGCAGGCCGGTTTCCAGAGGATGGGGAATGGTGGCTCTCTTTAAAACTGGCTGCCATTAGAGTACCCCAAACTGAAAGATTAATTAATTGCAATTTTAAAATAAATACATTTAATGGCCAGAAAAGAGATGAGGTTATTCAATATTGAACTGACCATGGTTTTTTTTTGTTTGTTTGGGTTGTGGCTTTTCCCCTCCTTATCCTTTCCAGTAAGAACAGTTGTGCTTTACTCTTGGGGTATTCGTGCACACTATTAGCTCAGCAATGTTCCTTTCATGAAAGGTAAATGCTTTACTAAAACCTCTGCTTCACCAGGGGCAAACAACTAACAGCAATGTACCTGGTAGGAAGAAGGAAAAGAGGGATCTGTGAGCAGGTATGTGTTGTCCAGCAGTAACCATGTCACAAGTCCCAGAGCTGGCTTCAAAACAGCAATTCAGCATTCCCCACACCCTGTGTGTCGCAATCCAGCGGTGACCTGAAAAGTCTTTCTTAAGGAGTAATGGCTTTTCCTCTTAGTTTTAAATTAAACTGATGTAAACTCCTCATACTTCCCAGATATTCCCTAGGAAACCTTATTGTCTACTATAAAATGACATCAATAATGCTCCACATATAGCAAACCAGCAAAAGTCTGTGATATAAAAAGTACATAAACCAATTACATCAGAGACAACTCGATAGTTTGCATACCTGGGCACATCTGGGCTAGGAAAAACTCACAATCTTTTTCACATTTAATACAGCCCCTTCAGAAAAGTGAGGAGAACACTGTATTACTCACAGGTAGCAGGCTGATCTCCAAGCTAAACCTGCGGATCTTGGTTAAGACTAAATCAGATTCTTCCATTACAGAGTGTTCCTTAAGTGAAATGTAACTCCATAGAAATTAAACACAGACTGAGCAAAGCCTCTTAACTTCCTCCTAGAAGTTACACTGGATAAGTGTATCTGTCAGCCTGAAATGCTGAAACAAAATGTCCTTTCTAGTGAGAAAAGATACAGACAGGTAGGTGGTAGGACTGCTAGGGATTGTCCTGGAAAGAGGTGTAGCTACCCAAAATGAGAAAATGCAGAACACTCTGGTTCCTGTTGTCACAAGTAGAGACACATGGCCCCTGTCAGGGAATTCAAGTGAAGTGATAAGCTATAATAAATTGATCATAAGAGAAAAATGATAAGGGGTTGTAAACTCAAAACAAAGTCAAATACTGCAGATGACATCTGTTCTGGAGTAAACAGCTTGCACTGCTTCCAGGTCAATGACACTGACTTACAGTACTTTCTGCAAACTTAATTTGCTGCAGCCAGTTCCTCCAGTGACACCACTCTCCCCTACATCTCTAATGCCACTAATTTGGATACCAGCACTTTGCATTTACTGTGCAAAGCACCTCTCCTTGCATTCCCTTGCTGCTTCCAGGCTTGCATTCCTTGGCTGCCACCAGTCTCTGACAACCAGTCTCTGGCCAAAACTCTGCCACTCGCCTTGATACGCCTCACCCCAATGCATTGGTCTCCTTCAACAGAAACGCCCCATGATCCCTGATAACAAAAGACACAGAAAAGGCTATGGTAGTCAGCACCTTCTTTGCCTCAGGTTCTCACTTTTAAGGTCTGCCCTCTGACTTTCAGCTCTTGGAGCCCAGGAGCAGAAGTGATGGGAGTGAGGCACTCCCCACTGGAGAGGAAAACAGGGAGCCCTGGAGCTGGCTGGTCACACACGGTGCTGTGGGACCAGATAAGCTCTGCCTGGGGGTGAGGATGGAGCTGACCACTGACAAGTCATGGCCACCAAAGGAGATTCCTGATGGCAGAAGAAAGGCAAATGTCACACCCATTCTCAGGGAGGTCTGTGTGGGGTACTAGAGGCTGCTCAGCCTCACCCCAGTGCCCAGCAAGGCTACACAGTAAGTCTTACTGGCAGACACATCCAGGCACACAAAGGACAAGACAGTGATTTGAACAGCACGGTTTTACCAAGGACAAATTCTGCCTGACCAACCTGATAGCTTTCTGTGATGACTGGCTCTGTAGCTAACAAAGGAGCATCAGATGTTATCCTGAATTCAGCAAGGCCATTGACATCATCTCTTAGTCAACTAGAACCATGTTGGTGAAATACTGAGTGAATAGGTGGACAATAGGGTAGATGGAAAATGGGCTGAACAACCAGACTCAAAGGGCTATGACAAGCAGTATTGAAACTACTCAAAATTTAAATATAATTTCTTAGGTGCTTATGCTGCCTTAAAATCACATGGGCTGCAGGCCCTTTACCTTTCAGAATTTGCAGTCTGGACTTTGGCCATGAATCTTCTTTATATTTCTTCCCCCTCAGCGGATGGAAAGTATTTTATCATCTGTTTGAAATATGCTGTCATTTTGGATCCCTCTTCTTTTCAGGTTTCATCACACAAAAATCTGCTACAACACTTCCCTCTAGTCATTGCTCAATGCACAAGCTGTTCTAGGGCAAATAAATTATATGTCAATCTTCTTTATAATTCCGTAAAGAAAAGCAATGCAGAATGCCACAATAAACCATGGCCCAACGCTTCTCTCAATCAACACTGCTCAGCCAGAATCTAAAGGGTTGAGATGATAAAGTGTTCATACACCAGTTTTATCTGCCCTCACATGTTAAAAGTTTCCTAAGTTGCTCATCAACAAAAACATGTTTCTAAGACCTTAAGCACTCTCAGTGCACACATTTCCTTTCTACATGGCATAGCTGTACGTCCTTCCCAAGAAAGGCACCTTCAGTAACTGAAGAGCTTTGTTGTGTTCTTGAAAGAGAAATTTTTACCTACAAAAAGTTGATGTTGCTTCCTCCATAACTGCTCATGACCCTGGCCTAACAGAGCTACTCCTCTTTTCCCTTCCCACATCCAGCTGCCAGGGCCCACACTAGGATTCTGGGCCAGCCAGAGTTACTGCAGCCTCCTGGAGGCAATTTGTCCCATGACTCCGTAAGGTTACAAAGGAACCACCATTGTCAAATTAACTCTCTCAACTCCATACTTATAGGCTGCATAAAAAAATATCTCCTTGTTGTGCCTGCAACAGAGAAACACCAGTTGCTCTATAGCCCCAACGACGCACCTCCCCGAGGCAGAGATGCTCGTGGTGCAGCAGACACTGTGCTGAGTCCACGGGTGTGGTGCTCCGTCTGCTCTCTCCAGACTGGAAAGAGGAGAATGTGGTCAACCGCCCTAGTACCTCCCACGTGCTGTGCACAAGGTGACTGCTACTACTTTTTTGTGCTGTAGCCTGAAATAGCAGAAAGTGGATATAGTCACCAACACCTGTTGATGGACAGAAATGCCGTCAGAGCAGGGGGGTTTCACTCAGACAAAAGGCAAACAAATTTTTACCTATAGTAATAAAAAAGAGCAAAGTTCCAAGGATTATTAAATTAGATGTTTGCATTTCTGAGTTCACTAAAAATTAAAATACAGCTGGCTGAATAGTCTTACAGAAAAAGGAAGTCACTTGATTCACACTTTTTTTTTTTTTAAATCAGAACCACAGATAAGATAGAACTAAACGAAGCTCACACAGCTCACCCCTTCCCTGAGCTTGCACACAGGCTGCACCAGGAAGCCGTTAAGGACCCCATCTGAAATGCAAGCCAGCTTCCACAGAAGGCTACTACAGTTCAAAGAAAGAACAAATATTCATGCATTAAAAAAATGGCAAACCAAACAAATCAACACCCCATAAATTTGTAAACGAACTTGTATTTCTTACAAACTCATTTCCCCTAGGTTAAAAGGTAGTGCAGAGCTTCTCTTTGCCAGACTCAACAGAGATACAACACAGAATGGCATTTGCAGGGTTTCATTTCTGTCAGTTTAAATCAAAGATCTGTAGTTTGGATGGCTAAAATATTTGTACAGTGAATGCTGAAGAACAGTCTCTGACACAGCAAGCTCACCACAAGACGCATTGCCAGCGTGCTGTTGTGCCCAGAATTCATTCCTGACAACTTCTTGCCCATTAGGCATCCAGTCAGAACAACTTCAGGACAGTGTAATTTGGCTTTTCCAAAACATAAGCAAAGAACAATTCCAACAGAGAAGTAATTGCAGTTTATATATAATGTGTTTATACATGAAGTATTTTATTCAACAGGAAAATACCACTCCGAGTCACCTGTGGGCATGAACCAGCCTGGGCTCTCAAATTAATTTGGAGGGAAAAGTTTACTTTTCAAGGGTAACTTGATGGCATGCTTTCTACTTTAAGACTGAAAAACTAACATTCTTTAGGATATCAAATGTCTTCAAAAACAGGTCCTAAATCTAAGAACTGTGAAATACAGGCTTTTACTAAGGGAGAGGAAGAAAAGAACAAGAAAATCATACCAGTCATGTTTCCTTAGTATAAAATGTTACACAACAACCCTCAGTATCAAGTATCACAACAGCTTATGATGCTAAAGAAAAAAACCACACCCAGAAATCCCTCCCTCAAAACCCACAAATGTAGGCAAACAGTGAACAATCTCAAATTATTTATTAGGAAAAGACAAGTACTGTTTCACATTCATACAGAACAAATGGTAATAAAACCAAGAAAATAAACTGTAAAAAGTAGGCCCATCACAGAGGAGTTAGGTTATGACAAAATAAATGAAATCCAAACTTCATTCATGCAAACAAGCAGTAAAGAATTATTTACAGTTACAAGGGGATGAATTACAGCATTGGCCATATTAGGGCCCAAATCAAATTACTCAATGACATAGCAAAGGGATCTAATCTGTACATTCAGTAATGAGTATCTATAAAAAGAAAAATAATTTAAACAATTTACAAGAGCTGTATTACAGATGGCATAAAGGTATCATTTACAAGAGCTCTATTAACAGGTGACACAAAGGTATTAATCAGTAATTTATGAATAAAAATTTGTAGCATGTATTTTTACATCACATCTTCAGTGTCTGAACAGTAAACAAGAAAGTGGAGACATACCATGAGTGCAATGTAATAGAATAAGGCAACTTAACCAAATGGCTCTTCAGAGAACTTCCATCCTACAAGGGTTTACAATTTATAAATTCGCCTGTCCATTTTGCTAACAACTAAAAGAACTATTTGAAGACAGCAACTGGTGATTAGAAGGCCTGCATATGATGAGACAATAGATGGAAAATTAAATATTCATTTGTTAAAATGCCAAAACTCAGAAATGTAAAAAGGTGCAGATTCTCAAAAGCCCTCTATATCCTATCTCTATAACATCAACACACTAATTTTCATGTTCTAGATGTTTTAATTTAATGTCTCAAAATACTAACTCACTAGTCTCATAAATATTTTGTAATGCACAATCTGAAACTAATATACCTCCTCCCAAAGCTTGTATTTACAATGTTGTTAAATTGATGCTAGAAGAAATGTGAAATGCTAGCAATTTATGGCAAAGATTAGCAACTGATACACCAGATTCCAGTTTATCGTATAGGCAAGACTAATTAACACATTTAGCTTTTAAAATTATTTTAAATAGGTATTTTTGCATTTTCAACAACTTCCCCAAATGCTTACAGTAATGGCTGATTTTCTTGAAGTTTTAGCAGAGTACAAATGCCAATTGTGTTCTACTTGATACTATTTGTTTAAACAGCTACAATGACAAAACAAGACGCAGGGTAACACTGAAATCTAACAACGAAAAGTCATCCATATCGTAATGCACACTGGGAATGTTACGGGCCTTACAGAAACCAACACAGGAAGCCAAATCTGACAAGGACTTGCCACATTAACAAACACAGTCCACATACTCTAAAAAAAGCCAAAACAAAACAAAACAAAAGGGAAGGTTGAAATAAGGCCAAAAAATATTTGCAAATGATAAATTTTAAGTCTGTCAAAAGGACCAGGCCATAAGTATTTTATTTACAATTTCTATTTAGAATGCTTATTTTCAACAAATGATTTAGCACCAGCAGGAATATGCAAAGTAGCATCACCATGTTCCCCAGGCAGAAAACCTTGAGGCCAAATCTTGCTCATTAGTAAAACAGTCCCCATTTAAGAGAATCATCTACTCAAGTAACCAAAGAGAGCTGAATTTGGCACTCCATTATGCAAACCTAGACTTCTCAAACATATTCCATTAGCACATTAATAATTACAAATATATTACAGCATCTTTTGAGATGTTTTCAGAAAGTGTGTTTTTAAGAATACTTAAAATACTTTACATGTGTGCAGTACACAAGACTAATAAAACAGGCTTTGTAGACTTTTTTTAAACTTAATGAATTAGTAATTTTATCACAGACAGAATACCGGTGATAGACTTTGGAATATATCAGTAAAACTTAAAAGAATGTAAGCAGGGAAATATCCCTCTATACTCTGATGAAGCATTTTTTTAATCTCCCATGGTCATGTCTGAGGATTTAATTCACCCATTTTATCCACAAAACATTTTTAACTCTTCCCCCACTTCCTGTGCGTTAATAGGAAATGGAAAAATTAATACAACCAAAACAGTAACTGAAGTGTCAAGCATGTTCCTAGCTCTGCACTGTGACCTACAGGTCTTGGTCAAACACTTCTAATCAGACCCACAGATTTTTGTTCACTTTTTAACCTGAGCAGAACTATATTACATATTACGTGTTTTTTAAGCCTAAGTAATACAAAAAAGGATGTAGAAAGCCCTGTCACTAGGGATACACTAACCTTGTGATGTGTGCAAATGGACTCAGGATAAAAAGCTGACCACAACTAGCTCAACAGAACCACACTGACCTTCATCTCTGTTCTGTACTCAACTAAACCGCTTCCTCAGGATTACAACCATCTAGTATCCAACAGTGAAAGTGATACTTAAAAAAACAGGCTGAATGTAAATTTAGGCATAAACTTAAGTTTATGACTGAATGCATAAGACACCATCTAGTCTTTAAGAAGCACAGATTTGCTCTAGGTAAAAGACACTTTAATTAGTTCCAAATGTTAAAACTCCACTGTTATTCTGAAACATTTAGAAATGAGAAGTTATTGCAACTTATCTGGAGTAGGTATTTCCTGAAGACCTATACTGGATAGAGACAAACAGTATTACAACCCTTAAAGGCAATATAATCACCTTGCATGTATATACTACCTACAATTCAAATGCAATCAGCAATCTCACAGTACTACTGAAGGAACATTTAATCTGTTGACAGAAGCCAGAACTGAACTTTTGCTCTGAATATACTGAGAGTAAGTGGGACAGCATGGTCTCATATTTTTTCCACACTGTAACTCTTAAAATATGAATGGAGGTGTTGGCAGAATCACAGAGGTGCTTGCTTGCAGAACACTACAGAGATGGGGAAAGATCTTCAAAAGGCAGGTCAGACATCTGAACACCCTTTGAAAACCTGGACCAAACTATAAGACAAAGAAAGTGCTGCTTCTCTCCAAACTGTTAAATTTATTGAGGCTTTACTAAAAGAATTAAAAAGTCTTTATACTTAAACCTCTGCTAGCTTCAGTAAAGAATGCCAAAATGTGTTCATTCCAGCTTGCTAAATATTCAAAATGTATTGTCAAAGTTCCCTTCTTGTTCAAATTGCAGTTACCCTAGTAGAAATAGAAAGGTGAAAGTGGTTAAGTTTAATAGCCATACCAAATTGGAATAGCTTCGTCTAAAAATGAACTTCTTTGGCCAGAAATAGTCTGTACTTATCTGACTAAGAACTCATATGATTTTTTAGGGAGATATTGATACAATAAAACTGTGAATAATACTTAAAAAGACCAAGTTGGAGGGATGAGGCCAAGAAATGCAGATGCATTACCGCAAGGAAAGGGCTACAGGGATAAGAAGACAGAAGCCTGATGCTGTTTTCCTGGCATCTCTAGCTACACTGGATTGAAGGGATCATCTCCATGGCCAATAAAATTATCTGTCATTTCTCTGGTAAGCAACGCTGGTTAGGAACCCTCCTGGATAAAGTCCCAGTACCAGCAAAATTGGCATTATATAAAAAAATTAAAAGGCACTCACATGGCTGATTGAGCTGAGAACGATTACACATTCAAAATGAGCTTTACATTTTACTTTAGAAGAAATATCACCAACTTTCCTCTAGAGAAGTGGTTCCACTTGAAAAAGACAACAGCAGCCCTGAGAAAAACCCGATTTTTCTCTACTGATGTACATCTCGCTGAATCAATTAACTCGAAAGCCGCTTCAACCAGTTAGCTTTGAGGAAAAGAAACAGCAAGGGTGAAAGTAAAAACAGAGATCAGGAAAAAGTTACTTCTGTGATTTGTATAAAGGAAACAAGCCATTTCAACCTATTTAGAAGAGAAATGAGATGAAAAGACTTTAAGGCTTATCTTGCAACTGTGTGTGATGCCTAGCATTTCCACTTGTGGTAGAGTCAGTCTTTGGAGGCCCTAGTAACACGTTCTAAGTTGAGAGAAAATGAGATGAAACTCAAAATGTGGCTTAAATACAGGACACCCAGGCCTTACAGTAGGGCTTGAAAACCTCTCTGGTTGCTCTTGTAATGGAGTAACAACTGTGCTGATAAAACTAGAAAAAGGAAGCCAATATTTTTTAGACACTCAAAGGAAGGAAAAGAGAGGTAGGACATACTTTTTGATTTCCACAGTAGTTTCTATACCGTACTATTCAAGAATTACTCCATTAATTTATTCTGTAACACTGTACAATTTACCTTAAAAATTTATCTTAGGTCATATCAACTTCAAATGGTTTAAATTAACCATGGTCATTAGGTAATCATCTTCCACATGTGCTTCTAGTTAAATATACAAGTAACTTCTAACTACCGCTTCAAGAGCGGCTCTCTTTCAGTATCACAAAACAGGTGAAGTAGCAATAAATATGGTCTAAAGGAACTGCTTCTAATCAAGATGTAGTATGTGTCTTAAAGTATGCAGCTAGTTTGCAAAATTTTCAGGAGGCTGTCAAAACATTCAGAAAATTAAGTTTTTGAAAGTTTTGTAACCAAGTAAAGGTTACTTTCTACAGTCAATCAGAACTTAAAAGGAACAGTATACAGCATTTAAAAAGACATTCTATAAAAAGCCATATTCACTTATTTTCTGAAGTGCTCTGATTTAGCATTATATCAGTTGAACTGTGAGTGTAATTTTGGGGGTTTTGTTAATGTTTAAAACAAAATATCAAAGCAAGCACAATGGAAATGTTGTATGAGTACCAGGAAAAGCAACAATAAATGGAAGTACATTTGCAATTGGCATTGGGTTTAATGCACTGGCTACTCTAAGTTAATGTACTCTTAAAGGGCCACAGAATTTTTTTTTTTTTTTTTTAAAGTTAGTATGGGGCTTTGAATTTTAAGAAAATAATGAGAAGACTGAAAATAGCACATAAAGGTTTCTAACACACTAGATGTCTGTGAATACAACACAGCCATGCTGTGGAATACTCGAGCAATCAATTTTAAAAACACCTTAAAACCCAACACAGGAATGTGTTCTAGTCTGGTTGCTCCTCATGCACCTACAGGATATATTTAACATTAAAATGATATCAAAAAGTTGGGTAGCTCTTTAGTCCACAAAGAGTCATACAGCTAATGACTGTATAATATTCTTACAAGTTTCAAGATCTCATGCCCTGGCTTCAGGACTAAACTTATTATAATAGTCACAACTGCAAATTTTAAAAGTATACAGAAAAACCCAAAGATCAGTTCCAGAGTACAGATTTTATCCCAAGGCCACAATTTGATGAACAGTTCCATATTGCAAGTGCACTAAATATTGGTCCGTTTGATGCTGCAATACAAACTCTGATACTGTCCTCAACTTTCAAAAACAAACTTCCAAATCCAAAAGCAAGCTAATGATCTTTCATTTTAACACCTAATTAGATTCTGATTAACTCTTATAAAGTTAAAGAGAAATCACATTTTCAGACTAGTAGGATGGGGCAGAAACTTTCCAAACCTCCACAGAAATGAGCCAAAGCATCAAAACTACGAGGGCCCTTGCTTATTTTGTACGGATTTCTTCAATTCTCTCAGGCTTTATGGTACCCATGCAAATAACGATGTATGTCAGAATTTATAACAGACCAAAAAAACAGATGATATTTTGGAAGTCATGCCCTCAAAAAAACCCCAAACCAACCCAAAACAAAAACCCAAAACAAACAAAAAAATCAACAACAACAAAAAACTCCAAACCCCAACCCCCAAAACCTGCCTTCACTAATCATTAAATTATTTTCCAAATCCAATCAAAGACAGAGGGATCTTCCCAAAATACCTTCAAAACATCAACCCCTTAATCTGCTGCTTAGGCTGATTTTTTTGTTTCTATTCTTCCCACTGAAAATTAGAGCATTGATATTATTTCCCTTGCACAAAAATAATCACGATTCTTACTGTGGAAAGCAATTGTCCACAGTTTCCTCACGTTGTAGATAGTACCTTACTGTTTTTAACATGGGAAAATCTGCTCACAATATAGTACAACTAATGAAAATAATTTTTCTCTTATTAATTATATACAAAACTGATAGGCCTAAAGCCTCAGGAGTAAACTTGCAATTTTTTCACACTGAGCACTTAAAGGGTAGGCATTCCTTCTTCTGGAAGCTTGTTTTCAGAGGATGTATTGCATATTAGAAGATCTATATTGGCTACACGTACCAAAGAACATAAACGACATCCCCAAACATTTAACTTTTCAATGCCCAACAGAGTGAAAACCCCTTCCTTATAATGGCAATATTCAGTAGCTCATCACTTCTTAAAAACAGTTACAGAAAATCTGCTATTTTTTTTCTCCCCTCCCCAGGTTTAGTTCCCATTGTCATAAAAAAAGTGTAATTCAGGTGGAAAATAGTTCAGTGTAGCGACATCTAGTATCTCAACTGAAATTAGGCAGCCCAAGAAGAGCACCAACAGCTCCGAAGTATCCCTGTTTGAAACAAACAAAAAAATATTTCAGGTTCAAGTAGGGTATTAAATTCTGCACTCATCACATTTCAATGACAACAAATCATCTGGTGGACCAATATTACAGAAAGATCATCACACACTTTTAATATATAAACTTTCATAACAATTTCTGAAAATTTTGTGAAACTAGCATTTTATCTGTATCTAGCTTGGCTTTAGGAGATTTCACCTCAAGCCTCTCCATACACTGCAGCACTGCTAAGATATGTATCAGTGACTCCTAAAGCACTGAAATCAGGTTGGGTTTGTGCTACACATATTGGTTGCCAAAGGATCTTCAATACTGATAGCAACACTATTGCTAAGGTAACAAGTAAAAATTTTCTCAAACTAATTGCATCTCACATTTTTTAAGAATTATGTCCAAGGTTCAACACAATTTTTTGGACTGTACACTTACCTGCATAAAAAACCCCCCCACGTTCTCCTGCTGGATTATGTTTCCCCTCTGGGGAAACAAGATATTCCCCTCCCTGTAACTATGAAACATACAAGTATTTGGAATCTACACTTGACCAAAGACAGGAATTTAAAATTTATCC
The DNA here is from genome assembly GCA_907165065.1 of Caprimulgus europaeus. The sequence goes on along the minus strand of OU015531.1, from coordinate 34,475,991 downwards.
AAGAAAAATCTGGAGAAGGTGGAACTAACAAGGATAACAAGGAACCATTCTGCTATTACTGCAGACACTAGCACCAAGACAGACTACTGTCAGTCACAGGATAAGCAATAAAGGAAAAAAGTTGTGAGAATTAACTGAAGGGGATCAGATGTAACGCTGTAATATCTGCAGACCAAAAATGAGGACAAAAATTGCCAGCCCACTTCCAAAAAGCTACAAGTCTCTCAACTGTTGCACCTGTATTTAATATTGATTGCCTACATTTTAACCAGAACAGGTCAATTCTCCCATATTACATACTGATCTAGATTGCAGAAGCTGCCCATATGCAGGTTAGTCTCAGAGCATAAAAATCACTGCAACAACTTTAAGGTGTATCTGTGGTGGCAGGAAAGAATCACAGAATGGAAGTTGGAAGGGACCTCAGGAGATCATCTCGTCCAAACCCCCTGCCAAAGCAGGTTCACCTAGAGCAAGCTGCACAGGACTGCATCCAGGCGGGACAAGCAGTCCTTGTTAAAAGCAGTCTCAGCTTTCAGGATGTTGCTCAAGTTGCATTGAGAACAGTGTAAGTATTTCAAAGGTCCATGCTTTAGATCTGTCTGCAATCTTCTGAAATACAATACTTACTATTGCTGCCACCCAAAGCCAAAGAAAGATTGTTGAACTTTACTGCAGAACTTAAGTGTTTTCTTGTCTCTCTCCAAGAATCTATAGCGTGAACTGAGATACCCCAAAGTGACTGAAGTGCCTTCCTGGAAGAGAGCGCTGTCTCCAGAGAACCAATACAGGTGAGAAACTTCCTCTTATTTTCCATGTTTACTGAGCCCTTGGCACCTCAGGTTATCGCACGCCTGAGAGCTCCTCAATACATGCATTTTTGATTTATGTTAACAATGCATACAGATAAATGAACTACAGCATACCTCATGCTCTAGGAACAAGGCCTTCAGCTGGCCTTTTGACCAGTAATCCAGTGCATATGCAAGAAGCTTCATTGACAAAGTATTCACACGTAAAAAATTGCCAACAAACACAACTCTGTTTATTTTCTAAAAAGAAGAAAAAAACAGTAAAGGATTAAGTCTTTTCACTGTTTAACACAGTTTTGAAAAATTAAGCTACGAAAGAAGAGATTGTCTCCAGCAAGGAAAAAAAAACGAAAACAAAAACCAAAAACAACCCCCACACAACCCCCAATTAAAACATGGTTCCAAAATTTTAACCACAGCATACTAAAAGGAAAAATCACGCAACGCTCAAGAATTAGAAGACTTAATTTACAGAGAAGTAGCATTTGTGTTTCAAATTAAGTGAGCATTTTCAGTAACTAAGCCAAAGAAACAATCCAGCAAAAAGTGAAATCAAATGAAAAATACTTATATTTGGTGGAGAAGACTCAATGCCTTCATAGCCCTGTACAATGCTGCTTGATCCATATGCAACAAGGCAGCACTGTAAAGAAGCCGAAGACAGTAAGACATAACAGATGCTCCTGTCATCTTCAGACCTCAACGTACCTCAGTATAAGATTAGACTAAGACTTAAATACCACAAGTGAGCTGTGAATTTTAATCAAGTCAAATGTAAAATAAAGTGAAAAATCATTCCATTTTCCTCATTCACTGAAATAAATCCACCATTAAGTGGAAACAACATTAAACACTGGTTTAATGATATGAGAGCAAGAACCAAAGAAAATTTAATTGCATTAGTGCTTAACATAGTGCTTAAATAAGGGCTTAATTTTGTTAGATGAATACTCACATCCAAATTGCTACAAAAACCAGTATGACAATTCAACCTGTATTTAAATGACTAATATGCAACTGTTTTTCACCATCTTGATTAGTTCACAGTGAAGACAAAATACACACACTATTAAGGCACCAAATCAAACATAATTTTGCTCTATAGCAGGATGTCAAAATAATTAAATCCATTTTATCTTTATACATCAGTTCAAGATATTAGTTTGCAGATCTCTATTAACCATTTCTTATGATTTGCAGTTCTGTGACATGGTTGGAATTAAACCAAAAAACCCTTGGAACAGAGCTAATTTGTGCTGTTTATGAGCATCCATTTACTCTCACTCTTAAACATAAATTGCATACACTTGCCTCAGACTATTACTACGTACTTTCAACCTCACTCTCATCTTAACTCTTTTGTTATCAAGCTTTGCTATAAAGTAAAAAAGCCAGGATTAACTTAATACCCACAAAATTAACTTTTTTCTCTAAGAAAGACATGAGAGAAAGAGAAGGAAATTGAGGGAGAGCTTGCAATATTAAACTCAGAAAAATTTATTAGTTTGGCTCCTAAGCAAAAGGAGGGTTACTGCAGCTAACAATGTTGTTGACATTTCTGAGACTATCACCTCCATATATTTTAAGCAGAACTCTAAATATAGGTACACTTAGTCTTTTCTAAGAAAGTTGTTACTAAACCTCACTTTATCTGAAGTTTTTTTATAATGAATGAGAAAAATCTGTGGTGCTCAGACACTCATATCTTCTACGCCTATATTCAGTAATCTGCCACAGGTTTTTGCCTGTCCATGCCAATCATACTGAAACTGAACACATACTGGTTCTGTTTAGCAGGGCTTTGAGAAACAGAAGACAGCAGGAAATCATCTCTGTATCAACCAGTAAGACAACAGGTGTCAAAAATTTGAAGTCTTAAGAGTTGGCAAAAATTAAAAATAACGCTTAACTACAAGCAAGGCTTTCTAGGAGCTTTAATCAGAGAATCATTTCAGTTTAAGAAACTGCTGGAAGTCATTGAGTCCTATGCACTGCTCAAAGCAGGTTTTTCAGCAACTTCAACATGTAAGTTGCTCAGGTCAGATGTTTTGAAACTCTCCAAGGACAGAGTCCACAGTCTCTATCTCAGTCCATGTTTTAGGGCTTAACCACTCCCATTGTGAGCAGCTTTTTTCTGTTATACCAATCAGAATTCCCTTTGCTCCAAGTTATGTTCATGGCTTCCAATCCTTCTGCTATGCATGGCTGTATCTTGCAGCATCTTCTCTGTAACCATCTGTATCTTAGAGATGGTCACTCCAGGCTTCATCTTCAGGCTTAACCCAGATCCCTCAGTGTCTGCCCGTATGGTAGGTGCTCCAGGGCAGGGCCCTGTCTCAGCAACCTGTTAGATGTGTTCTAGTTTGCCAGTGCTTCTCTTTTGGCAATGGTGGTGGTCAGGGAGGAGGGGGAAGGAGGTCATATGACCAAAGTATCACCTCCTTTGACCTGCTGGCTATGACCTTGCTAATGCATCTCAGTACAAGGTCAGCCTTCACCACTGCATGTGTACACTACTGATTCATATTTGGGTCAACTTGTCTGCCAGCACCCTTCTCTCTTCTGCAATGCTTCTCCTTAGCCAGTCTGAAGTACCACCGTGAAGGTGCTGTCCTGGAAGGTCAACAAGCTATTCTGGGCTCCTTATGCCACTATGACACCGTCCACAAGATCTTGCATCCTACATTCCCACAAAACCAGAATCCTATTCTACTCAAATCCACCTAGAGTCTCCATTCCGCTACTTGCTTTCCTCACTTTCCTCAGGACCTTAAACTCTACTATTTCAAGGCTGTCACTGAAATCCCTGACAACTTCTTCACTCATGAATAGTGAGTACAGCACCATGCTTGCATAGTCAGCCAGCATAGCGCTTGTGTCAGAAAATTGTCCGCAGCACAGTGAGAAGTTTGGATTGCTTGTGATCTGCCACATTACCGTTCCAGTAGAGGGTGGGATTGTTCCTCATGAGAACCAGGCCTTACAGGACCTCTTGTATCCCATGCTGTATGTGTCTGAGTACAGAGACTTAAGTTGGGCCCACAATCATCCTGTTTTCACAAGGAGACTTCAAGTCCTTTCATCATAACATCCTGTGCTCCCCTGCACCCTCACTTACTGCAGGCTTCATTCCCTACCAAAGCTAGTTTGAAGCCCTCCTCATCAGGTTACCCCTCCCTACTGGCAAAGATATCCTTGTTCCACTTCTCCAAAGACAGTCAAAATATTCTGAACCAATTCCTAGTTCTTTAACACTACACTAATTTCTTAATTTCATCTGAGAACATACTAAAAGGTTTAAAATCACAGAATCACAGAATCACAGAATATTAGGGATTGGAAGGGACCTCGAAAGATCATCTAGTCCAATCCCCCTGCCGGAGCAGGAACACCTAGATGAGTTCGCACAGGAAGGCATCCAGGCGGGTCTTGAATGTCTCCAGAGAAGGAGACTCCACAACCTCCCTGGGCAGCCTGTTCCAGTGCTCTGTCACCCTTACTGTAAAGAAGTTCTTCCTCAAATTTAAGCGGAACCTCCTGTGTTCCAGCTTACACTCATTGCCCCTTGTCCTATCATTGGTCATCACTTTAGCAGTCATTTGATCTGAAATCAAATAACAGACCTATAGATAGATCACTTCCTTGTCAGAAGTTTTTACCTCATTTACTGCACACATCCTGGCAATGGACCCAATGTTATTGGTGATGGTGACCAATATGGCTCTTGCAAGATCTTCTTTACTTACAGACTCCCTCTTCTCTTTGTAGATCATATTCCCAAAACTGTAACAGGAAAAATTTCCTTTAAGTTCAAAGTGATTAATGTGCATTTGAAATAATTTCAGAATGTAATTTTTATGCTACAACAGAACTTAAGTCTCAAGTTTCTTCCTAAGGAACTCCCTTTCTAAGTCTGTATTAAATTCAGCAATGTGACAACTGATGCTATGATGAGTGTATTTATTTATTCACAGGAAACAGTCAACCTTGTTACAATAATGACCCACCCAAATATTATTGTTTAGATTGTTGATTTCCATGAAGAAGTATCTACAGCAAAAAGTAGTCTTATTCTTAGGCAAGGTTACTCTGTGAACCTAGTCACTGTAAATTAAGTCAATGCCTAAGTCTGGTGAAACCTCCAACTCCTCATGCTTGCATCTTCTCTCACAATATCTATCCAATCATCTATTCTCAAAGTAGAAGGAAAACAGAGATGAGTTGAATGGTTTTATGATGGCACACAGTCCTCTGGAACAGAAAACAAACAGCTGACAGACTGCTATTTGGGTTGTATAAATGAAGAGTTCTAGATTAGGAGATTTCCATTACTATACATGGTAGATCATTTCTTACAAACTATAAAAAAAGAAAAAACAAGGCAAGAATACAGCTATGCATAATATTTTACCACGAAGGACTCTGTGCCATATCCATGTCAGTTTAGAGAGCCAGAATCCTGATTATTCTAAAACTCTAATAGTCATTAAAGATCATTAAAGGGACTTAAACAGTAAATGAGAACAAAAAGTACCTATATAAAGAGCGAGTTAAGATGTATTGTCTAAGAGTGTAAAGTTTGCACATATTAAAACCTGTCAGCATATGCTCTCTGAAAAGGCTTGGACTCAGCTGACTGGAGAGGGAGAATTAAGTTACCATGAATTAAGACCTCTTTCTACTGAATAACAACAAAGATTTAATGAACTCTCTTAAGTACATATTAGCTTCGCTCCCAGAGTTTATTCTTCTTACATTCCTTATGGGTAGAGAAGCTGTAACTTCTAACTGTATCACTAATAATCTTCCCCAGTGGAAATAAAACTTGCAGCTATGACAAAAGCCCTCTGTAATTGTCAGTAAAATACACTCATTCTCATGGTGCAAACTGTTTATGTTCCACAGCTTTTGTAAGTGAGAAAAGAAGTTAAAACATTATGCCAGGTGCCTGTACTGACAACCACATATGAAAAAAAAAAAAAAAAAGCAGTGTCTTTCCAAAAAAACCAGAGATGCTACTGTAACAGCAACAAAAATGCAATCTTCCACTCACCTTCCTTCTGAACAATGGCCTTCCTAAAAGATTCTAGGGAGTCAAAAAGTAATCTGCTTTGTTTTTCCTCTGCACTTTGTTCTTGCCAGTCCTGAGATCACTTCACATTCTCTCTGACTCATGTAAAGGTGTATATGACATACCACATGAGGTTTCTTCAATACCTAGCTAGCAGGCACCTTCAGTTGCATCTGGCTTTTATACTTCAGGAAAACTGAGTACATATACTTTTAGGATGAAAACATAACTTGACTATAATAAAAGTGTGTAAAAAGCAGTTTTCTCTGCATTAACAGACTAAATCTTGGTTTTGAAACCCCCCCAAAACCAGCAAAAGAACCAGCAAAAAGATCTCTTGCTTACCTGGACGCTACAGCCCATCCTGGCAAGCCAAATCTTTCATAGTCTCCTCCATAAATATCTCGAACCAGCTTGTCAGCATGTGTGCTGTCTCCTTTGGATGCCATTTCCAGAGCTTCCTCAAAGCTTTCACAGCCCGTCAACAAACTGCATAAACCAAGAAAGGTCCCTCCGCCTAGACTAAGAAAGAAAACTAGTTGCTTTTAAGCAGTATTTCCTCACATCAAAGACTTATGTCTGACAGACAAAATAAACCCCTCCAACTTAGATACCAAGCTGTTTTCTTGCTCAAGAAACCAAGCTGTTTTCTTGCTCAAGGTTCACTACACAAACATTCACATAAGTCACTTACAATAAACTAGCCATACAGAAAGAGGTAAAAAATGGTTATAAACTCAAAAATGTAAACTGGAAGACTTAATCAGATACTAAAACTCCTTAAATACCCACATCATGCCACTGACTCTGTTCCTTGGTAATTTTCTGTAAAATGTGTGGACATATTCATTCTTATGGAGCAAGAGAAACATAGGCTCACTGGATACATTATCAAAACTTAAGGTAAATCCTAAAAACCTCTCACTACTGAGCATTTCTAGTACTCATTGATCAATAAAGAAGATATTGGCTAAATCCCCTCAATAACAGAAGTACAGGAATTGATTTCAACAAATGCAGCTGTAAATTAAAGATAAAACACTTTTCCACAGTGGAGAGTGAGGGAATGCATAGGTGGGGGGAGTCAGGGAAAGAAACCACTTTGAAAACAGAAGGCTCTTTGTTCCACAGAGTAACAACCCCAACTTAGGTTTTTAAGTTACCTTGTTCCAGTTACTCTTTTATAGTTGTCTTTGGAATGGACAGATAAAATACTGACTCCTGAACCAATGTTAACAACCAGCAATGGGTATGGATCATCCAGGTTAAAAGGCATCTTTTGGCATCTCTCAGGATCTGAGGCATTTTCAAAATAATAGCACTCTGCCTGGCCATTGAAGCTGACAGAGTCTATGTACAATAAACCTTTGACAAGGCAGTCAAGCTCATCCAGTTTGTGCAGCTGGAGGTTTCCAATCTGTGTTAAAAAAAAAAAAAAGACAATGTCAACATGTTCTAACATTGCTTAAACATGATACAAATTTATGGCTATATCTGTACTGCCTAACTTTAAAAAGCAATCTCAGGTTACAAATTCAGGAAGCCAACAAAGAATCCAGAGGTAAATTCTGAATACATCAACTAGCAAATTACTCTATAAATCTAGATCTCAGACCTGAATCAAGAACAAACAAGCAATACAAATATCTGCTTTGGTAAGCCCAAAAATAACTTTTGAGATACTCTGACATTAATCCATTGAAAAATTAACAATGTAGAATCATAGAATGGTTTGGGACCTTAAAGATCATCCAGTTCCAACCCCCCTGCCACAAGCAAGGGCACCTTCCAGTAGACCAGGTTGCTCAAAGCCTCATCCAGCCTGGTCTTAAACACTTCAATTTTTCAATCTAAACCAAAAAGAGGTCACCAAATACCCTGGAGGCACCACTGAGATCATCTTGGTGAAATACACATCTATACATCTTTTCAAGGTTTGTGGGTTTCCCCCCCTTGCTTAGAAGTCAAACAGTCATCTTTAAGATGTCAGCAGAAAAAAACCTCAGTGGCCCCATACTAACTATCCTTGCAACTTTATCAACACTCCAAGGATTGTAAGAAAACCACAGGTCAGAAATTCTACAGGACTTTAGGCTTGCCACAATTCTTCCTGGTTTTGCACATGGCACAAAGCAGAAAGACAATTTAACAGGTGCTGTGGATTCCAGGGAGGTTGTAACTTCACATCATGCTTAATACAGTTTAACACTTGGCTTTCACAAAACAAGTGATCAGGCTCTCTCTCTCTTATCACAGCAGGGAGTTCCAACAGTTAAGAGAGTCCAATTAGCCAGTTAATCCAAGAAAAGACACCTATAAAGTCTCTCTTTGAATCAGGTGAGTTCACATTTAGAAAGCAGCCTGCAGTTAGATTACGCAGTTGCACAATCAGACGGGATTGCACACTGCTGACTGACATGAGTACCAGATCACAGCACTGACAGTCCCCTCTTCCCCAGACCCCTTCAGCTTTTCTTGCCAGGGCACAACTGTGAAGCTTCACTGTTGAGCAGAGTAGGAAACTGTTCCAATATAAAACATTTCTGTGGGGCTTTATATAGTGAATTAGCTCTGCTGCACAAATTGTGACCCTACCTCACAAACAGTTGTACCAGTTCAGTGCAAGACTAGCATAGGAATGGAAATACAAGTAGATTTTGAAACCAAACATGTTGTGCTATTGAAAGTCTTCTTGTCTCCAGAACCACAAGACTGCAGCTACTTTAAAACTAGGACATGTGAACACTGGGTACTGTGATAAGATTCTCAGTAACAAACTATCTTCAGGTAAAAATTGCATGTAAACAAATGATCAATTTTGATCATCAAAGATCATCAAAGGGGAAGAGTCTAAAACACCTCAGGAAAATCCCAAACTGCTCTGCAGTTGAGAAAGGACTGTCTTTAAGACACATGTTTTGTCACAGATCTCTAAACAAAGCACTGGACTAAATTAGTGAGGCTAATCCTACTGACAAACTTTGAAAATCTATCATCAAAAACTGCTTAGGAAAGAAAATTCTGTGTGATGCAAGCACCCCAGCAGTTTAAGCACATTTCCCATCAGAGAAAATACAGACCAGAAAATGGTAAACTTCCACAAGTGCCCTGCATTTCATTGCATTAATGGAAGTTTCTAATTAGTTGTTAGCATTAGATCTTCTTGTTTGTTATGATGTCAGAAAGCATATTCCCAGATTATCACAGTTAAGACTGAAAAACAAATGAATAATTACTAATCTTTGAGTATCCCATAGTTTTTCAAAATACTGCTTATTTTAACCCATCATCAGCAATGTTTTCACTACCAGCTTCAGTACAAGGAAAGACAGGCTACCTACTGTGCGAAAGTCTTCTTCGAACTTGTAAGCACCACCGCCAGTGGCACAGAGCACCGTATGTAGTGTTGAAAAGTTTTTATTTCTTCCCATTTGGATAAAAGTAGGCAAATCATGAGTTGGGAATCGAATAAAGTGCAAGTTTCCTCTTCGAGCAAAAATCGTTAAGTCTTTCAGCTCAAGGTGGACGTCTCGAATGCCAGTGGATCCATAGGCTACATTGGAAGTCAAATATTTGCGAATGCTCTTCAAACTTTCAACTTCCTCCTGCTCCTCCTCTGCAGTGATATCAATTGGTTCAAAATATGCAAGTTTCACCAAAGTTCCTCCAATGTCCATGCCAAACCATGGAAAAGCTGTGCAGATATAAGAATTGATCTATTAGCTTTGTTAAAGAGCAAAAGCAACACGCATAACTTCAGACTAAACCAACACTATACTTTCCAACAAGACAGACACTAACAAGAATCCCCACAGGAACAACAAATTAGTACTCCTTTCCATTACGTGATCTTAAATACCCCTCTGGCCACAGGTAGAAATGGAAAAACGAGCAACTCCACACATTTAAATGCTGTCACATGTGCTCAGAAAGCCCATCTAAAAACTCCCCAAACCATACCATATATTTGCTATCAACTCAAACAAAATCTAATTTTTTTTTTTTTTTGAGAACGAAGTATTAAAATAATCTTCATTCCTAAATAGTTTTGACACAGCTTAGCACAAAGACTGCAAAGCCCACTTGTGAGAAAGCCAGTTACACGTTACAGCTGACAATATTGGCAGGACAGGTATTCCTCCTCTAACAGTTTTCTTTTGCTCATTTAACATGTTTCATTTTAAAGAGAAGCATTAATTTATTAGCATGTATTTTAAAAATTGACACAGTTAAGATGTCCAATTTATGAAGGTGAATAGAGCTGTTCATATATCCCTCAAAGTTACAAAGGGCTAACAAAAAGTACTAAGAAGTACTTAAGATCAAAAATGAATATTACTGAACCTAGATTCCATGACTACAATTTCTAACAAGGATTCTATGGTTTATGTCATCTAGGACCATGACTTGAATATGCCTGTATCAATAAATCTCCTAACTGTGTGCACTTAAACAGATATTCAGCAACCTTACAGCAAAGACAGTGTCTTCATCTCAGAGATTCGCCCACTGTCATCTCACAAAAAGTGTTTAAATCTTAATTTGTAAGTTTAAGAAAGATACTGAACATCCAGCTGGAAAGCTGGTATTTTTATTTCCTAACTGATACTATAACATATTGGGTTGTTTGAGGTTTTTCTTGTTTGTTTGGTGGGTCGTTCTGTTTTGGTTTTGTGGTTTTTTTAAGATATTTTGTAGAGTTCCAATTTATTTCTTCAGATGCAATTCATATATTATAGAAGCATGAAACTCAGGACAAAAATCAAAAAGATATTAAGATATTCATAATGAGTAAGATATAATTATCTTGGATTTACATTACCAGTGGGATCCACCCTTGAGAAGAATGGCCTACCAAAAGATTTTAATGTATTTAGTCAAGGCTGGTTGCATCCTAGTTCACTTATAACATAAGAGCAAAAGTAGAAAATAAAAACTTAAAAGTTGCCTCAACTTTCAGGAATGGAAGTCTGGAGGATATTGTCAGATAGTAACAAAAAAAAAGATTGAGTCAGTAACCATACTAATCTTGAAAAACAAAATTTAAACACAAGGATAAATTTGGTAAGTAAAATCTAGCTCCAAGTGGGAATAAAGAAGTTCTATAAACCTGACATTTGATCTATAAAGTGGAGATTGAAGCGTAAGACTAGGCATAAAGTCACATATGAATTGACTTTACAACTGCATTCCCAACTTCTCTGTACTGTGACTCTGGACATAAGAAAATTTGTGATCATACTCTTTGACCACAATTAACTGATGATTTATTAAGCAATCTCACTAAGTTTCAACCTCTTGTCATAAATAATGTCACAAGACCAAAACTGAAGAAGGGAAGTTGATTCATGCCACAGAAAGTATCTGTAGGAGTCAATCCAGCTCATTCAGAATTTCACTAGGACACAGTAAGCCAAGTACTCCCTGCAATAGTAGGATTCTTCCTGTTCAGTGGGCCTATGGAATAACTAGGATCTAGTCTTCCACAACAAGAGAGAGAGGGGAAGAGCTGAAAGTTCAAGTGATGTGCTTAAGGAAGACTTGGTGCAAGTCATGCCTACTTATCAGAACATCTATTGCATGTTAAATGATCCAAAAGGCTTTTGCAAATATAGTAATACTCACATCTCTGAAAATCTAGAGGTTTATGAATCTTGTATATCAAGTAAAAAACAGGAACAGTTGAACTGTAAGGAAGTTTATTCCATAATTCAGATGAGAACATATTTTATGGTGAAAAATGGGATCATGCTGTGCAGTATCAGTTTTCTGGGTTAACTGAGTGACCTTAACAGCCATTTAAAGATTTTGAGACTGAAAAAATAGGTCAGTTTTCACCTCTGTGACAAACCCCAAGAAGTTTCACATTTTTCTATTGAAAATTTATCAAGATTTGGCTGGTACGTACATTGCTCAAGTTTCATTTGCAAGTTGGAGGAGTTGTGACAAGCAACTGGGCCCACACACTGTTAACTTTCTCCATATACCAGCAAGCCAGGAGAAGACATTACACAAGGATTCTTGTGGAGGCAAACCACTCCTGACTGATCTATATACAAGTCTAGCCAGGAAAATTAAAGCCATTTTGTTTTCCAAACACAGAAGGGGCTACAAATACGTATATATGACAAGTGCACAATCAGTTGAACTGTAACTGCAATTTTGGGACTGCAAGGATACAAGATTTATCTATGCTTGAACTACCTTTAAATATTACAAATACACTGATTCTACAGAGTCAGAATGTAATTGTGCATGAACACAACATAGTAAACTTGTGAACTCTCCTCCTATTGCTGCAGTCTTCAGATCAGTTTGCTTTGGGTGGACCTTGGCTCAGGACCCTTCCTATCTGGATGCAGGGGGAATGGAGAAAACAGGAACCTGTGTGGAAACACCAGATCCTCTTCCAATTCCTGAAAAAGTTATTTCACTGGCAGGGTTAGAAATAAGGCCACAGAGAGATTTAGGATGGAGAACTACTCAAAAAATATAGTATGGAGAGCACACTTGAGTTTCCTACAAGACTTTCCACCCAGAGGGCAGCCAGGCTAATTGTAGCAATGGCTGAAGATGACACATCTACTTTAGGTCGTGTTGCACATATAAGGAACCCGAGCACTGCATTACATCACATATATAAGCACTCTGCTTAAGGTGATGTTGCTACTCTTTGAGGCATGCTCGAAACACAAGAGTTTTCACTCTTACATGGTATCTGCAGCACATAAACCAGCATCTGTAGCTGGTATAGTCTCTCAAATCCATGAAAAAAAAAAAAAATTCTGAGGCAGTCTTGTATTTGAAAGCTGGAACAAGACAAAAATAGCGTGGCATGTACCTCGGGCTGAGAATATATAAATGATCTATAAAAAGCATTTTTATACTCATATCTGTGGGTCACGCTTCTTTGAGTGAGAGATTTAGAAGCAGAATGACGGCAACACAATCTTTTGAAAAAGAGATCCTGAGACATCAGCTTGATCCTTACTGCAGTCATAACTAAAGAAATGTGCCTGGATGAGACTAATACCAATTGCACGACCTTCGTTCCAAGCCTATAGCTCTGCAGACACCAGTCTGATGACTTCTGCAACTGTAACCATCACTCTGCAGCTTCAATTCATAAGGACAGTCAATGCACATGCACTAAAACTGGTCTTTTTCTGCAGTTCTGTGGGGATTTGGTCATTAAAAGGTTTTTCTCAGCAATTTTTAACTGTTCTTGTTCCTATGAAGACTCTATAAAAAGTGATGCATAGCTCAGAAGTATTCCATGCTGAGAATTTAACTGCTATTCACCAAACAAACCCAGTGTGCCCTGTCTTTTCAAAGTTCAGCTCCTCTCCGTAGAGGTCAGCTGCAATTTGAAAAAAGGAAAGCAGGAATCAAGCTTTTTACTCAACAAGCCCAATTGCCTTGGGTAGACTACACAAAACGGCTTCAAAACATGCATTCTGCTCATAGGAAGTCAAGTCAGGATCTGTTTAAGAATACATAAAATATGTATTTTTACTATCTGAGAGGAGACAAATATGCAAAGTAGAACACAAACTGTGAAGTCAAAATCCACACAGTTTAATGTGATACTTCAAAACAAATTGAACCGTCTCCAACAGGACAGCAAGAGGAGTATCACAATATCCAACCTCCTTAATTCCAAATCCAGTTTTTCTTTCACTTCCCAGCTCTGGTTTAAGAGGATTCCCTAGAACTGCTTCCTGAAGCACAGAAAAGCCCCTCCCTGCACAGGAAGAATGCTCTCACAAGGTGCTGTGGTCAATTAATGATGTAGCAATTCTGCCTATTAAGAAAACAGATGCTGATGGCTGTTGGTTGTTTTTTTAAACTATTTTTTAGAGATACAAATGGAGGCTTCATTCTCTTATGTTTGTACTTCTCAAGTTCTTCGTGTACATAGTTTATGGCAGCAATCTCAAGGTTACTTATATCTTATCAAATAAGGTCTTTCTATGCCAAAAGGAAATAATGACAGTAAAAAGTCTTTTTCATACCAATACAAGCACAAAGGTTGAACTGTTTTCCTTTTTTATGGGTTCTGCTTCAGCAAAGCAGAGAACTTCCGAAGTTCCAGACCACATACTAGTATTTTGATATTCTGTGCCTGTTTTGGATCCAAAGCTGCAGAAAGTACACACTCAAAAGACTTAACTACTTCCCCTCTTATTAAATCAAGCATAAGATTATTCAGATTAACACTGTATTTGTATTTAGCTTTTAAAGACTGAGAAAGATCACTGGTAAACTCTTTGCTATGAAGGTAATGACACATTTGAAAGACAGACACTTTTAAAGTACTTCCTTCTCATTGTAAGATAGAGTAACAATCTGGATCAACCTTGCATTAAATTACAAAAGAACTAACCTTCAAATAAGAGTAGCTGCCTCCTAATTCAAGCAGGGAACTTTACACCATAAAAAACCAGATTCACAGCTGTCAGTGACAGCAGAGAACAGGCTACCAGATTTTGTGTCCTCTTTGTAAGAAAGTTTATATATTATTAAAACAAGAGACTGTTGCACTTCAAGCGCAAGCACGGCTTGGGGAACAACTGCCAAAGCGTGCTGCAGCTCATGATTCTATACTGGCTTAAAATACAAGAAAAGGATCATGAAATCACATGAAAAGTTAAGTTTACTTCTGCCAGCACTGCAACAGTTCTTTATGAAAGTATGCAGTATTATCAGTTCTGATGCACAAAACTTATCTCCTAATTCAGCTCAGTACATAGCCCTTGATAATAAAACTAACCCTGATCCCATTCTTATCTGATTACTGACAAGACAAACAAGTTAACTATATAAAAGTTACACTGAACTACTACACAGTTAATGTTTATAAACACAGAAACTTAAACTAAACCTATCTGCCATTTCTCCAAATGCATTTTCTTCTATGCATACATTCTTACACTTCCAATATTTCCCTAAAACATCTGCAAACAACAGAGTAAAAATTAATGGTAAACTCTAACACCTAAATCAGCTAGCAGTCTAAAGGTAGCTAACATGTCCAATGGGACAAGTAAAGAGAAAAGACATCAAAGGCTGTTGAACTGTTAAATCAAGTGGGGTTAACCTGATGACTGGGCAGCACAGTGCCTTTGCTGGACTCGCATGACACAGATGTCGGTCTATGAGCCTCTACAGAGGAAAACTGCACATCAAGCATCCTTAGCCCTTGAGACACCAGAGCGTTTCTCTGCTTAACTAGTTTTGTAACAGCTTTTTGGTTCAAATATCCCAAGTCTGGCTCAAAATAGAGTTGGGCTGGACAGAATTAACACCCAAATTAAATGTATCTGACATGCACTGTTACATTCTTCCATTTCCCTCATGGGAAAACTTCAACATCACACTGCAAACTCACCACACTTTCCCACTCAGCCACCTCTCAACACGCTACAGAAAGGCCACAGCTACCAGTGGGAGGACAGTAATCAGCAATTACCGTAACTGCTCTTCATTAGGTTTATCACATCTACAACTGGATACCATGTAAGCTAATACAAGACAAAATATCACTGCTTTTATCTTCTCCCTCCTCGCTCATCCTGCTGGTTTTGTTGACATTTCAGCAGCAATCTCTTTGGGGATAGATGTTTTTATTACAGTGAGATACAGCATGCAGAGGTATAACCTAACACTTGAAGATGCAAACACAGTATAAACTGTGCTCAGCAGTATTAACCCATTATTAGATATATATTTTTCAACTGCAGTGAAATGACAGCCTCTAAAATCTGCTATGTCTAATAATTAGCTTTCAAGGATTAATAATGTTAGGATACCACAAGACTAAGTAGCAAGCTCTATGAACACAAAAATCAATTTAAAAGAGATTCCCCAGCAACCTAAATAGATTTTTCATCAATTTTACTACATAAATCCTCCATGGGATCACTGAGTCCACAATGACTCCATGTACCTGTAACTACATTAGGAAAAAAAAAAAAATAAAAAAATCAAGATTTTCAACTTTTCTTTATATCAATACAGCATTTTGTAAATCTCTACTATGTACTTTCATACATTAATGTGTCTCAATTTGTCTCAATAAATGCAGGCATTTTTTCTCAAATTGTTTTTCATCAACAATTAAAAGAAACAAACAGTAAAAAGTAACACACACTGCACACTAAATCTTAGAAGTCTTTGCCCTTCCTTCAGCAGTCCATTACACTCCAGAGTAAAGATGAAGGCCTCCACCTGCCCTGAAGAGCACAGCATGCTGGCACTTTCCTCCTCTTGGGTGTCTCGCCTTCCCCCACCAACATGAAAAGCTTTTTCTGAATGAGCAGCTCCTCTCTTCCCTTTAGACAGATCTCACACAGCAGTGGTTCTGCAAGACCCTTTGCTTTCACATTTACCATCTCCACCCCCAGATAACCTTTAAGTTTCTCTTACAATTGCCAGCTGTTCTTCCCCATGGGCATTTCCCCAGAGAGCTATCACACAACTGCTGGTTGGAAGGGTCCTCTGGAGGTCATCTAGTCCAACCTCTCAGTCACATGAGCAGGAAAATCATCATCACTAGATGAGGTCAACTATGGCTTTGTCCAGACAAGACTTGAAGACCTCTGAAGCTTTTCAAGAATCCTCCAAGGATGGAGACTCCACAACCTCCCTAACTTCCACTCCTACACTAACTACTTAGTACAAGGTCTTCCTGATTTGAATTTCTGCTACACTCCTTTAAAGTGCCCATAACCTCCCATCAACTACAAAATAAATGTAAATAGCCCTTTACTAGCCTCTCTCAAGACAGCCAATCTTGGAAGCCATGTTCCATAAATTCAACTGTGCTTCTCAGTTTTTATAACAACAAAGTAGCAACAGCACTAGCCAGGTGAAGATTTTAAAGGGAGGACCGCACAAGCATGTCTAGCCAGTGTATCCACATCAGGAATTCTGAACTTGCTAGGTGTCTCAATTTTACCCTCACCTCCCTTATGACAGACATGACACTTCCTGCAGTCACGCTTTCTTTCATGATGCTAAACATCCCAGATAAAAGTATAGGTAGGCTAAAGCAATCTTCTCAATTCCACTTTGCAGACTCTTACAACACTCCAATTGACCTCTTGTTAAATAATGATTAACCATTTTTCCCCTGCATCAAATTTGGTTCCAGCACAGATGATTAAATACTCACTTCACCTAAGAAACAACTGTATTGAGAAGCATCTACAGCTCTTTTAGATAAATAATTTGTAACCAGACAGTCCAAAAGTGGTACCGTGAGCCCAACTCCGCTTTCAGGTCAGTTTGAGCAGTAAGGCAAATGGACAGCAGTATTTGGGCACTAAGCCCATGAACATCACTGGACTTTTCTATCTTCAGTGCTTTCATGGATCTGTGTCTCTTCAAACATTCAGCTGCTCTCCCACTTCAGTCAGTGTGACTGACAAGGAGCAGAGATCTGCAGAATGAGTCTAAAGTTCATTGCCTATGAAACTAACTGCTGTTATCTCTAAAAAAGACACCGGCTTCAAAATACATTAGAGTCAAGATGAAATAAACAGCGTAGTTTGACACTGTATTCTTCCTTTCCGCTGCTTATGAGTTCAAATTGTTTCTGATTCCCATCATAAAACCAACATTAAAGTTCAGGTTCAACAACCGGAAAAGTGAAACTGCAAATTTAGCATATTTAAGCAGCTAAAATTTCTTGGTAACATTTGGCATGACTGTTTAAACATAAGGTTTAAATCTACCACTACAGAAAACAAGTATTTGAGGCCCAGCAGAGACACTCCTGAAATAAGCAGGTTTCTACAGTAGAAGCAGCCATACTCTCACCATTTTAAATTACCAAATCACTATAACGGCTTACAACCAATTACTGCTTCAGAATTTTGCTATCATTCCTTAAATATTATACCAGGGAAAAAAAACACTGTACTCTTCTACTCTGAACTGTACTCTTCATAAACACAATTATAGTCAATTCAGCAATTTCCACACACTGGCACTAAAAAAGTGATGGCTAATTGTGTGTTACAAGATGTGTATTCAGGGTTTCCTTAACTCACCACAAGAAGTATTTCACAGCCAACCTCAAATCCATGTCTAGAGCTATTTCTAGATCTACACTAATACTTCTTGTGTTAAATATGTTTGGTGATTTTCTTCTTGTTAGCCTGCTCAAACAATATATTTAAAACATACACTTTCAATATACTCTCATAGTTGTATGCTGTTCCTTAGACAGGCATGCCATATGACTGAGAATAACAGTAGGCCAAGCTCTTTAGGATTAGCCTTTTTTTAATACAGTAACTCACCCTGAAAATAAGCCTTTTAAGTATGATGACAAAGAAAAAATAGCCTCAGTGGAATACTCCCTGCATCCCTTTCAGCTAAGGTTCACCTGTGTAAGTTTGACAGGTGTGTTGACTTGCACAGCTGTGTATGTTACACTGGGAAAACACCACTTGTGCCTAGACTAACTTTACTCAATCTAATTCTCTTACCACAAAAATGTACCCATAGTCTTAGAAATTTTGTTTGCATCCATCTGAACCATGTTTGTGGCCTCCAAAGCAAATGTGGTACTCTAAAATAATAAATATTATTACAGCTCTGCTTATTAAAGGGGAGCATTCAGTGTATTTTAAGGACAGACTCATACCTCAATATTAACAAATATGCTCTCTTAAAAAAAAAAGTTGATTAGTCCTTAAAACCCCCAAACCTGTAACAACTGCAGCTGCCTGCGCCGCTGTTTAGTACACTGATTAAACGCCATCTTCATCAGAAACAGCCCCATCCCCAAAAAACTGATTCCATGACTTTCTGCTCAAAGCGAAGCCCTTCCAACGCAAACGCAGGTCTGTAAGAGCACCCGGCCCCTGAGCCCTCATGCAAAGGGACGCAGGGGAGCGGGCAGAGCCCCGGCGGGCAGCTGCCGAACGCAAAGCCCCTCGCCCAACCGGCCCCGCGCCCCCCGCCCGGCAGCCCGCGGCCTTACACGGCTTCTTGGCATCCTTGATCTTCATGGTGCGGCGGCGGCGGCCCGGTTCGCCTGCCGGCTGGGGCGGGCGGGGCGCGGCGCTCGGGGTGGGTCTCCTGCCCCTCGCCTGATGGGGCGGGAAGCGGCGGCAGCTTCTCCGGGCCGGCCCTCGGTCTCCTGATCCACGGCCGGTGGGCGGCAGGCGCCCGCCTCCTCGGGAGCGGCGCTGGCAGCGCCCACCGCTACGCCCGCGGCCCGGGCAGGCGCTGCTCCAGCGGCGGCATCGGCTTTTGGGCTGGGGCGGGGAGACGGGGCGGGAGGCGGCGCGGAGCGGTGGTGGCGGCCCTCACGCCCGGCCCGGCGCGGCGGCGGCGTCCCGCTGCGAGGTGCCGAGCATCAGTCCCGCGGCCGCCGCCTCGGGCAACCCTTCCCGCCGCCTCAGGGAGAGCGGCCCGGGGGACAGAGGCGCGGAAGAAGTCCCGCTCAGGCGCGACCGGCGCGCAGGGGCTGCTCGCCGCCGCCGCCGCGGCCCCTCTCGGCCTCCTGCGGAGGCGCCGGCCGAGACGGACGCGGCGGCCCGGCGCGGACCCCCTCCGGCACAAGATGGCGGCCGGCACCGGGGAGCCGCGGCCGCGCCACACAATGGGGCCGAGGCAGCGCAGCGGC
The DNA here is from genome assembly GCA_907165065.1 of Caprimulgus europaeus. Next base: position 34,456,466 of record OU015531.1, on the reverse strand, counting down.
TCCTGCGCGCCCGCTCCGCCGCTGCCGCAGCGCTGCCCCCCGCCCCGTCACGGGGCGGCGCGAGGCGCGCCGGGAGCCGCAGTCCGGCCCAGCCTACGCGGCCGCGCTCTGCCTACAGCTCCCGGCGCTCCGCGCGCGCCCCCGCCCACCGGTCACCCCACGGCCCCGCCGCCAATCGGGAGCCGCCACCGCCTGGCTTGGCCGCGGGGCGGGTGCGCGTGGCTCGCGCGGGCTGAGGGGAGCTGAGGCGAGCAGAGGCGGGCGGGGTCGGGCAGGTGCGGCGGTTCCCGTCAGCACCGAGGCGTATGTGGCTCCGGCTGCTGCAGCCCCTCTGCTGTCTCCCCTCCGGGCAGGCCGCAGACACCAGGCCACGCCCGTTGCCTTGGTCGTGTGGAAGCGGGACACGCAACAAGGAACAGGGCAAGAGGGGCCCGCGTTGACATGGCAGCTGCCACTGTGGAACCGCGGTGTCAAACCTAGCCGGTGCTGCCCCAGAGTTCGCCCTCAGGCTGGCTCCTGAGTTGGAAGTACCACATGAACGCGCTTTGTCAATAAATAAGGAAGCTAAAGTTTGTTTTTCATTTCCCCTGACTGACTGGAAGTGCTCATGCAATTACGCACCAGAAGCACTTAGGAAATTGTTCTTTCTGTTTGCTGGTGCCGGGGCTCCAATAACGACCCAAATAACTTAAGGCGTCAGGAAGTTTTGCCTCACACAGTGCAAGGATCGGCTGACATTTAATGCCCCAGTATGAGGGTTGTGGAGAGTCTCCCCACTGTGGGCAGCAGGAGGGAAGGCTGCTGGTGGTGGCAGGACATGGCGAGGTCTCTGACCTACTGCTCACAATCCCAAGTTTTCCAGCAAGAGTTCATAGTTGAGCAGATAGACATTTTTTCCCTCTCTCCTTTGTGATAAAGTGCCATGTAATTCTAGATCCATTACTGTGATCTAGGATGGATCTAAAAGCTAGGGTCCAGAAGGAGGATTTAGGCATCGGCTCTGTCTTGGAAGCTGAAGTTTCCTGATGTGTCTGAAGTTTTGCTTCAGCAAAAGTCTGTTGAAGCCACCCTTCACAACTGAGGGAAGACTGAACCCTCAACTTCCTGGGCAAGCGGTTTACTCACAAACCTATTGTGTAGAAACAGGAACCACCTTCTCTTCATCCTCCATTCCCCCACTGCCCCTGAACACGTACCAAAAAACCTTTTACCTCATACCAAGTGACCTTTGCCTAGTCCTGGTCACTACCTTCCTTCAGGAAAGGACTTTGGAGGTCAGATCCCACAAGAGGACAGTGTTTGCTTAGAGCCTTGCTAAAACATTTCAGGTGTAGACCTGTCCTCAGTTCCTGCTCCATTGGTCCATCCGAGCTTTGCTCCCCATGCTGGCCACCTTTGTGCATGACGAGGAGCCCAGATGTCTCATTTTGGCGTTCTGCGTCTGCTTTGAGCACTGGTATTTTGTCGGGTCTCATTCTAAAACCTGTCATAAAATAATTGCTTGTTAATTTTCATCCAGAATCTTACATTTTAAAAAAGCCAAAGTTCTCCTCTGGATCCCATCTCCCATTTTTCATGTTTCCTTTCTGAAATGTCTGTATTTGGAAAACTTATCCTGAAGTCTTCTTAATGTTTACTTCTTGTCCGTTAAAGGAAGTGAAGAGTGTATTAACAAGGCTGCAGAACTTCTCTCTTCCTGTAAGCTGCATGTAATTGTGGAAATTCCCATGTGTTATTCTAAGAGAGGAAATTTTGTTGTGGCTTTGCGGTTTTTCACTGCAATGCAGTTTACTATTGAAATTTTAAACATAAGCATTTACATACATATTAGGGAATATGAGAATTTAGCTGCTACCTGGAAGTTAACTTGTGCTGGTTCATAAATGTACACTGTGATTGTAAGATAGAGTCTTTAATTTCCTGCCTGTCACCAGACTATGCAGTGCAAAACGTTTTGTGTAAAATGAGCTATCTGGTGTCATGCAGGCATCTCTGGTGGCATTGGGGAAAACAGATCTGTAGTGAGATTTTTCAGTATCTTAATCATGAGGCTTTTTTTCCAGTGACTGCACTCTGTTTCCTACCCAACTTCTAACTCTAGAGGAAATGAAATACCATCTCTGGGAAGTGCCAGTCATAAACACATGCATGCAACCCAGAAAAACAAGAAAACCTAGTCTACAGCCTGACAACTGTCCCATTCCTGCTCTCTTGAAACAAGCAGAAAACTTCCTGACCCAGCCTTTCACTGAGGAAATTATAATCCTGCCTTTCCAGCAGAAAAGGTGATTGCTTTCCTAGCCTCTGACTTCAGTCAGGGACAAAAATAGGTGCTTCATGCACGGGTTTCTTAGAAGCAAGTCCTGGATTTGAATATACTGAATGCTTACTTTAAGCCATTTATCTAGCAAACTTTCTTAATTCATCTCCCCATGTAAAAAATGGGAATAAATAATAACCTCTGTGATAATGAATGAACTGAGGGCTGTTCAATTAAGAATAAGATCAGCAAATCTGAAACTTCAGTTTAAGCACTGCTTCACAAGAAGGTGAAATGCTTTAGCTGAACATCATCAGATAAAAGAATATCTGAAAAAGTAAGCCAAGCTCAACTCCCAGCTGTCTTTAGTCTGTCTGAGAGTAGAAGTTTTGCTTAAACTAGAAGTTCATCACAGGCCTGTGAGAGGCTCAGAACATTCCTTAATTTGCAGTTCAAGTTGATTTATAGGTTACAAGCACTTTTAGATTGCAGTTATTTGTACATCAGCCACCATGCTGCTTTGAATACCCCATAAGTAAGAATAAATAAATCTGAAGGTGAATGTATGATTTGCTATATAAATACAAATGTGTGTGTATATATATATATATGTGTGTGTGTGTATATTTATATAACCAATCCCAAGTCATAGTTGTTAACGACTATCCTAAAGTAATATGCAATGTCTGTGTGGATGAAACCACGTTAAAGGATTCTATGCAGATGATATACCAGAAGGCAAAGACTTTTTCCTTTAAACCAGTATTACTTACAAAGATGTTCTGGGGTGAGACAAGAATAGTTTTATTGCTATATTAGAATCTTATTTATTAGTATGACCAACTCGCTCTATCTGGATCTTAATGCCTTAAACCATGCTTTGGTATTTACCTCTACATAGTAAAAAAAAATTAAAGAATATTTTAAAAAAACCTCATCATCCCACCAATTCAATGAGTGCTTTACCCAGAAAAAAACTAGGGCAGTTGAGGAGATGCAAAATATGCTGGTGTATAATTAAGGAAGTTTAAGCTCCTCTATAGTAACTACCTGTTGTGCGTGCTCTTATCACATGCTAGGTGAAAGCATGATAGTATCTTGCACTCTGCAAAGTCCCAGCGTAAATTACCTTGTGGTATTTGGTTCCTGTGACCTTGCTCTGCATGCAAAGTGACATTTACCTGACATTAACAACCCTTCTCAGTGGAGGACTGTGGCTCCAGTTGCTTGTCACTTTACAAAATTTCAGTTTCCCCAAGGGGTATTTTCATGTTTATTGTCCGCCTTGTGCTATTTCTTCTGCTGTATTTTTAAGTTTCAGTTGAAACAGTTCCCAAGGATGAGGCTAGGGAATAGCTCTGTGCTGGACCAAAGCCTCTTGGTGGTCAAATCTGTACCTAGTGTCTGTCTTTTTTCTGTCTTTGCAGAAATTAATCCACTGTGCTAGTGCAGGGTCTGGGTCTCAGCACTGGAAGCAAGGTGATGGGGCAGAATAAAGGTGCCAATGCCAGAGCGTGGGATAGAGTGCGTGGCTGGCAGCCCGGAGTGGCACAGGTGCCAGATTCACCTGTCTTCTGCAGGTGAGGCGTGGCAGAGGAACTGCCTGGTTAAATGCTGCTGCTGGAAGACTAGCTAGAAGACTGGCCACTGAGAATGGAACAGACAGATTCCCCATGAGTTTTGAGCTATCCCTGGAGCACAAAAGCCATTGGTTCTGTGGGACTTATTTAACCCTTTTTCCTCCCTTCCACTTGTCTCTGAGGTAGGATGTGTACTCGTCCTCCCCAGGTAAGACACAATGGTTGTAAAAGATCATTTTTATGGAAAAGGTGTGATCCTTGTGCCATGGGGACAACAGTCATAGACAGGAGGAGAAGGCAGTGTCATCCCCAGACTACCTTGAGCATCACTTTACATTGGAAGCATAGAAGGCCTGGGAAAGGAGAAGGTCAAGAGATCATGTAGGAACAAGATGCAAAGCTATGCAAGTCTTGCAGCAACTTCTGTTCCTCCTGCTTATGAGACTATGGGATGCCTCTATGCATTAAGGTGTAAGTTTGAGCTTCCTCATGCTAATAAGTACTGCTTGTACTGCATGTGTGCTCCACTATGTGCCCGAGGAGTTTCATGTTGCCTGCAAGGCTCTGAGAGCTGAAAGTGCTCGGAGGAACAGCTGTGCTTTCTTGCATAGACAAGAGGTATGGTGGGCTCCAGGGGTGTGCACCCACCAGCTTGGAGTAGAGCCCTGCTGTGTAGTAAACTGCAGGCATGCAAGGCTTATCCCTCAGCGTCTGTAAGCAAACAGCAACAGAATTAGGGTAGAAACAGGAGATTCAGTTGTTATTCCATAGGGTGCTAGCAATGAAGTAATGGTGGTACCATCAACAGCAGCCTGGTGATGCTGCCATCATTACACTGTCCCGAGGCCGCCACAGTGCATAGGCACCAGCTGCCCTGTGTGCCAGCACAGGGAGCCATTGTCCCAATGCGGAGGGATGGTGCTGAAGAAGTGTTGGACACCCTCAGGTCTCACATGCACCCTTCCGGGTCTCAGCAGGGTCATTCTCCTGCTGCCAGTTCCTGCAGATTCCTGGGGTAAACACTGGACTCCTGATCGCAGTGACCCCATGCCAAGCTGCAGCTCCTGGGGACAGCAGGACCTCCTTTCCTCACAGGACCAGTGTGAGCAATGCTAGGAGGTTGATGGCACAGGATCAGTAAAACCTGAGAAATTATTATTTAAAGCTCCCCAGAAAAATCCATCCACATATACACCTACTCCTATGAGAAGTGGCTGAGGACTTTGGTATTGTCTAGGTCGGAGGAAAGGAGGCTGAGGAGCAACCTCATGGCTCTCTACAGCTTCCTGAGGAGGGGGTGGAGAGGGAGTTGCTGGGCTCTCTTCCCTGGGATCCAGCCCCAGGACACGTGGGAATGGCTCACGTGTGCCGGGGAAGTTTAGACTGGAGATAAGGAAGCATATCTTTACCAAGAGAGTGGTCAAGCACTGGAACAGGCTTCCTAGAGAGGTGGTGGTTGCCCCGAGCCTGTCAGTGTTTGAGTAAGAGGCGTTTGGACAATGCCCTTAACAATGTGCTCCAACTTTTGGTCAGTCTTGAGTTGCTCAAGCAGATAGACTAGATTCCTTCCAACGGAAATGGTCCGGTCCGGTCCATTCCATTCCATTCCATTCCATTCCATTCCATTCCATTCCATTCCATCCCACGCCGCCCCTCCCCTGCCCACGCCCGGGCCCCGCCCAGCGGAGCGGGACGGGCCGCGCCCTGCGGCGCCACTTGCTGGCGGGCCCCGCGCCGCGCCGCGGGGCGGGGGGGCTGCCCTGTTCCTGTCGGCTGTCCGCGCCCTCTCTGCGTTTTAAATAACCGTACCGACGAGTGACGAGACGAACGGCCGCAGCCTGGCAGCGGGAGGGGGACAGATCAGTCTCAGCCGGCGGGAGTGACTTGTCTGGGGATCTCGACACGGGTGGCAATGGCCACCCCAGCAGGGCCCGCGGCAGTGCCAGGGCATCAGGGTCAGGGCCTGGCGTGGGGCAGAGCCCTGCGCTGGCAGCATGAGGTGAGGTGGGTCAGCGCTGGGTCCTGACGTGCAGAGCTGGAAGGTGCAGGTGTGCACCACAGACCCTGAAGGCTCTTACCAGCGGCTGGCAGTGCTGTCTCTGGGCTCCTGTCCTGCTTCGGCACTTTATTTGGCATTCACCTCAGCTGGCCTCGAAAGGGCACATCCTGGAAAACGTTCAGGCTCACTCACAGAACGGTGCTGGACTAGCCCCCCAGCGATCCAGCCTGGCATCTTGCTGGGCCTTAAGCAGAAGGGATTATACAAGAGCACTTGGGCTTGGCAAAACTAAGCCATTTCTGCCTTTCTGGCCCACTGAACTGGGAGCCTGTCTTGTGTAAGCTGAAGTAGGAATTGGGAGGTAACTCGTAAAAGAGGTCACAGAGACCAGAAGTGACAGGACTCCCAGAGAACAACGCAGAACCCCCAGCCAAACACCCTGCAAACTGCAATGCCCTCTATTCCCTGAAGACTAGAAAAAACAAAGGTAAAGGAATGCAGGATAGACAGTTTCTTGGCATTTCTTGCCTCAGACCAATGGCTAAAAAGCAATACCTAGAGCACTGCAAGCAGAAGCACTAACAAGAGCATTTTATCCTTGGGCTGCCGTTGCTTGAGCGCTTGCTGAGGAGCCTGTGCACTGCAAAGCCATGAGCGATACAAACAAGTGTCGTGCAAACCAGTTACTTCAGCCAGTACCTAGAAATTTTTGAACAATTCCCGCTAGCTTTTTTAGTGAGCTCAGCTGGGTTTGCTTTAGGTGAAAATGCTACCATCTGCTACAATTATATAATTAACCTTCATAGTTCAGGCTTAATGATGTGCTCATTAAGGTTGATTGTTTTTATTGGCTGAGTGCTGTCACCAGTTTTTCATGGAATGGCAAAGGCAACTTTAGGGGCCACAGTTTGAAGCATAATTAGCAGTAGTTCAGCGTTACACAGGGGCACAGGTGAGGGAAGGCTGAGGACTAGGTAGGAGCTTCATTTTATTCTGTGCTAAGGCTGGAACGCGTTCAACAGAAGAGGTCTGTTACATCTAGGCCAATAATAATAATCAGCTACAGAGGTGTGGCAGCAAATTTGGAATATATGTGTGTCAGGACATCACGAGATCGCTGCCATCCACTGTTGGCTGTGTGACTTCCATTTCCGTAGTCTGACCTCCTCTGACCCCAGTTCCCAATATTTCTTCATTTATTCTGTCATTAGTTAATGAGGGTATTTTTGCTGCAGGCCTTTCTCAAACAGTGCGGAGAAAAAAAGGGGCAGCAAAAGAGTATTGAAAAAAGTGCCCATGCCCAAAAATCTATGTGGCTTAGTTAAACTGTGTGTGTAAGACTTCTAAAAGATTGGGTTGTGTTGTCATAAAAACATGCAACCAGTGTTGATACTACATTTAACTACAGCCATTCTCTGACTAGATTTGTCCAAGAGGAACTTGTGTAGTTCCTCCATCATTTTCCCTGAGCTGCCTCACGTACTCTAAAAGGTCAGACTCAACACCTCAAATATACATAGAAATAATCTGCATCACAAAGTATGTTACAATCTTCCATAACCCAACAATTTATTTAAACTTACATCACAAAGAGACTCTATTAATAAAATACATCAGTTCACACCAGTCTGCATTGCCATTTTTTAAGGGTAAGCATCTTTCTTTATATTAAAACTTCATAGAGGTAAAAACTACTGCATTGTACCCACAGTTCTGGAAATCTTTTGTAACATTAGGCAGGCTACAGACAAACTTTCAGGACTAATTACACTTCAGTTAACCTCACATTTTTGGCACATCTGAATGCTTTTTATTTTCTTCGTAACATAAAATAATTTTATAGCAAGTCAGAGAATCTTTGACATAAAGCATCACTATCCAATGGCAAGTGCTGCCTAAAAGCATACAAAAATTGCATCATTTAGTTACAAAATAGATATTCTTAGTTCTTTATCCCAGCGCTTAACATTGAAGTGCCACGACAGAAAAGGGCCAGGAACAGGGCCAGCCTTGCTGAGTTGTTGCTGGTCACTTTGCTGTGAGGCTTTGCTTAAATAAATCCCAGAGTGATGTGTTAACAAGATGATGATGGCTTTTGCCTTGCCAGTCAAGGTCATTCCTTTTAAAGCACCCTCCAGCGGGTGTGAGGCCACGAGTAAATGTCACCTCCTTTCCCATACGTGTTGCTGCTCAAGGGACAGAGCGAACACAGTTTCGGATGGTGTTCAAGCGGGGCTGTGTTTCTGCAGGCCTTGGCAGTTCAGTGGCTACAAATCGTGCAGCAGAGCCCACGGAGGGCTTGTAAGCCCCTGGTCAGTCTCCATTTCTTCTGCCTGGCATCATAGCAGCTGCTATGTGTTTTAAGCAGGAATGAAACATTAACAGTAGTGGTGTGCCAGGCACATATCTGCACAAGTGTCTACAGTCACTTGCACAAATTTTTAAAACTTGTAGTTTGTGGGTTTGGGTGATTTCTGCTGTACACCACAAACTCCAGCTGCTATGAGCTTCTGACATTATATTCAAAATAAAAAGCAGCCCATAGTACTTGCAACCAGAGTTAGTTTTTCCCTGGCTCTTGAGCTCTACAGTTTCAGTCAGAGTTTGACACATTAACTAGTGATTGTTTTATGTTTCCTTCTGTGCAGGCTGCACATACTGATATTTATTTTGTGAGATGGCTATTATATTGGTTATGTCCCTTCTGCTCAAGTTGCTCTGGTAGTAACAAAGAAACATGAGTGAACTGCTGCAGTTAAGGAGAGATTGGTGTAGCAGAAGAACGCTAAGCACGTTTGTTTTCTGGTTGCACGAGAGCTAGACAGTCACTTTAATGGCAAATAAACACTTATACTTGCCAGGGCAGGGCTGCATTCTGTGCATCTTTCCAAAGCCCCAGGCAAACAAAAGCCCTGTTTATTTCATTCAACTTTCCTACTCCTCCTTTGCTGAAGCCCCTGATCTGAAATCTTTTTGGTGAGACCAGTGAACATTCCGAAAAGGAGCTTAAGGCTGCAAGGAATAAACTCCGACTTTACCTCTCTTAGAGAAAGAGGAATTGAAGAAAGGATCGTAACACTTGCTATATTAGGGAAAGAAAGAAATTACACTGATAATGGAACAGTTGTTGATGGGGATGTTTGAAACATACAGTAAGAGAAACTGCAAGGTATCCGTGGTACTCTTTGCATGTACTTACTGACCCCGAAAGGTAGCCCTGCCAAAAACCAAACTCACTCCCAGAGTCAATTTTTGCCTCACATTCACAGTGAGAATTTATCCCTGCATTGATTTCAAGTTCCTATTCAGCATTTGCTCTGAACACAGCTAAACTTAATGGGAGTCCTTTGGGAGATACAAGTGGAGGATATGAAGCAGCACAGATGGAAAAGCTTTGGCTGAATTGGTCAATCTGCACCAAACATGAGAACAGGATGGGATGGAGCTGTGACATCTCTCCTCGTGTAGAGAAGAATGCTGCTAAGGTGGACAAAAGTCAGCTGAATACCTTCACATGGATATAGTGCAACTTCTGCTTGTTAAAAAAGCTGCGGAGAAGCAGCCAGCTGCTCAGTGTGTGGATGAACAGGCAGCTACAGCCCAGCTTACACCCATGGCTCAAGCGACAGTGGGAGTAAAAGCCATTGCACTGCAGGTACGTTCTGGTGCCTGCAGTATTTTCATGCTCTTTACAACCTTTGCAAATTAAAGTGTCAAGGTGTGACAAACTATGTAGCAGTGCATTCCTTATATTTCAGATACAAAAAAGGGCTCAAGGCTGGGAGCAAGAAGGCACAAACTTGGGAAATAACATAGCTGAGGAGTTTACACAAATGTACTATGTCATTTATTAGGCATTAATTAGCACTTATTTCACATTTTGCCCCCAAATTTCCCAAAGCAACATATATTCCCCATTTCCTTTCCCTTTGTCCCCTTCTTTTGGATAAAGCTGCCTGTGCTCTTATAGATACAGTTGCTGACCAATATAATGTGAACACAGATAAATACAACATACACAGCAAAAAATGTATTATAGTATTACAATAGTCAAATAATGTAGTTAGCCTCAAGCTGCGGCAGTGCGTGCGTGCTACAGGGAACCAGTTCAGGAACAGCAAGCGGAGCCACTGTACAGGAACGAGACAGCGTCGGCAGTGTCAGGCAGAGCAAGGGACCCAGGGGGAGGCTTCCTCAGGGTGGCTGAGCAGGCGAGATGGCTGTCAGTCATGGGGATCTGCTCTCTTAGGAGACCTGCCCAGAGCCTTGGAGATTTCTTCAGCCCGTATCAGTTCTGTGGCAGGTCCTTGGAACACCTTTACACTTGTTCTTTGTGCATACATATCAAGTCACCCCCACGTTTCTCCTGTTAGGCTATGTTTTTTTTATATATATATTTTTAAACTTTTAACTTTTGAATATTTTTTTTCTTACAACTGTTAAAAAAGTTTCATGGTAAAAATAACTCACTATATGATACATATACCCAAAGTGGTGCGATACTTTATATAATAAAAGATGAAAATAGTCACTTTCCATAATAAAAATAAGTTCTATTTTTTGTTTATTTTACAATATACTTAATAATTCATTTCTTCTTCTTCACTCTGAAAGTAAATAGGTCCTGTTTTGATAGCGCTTCTGAGTTGATTAAAGTGGCACAAACCTGGAGAATGGCTTACAAGCATTTTGAGCAGCCGCATTCCACATGTCTCTCCAGTTCTTCCGTGAAGGTGGAGCCGTCCACACACTGGAAGAAGTATTTCCGCCTTTTGCTCCGGAGAGGAACGCAGCACTGCCCGCTGCCGCAGCTGCCCTGGCATTCCAGGCGGGGTACTTTGGAGGCAGTGGCACACGATGTGTAGCCCTGCTGCTTACGGACTACTTCTCGAATTATCTCGCCTTGGCAGAGATTCTCTGGTAAGACAACAGAGATGTAAAGAAAAAAAATGTGGTAACTGTTTTGCTAGATATTCTCCAAACATCAGCAGACAGCTCTGTACATGTAATGACATGCAAGGCAAACAGATGGCACGAGCAGGACCTTAATCTTTTACTACTTTGTACCTGCCATCAAAACAGAGCTTGTGTTACACAAATGTGTAATATCCGGTGCGAGGCAGAGGCCAGGCAGGCCTGCTGGCTTTGATCTGGAAGTGCTCTAACAAATGCTGAGTGTTGAATCCTGCAACACTCCTGCAAAATATGAATTAGTTTTACTATGTCTACATGGGATCAAAGGTCAGTCTGCTCTGCAACACGTTAGCAATCTGGGATACCTGAAAACGTCTGTGCTGTTCTGCAGTCACTTTGCAGCAGCCAGATACATTTTGGTGAGGCTGTATATGTGTAGAATTTGGAAAGTCTGTGGTTCATTCACAGGAAAGGCACAACATAAATAAAAGCAGTACAAGCTAGCTCCTTCCTTCTGTACAGGAACAAAAAAAGGCAGGAGGGATGAAGACAGAATTCACTGAGTTTTCAGTGAGTCTTTTCAGGTCAGGGCAGAAGAGTTGGGCCCCAGCCCTAGTAGGAAAGTCTAGCATGGTCTGTGGGATTCCCCAGGAAACCCACCCAGCTGCCTCAGAGGGAGCAAGTGGAGAACCTTTACAGCCACTTCAGATGAGCAGCACCTCCTGCCTTCCAGCTCCTGCTCATGTCATCTACAAAAGCCCTTGGTATGCAGGGTATGACTTCCTTTCCCAGCACTGCAATAACTGGTTGTGTTTGCTGAGGGTAAACCTCACAACAACCTCTCCTCTAAAGATCCCTCCAGAATCCTAGGAGCAGCAAACCTTGAGGATTCAGGAGACAGAGAATAAAACCCTTTGCTACAGATGTTTCCCTTTCCATAGGTTTGGAGAGTAGCTAGCTAGCTGTTGTGTGGTTCTTTTCTCCTCCCGGTATTGCTCTGCAGAAGCTGACTGAGCTTTATCTTCTACTGCTTGCCATTTACCCCCAGATACAAGTCACGTGGAAAAGGTAAAAACAAAGGTGTAAAACAGAAATGCAGCAGACCAGCATCCCAGGCCCTGCGGCCAAGCGTACCTCTGTCACAATGTTCTCCGCTATAGTTAGGATCGCATTCGCAGTAGGGTTCCCCATGCTCAGAAATTTTACACTGCCCGTGGTTGCATTTCAAAATCCTGCAGGGATTTGAGGAATTGTTCTTCTTGTCACAGTACATGCCTGTGTAGCCCTCCATGCACTTACAGGTGTAAGCAACATTGGCCACCATGCACTTACCATGCAGACACCTGGAGAAAGAGAAGCATTTAGAGCTGGCCTGTGTTAAGACGTGAAAGTTCCTTTTCCCAGGGATGTTTGGGTTTTGGCATTTCTGCCCATTTAATTCCAGGATACTAATCCAAAACCAGCAGTTCAGTGTCAAACACTCTGAAGAAACTGTTGAGTTTTCAGTGAATACTGGATAGCGTTCAGAGAATACATTTAGAATTTGTGACCCTAAGTGATCTCTTTGAAAAACATTAAGCTCCTCCATGAGCAGGGACCAACGTTTGGCATCCACACAAGACAGCTCACATTTACAGCATCAGCATGTAGAACTAAGTGCCAACAATCAAGCTGCATGCCCAGGCTTCCTTACCAGAATTACTCTACAAATAGTATCAGGTGATGAAAAACAGTGTGATAAATGAAGGTGCTTGTGGAAAAGCTATGCACAGACTTATTCACGGCAGTTGCAGTTGCAGGGTTCCCTGGTTCATGTGGTTTGCAGTGAGCTTTGCTATTTCTGAGGAATACCACAGGGAGGGGTGTTTGTCCTTAGCATGCTCTCTGACACTCTCCCCACTTCTGGGACAGGGACAGACTTGGAATGGGCTGACAGAAGAAAACAACGCTGTCCAGCCAAGGAAAAATTGCTCAGAGCTTATAAACCTTTGCTATATCAGGTCCTCCTTGACATAAACCTATGTCTTTCTCTTATTTTCATGTATTTTCTTTCTGGTACTTCAAAATTGTTCCCTTCTTATGCTGAATCTTGTACATTTCATTTTTAAGCTTTGAACTAAAAAAACAAGCAATAAAAGTAGTTTCAGTCAGGTCAAGACATGCAAAATACTGTAATAGAATCACAGTCTATATAAACCAGTTTTTCTGCCTCACTAACCAAAGGTGTACTTGGATCATAACTCTTGTTATCATCAACTACCTGTTCTTTACAGTTGCATTTCCTCACTGAGATTAACCTGTGATTGTTGGAGCAGAGACCTGCCAGCAGGGCACCGTACTCTCCTGGACACAAAAGGCTTGACTTTAAGGAGACCACTCCAAAAGGCTTAAGTGATTTAATGAAAGGTGGGACAGTATGTGAGCATTAAAAATACACACAGCTACTTTCCTTAGCAAGAGGGCTACACTCGTGATTGCATCACCCTCCTTAGATTATGAGAGAAACAATCCCTCATCATGTGAACATCTGGAATTCCCTTATTTTCCTCTGTCCAACAATAACAGCTTCATGTTGACGTTGGAAATTCAAGGAAAAGTTTGGGCTTCTGAATGTTTCTTCACTTGGGTCTTCATACCTTTGGTCTGTAAACTGTCAGGTGCTTCTCAACACCTTCCAGGGTTCAGCACTTTGCAGAACTAGACCCAGAAGCAAGTTTAAAATGGTACCCATGTCAAGTTAAATTTCTGCCCTTAAGAGAGTGATTATTCACTCTCTCAATTTACCTGTCAGAAGTATGTGCTTGTGAAAAGCCCCTTCCACAGATAGTGCAACCAAAGTAGCTTTAGAAGCTACAAAAGTATTTCCATCTGCTTATGAAACAGCACTGAACTCTGCAGGCTGCTGGTCTGCGTTGGACTGTTTCCTTGGGTACTTGCCATGAGTAAGCTATTCATCCAGTGTTTCTGATGGAGATGCGGTTACTGAGCCTTTGAACTGTGGAGACTTTACACTCATGCTCCTTTCCCAGGCAACTCCATGCGCTCCTCTAAACTCGCACTTTAAAAGGGTGTTTCAGAGTGCAATATTGGAGTCAGCTATTTGGGAAATTTAAAACTGTTCACATTGGAGTGTATAATGGTCTTCAGGGAGTTTTTCTGAATACTGGGTCTAATGCTGCTGGGAGCATATCCCTAAAATGCATACCTCCCACTCACAGGGAGCTGTGCTCTGGATACATGCAGGCACTCACCACCTCAGAGTTAACTCATACCCGTTAACAGGAGGTTTTGTATTTTAATGTGTAGAGTCAGGTGAAAGCATGATCTATGAGTGAGCAACATTAGAACAAGAGGTGGAAATTGAGGGTTGCCACAGATGCTGACTCACAACTGTCAATAATTTTATGGGGGATGGGGGACCCCAGCCCCTCCAAAAATAGTCAGGAGTGATTTTACAAGATGAAAAGTGAAACATGCATTAGCTGTAAAGCTTTCACCCTCCCATTGGCATTTGTTCAAGCTTACTTGTGGTTAAGACATGGGTCTCCAATTTCCTGGTCACACAGGGGGCCCGTCCAGCCTGGGTGACATTCACAAATCACACTTGATTTCTCTAGGGACCGGCAAATACCGTGCTTGCAGATGTTACAGGACTTGCAGCCAGGGAGGACTCCTAGTGACTGCTGTGGTAAATCCTTGAAATCCTGCAGCTCATTATTGATGCGGACATCGTGAATACATCCATGAAAACCATTTGGTGTCTTATCTGCACCCTGGCGCAGTGAAGATAATCCAGTAGAGGTCGGGATCCCTTCAGATAAAAACAAAAAGGGAAGGGTTACTCACAGTTACAGTGATGGTACGTAAATTGTAATTGCTAACATTTCTTTTGTCACAGCCCCTTATAATCTTTACAGAATTAATTTGCATAGGACCTTTTTAAGGTAGCACAGTCTCATTGTCCTCATTCTGGAAATGAAAAGAAACAAAATAAAGTCACTTGCCAAGCTTACATAAGAAATATATGACAAAAAAAAAAAAAATGAAGCCCAGTTTTTTGGGTGATGGCCACGTGTTCTTGTCCTTAGGTAACGTTCCTTCTGTCTATAGTTTCATAGCAATTATCCTTCCGAAAGGTTTAAGAATGTTTACCTGTCAGCAGGTAGCTACCACCTCTTGGGATGCAGCAAGGTAGTTAGGCATTACTTGATCACAGCATTAAGATAGGGAGTGGTAAGAATGCACCCCATCGAAACTAGTGCAGGAGAACTCTAGAGACAGAGAACAGTCTTTCAGGCGGCCAGGCCAAGTCTTTGTGGCAGGTATCCTCCATCTTGTTCAAGTGCCTGGGAGAGTTCACAGGCTCAGATGGCCAGTAGATTCTTGGGGATGTTGTGCTATGCCCTCCCCACTGACATCCACTTGGGCTACATAGCTGCATCAGCACAAGCAAGTGTTTCCATTTTCAACTGCATAAGGCCTCTGAATTTGCTATTCATAAGTGACTCCACTGTTAAAGATGGTCTTAAAACCAAAAGAGCATCTTTGTTTAATCATGCATTAGGAGGAAAGGTGCTGGACCAGGTGGTGTACTTCGAGAGACGGACAAAGTTGTGGGCACATGAAGGCTCAGGTCTGTCTTAAAGCTTAGTGTAGGTTAGGAACAATTGCTGTGGGGTAATTTAATCAATTACTTTAACTGAACAGTCTGAAGTGGAAGAGCAACTGGCATCCATGGGAATGCTACATGCAGAGAGTGGCACATGCAGAAGAGTAAGGGTTCAGAAAGAAGCAAGAATAATTTTAATGGGAAATAAAAAAGTGTCTGCTGAGCCCATGGCTTCTGGTATCCAGTAGTTCTTCATTTCAGGTCTCAGATTTGTCTTGTGAATGCATTTTTGTAGGTACCTTTTGAGAATTAGTATTGATCCACACTGCTCACCCATTAACAAAACTTTTCCACATGATTACATCCCACATTCCCTGTGTATAAATTGCTGTGGTGTTGGTATCTTTTATGCTGTGCTAGAGGGAGAAATTGTGACGGCCTCACCAGCAGATTATCTTTGATGCATAATGCTCTTTAATAGCCTCTGACATTCTTAATAGGAGCCAATTATAAAAGTTCAGCTCTGTACAAAGCAAGATCAGCCAGTTTTCTGATTTACAATGACAATAATCAGGGTTCTTTTAGAAAAGCGTTATTAAAAGGAATTATTTACAGAAGGCTTGACCAGCACCAAGTGAAATCGGTAACACTACTACTGGCTTCAATAATCTGTTTAGAAAAAACCCGAAGACTTTCTGAGTCTATTACCATTCTGCTGAGTTTTGTATTTGGAATAGGCTGTGTAGAAAAGCCAAGAAGTCCTGTCACCCAAAGGGAGAGATTTCAACATTTAGTTCAGAGTGGAGCTGGGGGCAGTTCTGGCAAAAACAAATCAACTGGGCAGAGCACAACCTTCATTCTGTCTCTCATATCCAAACACCTCATCAGTGGGATAATCATTATTCTGGGCATCTGTTCCCCATCCCACTTGGCTCCTCCTTCCTCCAAAATTCAGTACCGAATGTGAACAAACTTCTTAACTGAAGTTTGGTCAATTCTAATATCTTTCTAATATTGAAGCTCTGGCTTCAGTTTCCAATAAGAAAACTCTTAGCAAAGAAGTTCTTAGTCAGCCTGTGTGTTAATATGGTTCAGAGGTTTTAATCTTTCATTTTCCCCAAAATTTTTAGACCTCTATAAAATTTCCAGTAAAAAATCAGCTCATTTATGGTTTAAATAAATTTAAACCTACTGAGTATTGATTTGCTTTTTTGCAGTGACTGTTTGTGATACTTCCATTGTATTCTTCAGCCACGAAATCTTGGTGCCAGCCAGTTCTAAAAGCTTTAGAAATGACAAAAGTGATTGCTCTTGCCATGGCTGCGTAACATGGAAACTGCCTCTGCTGAGGTTAATGTCCCTGGTCTGGTGTGTGAGCTTGTGCTGGCTGTGCGGTGGGGTGGCAGTGGACTCTGGAGCATGAAACAGAAGATCAGATGTATGGTTGCCAGGCTTTCTGTTCAGGGAAGCAGCCTCTGGCAGAGGGGAAAGGCAAATTGCTAGCTCTGCCCTCCCAGAGAGTCCTCTCCATAGAATGGAAGATGATTTGCTTCTGAGAAGACTTGTTAAAATCTCAAAGTCCAGAGCAACTCACTGTACCTCCAATGTAGAGGGGTGTGTTAAGGCTGATAGAAGACTGTTTCTGGAGTTTTCCTAGACTCTTGGGAGTCCCCTTGTCAACCACCAGGTTCAGAGTTTGATTCAACATCACGAGTTCCACACTATGAAACTGCCCATCATTCACTGTTTCCACACTGAAAGTAAAAGAAAAAAGAGAATTAGAAGATGATGTTAACAATGAAATGCTCTGCTTCTGTGACATCCTGTGTCCCGGTATTACACCTTGCAAGGCACAGCTCCTGCTCCATGCTCCTTTACAATCAACGTGTGCTAGATATTTCCTCTAGTGTGAGCCTCCAAGGTACAAATTTAAACGTTGCTGATGCCTCTGCAGGCAGCACCTACACATATATAGCACTTGAAAGGACAGCTAATCAGGATAGGAGCTACTGTAGGTGTGTTTCCCAGGGCAGAAAAGCAAGGGTGTAGCTACATGATATACTGGCTTTGGTGACAAAATTACTTAAAATCCCCAGTTCTGTGCTCTCAGCCACAGCTTGCTGCCCCTCTGTCACACTGCTTGGTGCCCATGTTGCAAGCCAGATCACTGAAAGGATTTCTCAGTGTATGCTTAGTTTAAACTCAAATTATTTCACAAGGGCAGGGAGGGACTGCAGTTTGGGGCAAGAGACAGCAGGGGCCTCTGAAACCAGTGTTTCCTCACAGCAGAAGTATCTTGTAACCACGAAGCATGAGGACAGACTGAGGTACTTAAAGCCAGAGAAGGAATTTGGGAGTTTTTGGCTTATAAATGACTGCGGTACTTTGTTCAATACAGTACGGTCCTATCTGAACACATGAAAACTGACAAACTGCTACTCCTCTTCGAGAAACATTTAGGTGTAGATTGAGGCTTGAAAATAAGACAGCTGGAATTTTGGTGGGGACAGGGAGCAAGTAGCCATCTGAGCAGACAAGATATCAAAAGCAGTGTGTATTTATAGACCACTGATTTTTCAAATGCATGAAGCCTGCAGTGAGTTAGGTGACTCAACAGCTCTTTGCTAGTCTGCACCACAGTCTTCACCTTTATCTTCAGTTCAATCTCCCAGAAATTAAAAGATACAGTGGTACAATTCAATTTGCATCACACTACCATTTTTTTTTTTTAATTTTCAGGGCAGCTTCAGCTCTCAAGCTTTTGTGCTGCATGTTCAAATTCTCTAAAACAACTCAATAGCTTCATGCACTCCTAAAAGCAAGGAGGGGCAAGGCTGGGATTACCTGCTCTGCAGCAAAAAGGGTTTCCAGTTAGGCTGGTAGTTACAGACGTGATGGAACTTTTCCACTACTGCAGATGTAATTAAATGGTACAGCCTCTGCTCTGTACACGTGCAAGCACCAGTGCATAATGTGAATCAGTAGCAGTTACAGCTGAAATTAGACAGTGGGCTATGTAAACTGCCACATGCCAGTGTTGCAAACATATCTTAAGCCTGGCCTTTGAGCACCCTCTTCCAAATTCCTCCTGGCAGGCTTGCTAGCTGGGTGGTGGTTCTGTCACAACAGAATAAAGACAGAAAACACCAACTGTGGGATTCAGGTGTCCTGAGACACTGCTGAGCCAACAACCTGGATTTGGGATTGCTGCACAAGTGGCCAATACCATATTGAAGTGTAAAAGGTTAGTTTTAAGAATGAGTTTCTGCTCATTCGAGTGGTCCAGAAGCTCAGCATCTTCTCCAGTAAGTTACAAAGTCATAGGTCAGATTCCTTTCAGGAGTGTTGTTAGGCTGCAATGTAGTTGTCTCTGAGCTATTTACCCAGAATTTCTTTACTATCAGTGGAGAGGAACAGGCAAGACTTAAGGAGTGACTCATCTCTCAGGCTGAATCACCTTGTAGATATATCCATCTCTCAACCTAGATGCCACGCTGCTCATCTTTAGTGCTCAGTCCTGAGTAATGGATATGTAAGGCCATTGCAGCATGGAAATAAGACCTCAACTTCAGAAACAAATTACATGACTTGGAAAACACCAGAATTCAGTTGCTCCTGGAAGAAGTTTCATTTTTATAATGTTTTACAGTAGAGCTGACATAACCAATTATACATGAGCAGTGTCAGGCAGAAAGTCAGCACTGCAGGCGTTTCTGAGGACGTGCTCATTTAAGAAGAGTGCGGTGCTGTTTAAGAACTGAGCTGTGTGCCTCTACAGTGCTGCTGTCCCCACAGGTTCTTGGGATGAATCACGAACACATACGCCTTTAAAATTTTCCATGAGATGACACAGGTTGTGACAGCAGTATATGAGGACCTTTACTGCGTGGCTTTACAGAAACATGTGTTAAGTTAGTTCTGCCACAGAACCGCTCCTGGGAAAGCTCTGCTGGCTGAATCGCTTGTCCTTGACCTGCAGCAGAGTGGCTCGGCTGCAGTTGCTGCCCATCCTCAGGAGAGGAGGTCTCAAGGACCTGGAGATGATGGTCCTGTCTGAATACTTTTAAGAAAAAAAATAAAGGCTTGACATTGTACAAAAATCCAGATCCAGCTGATCCAGTAGACCAGGGGTCCTCAAACTTTTTAAACAGGGGGCCAGTTCACTGTCCCTCAGACACTCTCAGGGGCTGGAACTGCCTGGGAGCTGGAGGGAGGGAAGGAGAGACGGGGGAGTCGCCCACCTCGCTGATGCCGCTGCCCCCCTCCTCAGCCCGGCCGCGCAGTCCGGAAAGGGCGGCCAGAAGGGACTGAAGGAACTTTGCCCCGCCGGGGCTCTGGCGATTCGCCCGAGTTGGCTGGACCTCGCAGTCCAGAGGCTGCTGACTGAGCTTGCTTGGCAAAGGAGATGCCCGCGCCTCTCGCCCACTGCAGGAGGGCAGGTCGAGGATGAGGCACTGGTTCCCCCCCAACCCCCGGCAGGGGGGGGACTGGGGGGAGGCGGGGAGTTCTGTAAATACTGGTGGGCCTGATTGAGGACCCTGGGGAGCCATATCCGGCCCACGGGCCGTAGTTTGAGGACCCCTGCAGTAGGCAGTCTGGCTCAGAAATCACTTCTATCAGGGCCACTGCGTGGCCAGTGAGTTGTGTGGGCCAGGACAGGCAGCTGAGGAGTTACACTAGACTCACTGCCAAAGGTGATGTAGTGCCTGCACCTCAGAAAAGCAAGCCTATCACCGCTGTCCCCAAGTCACTGTACTGGGGCCTGTGCCTCTAGCAGACTGCTTTATGGATTGACAAACAAGTCTGAAAACAGCTGGTCTAAACTTTCTGTTCAGATATTCCTGAATTCTGCTAACTATCTGCCATGTGACAAGAAACAGCTGTTACAGCAATGCGCCAACCAGGTGATCCCTGTGTGCTCCCTGCATACCTGACCGTTGTGTTGCAATGCTTAATCCATGTGTGTCAAGTACTTCCACTCCCAGCTGAAAGGTGCGAGATAAACGGAAATGCGTATTTGTAATCGTTAGTCTATGCAGAAGTGCCAATGAAAGGAAGAAGTACAGCCAAAAGCCATCGGCTCCCAGAGCTAAGCATTGAGGAGGTGGGATGGATGGCTGCACGACAGGGAACCCTTCCCTGGTGGGATCAGTATCTGAAGCTAATGCACAAAACTTCATTGTTATCTGAAGAAGGCCAAGCTACGGCCATTTGTCAGGACAACATTATCACATCTGGCAGAGCTGGCTCTTCCCTGGGCCAGGAATTCACAGGCATTAATCACCTCCTCCTCCTCCACAGCATGTGCTTTTGCCAGATTATGCCTCTACTATCAGGCAAACGCAAGTCTGTGTGTCCTGGCGATGGAATCAGCCACCCCACGTGGTGCTCACGCCTTTCAGCACACCAGGAGCTGGCATTCTTGCTGGAAAGGGAGTGAGAGGTCCCTGCCTGTAGGTACACATGGATGAATATTACTCAGTTGCAACTCATTCACTTTTTAACTGAGAATTTAAACCTGGACTTTGAGAAACAAAGTAACATACAGCCATCACCCAACAGTGCAGTTTTGTGAAGCAGATAAAGTCAAAACAGGCAAAGCGCTCACATGCTTTTTGAGAAGAGGCAAACACAGGATAGAGAAGCTGGATGTGGACAGGCAGGATGGCAGAAATCCCCAGCCAGAAGATACTTATGTTAAAGCACTTACTGCTGTCGCTGACAGAAAGACATTAAGTGCCTTTGGATTTTGAGAGAGATGGAGACAACACTTGGGGGAGAAACCAGTGGTGAGAGAAATGCTACATGAACTTTCCTCAGAGCCTCTGGTGTAGCTGGGCCTTTAGGAGCCTCGGCAATCGTCTGAGACAGCTGGAGACAGTGGCTTGGCTGGAGATGAAGGGAGGAAAGCCACAGACGCTGAGCAGCGCATCACAATGCGCCTTGCAGCACAAACTTGCTGCGCTTGGCTTTTTTCAAGGGGCCTCTTCCCGCCCTGGCCCTCTGCAAGAGTTTTATTAAACTCTTAATTGAATTCTGATTGGGGATCAGGTGCTCTGACAGAGAGAGCTCGTCCTCCTGCAGCAGCCTGCGGTACCGAGAACTTGCCTCGGCCTCAGGGGTTCCGCAGCAGCCCGGCGCTGCCGGCTCCATCCCCGCCCGCCGGACACCAGCCGCGCTGAGGCGATCGCGGTCAGGGGCCGGGGCCGCGCCCCGAGGGGCTGGCGGGGCCGGGCGGGGCCCGCGCCGGCGGCGGGCGAGCGGCAGAGGGCGACGGAGCATCGCGGAGCGGCGGCGGCGGGGCCGGGCGTGGCGGGCGGCTCTCGGCCCCCGCTCAGGGCACCGAGACTCGGCAGCTCCGCCCGGGGATGCGGCGGGAGCCTGGGCTCGCCGCTCAGAACCCACTGACTGAGACAGACCTCGCCGCGCCGCACGCCTGCCAGCCCGCCCCACCGGACCCCACCCCGTCCCTTCTGCAAAGGCTGAGCCAAAATAACCTGAGCAAAGCAGGGGCGGGGCAGGGAGCTGAGGAAGGAGCCGGGGGCTGCTAGGTTTGAGCTCCCTGCTTTTCTCGGGGGCACTAACAAACCAAGTCCCGGCTTTTGAGATTTCTCCAAGCTACTGAAAAAAATAATAACCAAACAAAAGAAAAGAGTCATGAATTTTTAGTCAACTTCCAACTACAGTGTTCTGGACCACCACCACCACTTATATACTTTACAATATATTCTTCTTGAAAAAAGGGATGAATTATGTTTGAAGTGTAAACATTTGAAGTGTAAGCAAGGATTTTCAGGAGTGTAATAATTAAACTTGATAAAAAGTTAGCAGTAAAGGGAAACAAAAGGACAGTTTTATACAAAACTGAAAGATTCTGCAGGACCCAGGAATCACTTCTCACACTGCAGTAAGCAGCCTGGTGAGGGCCCATCTGTCAGACCTTTCACAGACTCTGCTCGCAGTCTCTACAGGACCTTCACTTGAGTCTTGTTACAAACGTGATCCTCAGAAACCACTTCTGTTCCCATCCAAGCGTAATCTCTTCTGGTGCCCTAAAGTATGTATCTTGAGGTAAAGGCAGTAATGCCCAGCCAAATGCTGAGGCCTGGCAGGAGGACTTCCCTGGTCAGTGGTGCGTTGAGCAGATCCCAGTTGGAGCTGGCAGCCCCGCGTGCTGACAGGGGGAGCTGCCGTCCTGCGGTGCCCGGCCTCCTCAGCCAAGGGGTCACACTTGCTGCTCCCCAACCACCAGCACCCCTCACCTTTCTCTTTTCCCTCACACTCACCTTCTCACAGCCCAGGTTATGTCTTGCACATTACATTGCTTTCACCAAGGTTACCCAAACCTTTTGTTACCCTCACTGAGAGCTGGCCATGGCACCCCATCAGATTTCCCCCTCCCAAAAAAGAGGAAAATACTGGGCATGTGGGGAGAGCCCAGCTGCCAAAGCTGATGAGAAGGCCTTGGGTCCAGCACCTTCTGTTCCCTCTATGCCCAGCTGGGAAGCTCAGAGCTGCCCTCACAGGGAAGGAGGCCACTAGAGAGGGCTCTTCAAAGAGTCATTACAATTTCCTATCACAGGGAGCTGACCTCGTCTGTCAGAGCAACTCCAGCAAGATGAGCCAATGGACCCACCGCACAGGGGCACTGTACACAGGCTATGGACATGGCCTCTGCCAAGAGCTTGGACTCCAGAACCCCAGGAAATGCAGGGAAAGGGATGTTGCAACTGTATCCTGGGCTGCAACAAGAGAAGCGTGGCCAGCAGGTCGAGGGAGGTGATTCTCCCCCTCTACTCCACTCTTGTAGGGCCCCACCTGGAGCACTGTGTCCAGTTCTGGAGCCCCCAACACAAGAGAGACATCGACCAGTTAGAACAAGTCCAGAGGAGGCCACGAGGATGATCCGAGGGCTGGAACACCTCTCCTGTGAAGACAGGCTGAGAGAGTTGGGACTGTTCAGCCTGGAGAAGAGAAGGCTCCAGGGAGATCTTATAGCGGCCTTCCAGTACCTGAAGGGGCTATAGGAAGGCTGGGGAGTTTACAAGGGCAGTTAATGACAGAACAAGGGGAAATGGCTTTAAACTGGAAGAGGGCAGGTTTAGATTAGATATTAGGAAGAAATTTTTCACTGTGAGGATGCTCAGACACTGGAACCCAAGAAGTTGTGGATGCCCCCTCCCTGGAAGTGTTCAAGGCCAGGTTGCAGCAACCTTGTGTAGTGGAAGGTGTCACTGCTCATGGCAGGGGAGTTGGAACTAGATGATCTTTAAGGTCCCTTCCAACTCTAACCATTCTATGATTCTATGATGCTATTAAACATAAAACCCTAGGGAATATTTGAAAGAATGGATTTCCACTCTCATTTTTGATCTATTTCTCTTCTCCCTCCTGTATTTTCTTTCCCCTTGACTCTAGCCCCAAGCACACACAGATGTTACAAACACTGACTCCCCTTGCTCTAATACCCATGAGAGATTTAGAGCTGAGCCACCATAAATATGCCAGTGAACAGAAATGCATCAAAGGATTAAAGCATTCAATTTGAACTTGTAAAATTTGGGCTTTGGAGTTAGTTTTTTCACTGACATGCAATGTACCTTCAGTGTAAACAGCAGGGAACAGCAGGGCAGAGAAGTCAAAAACAAAAATAGCTTTAAGTATCACAGCAAACCATGTCACTGAGGAAATGTATAACCATCAATTATGCAAATGAGAACATCAATTCATTAGCTACAGTCTCCAGATTTTCCTGACCTCTGTCTTAATGGGGACATGCCTCATTTGGAGCACGGAACAATGCAAACACAAGGATGGTAAGTGATTGGAGAATGAAGGCCATGGGGAACACTGAACTTAGATAGTCTTTGAAAACATTTGAAGAGGAGGGAATAACCAGAAGTACATGTCCAAAAGCACTTAAGGAGCTTACAACACATGGGAAGAACAGGCACCAGAGAAGAGTACCAAAAGCAGGAAACAAGGCGAGAGCTGCAGGGAAGCACGTTGGGATGTCAGCAATTTGGCAGCTGTGAAACTCGCGCTGTGCCAGGCTGACTTTAAGTATCAGTGGTGATGGTGTTTTACCTTCCCAAGCTACAGTTACCTCCTGCCCTTAGTTCCAGTGGTAATCAGTCCTTGGCCTAAAATAGATTTAAACTTCTCCATGGCAACAAAGGCAAAATTATAACTGAAGTAGTGTTTGTGCTACCTCTACAATAACACATCACTTCAAGCACTATCACCTTCAGAAGCCAAATAAAAAACACATGTTGAGAAAAAAATATGAAACACAGTAATGAGACACAAGGCTAGGGAAATAAGAGGTGAAAGATATATAAAGCACTCAAGTTCATTTGCACCTTAAAACAGACTTTCTTTTGTGATGTTCAATCTTATTTTAAATGACTTGAGCGTTAGGTCTCCTAGGCCGAGAATGCTCAACATTAAGATACCTCCATTTTCATTTGCTTGGTTTTATACCTTTTCTCCTACTTACAGCTCTGTAGACCACCCAAATAAACCTTCTTTCTCTTCTTGGTGTTTACAGCCCTGAAACACTGGCAGCTGATTACTATATCTCCCTTAATGATCGTTTGGCTGGGCAATGCATATCTAATTTCCACTCATAATTCAATTCCTGCAGCACCCCTGCCAACAGTGAAAGTTATTGTATTACAGACCTTCTAAGGGAAAAGCAAGGACCTTTTTTATATTCCTGCAACATGCAATTAACACAATCCTGACCCCTTTCCCTACATTATTCATAAAAGGGTCAAATTCAGGGTAAACACTCCTTGTTTGCAGTGAATTCTCACAGTGTCCCTGACATGGGCAAGAAGTCTGACACCTCCCTCCAGCCCCACTGGTGGGGAGCCGAAGCCTGCACTGGTCTCCTACAGTATCACCACATCTCTGCACAGCTGAATACTTCCTTCTGCTAACTGAGAATTTGTTAAATGTAAGCGTAATAGCAGTAAAAATAGCTTGAACCAACTCATCAAGTCCAAGGTCTCTCCTGAATGACAGATCACAGTGTTACTGCCTTCCCATCTTACTCCGCCAGCACAAGTTTGCACATCACAGCACAGTGTATTGTGGTGCAATGAGCTATTGCATCTCAGTGTCTTTACTGTAACATGCATCATATAAAATAACAAACCCAGTAAATACAGAGTGTAAAAACAATCACATATAGATTCTGCGATGCCGTTGGGACTCATTAAATCAGTTATCCTTGAAAAAATGACATGGCAAACAGCACAGAGGAAGGCAGGCCCCAGCACAGCAGCAGGGCCAGTGACAGGGAGCAATGCCGCGTCCTCCCCAGCGAAGAGGCACGCTGTCCCTGTGCTGTGGCAGGGCACAGCCCCCTGCCCCGCAGGGCTCAGAACAGAATAGGGTGCTCGGGTTTACTCTTTAGCAGTGGTATCAAACACTATCGAAACCAGCTCTGTCTTCAACTGGACAGCAAAGCTCAGGTTCTGATGGGGAAATCCATCAAGTGTCTTCACAGAATCATCTCATCAGGGGCAATACTTTACACCTTCTATCCCCTTTTCAGCTCTCGAAAGCATGAAGGCATCTAGCATCTAGCAGCAGCAACCAGAGCCACTAGAGAATACAGTTAAAAAAGTGCTTCCAATTAGAATGACAGACAGAGAATGACAGGTTTTAGCTGAAACTGAAGGCTAAGCCCCAAGAAAAAAATAGTTGTGCCTATTTAGAAACCTGATACATGGGCAGGAAATTAAATTGTTTCCACCTCATCTGTGGCAACATACCTACAGTTGTATGCCTCTACTTCCACAAAAATAAACAAAATCCATCACTATTTGACAACCAGAGTAGCAGCTGCCATACCCACCTTTTCCAGTGACACTGAGGCATGCTGGCAAACACAGAGCTGTGGGCCACCATTCAGTACTGGGGAGAAGCAATTAAATAATTGTGCACAAACCATGCGGCACCTCGGTGATCACCCTCAGTGCCAGTCCTGCACGCACTTCTAGGAGACTTTATCGACTGAATCCAGAGCCCGGCGCTCAGTATAGCCAGGATATAAATCTATCACACATGGTACACATCTAAACTTCGTGTTAGTCATCATGTTTACAAGAAATTTACAGGCAGAAAAAAGTAAACATGTTGGATCAGCTTGCTACATATTGTTGCAAGGCAAAAGCCTCACAATTCAAGACACGAGCCAGTCATTAGTGCATAGGAAATTTCTAAAGTCATTCTGACTATGATCAGGTTTATTCCATCATTGTCTATTATGAGAACACTTCAATCTTCCTCTGACGGAACCAGTATTAACTAACTTTGGCAATATAATGTTGGACTAATGACCTGTGCTATAGCAAGAAAAATACCTTTTAAAATACATTTTCACACCTTTCTCCTAGTAACTCACTGGAAACAGAGTTCAGCACAAAAGCGTGTTTCCAACATGCAAAAACCAAACTGGCTGCTCAGAAGGGGAACTAACATCAGCACTGACTGCTGAGGGCTCAGGAGATGCCAGGACCACTGTCATGGTTTCACTGATGCTCTTACTAGAAGAAACAGTGAGGCCATGTTACAGATGGACTAATGACTAAATCAGGTTATCTGCTGGGGTGGGAGAAACAGTTCTTATTTCACAATTACTTTTGGTTTGGCTGGGCAGTTTTAAGGCTTGAACTGAACTGGCTAAAACTCAACCAAGCTACGGACTTTAATAAACAGGGGAAAAACCTTCATTTATAATGTGGGTTTCTGCATTTTCAGCAGCAATTTTATTTTGATAATAAAGCTATATTATTTTTAGTCACAGTCAAATCACTGTAGAGAACAATCTTTGGCTTCACCGTTAATTTTTACATAAGCCCAAGACTACTTCAAACATAAAAACCAGCAAGTACTTGCAAGGCGCTGAGCTACTTCTAGAGCTCAGCAAGCTTCCAAGAGCAAACTTCTTCCTTCTTGGTACTCTTGAAAATACTTTTGAATGGGCAACACACCTCACTGCAAAGTAGAATGTCATAACTCTGAAGGATTTGCTTTTCATCTTTAGGCATAACCCACTAAAGTGCCCAATACAGTCTGGAGAGAGGAGCTGTGTGGGGCCAGTGTGCTGCGAAGTTAGACTCTAACGAGAGGCTGAACTCAGGGCATTTTAACACACTGATTCATTTTGGGTGTGTTCCCTCCAAAACTTTTGTTTAGTTATGAACTATTCCTATCTCATCACTTCTTCTCATCATTTCTTCTTGGGATTAATATTGGCATCTTGCTGACTTCATTGCTTTTCTGTTATTAGTCTGTGCTGAAAGAAATCAGCATTATAATGTCATTGAGCTAAAGTTATATGTACATGTGTGTACTGCACTCCTGTTCTTTTGCATTGCTCTTCCTAAAAGGCTGCTGATCAACAAAGCAACCAGTGAAGATGGACACAGCACATCTGCTCCAGCTTCTCTCCAGCTGGGAGAGAGCTGCTGGGAGATACAGGTGGAGCCACGCAGAGGACGGGTACGCAGTGACTAAAGTAACAAGGTAGAGACCAGCTTATGGGTGTCTGTTTTAGAAAGCCACATCAAATCAATGGGTGTCTGTTTTAGAAAACCACATCAAATCAATTTGCTTAACAAAATACACAGACTACTGACAATTTGCTCACTTGTCTATGCATGAGAGCCAGCACAGTCTGTTAATAAAGTGACTTGGGAAGAGGAGGACTGTCTTCTGCCACCTGCTTGAAGTTGATTTGGGTCTGCAGCAGTATTCTGATTTTTTTTTTTTTTTAAATCAGCCATAAAGGTGACAGCAATGGTGTAGATGGCCACATTCCTAATCAAAAGGACACAAACAACATCTCTGCTTTGACCTCAAGTGGTCACAATACAAGTTAATTCAAAAAATTGTTTAAAATGGAACGAAATCCTTTGTGGCAGAAGAGCAGCAACTGAGTTCACTGCCTTCCCAGACTATAGCCTCAGTTCTCCAGAGTGAGTGCTGAGGGGAAGACAAAGCCCAGCATGCCCCTGCCTCAGCAACAGCTCTTTGGGCAAGCCAGCAGCCCCTGAATGCTGGCAGCACCCCTGTGTGTAGGGGTGCAGCCCAGCCTCTGCTGACAGGGAAACCCGAGTGTAACTTGGACTGATAGCCCCAGATTTTGGGCCCTGAAGAAGGTGACCTGCGACTCAGAAAATGTAACTTCTGTTTCTGTCACCACCACAGGGCTTTAGATGACCTATTCCAAACTTCCTGTACCTGGTACACAGACATGCCAGCGCCGACTTGCCCCTTCTGATAAAACATGTCACTCAGAAACACCCTATGCACATGTGTAGGGTTAGAAATAAAGCTGTGGGTCTGCAGCACAGTGTTTCTGGGTACTCAGATATTACACTGAAGAGAATGAGCGAGGCAGAGGTGAGGAGAGAGAGGAGAGATGAGAACTGTCATTCTTGCAAGAGGTACTGAAGAGATTTACAAAGGGAAAAAATTAATTCAGCTCAACCAGATTTTGCCTGCTAAGTCCTCAGGCAGCCTGAAGGACAAAACTTTACCCTTCTTAAGCTTCATCTCAGCAGAAGAAAGTTTCTGAATTTCATTAAAGCAAATATTTGATTTTAAACCCAATAATAAAAGTTAGATGACATTTTAAGGTCCTGGCCTTACATTTTCACTGTCCTACTACACAAAAATCCATGAAAAATGAGGAAAATGTTATGTTTGTAGTTTGACAAGAACTCACACGCTTGTCTTTTTGTCCCATTCAAATACACCAGAGCCCTTTATAAAGGCAAAAAATATTTCATCTGTCCTTTGCCTTGGCTCATGCAAGATGTATAAGTACATTCAAATTTCACAATTTCTACTGTGCAGGTCAGAGACTAATACCATTTCTTTTTTCATTATATTTGATGCAAAATCCTTAAGGAGCACCTGAAAAAATAAGTGTGTGTGATAGAGAGAATAAAATGAATTGCAAATACACAGAATTGTTAGGAGCTCAGTGATGTCTCACAGAAATCTCTGAAAAATAGTTTATTTGGAGACCATCCAGAACTATCAAACAGGAATCCCACCAGGGACAGGCACAGCACAAGCTGCAGACTCTGAAGGTATTATGAAGGAAAGGATCAGTCATGCAGTGAGCTCTGCAAAGGAACTTTTGGTCAAAACCGGGTTTGACAAGCTTTAATAATGATCCTACGAATAATTAATGCTTTCACTCCTCCAGCACAATCCTCCCTAGAAGGCAGTGAATTAATGGTGAAGCCTCCCAGGCTTTTTTGCAGATAAGCAATTGCAGCTAAAGAGAGGTGATTACATAAAAATCCCATCTCCCATATCTTTGGAAGGTGTGGAAGTTCTTCCATCACCAAAACACCTGTTCAACCTCAGCACCAGACGCAGGGAAAGTCTATGAAATCTGAGCAGAGGACCAAAATCCTTGAGTACTACCAAGTTCAGTTCTTTGGAGCAGCGTGGCCAGGGACCTGTTGGTGCACAGTGAGTGCTGGTGGCCACCCAGGCTGCCCCCTGGGCTCCAGCCACCACGGGCAAAGGTTGAGTGATGTGGAACAACACAGAGACTTTGCAGATGCTGCTGGGGTAAGAGCCTTGTGCTGCTCCACAGCCTGGAGAAACCACTTTTTTCTATTTTCCTTGCATTTCTGTACTTTCTGTGCACAGAGAACCAGATTTAATTTGTCAACCCGCAGTCATCCCACATGAGGCAGATACAGAAAGAATTTAAGCTTCCGTATTTCACGCCTTTTGCTTTAACCATAAGAACATCCATCTATACTATGTAAGAATTAGGCAGACCATGAGAACTGCATGACACAGTCTATAAGAAATACTTTAATGATGTAGCATTTTTGAAAGCAAATTATGCAAGGATATGTTTAAAAGGAACTATAATTTGGGTGTGGGCTCTGCAGAAAGACAAATACAAATAATTCTTGTGTTTCCCTAACTGCCTCCTTTTTCACTGCTGTCAGGAAGCCTGCATGAAAACATATGATTTTACACCAGTGACATCTGCATCTTGCCCTTTACCAGATATGACAGCCTGTACGTAACATGGCAATCTGGGAACTCTGGAGGGAATTAAATCAGTAGTTTGTGTCAAATTTCTATTAGGAAGGATTAATTCGGCATCCAAATCAATATGACTGTGTAGTTGCATAAAACCTATCAGAAAAAACATGACAAGTAAGGTCTCATCTCTGGTTCAAGGAATGGGAGTAAGAAAAAAGACTGAAAATAGGAAGCTCTCCCTATAGAATACAGATAAGCAGATACCAGTATCAATGGCTGACTGCTGAACCTACAGAATTACATGCTCTTTGTTAATTCAAACTTAAAACAATTGGAGTACAGTGGTAAATAAAATCAGCACATTCCTCATCAGTTGGTATCTTTAAATTAAGGTCAGGTGTAAAATATTTACTTTATTTCAAGAACTTGCTGTTGGCTCAGTACTTTCATAGCATGGGAGAGTAACTCTCACCAGTGCAGAAACCAGGTCAATGAAGCACTCAGAAACAGATTTCTGTTCGCATTTGTGCATCTACAGAATAATTAAATAGAATAAATGAAACAACAAATAGGAATCCTGCTTTAAAAATGGGTCTTCTGTGAGATGTTTACTATGACACCCAGGAAACCATTACTCTGCAGGTTACAAGTGAGGAGATTCAATAACAGACCAGCCACCTTTTCTTTTAAAAGGGCAAGTTCAATCATTGCATGTTCATGCATTAACTTATATTTCCTTCTAAACTGATGATAAATGACAATGTATTTTAGGTATGTTTTCCATTGGACATTTGCTGACCTTTATCTGACTAGAATGAAAGAAAAGTCCAATGTCAACTTTAACCTTTCTATCCAAACATACCACAGAAATGAATACATGTAAAGCAAATCTGAATGTACAGCAAGTTAATCTTGAGCTTTTCCAGACCTACTTTGTACTGCAGTTCTACCTGCTCAAACAAGCAACCAAGACACAGGAACAGGTCCCCCCCGACAGCCAGAGACAACCTGCCTTCAAAGAGAAGATAAAATGAATTGTTCTTTCCCAGCATGTCTGCAATCCGCTATCATGCTACATCCCTGCCCTCCATCTCCTGGAAGAGTTTTGCAAAGTGAAGCCACCGCAGAATACACGACAAGGGTAAGTTCAGAGCACCTGCACCACAGGTCTGGTACAAACCTTTACCCTGGCTGTATGCTAAGGGGCTGCAGGAGAATGTTGCAGTGTAACATGTTGTGTACCTCATCCTTCTAGCACCCTTCTGCTGAATGCTGCTGAAAACCACCACCAAGCATGCCTGGCTCACTGCTGGCTTCCAGACCTGTCTGACAGCAGGTTTTATCTTACAGCTGCAGGATATCCCCTGTATTAGCCAAGTACTTTGCTAATTTTACTGATCTTAAGTACTATTAATAAATCTTATCATGGAGACTCTGATGAAAAATTACAGAGAATGTGACTTGCCAATGACTTCCCACATCCCATCATGGGAGTACCTGATACAGCCAGCCAAACATCTTAGTTACAACACAGGAACAGGTCAGTTTTAGATTTCCTGCAGCTGTAGCTGGAACAGTTCCCTCCAGGCAGTATTTTAAGGCCTCCTCCTCTTTTGGCACGCTCTTCTGAGGAAAAACAGGAGCCAAAGCACTGCTCATCTCTTCCGAGAAGTGGACCCCTTTGGAGGATAGCACTGCCTGATATTGCCCGTGAAAATTAATCTAACAGTCTTTCAACAGAGCCCCTAATGAGCCTCTTATCCTTGATATGCCTAGAGATGGCACCAAGGATAAGTCATTCCATCACCTTCCCAGGGATGGAGGTGAGGCTGACTGGTCTGTAGTTACCCAGGTCCTCCTTCTTGCCCTTTTTGAAGATTGCAGTGACATTTGCTTTCCTCCAGTCCTCAGGCACCTCTCCCGTTCCCCACGACTTAGCAAAGATGATGGAGAGTGGTCTAGCAATGACTTCAGCCAGCTCCCTCAACACCCGTGGGTGTATCCCATCTGGACCCATAGAGTTATGGATGTCCAGATTGCTTAATTGGTCCCTGACCCAGTCCTCATCAACCAAGGCAAACTCCTCTATTGTCCTGACTCCCTCTGGGGCCTCAGGGGTCCGGGGCTCCTCAGGACAGCTTCTGGCAGGGTAGACAGAGGCAAAGAAGGCATTCAGTAACTCTGCCTTCTCTGTATCTTCTGTCACCAGGGCACCCACCTCGTTCATCAGTGGGCCTACATTGCCTCTAGTGTTAGTTTTATCTGCCATGTATTTGAAGAAGCTCTTCCTGTTGTCCTTGACCCCTCTGGCAAGGTTTAATTCTAAGGAGGCCTTCGCTTTCCTAGTTGCCTCCCTACATCCTCTGACAACATCCTTATATTCTTCCCAAGTGGCCAGCCCCTCCTTCCATGATCTGTAAACTCTCCTCTTCCATTTGAGTTTACCCAACAGTTCCCTTAAATCCTGTGATTGTAAGGAGAGAAGCAGGCTCCTCCTCCTTCCTCAGCCCTTAAGGAAAACAAGTCTTTTAATCTATTTAGAGGCCCTTTTTGACATTCTTTAGCTGCCGTTTTTCTCAATCAACCTAATCTTTTCCCATCAAGTTCCATGTTAATCCCATTTTGCTCCACTCCTTAAACTAATAAAAGATTAGAGTGACATTTCAGAAAGGGCATCGTATTAAACAGCTTCTTTCCCATCTCAACAGAACACACAGCACAAAATGTAGTGAACAGGCCATTAATCTTATGGTAATGAGGTGTCAATCTGAATGGAGACCTCCTCCTTGATCAATATGAAGGGCGCAGGAATAATGACACTGCCACTCACCATCTCTGGCAACTTTGCCAGAAGGCAGCAGATCCATAAAGTGTTGTGGTGGTGGCAACAGCTCTTGTCACCACACTGCTCTAGCTTTGACAATGTAGAGCAAGCATCCACACTGATCCGCCACCCCCTCTGCTGCCCACACATAACGAGCTTTTCTCTATGTTCTAATTAGTGGCGTAAAACTGTTTCACAACTTCAGCTTTGCTCTAACATGAAATCAATTAGGATTAGCAGCCACACACAGGGAATTTTTCACACCTATCCAGCTGGTGAAAATCACTATCAAAGTGCTTTCCTCATTCCTACAGTGGACAACCTATTGCTCTTCCCAGTGACATCCCTGTATTGGTTTTACCTAATTTGCTTTTATACAGAAAAAATTGTCTCATTTCCTAAAGAAGTCACCATTCCCCTTAAAGAATGCTCTGCACAGCTACCAGGCTCCTGGAAGGCTCAAGTTTTACCAAGTGCTGAGAAAACTTTCCAGAAAAAGTACAAGGCCCATCCTGGCTAGTTGTTGGCATCCTTTCACTTGCTCTAAGAGGATGCGAGGTGGGCTGGGAAATCCAGCTCCTCTGCATACACAATGCCAGGAAATGGCACTGAATCCAAAATGGCTCCATGTGGTCACAACTGTGTGTGCACACAAAACAAACTGGAGCACCGGGGCTTAAAAATTATCAAAAGGGAGTGAACTTGGGGAGGAGGCTGCTAAAGGACCAGCAGGAGACACGAGCAGCACATCTGTCTTTCCTAGGGAAACACATCTGTGCATGGGTTTCAGTTTTACATTTGCTTTTCTTTCTTGTGACTATCAAATAAAACTTGTGGGTTTGGTATTCCCAAAAGTCAAGTGTCTGAAGGTCAAATTGCCCTACAATTTACCTCTGCAATTTGTGCTTTTTCATGGTTTGTGTAGTTACTACTGATACAGGTAAGAGTTCTCCTACAAATATTCACCCTGTAGAGAAATTCAGCCCTTCCCCTCCTATTTGACCCAGACTAATCCTTCAGTTGCACAGTCATTGTTCTGTCCTGGTACAGTAAATTAATGCTAAATATCAATATCAAAGAAAATAACTATTTGGAACTATTTCAAGGACAACATTCACCAGAAACTAAATCTTTACAGTAGATGAGAAAAGACAACATTTTTCTGCAATTGTAGTAGGACACAGTACCACTGGTATTGCCAATAAATACCAATTTTGAACCGTGCAGCCTCTACATAAGTCTTTATTCTGCTTTTGTTTTCTAATTACATACATAAAAGAGATGTAGTGAAGTAAAAGAAAAGGTTCTCCCATGCACATGTCTTAGAAAAATCCTGCCTCTCCATCTTTTTTTTGGAAATCAACTGTCTTGGTAAAGCGTAGCTATTTACCTGTAGACTGTGGTAGGTGGAGAATTCAGTGTGTCGTAGATGAGCCTCACGTGTCCTTGGTACAACTCCAGAGCCAAAGGATCGTTGTCTCCTTTATACAATAAGATGCCATTGTCCTTGTCTGTTGCTACCTGTGAAACATAAATAACCAGGTAAGGTTGCTTGAGAATGATAAAAAAAAGAAATAAACCTATATTAAAAATCACACTAAAATAATATATGCAATTCACATATGATTTAATAAATCAGATCTATGAGCAATAACGAGAGCAAGAGCCATGTGACACAAAAAGGTCTTGGTGACATTGAGTTGGCTCATACAGAAATGGGTCAGCCTCCCACTCAGGGATGGCTCCCTTGTTTCAAATGAGAACTAGTTTTTAGGAGATGAAAGCTGCAGTTTATTTGACCCCTGTCAATAGACTTGCTATATTTTTGGTGACACATGAATTTATTTCTCAGCCACTACCCCAGCTTGAAGTGGAGGTTTAGAAAATCAACTCTGGCAGTAGAAGGAGCGTGTCACAATTACAAGCAACCAAATTTCAGCAGGTGTTGATCTGTTCACTGACTTTCCATGAACACAAAGAAGGACCTGTCCCCACACCTAGCATAACCCAGAGTTATTCACTCAATCCAAGGTACTAGCAAGTCATGCTGATTTCAAATGGGACATTTAGAGAGTCAGGAAGAATAGAGTATCCCTCGTCCCTCTAGCTTTGATGTACATCCAGGAAAAAAAATCTTGAACACTGAATCAAAACACAAGGACTCCACTTTCCCAGTCTCCAGCTCTCAAATAACCCTACGGTACAAAAGGGAAAAAAAAATAAGAAAAAAAAAAAAAGATAAAAAATGTGATTTTTTTACCACAATCTGCCTGTTATTTTCACAGAACATATTTATTTATACATTATTTTTTTTACAATGGCTTTTAAATGACAAAACTAAACAGTAAATTTAAAAATCTGTTTCTATTTATATATATATTTAAATACTATCCTTTTTCTATTAGAATAATTTTGTTTCCTTGAATACTTTTACTAAGATTTTCACTATCTGTTCTTAATAATCAATGTTGTATTCTAATTTTAATTCACTAGCGATTAATTACTGGATGCAAGAATAATAGTCAGCCTGGGAAACAAGAAGTGAGAACATCATCTACATGTACTTTCTGTAATAATCAGTTTTATTCTTCAAGCTATGGCTGATGTAACGTGTTTTGTACACTTAAGAAGACAATGTCCAGATTTTTAGCTTTAAACTTGACCTACAGTATTTGGAGCATATGGGGAGCCATATTTTAGAGTGCCCATTTTTTAAAATCTCTTTTGTGATATGAAATAAAGGGGGATTTTGAAGAAAAACTGGAGTTTCAAATATATATGAATAAGCTTCATTTTCATATGAACTGTATACTCAGGATATTAAAGAAAAGATAAATATTAGTTTCAGGTTTTTTTTCATTAGAATAAAGTTTTCAGGAACCACCCTTTAAAAATCTATTCCTAATGTGGAAATTCAGTCCTCTCTCCCATGTCTTGACATTAGTATTTTAACTACAACTAAACTCCATCAAGTAAGTCTAGAATATGATTTCCAACTGTGGAATACAATCTTTTGAAACTGAGAAAATAAATGCAATAAACAAACAGGGATGATTTTTCTTCTCATATCTTTTGAAACATTATGCTTCATTTGCAGGATGAATCTAGCACAGAAATAGTCCTGATTAACAATCAGTGGCCTAAGAGATTTATCATGTCACATGTGCTCCACACATCTCTTTATTAAAACATACACAAAGCTGGAAACTATTGCCTCATTTATTTTGGGATATCAGGGAAGAAAAAGATCAGTTTAATGCTTACTAGATTGTGAATGCAAATAACTTCCAAGTCACTTAAATATCATATGGGACTAAGTATCCAAAATACCTTTGATCCACAACAACTAAGATGATAGTAGTGGCACGGAACCT
The DNA here is from genome assembly GCA_907165065.1 of Caprimulgus europaeus. The sequence continues at coordinate 34,419,867 of OU015531.1, read as the reverse complement.
TTGATAACTATTTTCCAATGCCAACATTAGACCTCAACCCAAATTCAGGTGTAGCTACAGGACTGTAACCAAATCCCAGGCCTTTTGTCTACTGAATGTGCACAGTAAAAGAGTAAGCATTGTCTGGAAAGGCCATTTAGAGCAGCCTTTTTAATAAGCATCCTAATATTAAACACTAATTTCTGCAGGATGAAACACAATGCTGTAAATCAGTAAGACGACAGGGAGGTTTCCTGAATCACCTCTAGTTACACTGCCAGTCTGGGAACGAGAGTGGTGAGATTCTGGAGGCAGGATATGTGTTCACAAAGGTACAGTTGTGCTTTAGTTGCTTCTTAATATTTCAGTAGTGTTAGAGTAGACAAGTGGCTCACAAGTTCACTCTTACCTTTGTCAGCATCTTGGCCAACAGACCCTGTTCCTTCAGAATGAAAAAATATTCACATGTACATGTCTTTTGGCTCAGAAGAGCACTGGGCAACTGATGTTCTACATGACATACCTGGAGGGAGATGTTTGCCTGAGGGCGAATTTTAGCTGATGGAAGCTCCACATAGGAATCCTTTCCGACAAAGTTGACTGTGATGAGCTTCTCGCACTTCTGCCCAGCGAAGCCGGCGAGGCAGCGGCAGACGGGCTCCTGGTGCGCCACGATGCACTGCGCCCCATTCTGGCACTCGTAGTTATCACACGGGCTCGTCTGGAGCAGAACCATCGGTGGAGGAGTTTCACAGAAAAGTCCACTGCAGAAAGTAAAGGAAAGAAAAAGTGGCCTCGATTACCACCATATTTTTAAGGAAGGAAACATTTTCAGATGCTGACATTATACTACTGTGGTACAGTGACTGCGATTCAGCCACCATGTGTCTGCTTTACTGTCTGAAAGCTGGACAGCATAGTGCTGTGCAGGAATTCCCACGCTGGCTCTGAATGGGCCAGCTCAAATACCAAAAGCAATTTGTACTGCACTTTGCACTGGTCATTTAGCTCTGCAAAGTACAGCAGTCTGTCTAAATTAGCTTCCACCCCACACGGTGCTGTGCAGAGGTTCACGGCAAAAACTGGGAGCCATGTAAGCCCAAACCTGAGATTTCCCCATCTTAGGCTTTGTGACTTGGGTCTACCTCTGCTGTAGTAAGTTTTAAGCAAGGGGAAAATCCTCTGTTTCCAGAGTTTTTTACAACCTCCTCACTTGCTTTACTGTGTATTGGAGTGTACCATCAACAGATGGGCAACTGCTTTTTAGGCTCAGAAGCAATGCACAGATACCACACTATTTCCTGGGCAGCTTCCCTGAACTGGTTGTTTCTAACAGCGTCAGGATCGACGACTCTATTTTAGCTGAGTTTGTGGTTGGCAAGGTCACGGATCAGAAAAATGAAAAGGAAAGGAAGCTGTCCCAGAGTCAGAGGTAACTGAAAATCAAATGCCATATCTGAGTACTTGTGAATTCAAATAATATTCAGATCTGGAGGAAAGTGCTGTGGTTTGGTCTTAACTATGTGAGAGCCTGAGCAAAACCCACATGTAAGAACCTCTGACCTCTGAGGCTTGGGCCACATCTCCCAGTAGCAGCCATGGCTCAGTCCCCAGGCTGCCTTCCTGGGTTCAGCACAGCCACAGCTTCACAGGTTACTTGCTGGAATGACTCAGCTACACAGAAATATCGACACCAGCATAGAAGGAGCAGGGAAAATGGAGAAAGTACAAAAGTCACGGTCATCTTTCACAGCGATCTCATGTGTCAGACTAAACTGCAAAAAGTAAATGAAAAATCTCTGCCCAGTATAGCCACTGTGCCTATGCAACCAGTGGGTACTGCAAAGGGACCAGGCCAGGCTTTTCGGCTGCCTGGCTGCACATGGTATGCTCCTGCACCTATACCCCACATTTCTCATTACAACCACTGTCCAGAGCCAACAAACCCTTTTTGCACTGATGACAGAAGATAAACTCTTTGCATTCTGTGAGTGCTTCAAAATGAGTAGACAGTAAAATGATTAAAAACTGGTAGCTAGTGAGAGGGAGCGTGCGTCAGGCTGTGCTGCAGGGAACGCTGTGGGGATAGCTGTGGTGGGATAGCTGTGGTGGGGATAGCTGTGGTGGGGATAGCTGTGGTGGGGATAGCTGTGGTGGGACAGCTGTGGTGGAGATAGCTGTGGTGGGGATAGCTGTGGTGGGACAGCTGTGGTGGAGATAGCTGTGGTGGGGATAGCGGCAGTGAGGGCTGAGGGCTCAGACTCCTGCATCATCTCCCTGTATTACACAGCATTTGTCAGCACAGGAGCAGAGGACTTTCCAGGAAAGGATTATGGCAGACCAATTCATGGAGTGAATAACCCATCAGCCTGGTCCTGGAACAGTGAAATCCCACTTGTCCCACTAAGAATTTCCTGCCATTCAGGGAGCACTTTTGTGGAATAATAGCACTCTTACAAAAACAAAGCAAAACAATGCCAAAAACCTCACTCCTCTCCAGTAAAGCAGGTGAGCCTTGGAAGCTCAGTGAATTCCTAGGCAACCTTCCTAGATACAATTAGAATAGAAACCCAAGCCATCACCCTACAGTAAATAGTACCAATAGAAGATGTGTAAGAACAGCAAATAATATACTCAAGATCGATCTTGCTCAGCCACAGAGACTACAATCTGCTGCCTCTGTAACGGGAGGAAATGGAGATAACTACTTTCCTTTTTACATTTTCTTATGTGAAATTTTGCACAGAGTACCACAGCTCTGTCTCTAGCGCTGTGTGGAATGACAGCCCAAACCTCTCCCTGTCTCTATTCTCCCAGCACACTCCGTTCTCTGGTCTGCCTCTGGGAAACACGAAAGACAAGAGAAATACACAACAAAACACAGATGGGCTAAATCCTGCACTGCATCAAATGCAATGATGGAGTTGCTCTGCTTTTCTATCCTGTCTGAAAGAAGAAACACAAGGTCTTACTACTTTTTACAAAAGACAAACCTGAAGAGTGCCTTGAAAGATGCAAACATTTGGGATTTGCACCTGGAAGAAAGCTAGAATAGCTCTCCTTTCCCCACAGCCTCCATACAGCATGGAACACCCTAACCAGCTTCCTAACTGTCCAAATCTTTAAGTTGGCCCTGTACATGGTGACATGGGTATGGCAAACAAAAATCTGTTCCACAGAAGTAAGGGTGAAAATCAGGATAACATTTTTAGTATAAATTGTATTTCAACACTTTTCTCATTACATTGCCCTAAACTTCTTTTGTTCACCACAAGGCTGGAGTGATGTTTCCCAGGCAGCCTCACTGAGCCCACCCCCCACTGCTACCTCACCTCTCTAAGGGCAGGGAGCTGTGGTCACCAGGGATCTCTTGTCCCCCTCACTGCCCAGGTGACACAGGGCTGTAAGTGGGCACATTAACAGGCTGCTAATACCATCAGCAAAGGGTTTGGGGCAGCGAAGCAAACCACTCCCCACCAGCCAAGTGGTAAATATCCTCTAGCAGAAAAGCATAATCTTGCCTAGGGGCAAGCCAATCTATTAATTTAAACAAATGTACCTCAAAAGTGTAATCTGGCAGGCAATGCTGCTGGCAATCAATAAACCACATTTACTTTGCTCCAAGGAGTATCTGGAGGAGACGTAGCGGGTCAGTACAGTGGGCAGCAGTGGAAATGGGAGCACGGCAAGCAGTACAGGGTGGGGGAATAACCACACATGGGAAACGGTTGCCTTTGCTCAGTCTGATATGTTTCTCAAAGTAAATTTGTTCTAGGGAACATTTCTTTGTGAACACATCTAAACTATGAATTAGTTATAGATGAAGAGATTTTTTCCTTCCTGAGTGAGACCCCTTGCTGCAGCTTCTTGGCAGAGCCTCACAGACCACCCTGTTCCCGAAGGGTGAGCGCAGCACCTCAGGGGGCAGAGTACCACTCAGCAAGAGATGGCTTGGATCCCCCTTTCCAAGAAAACATGGGACTATTAAAAAATAACAACAACCTCATAGGAAGATAGATATACAGAAAGCAATTCTTGCTAATTTAAGGTATTTATTGCAGTAGGTGCCTACCAGCACAGCAATGGGACCCAGCCAGAGCTGATGAGTTGAGGATACATCAGCATGACGTCCCCATTGCTAGCCAGGCACTGGAATGCCCAGTTGGAGCACTTTCCTGTTCAAAGCCTGGTTTCATTAAGTGTGTGATCTCTTTCTGCAGTGCAGGGCTTTTCAGCTGTCTGACAACACGTCAGGAGAGCCAGTGATGGGATCACACTGGGGTCAACCCCACAGATGGCTGTCTCCCCTGGCCTGATGTCAGGTGTAATTTGTTTTCTAGAGGTGACTAGCAGAAAGGAACATTGCTAACCCACCCCATTGGCTTTATTCTACCTAATGCCAATCATTTTGTTTTGTCTGTGAGCAAAAACTAGAAAGCAGAAGGAAAGTCAGTGTATGTAATTTTAATTTCATGGATGTTAAAAATAATAATAATAAAAAATCCATGCAACCCACAACAGCAACCACTAACAGAAAGCAAATGTTGCAAGAAGCCAGTGTGTCTGTACTTGATGCTGCTCTGAAAGATTCTCTGAGCTCCCAGTATGGTTTTTGCACAACCTTTCCTTGCTGTGAAACCCCTCCAGTGGGTGGCTTTACAAGTGCACCTGTCCAGCTACTGGCATCAAGAAGTTACATTAGCAACAGTGTCTGCCAAGGCCTTTTCCTTTTTGTTTTAACATATTTTAAAAATATATTTTTAGAAATAATTAATTCTGTTTATTTCCCCAGCAGCAGAACGTGGAGCACAGCCTGACTTGCATAGTCAAGCCCATTCTACCTGGCACGATCTCATTTATTTAAATAATCACTGCTGAGTTTCTTGCAGCAAACTATCCCAGTGGGGAAACCTGAAGTATCTACACAATGGAGGAAGAGTGCTTTCTATCAAGCTCAGCAGCCTTAACGTGTGCTTCACCACTAGAGCAACATCTATCAGGACAACACTACTGTGAGGCTGATTGCTACAGGCAAGGTTTGATAAGCCGGGTTTTATCCAACAGGGTTCACAAATTCTCAAAAATGTTTTCATCTCCAGGGGGTAAACAAATGTTATTTTGGTGAGAAAACACTGAAAACTTTTCAGGAAGAAAGTGTATTATATATTTGCAAAAGGTTGCTGAGTGATAAGGAAAGGTGCTGCATGGAGCACAGCCACACCTGAACAGTGAATAGGAAACGCTAAGATGGCAAAACAGGTGTGTGCATGTTGGTACTGGGGCTTTTTGGGTGTGCCATTGTACATATGAGGCCTGACGTTGTTAACAATTTCTGGAGTGCCATTTGTTCAACTGTGTGCGTATGTAAATGTTAACATGCTTATCAATGTGTGACTCCAAGTGGCTTTGACATACAGCATAGTGACAACCATTAAATTGTTACAGGTCTATGCATTTATTACAACAGCATAAGCTCCTGATAACTGGGAGGTCACTGCAAATTCACTGCTGGGAAAAGATTCTTGATACTTAGACAAAAAGAAAACTTTATTATCATCTTAGGTCTCCTAGTTACCTTTGACAGACCACCCCTTGTGTTGTCTCCTTTTCATCAACACTTGCAGCACTCAAATACTTGCAAAGTTATCTCCTTGCTGCACAGCCCAGCGCCTGAGGCAGGCTTTGTGGACACTTGAGTCTACAACCCTGAACAACAGAAGGCTGAACTCTGTCAATCACCATCTTTGCAAGTGCAAGTGCAATCTTAAGAAGGAAAAAAAATATCAGAACCCTCTTCAGAGCAGCAGGCCTTTAAACTACAAAAGGCTGGAGTCATGGAAAGAATAATGAGCAGATCATATTTTGTTAGCAGAATTTTAATCCTGAAATCAAACAAGATCAGGGACTATTCTGCATGGAGAACACAAGGGGCTTCAGCTTGCTCTCTGCCTTGGCTCTCTGCCTGTAAGTGCCCACTGTGGTGTTTTTCTTGTAAAAGACCCTTGCTCTCTTGCATTTTGCATGGGAAACTTAGGAAAGTGGCATGGACTAGTGCAAAAAAAAAGAAAGCAAGCAGGGGACCTCAAGTTAATCCTGGCTCTGCTACTTTGCTCACCCAAGTCTACCTTGGGCTATGAAGTGTTGTCCAAGCTAGTAGTAGTACAGTTAAGGAGCTTTGTGTAGAAAGATGTTTCCCCTTCTTGGAGGAGGACTTTTAGTGTATTTAAACCCCCTCATCTGACTGAGGGAGCAGGCTGGGATGTTCCAGGTTTTGGTCCTAAAGTCCCTGATGTGAGATCAGCCAACCCAGGGCACTGACCAAATTGCCAGACGAGCTGCTTGGTACATGGGAAGGGACACAGACCAGTCTCCCACCTACCCCTACTGCTCAACTCAGCTGTGCTACAACTCAAAACATCTCTGCCAAACACTGTGACCCTGCCTTCCAGGAAAAAAACCCCTCACATTCATCGCTGCCTAGTACTGACATGCCTTAAAAATCAGGGTACCTGCAGCAGAAGTCTCCCAGTCACCACCATCTGATGACAGGCTCGACTTACCCTTGACTCCAGACATGGCTTTACAATCCCATTTCTCAAATCCAACAATTAGATAACATTGAGCATTTACAATTCCACTGTGGGACAGCTACTTGTTACCCTTGCCAGTCACCGCTTTCCAAAATCCCTAAGGCCATCAAAGAGATGGAAGCAGAGAATGAAACATGGAGAAAAGGGTATGAATATGGAATTCAGAGGATATCAGATATCCTGTAAATAACAAGTCTGATTCTTTGAAACCACGGGCTGACATCATGTTATATATCAATGCCTATTCAGGGAAGTCTGTCTGCTTTGCAATAAAAATGTGTGTTGAGAGGAAAAAAACCCCAAACCAACAAGGATGAAAGCAAGAAGAATGAAAACAGTTGCAGATACAAAGCAGAGAAAATGATTTATAAGTGTTCATGCAATTTCTGCTTTGTCAAGACTGATCTTTTCAGGTACTCCTTCTTTGTCTCATGTGTGTATTTCAAACACAGAAAAGGTTTAGCTGGAAGGAAGCCAGTATCCAGCCTCAGGTAATGATTAGTGAATCCATTTGGAGCAGTATACTTATCTTTGACAGACACCGAGATTTGCAGGAGTCAGATCTATTGGCAGCTGTCAGAATGAGAGACTGGAAATTTACAGCCCAAATCGTACTGAGCCCATCCACCAACAGACACAGAGGTACTGGCACAAAATTTTCAGACTTGTGTTTCCTGGCAGCCAGGTGTGAGGGTTCATGTATGTAATTTTATTATCCTTTGCTCATGCTTGTGCACGTAGACTTTAATCTCCATATAGTTTATGTGAATGCATTACCTAGTGTTTTACCAGGAAAGGCCAGGGCAGGCAGGCAAACTACCACAGCTCTGCACAGAAGGCAAACTGCTGTTTTCAAAGCAAGAACTGTCAATCCTCTATATTCAGTTAACTCATTAAGACCTACTTCAGCTACAAGATTTGAAGCACCGAGCCATCCATTCACACAGGAATGACAGATCGATACCATATCTGGAGGCTGATTAGCTCTGAGGATGAAAGCAATTAAAGAAAGTGCCCCAACACTATGTACAGAAGACAGTCCGGGGGAGGAGCGGACCCTCACGTACCTGAAACCCTGGGGACAGACGCAGGTGTAGCCATTGACTGCATCTACGCAGACAGCTCCATGGCGACACTTATGGCCCACGCAGTCATCATCATCTATTTCACAGTGTTTTCCACTGTAACCCGGCAAGCACTCACATCTGAAACACAAGATGATCGTTGTTAATAGCTTGTTGCAACATTCACAACGATAGCACACGCAGGCAGCCTAGCACCAACCTGATTTGAGTCGGAAAGGTGTTAGCAATTATTCCTGGAAGCATCACGCACAGTTCCTGCCATCAGAAATGCTCCAGTCCCTCCTGTCTGTCTGCAGCCGAGGTTCTGCAATCTGCCTAAATTCAAGCTGAGCAAAGCAATACCAAACTACAGCTTTCCCTCAGCCAAGTTTGTGGAGAATGGTGATCATATAGTGGTCTCCCAATTATGCTAAAGATGACAACATCTCCCCTAACCTTACAGACTTAAAGGGCAATATTCTGCAAGGGCAGTTGCTCTGATGTCTCAGACTACGATTTTGCCAATATCTGCATGCTGCTGAGTGTCTGAGGTTGGCCCTGTGCAGCTACACAGAGCACAGTTGGCTTCTACCTTCCAAATGGAAGCAATCTGCAAGCAACCCATAAAATGCAGCAAATTTAAAGAAAAAGACCATCAGTTTTGAGACCATCACCTGTTTGTCATTCATTTGCAAGGCATAGCAAACATTGCTGCAACTATGGAAAATTGTCTTTGAAGCCTGTCCTTTCCTGTGGTGACACTCAGGCAAAGCATGTACCTGCTGCCATGGGGTAATGCCATCCATAGGAGCAACACAATGAGATGCACCCAAACCTGCAGACATTAGCTTTTTATTTTATTTCATACAATTCTCAAAGTTCCTGTACAAAGCCTGCATCAGCATTTCTATTATAAGCCTTGCAGAAGTTTATAACCTGACAATAGAAAATGTATCCCAACGTCTCTGACTTGGAGCACATCTTTTGGGATTGCTGAGCAGCCTCTTTTTGAATCTATAGTGTAGACAATGTTTAGTCATGAACACACTTTAGTCCATAAAACACGTTTTACTCCTCCCAGCTGGATGTTACTGCACATCTGGAAAACAAAAGGAGTATCACTTAAACCAAAACAAGGGAAGAGCTACAGTGAACTTTGGCAATAAAAAAGAGGTCTGTGCTCTTGCTGGAGCCCCTTGTTTGGACCCAGTGTAGTTGCCACTGAGAGCTGGAAGAGGAGGGACATCACAAAGTCAAGGAAAGTGGCATTAGGCAAGAAACTACTGCTCCACCAATCTATTCTGCTGGCCTCCTCCTCCTCCCTGCCAGCAGCCTAGTGGGGTAAGTGCAGGAGGAGGTTCCTTGTGGAAAACCTCTTCAGAGGAACTGGACACATGGAGCTCATGAGGAAAGATACTTCCACTTCCCAGGCAGTAGTCATTTGGTTCCGAGTGACAGCATGCTTTGGCTCCTGGTCTCTCACCAGCGTACCAGTGCAAGGCAGTGAGTTGGGGGAAACTTGCAGAGAGTGCAGTGGTGGGTCCTGTGTTTGCTAATGACCAGTGAACAGCTGCCACAGCATCAGGTCTTCAGCAACCATCTAGCTGAAGCACTGAGAAGAATGTGACCTTCAGTCTTCATTTCAAAACATGGCTTGTGACTGGTGAAAAAAGGAGGAAAAAGGGCAAAGCCCATGAACCTGCAAGCTGTAGGACATGCAGCACTAGGTAGATGCGTGTACTTTCTTTGTCCATCCTCCCTACAGGAGAGGCCCTCATCATGACCCTCTGCAGCCACAGGATGGTTGATGTTCCAGCTCTGCAAGCCTGAATTGCTTTTTTACACCTTGGTGGCTCAGGGAATACTGTGATTAACATAATGGAGCTGACAAAACAGAGCAAAAAGTGTTCCTTCCCCAAATCATAAGAAGTGGGCAACATTTTTTGGTAACATTTTAGTCACACCTGCAAGCAAATAATGTCAATCAAAAGACTTTGTGGGGGGAATTGGCAGCTTTTAATTCTGTTGCTTTTTATTGATCCCTGCAGTCCTAATATAAAGTGATGTAATAATGAACGATGTGCAGTTCCTTATTCAGGGCTGCCATGCATCAATTTTATGATGTGTATTGGCTATCTCAGTAATGACAGAACCACCACTTTTCTCTGCAGGGCTGCATTAAATCAGCATTTTAAGCTGTCAGGTAATAATTCCAAGCTTTAGAATAATAAAATATATTTATACCATGCTCCAACATCAATACAGTGAATGGAAAAACATGCTCCCTTCCTGAAGTTATTTTTTTAGAAGTAATTTCATTGTGTTAAAATTTTTTTTTGTTGATTTTTGTTTTATTTTCTGGCATACAGAAAGCTTGTCTTCTTCTATAGTGTGATAGTTTAACTGCAAAAACCAGGACATATAGTAACAGCACAATAAAGATGTGGAGGCTGGAAGTGAGGAAAGCCACCTGCAATTTTAGCTTAGAAAGCAAAGAGCTCTGTGCAGCCACACATACACTGAAGGGAAGCCCAGTTTGCTTCCAAGCTTGGCTTTCCCTTTAGAAACACAGAATTCCTTTTGGGTCAGTCATCTCTGAGCTCTTAGTGTGTCACATCTAGGATGAAGTTACCAATAAATGCATGCCTGGAGTGTAGCAGGTGAGAAACAGCCACATGACTGCCTCCCCCAGCCTTCTCCTAGAAACCCAAGGCACGTTGGCTCCAGCCCTATCCCACAGAGTGCCAGCAGGTGACTGAGTATCAGCAAATGTATGATGCAGCAAAAGAGAAGGCAAAAAAACTTTCATATTCAAATCCTGGTAAAAGAGTAATTTACATGATTAGACCAGTTATCATTTTCCAGTGACTATCTGACACCAGTATAGTTGAACTTTTGTTTTCTGCTACAGCCTTGTAGTGATGGCAACATTCCCAGTATCAGAGACAGCCTAAAAACATGCCCAGTGGTATTTAAAAGGTTGACCTATCCAAGGGGATTTGCATCTGCATACACTCAATGTCTATTGTATTAAGGCCGTGAATCACAGCTTCTATTGCAGGGCCAGAATAGAATTTCCCTCCCCGTATCAACAAATAACTTGGCTTCCTATTTTTTTCTTCCTTTCTTTGTCATCTTTTCCTCCCTCTGCAGAGTTGCAGACAGACTAGAGCTGAAGGCAGGACCGACAGACTGACTGGTGTCCTTGCTGCTATGGTATCTTTCACTGGTGTGTCCCACTTGCATGCCCAGGGCACAAACCTGACAAGTGGATGGTCAGCTCAGGCACAAGCCTGAATCCTGCCATTAATATTCCCCACCTCTGGAAGCAGAGCAGAGGACTGGTGCATGAGCCTGCCTCGTTCTGCATGTGGCATTTTACTGCACCTTGACATGCTGAACACATGGTGTGTCACAGGTCAGGAGATCAAACTGCTCAAGGGACCAACAGCAGCACAGGGCTGCTGGAGGTGGTCATTTTCAATGACACCCAGCAGCAACCACACATCACTGACAAAGCTGCTGAGGGGTCTCAGCCCATTTCTGAATGGTTTGGTGCAACTCAAGTATGAAAGAAAAAACAATCCTTGGACAAATCTATGTTCAGGCTCCTTCACCTCTTGAGTACAGCCTGATAGAAAGCAAAATGGGACAGAACTAGTAAAGAAATTCTGGATTTTTGTGTTGCATTCTATGATAGTGGGAAGAATAACACAACAAACAGTACTAGAAAATACTCACAAGTAGTTATTTAGGCTCCCCCTCAAGAGCTAATGGCCCCACTGTGAAGAACACTTTTCTAGCAAGTAAGCAAGAAAAAGCGTCTTATTTACTGAAATTATTGGGGTGGCAGGTGTGAAAAGCCAGGGTAAAACCATTTGGGACCACAGCTGTCTCCATCCCTTCATACATCTAGCAACATAAGGCAATTTGAGTTACAAGCCTTCACCTTGTAACATGATGTAGCTACTGGATTAGCTGAATGATGGATTAACCGGGAATGAAAGCTGGAAAGAACATCAGGGCCTATTATGTACCAGTACACACCTCCTTATCCAGTCCCTGTGCATCGTTTCAGGAACTGTCTTAATAATTTAATAGTTTAATTTTCCTCAAGAGTTGGAAACATTTCTATCTGGAGGTTTTTCACCCAAAACAAAGGCTTGAGTTGTACAGACTGCTCTTGAGATAGCCAGCATCTCTAAAATTTTGGTGCACTTCCTTGTAACTATCCTGAAATGTGCTGTGTATTAGTTTGCACTATTCTGACATGCTGGTTGCTTCACAGAACACAATCTGACCCCAACTGCAAATTACCTAGAAGACCAAAGACTGATACTGTCTCTCCCTCGTGACATGCTGGGTGTGCTGAGTGAGGGTGTCCCCCACCAAAACCCAGCCCTCCCTCCCAGGAGAGAATTGGTGAGCCCCCAGGATTTCATCGTGGCTGTGAAAACAGCTTCAGTGGAAAGTGCAGAACTCAGCTCACAGCTGCACAGAACTCTCTTAAGTTTGTCCTCCTTTCTTAATGCTTTGATTCAAAGATCTTTTCTTGATAAGCTTTCCACAGAGCTTGACTTTTCAATTGACTGTCTCTATTTGCTAAATTGCTCTGAAATTCCCTCTTCAGACAAGTGATGAACGTTGCTACTATGTGCCTCTTAAAACATGCCAACCCCCAAATCTCCAGATGTTTTGCTGCCATTTAAAACATGAGGCTTTACTTTGCCCCCATGGAACAGTTAGCATCGTTCCCACTACACAAATGCAAAGACAGGAGACATCACAAAATCTAACATGAGCTGAGCGAGGCTCGCCTCTGTGGGCAATGGAGGAAGGCAGCTCCCAGGTGAGAGCTGTCCAGTTCAGCTGTTGTCTGCTGCCACCCAGGTGAGGAAGCGTGGGGAGAGGAGCCCCACTGCCACCAAAGCCAGCCTTTTTTGATGATCTTTTTTGATTACAACTGTTCCAGAAGTACTCTTTTTGCCATGTTCTATTCCAGAATAATTTCTCTGCTCTGGAGGTACATCCACTATTTTCAAGTAAACTACAGAAAGCTAGGAAAGTATGTATGGTTGCATTAAAATTAAAACGTGACATAGTCTGAAATATATATAGTCTTGCACTATTTGCATTAATTTTGATGATTTTTACCCCAAACTCATTGCCAGTACAACCCTAGTCAAGCCAATGGATGAATCTGCCCAGTGTGGAGAGACCAACCTGCACACAGGCTTACCTGGTTCCTTTGTCAAGGGGAAGACATTTGGACTCATGTTGGCATGGATTTAGATCAGGAACACAGTGGTTAATCACCTCATCACACAGTTCACCTGAGGCAAAAGAAAAAGCAATAAACCTGTAACACAACTTGGACAATTCTGAATCAGCTTCAACCATGTTCAGGGATGGCACATCTCGCTAAATGGAGACAGCTCAGTAGTTCAGCAGGAAGCGACAAAAATTGCTTGCAAGGGCACGTGAGACTTCATTAAATTGGGCTCCTTTGACCTACAAGGACTGTACTGTTTGTCACATGAATTTGAAAGGCTGGTATAAAAGGTACTGACATATAAACTCCACTTGGAGACTGAATAAGGATCAAATGAGCAATTCCTGACCCAGAACTTCTAATATCAAAGCTAGAAAGTGACACAAAAGCAAAGTTGCTCATTAGACCATAGCATTTTCACACTGAAACATATTTTAGCTGTAGTTAATACTCTGCCAAAGGTGATTGGACATCATTCTGGAAAAGAACAACCCACAAACCCTCCCCCCAAAAACCTCTGTGACTCTCAATAATAGGAACCAGCTTTAGGACTGCATGCAATTATAAAACATTCACTATTTATAAGAAAAGTACTAGCTCTATTGTGCTCACAGGAGATGATGTCTTTTCAGAAAAAAACCCTATCACATGTAAACTCAGCTCAGCTGTTTCTAGGTCTGGTCTGTTACATGCCATGCACCTCCCTGGATTTGTATAAACTTTAATAATTAATAGTTCTAGAATGTTCAAAACCAGATAGTTTATTTAAATACCACCCCTCTCTAAATCCTAAATTATTAGGTTACACTTCAGTACCCCAGGATTTGAGATCAAGCCAAAGACCACAGAAATCTTTGCCTTCCCAAGAAACCAACAGAAACCTACCCCATACCTCCTAAAGCCTTGCAGGAAAAACAAAGGTCAGGTGCACTCAACATGGAAACCCCCAAAAGCTACAGTCCCAAAGTCCCCTATGCAGCTATATCAGAGGACCACATCTGCAAGGTTTCAAGGTTATGCATATTTTGTGTGCCTATACACGATACATACCATCACATGAGCAACAAGCCATGTGGATAGTGTGGAAAAAAGGATAATGTGGGAGGCAGTGGTGGGCTGGCAACGTTTTAGCAGTATTTTCATGGAACTGCAGCTCTACCTGTCTTGGGAGAAACTCAATTTTCAAAAATCCTTACATTTCTAACTCTAGTGGCTACAGAGAAACACTTGAAAATACAAGCCAAGAAAACCACAAAGATCAAAATTCAGATAGAAAATGCAAATCAAAACTGTCCATCTTTTACAGTCTTGTGATCTTGCAGGCATGACTGAGAGAACAATTTTGAGGATGACTCTGGTGGAGACAGGTATGCTTTAAGTTGTTCTAACAGATCTGCTTTTGAGAGTTGTCAAGTATAAGTGAGAAAGCAGAGCAAGAATACAAGCCCTGGAGGCATAAGAGAGGGTACTACCAGGACAAACCCTGTATTCATGTGCCATACACAACCTCATGACTTTTAGTGGGCTGGGTTTGGCCATACCAAAGAGGTTTGGCATAGCAATCTGAAGCAGACAGTTTATTTTTCATAGTATCAGTTATAAGAAAACAAATTCCATCTGGATCCAAGGAATCCCAGGAAGCCATCATGGTTAAATGCTACCATGTCTTTTCACAGCCCTGGACAAATCTTGGGCAAATATAATGAATGTATCCAGCTCAGGAAGGAGGACATGCCAATGAAATGTAATGCTGCAAATCCATGGGAACCAAGGAAAGAGATCATTCACTGGACGTGAGGTTTGCCATTGCACTTTGTTACTCCTCAAAAGCAACTAGAGACGTTAAAGTCTTACAAATATGAACACAGCTGCCACTGGGGACAACTATTAACAAATTTTGCGGTGTCAGAACTGGAGATAGGTCTGCTTACTAAGCAATCTCCAAATACACAGCCCACCAACCTTCATAAACACTAACAAAGCAAAGGCTTCGGCCTTGGGGCAGACATGAACACAAGGAGGTCAGAACTTGCTAAGATGCCTGGAAAACTGCCAGTTCATCATCTTGGTGTTCCTCATGTCCCTTGTGTACTACAGATCTTATGTGAAAATAAACATTAAAAAAAAAGTAACTGGCTGGTGATGTTAAAATAACTCAGTGATCTACAGGAAATATTTCTGGAAGACGATTTACTCATTTAATAACTGAACAAAGTGTGGATAGATGCCTTCAACTATCCTTTCACTAAAAATGGTCAATACATACTTTTGAAGTTTCTATTTCTTTTTGTTTGTTTTGAAGAAAAGGAAACAGGCTTTAAAAAAATAAGAACACTTTCATAAACTCTCAAAGGAAATCATAATTCTTCTAAAGTATTCTTCTGAACAGTCTTGACAAGTGCTTAGAGGTCCAGTAAAAATCTCCCTAAATGTCAAATATTATGACTCACTCTGTCATTCTGAAGGCACCACTATCAAAACGTAGGAGAATTCTAGGCTAGGTACCAAACGTAGCATCCAAAAACTTTATCTTTTTCATGCAAAACTTGGAACGTTTCAGGATCCTTCCTGTTATTTTTCTCATCTATCACTCATCAGGGAGCTCACTTGGGAATGCCTTGCAACCAGAGCAACCTCATCTCAGGAAGAAAATTCTTCTTGATACATTATTTCAGGCTCCATCACTGTTCACTAGATGTTGCAGAAAGCATGCCAGTGAAATAAAACACTTTCTGAAAAGCAAAACCCAAGGCACCAACTACACAAAGACTTTCTCATATTTTACTCACTCAGAAAATATCTGGGCCAAAAAATCTGCCCTAAGACCTGAGAGTCCAATTTTCATTGGCCGCTTTAATGTCAGTATCAGAGGAAAAATCTGATCCTCTTTTTTAGAGTGACAGAGGGCTGCTTCTCTGTGCAGCAATTAAAGGTCTAGTCCAAATTGCTCATTGGATAGCTATGTGAACCTAAAACCAAACTGGACATTAATCTTCAGCCAACTTCTATCAGCACTGATTCTCTTTGCGGAAGATATTTGATCATGCTAAAACAACAGAAAACTTCAGTGTAATGCTTTCCCAAATGTAAAAAACAATCCAACCTCCCCATTTTCCTCTCTGCTATGTATTCTCAAATCAGAGCTCAAATTTGGGTACACAAGGACTTCTGAAGTACTTCTATAAAAGACAGGAAAATTACAACTATATTTTTTTTCCAATCAGTTAAGCATTTTTAAATACCAAATAATGCTTTTGTTTCATCAAGGCACTCTCCTCCATCAAAGTCAAAGAGAAAAGATCAACATGCAATGCACCCCAAAGAAGAACAGGTTAAGACTATGTCTGATTTACAAGAGGGAAACCACTTAAGCCATCAGATTTTACTTTTCAGAGTAGCTGGAGGCATTAGGTCAGTAATGTTCTATGGTCTACAGAACTGAGGTATGATAAGAAGACGGTACCTTTATAAAGACACAGACATCCTCAGCTGTGTGGGCACTGCATTTCAAACTTCTTAAGTGGTGGTAATGCACTGGTAGTTAAGTGTTTGTTTAGGAGAAGGAAGCATTAGACAGATGAAGGAAGCAGTCTGATCTGCCACCAAAAAAGCAACTTTCAGGTTAGAACCAAGTTGTACTGACAGGTGGAACACTAACAGGTGGATGTCCCATTGCTGCTGTCTCATGAATTAAAAAAAAAGGGGGGGGGGGGGAAATTAAAAAAAAAGAGAGAGAAAAAAATCCCCAAACAATAGAAAAGGTATTCTGCCCCCATGAAACTACTTCCCTTGTACCCTTCACCAGCATTGCTCATTGCTTTTAAAAAAATACAGCAAAACATTTTTTTTGTCTCATGCAACATTTTCCTAGTCTTATTTTTTCAGCAAAATAATGAATTTCATGGGGCTTTCCACATTCACTTTTCACAGGGCTCACTGCTTATGAAGAGCTGCCAGGAAACATGCTTAGGCTTTTCTGTAGCTTTCCACACATCTCAGAATAAAGCCAAAACAACAACAGAGCAATAAAAACAACTTTTACACACAGTTTAATATTCATCTTTCTTTTTTCTGTTCTGTGCTGTCATGAGAGCTATTTATGTCATGCCACATTAGACTTTTAAAACTAAATTCCAATTTACACGATTTCTCCTTAATCGGTAAAAGAGAGACTGGATGCAGTAATAGTATTTTACTGACTTATCTGTAAGTAAAATTGCAGTTCTGAAAAGAAATCTAGACAATCAGTCTGCAAGCAATTACATTCAGAGTATTCATAAAATAATTGATAAAGCAACATAGAAAATATTCTCATCCTTAATGTAAGAGAAGCTTTTGTAAGGCCTGGAAGACTAAAAGCAAAAATGGTGTCAAGAATTTCACAATATTACTTCAGAAAAGGAAAGTGCTTCCAGTGAAGAAAGGATGAAGGAAGCCTGGCCTTTAACCACAGAGCAAACTTTTACAGGCTGCACAGGGAGAAGATATATATTTGAGTGGTTAAATAGTATGTTGCAATTTTCTGAACTTTGCCAGGTAAGTCAGAATGGAACTCTTCTCTCTACTACTAATAAAAAATACCATACTGTTCTTCTCATAAGAGATTACTCATTTTATATCTAATAACTTGTATCGGAAGAAATGGTTTTTTGTATTTTGTTTTCCCCTTCTCTCTTTTCAGTTATTATAAAGAAGTCAGAGCCAACTGGAAATTTCAGAATGCAAAACCTAAAAATGGTTGGGTGGAACAGACATAGGATGTTCCTCCAAGAAAATAATTCAGTTAGGAATGTTGTTGATGTTTAATGAAAACGATTTGAGGCTCATCTTAGAAAATAAGTTTTTTACTTCCAACCTGTTTCAACTTGCAATGAAGAAAGGAGAAACTCTGTGGAAATCCTTCAGTAGCAAATGTACTCAGCTGCCATGTTAGATACCAAAATGGAAAAGAAATTACCTGAAATGCCCTGTAGCAGAATTCTCTGTCTGGATTATTAATGAAGTCAGCTCTTGCTTGATGAAAACTGCCCACAATACTTAGTAGGCAAAGAGCTAAAAGTTACGTTATGCTTTTTACTCTGTTAAGGCTTTAAAAACTCATACCCAAGTTTTCATGTATCATGTTTTAGTGTATTAAATGGGAACCTGAAGTTAGACTCCACATTGAGATTCACAAAGTGGTTTGCTTTTCAGAATTAAGGAGCAATTATTTTTAATCTTGAGGTTAAACAAAGGGATAACTGATTAAACAAGATCTGGGTAGAGAAACAACAATCCTTTCATTCTTTCTGAATCTTGAACAAGGAATATGTTCTAGTTCTTTGCACTGCCAAAGTATGAAAAATCATATTGAATATCACAAATGCCACAACACCACAATATGTAAAATATTAAGTAAAACAGACAATTTCCAGTGCTCTTACAAGGTGGTAATCTGCATATACGGTCCTTCAGAATCACAGTGTCTGGAATAGATCCTAATTTTGCTGGACCCCCTACATTTTTGAGTCATATTACTTCATATGGAAGTTTTCCAATTATGTGATTTGTCTGGAATCTATTAGGGATGAATTCAGTTATTCACACAATGTAGTGCATCCAGTCACATCTGAGATGCCACACATTTTCTGAGACATCCTTTCAGTGCTGGCAGATAGGACACCAGACCCACTGCAGGCTCTGAATGGGAGGATGGGGAATGAGAGTTGCAGTCTGTTCATAACGCTTTGTCTCTGCCACTCCTTCCTCCTCACGCTGCTCCTCTGCTTCAGCATGGGCTCCCTCCTATGGGATACAGTCCTTCATGAACTTCTCAAACAGAGGTCCTTCCCACAGGCTGCAGTTCTTCAAGAACTGCTCCAGTATGGGTCCTTTCCATGGGATACACTTCTCCAGGAACAGACTGAAGGGACACAGTTCCTGCCAGAAAATCTGTTCCTACCTGGGCTCGTCTCCATGGGCTGCAGCTTCTTTCAGGGCATATCCACCTGCTCTGCCATGGGATCCTCCGTAGGCTGCAGTGTGGATATCTGCTCTGACGTTCATGGGCTGCAGGAGGACAACCTGCTTCACTGTGGTCTTCTCCATGTGCTGCAGGTGAATTTCTGCTCCAGCACCTGGAGTACCTCTTCCCCCTTCCTCTTCACTTCACTTGGCTTTTGCATAGTTGCGTCTCACATTTTTTCATCAGCGTTGCTGATGGGCTCAGCTTTGAGCACTGTCAGGTCTGACAGGGGAGCAGCTCCAGATCTCTTCTCACAGAAGCCACCCCTACAGCCCCCTTCCTCCCCTGCTACCAAAACCTTGCCACATAAACCCAATACAATCTTTGAACCAACAGACATCTTTTAGGAATACTTGATATGCAGAAAGATTTATTTCCTACTGGCAGTTGTAACATGGCCATCACTGTGGTGTTGGAGTGTTGAATACACTGACTGTCCATAGGTGGACTCTGCTCCTCCCATTGTTATTAACTGCACCTGCCAGTAAGCAGGTAAGTAATGGGCTTGTGGTTAACTTCTAATCCTTTGGTGCGTTTCTTCACAGATTGGCTTTAGTGAGTCAGGAATCCCCTTTGTGGATGATATTCTCTCCACTCATCCTTTAAGTCAGTAGTAGCTGAGATTACATTTTCTAAGAGATACATTGTGGTCCATATGGACAGAGAGAAATTTGCCAGTATATCTGGTTCTCCAAACATGACATGTTACATTTTACAAATAAGAAGAAATCCTGGAGCTGAGTGCTCCAACGTGACAGGACACCCATACTGAGACTAAAGACAGGCTGCAGCACTGCCAGTTACCATGCTATTTTCTTCTTCAGTTCCAGTACAATGAGATAAGAGAGTCCAATCTGATAGCAATGGCATGTGGTTCTCTCTTACTAAAACAGGGCTGGCGGGCTTAGGCTCCTGAACAAAGCTAAAAACTTCCAGCTCTTCCAGCACTTCTCATTCATAGTTACACAAGTGGGAAATGTGAGCCCCTTTTTATTTTTTAAACATACTTCACATTTGCCAAGTAACTAAAACTGAGGAGCTTCCATGTAAGGCAGAATTCCTTCAAATAAAAGGAAGAAACCACACCAAACTTTGACCACTATTTTCTTTGTCTCGAGGAAGTTACGGCTAAAGTTCTAAAGTTTTAAAAGAGGCTGCTAGTCAAGTACTTGTTTAAACCTTTAGTGTTTATTAGGCAGTCCAGATCCTCGTGGAGCCACAAGGCTGAACCACACTACCTAAAAACTTCCTGTTCCTATATCAAACACATAGTTAAAAACCCACAAGGGGAAAAAACAACCTATAGTGCAATGATCCACTTCAGCTTCATTCAGCTGTCATTGGTGCCCATCTTGGGGATTGTTGCAAATCAGCCTCACAATGGTTAGCGATGGGAAATGGGCTGGAGAGCTCCAGCAAAGTGTCAGCCACAAGTCACCACACAACTTCTTTCTTCCAGAGTTGTTTGGCTTGACTGAGTGCTTGGCTTTGGCCATGCAAGATTACCACAATCAGATATGCCAGAAAAAGCGACCATAATTACTAACAGTGAATGTCTGTCTAAAAGTAGTATAACTGCAAATATCTCAGATACTATCTACCACAGGACACCACAAGGTCCCCTAAGGTAAAAGAGATCTTAGCCTTCTCTTCCAAACACATAAAACCAAAAATAGTTTCTAGCTTTTATTTTTGAGAGATTTCTTTTTTCTGAGATACAAACTGCTTGCAGCTTTTTCCCAGGGAAACAAACTATTTTAAAACACTTGCTCCCGCCTCTTCCCACCATGGGATGCCACATATTTTAGAAAAGATCTATTTTCAGTAGTAGAAGCCACTATTTATTTATTTATTTATTTATTAGTTTTCAGAACAAAGAGGTGTGGCTATTTGCTGAGGCATTTAGAATCCTTAGCAAAAACTGAAATATTTCCTGATTTTTTTGTGTTTAAGTGCTATGTATTTGTGTTTCTGGCTATAAATCAAACTGATAGGAGGAAAGAAAAGTCATAGCAAACAAAAATACCAAAATAAACTAGCAAGGAATGCACAAAAGCATTCAAAGTACATAGTACATGTCTGCTACAGCCCATTTAGTCCTTTACATATGTTTGGACACCTCTTCAAGTGAGAGCACAGAGGATAGTGAGACTGAGGAGAGGATCTCTGATGAAGAAGTTCTGTATTTGAATTCAGAAGTATAAGCAAAACAGTGATGGCTCTCAGGAGCAGTGACTAGAAATAATAAATGGAAGCAAAATTTTTATTAATTTTTGTCCTACATTTCTAAACCACAAAGCTAGGGTGACAGTGGAATGTTTCTGTTGATAGCTGGAGATAGGCCACATTAGAGCCAAAAAGACAAAAATTTGAAAAATACAGAAAAGAAAAGAACCAAGGTGACTGATCTAATTCATAGCTTCCTCTTTCAATGTTCCTCTATATGCTTCTTTTTGAAGAGGAGGAAAGACCACAAAACTGCAAGGAGGAGCTGTAATCCATCAAGGGGTCTGACCAGGTTGTAAACCAGCCCAAGCTTTAGAGCCATCTGGACTTCGGGTACACAGTTATCCTGGAGGAAGTACATGTTTATAATTTAGCTTCAAGATTAAAATAACCAGTTGGGGAGAGAAAAAATAAGACACAGCTGATAATAAAAGCCATCAGGACTCTGCTACTCAGCATGAGTATTGGTTTGGTTACGTAAACACACGCAAAAAACATTGCCAATATCGGCTTTAAGAACGGTGAGGAAACCTAGTGGTGCAGGTAAAGGCTTGAAAGTATTTTCTGGTGATCAGCTATCTCCCTACCCTCCCTCTCAGTTTTCTCAACTTATGTTTACCAATTTCACTGAATTCATTTGTATTTGCACATTGTTTTAAAGTTATTAAATGGAAAGGAACTAGGAAGGAGGTTGTGTGAGCGTGGGTTGGTTTTTTGGTGTGTGTGTGTGTCTGGTTTTTTTTCTTTTAAATGAAAGTGAAATGGGGCTGGAGTGTGGGAAATTCCTTCCCTCAGCAGTCACTTAACAAATTGGCCATTTTTCATCTACTTTGAGTGGGGGAAAAGACTGTCAAAGCGTTTTAAAGGAAAACACTGCAAAAAGTTATTAATTGAAGAAAGATCTTTGGCCTTCCTTATTCCAACCAAGGAAAGCAAAATTTATGCATCATTATTTGAGATATTGTTTCCTAAAAAGGCTGTAACAAGTAAAACTAGACAGACAGCAGATAAAGCAGGAAAATACTAAGGTATGGAAAAAAACAAACCTTGGATACGGCAACTCTCTCATACTCAACATTTCCAACACATGCATTTTTAATTTGCATTTCGTTTAGGAACAAAAGATTCACTATAATGATTTAACCCTTAGACCACTAAACCCAGGGGGATCCTAAATATTTCTTATAGAACAACACACATACATGCCCTTGGATCTTCTTCCTCCCTGTATTCAGACTATTCTTTGTATTACAACATAATTACGACATACATTAATCTCAAACATGCAGTGTTTACTGTAACATCATTGCAGTCTTACCAGCATTATGGCATCCAAGACCACAAGAGTCATGAGGGACTCAGACTACCTACTTTGCAGAGCTACCAGAGCCTGCCTGTCTCTACAGCTGAGAAAAGCAGGAATGTGCAATAGCTGAGCTGTGCATCTATAACCAACAGCCCAAATGTTACTCAAAACACAGATTATCATTTCAGAAACACCTGCTCTGATGTCCAGTGTAACAGAGATCACTCTTGAATTAACTTGTGTTTTGACTACAGCATCTGCTGAGAAGTCCAGTTTGTATCTAGAACCAACAGCTCTTGTATAATTACACTGATAAAAATGAATGGTCTGAATTTGTTTATTCACAAAGGCCAGCCAACGAACCTTTTAAGGAAATTTCTATTCTCCTTCAATTTTATTTTTAAAAAGAAAGCTTGCTCTGTCTGTCTACTCTTTGTTAAACCAAGTAAAATTTCTCTTGAGACCTTCAAGAGAAATTCTCTCAATCCCCCAATGTTTTTTTATGTTTCACCTCTAATCTTCCTCATCTCTCGGCTTGCTCCTTGAATTCTGAAGAGAACTAAATATACTATTTGTGCACAACACAGAGTTATTACTTACATTTTCTGCCCTCATAGATACACCCTGCCTATGGATATCACTGCCCTTTTAGGCAAAGTATTACACTGAGAGCTCATTGTCCCTGGGAATACTTCACAGAAAAACTGCTTCCCAGGAAAGTACTCTCCCCATTATCCATTCTTTGTTCATATAAATATAGATAAAATCCATACACTTGGCAACTCTGAAGCACACACAGTTTGCTAACACTGTTTAGTGCAGTCAGCATCTGAGAGGGAGGCAGGTAGCTCAAAGCACAATTCTGAGCACAAGAATAACTATTCCTGACTCCTCCAGTGACCTGCTTTCTCTCTGACATGTTAGCATTCAATATTCTTAGCATATTCAACACAATATTAGAGTCATCTGCACCTATGTTTTTGCCACAGTAGCTTCAGGTATTGCTTCAGTATAAAAAGGTTTATTTAAAAAAAATATACACAGAGATGCCCTGGATGTCACAGTAGACCAGTCCAATTCTTTGGTCAATAGAGCCTTCTCTTTTCAGATCAGGCATACAGTCCTTTTAAAGTGCTTCTTAATGACTTGTCCATGGGCTTCTATGGCATTTCCTGAGCTGCTGTTCATTCAATCAAGCAACTTCAGATGATGTCCAATTTCTTGGGTTTGGATTCAATTTCTAGAGGACCTCAAAACCATGGCTTAGATTTGCTTAGCTTGTATGTAACTTTTGTTTGGCTGATGGCTTCAGTTTTTCCATTCATTTTATGCTGTTTTCTGCCTTTCTGTTCTGAGAGGTCTAGGTGTACCTCTGAGGAATATTTCAGCCCAGCTAGCTGCACTGCAGTGAGTCCTTCTAGGTGACTGGTCAGGTTGGATGAAATATCCCCCCCCAGAATGGAGGTAAAGCAGGTTAACGCAATTCTTTTATCACATTTCACTAAACTCTTCCTGTTAAGCAACTTGAACTATCATAACCCTTCAGATTTTTATTTTAAGCCTCACCCTCATTTTTGCAATCTTTTTCACTTATGATTCATACTATATTATCCAGAAGTATTTGCTGCTCTGCTTCAAAAATTCAGCTTGTTTTGACTGTAGTCAAAGCTACTGCATGCAGTGCAAATGCTTATTGTGTGGTATATACAACTGTGTGTATCCCACATTGCAAGACTGGGGTCTATTTTTTGACAAACATCTGCTAATAAACATAAGCATAGCACAGACAATATTCAGGTAAAAAAAAGGAGTTGGAAGTTAATTAAAAATACTTTAAAACTGATTCTGAAATTCAAATGAGTTCTCTGGCCCTTATTCAGAATGCCATTTGAGAAGAAATCCCAATCTAGTTCTTTTATACCTTTTTTGTCTGCAAAAACAAAAATAATTTGCAATATTTCTGTGAAAAGGAAAGTGCATTTGCATATATACTGGATTCAGTTCCTTACTAGATGTCTTTCCTTGCCTGGCAAATGTATTTCCTCTTGTAAAGACTCAGCCTCCTTGTGTAGAGTTTTGTTTGAAACCACCCAAGAACAGCTTGAATAAATAGTGCACAAGTAAGCACAACAGGCTCAACGTCCTACAAGCAAAACTCTTTACTCTGCTAAGCTGAATTTTTTCAGGTTTTGGCAGAAAGATCATATTAGAATGCCAATAAATGTACATTCAAGCCATAGGGCTTTTCTCAGCTAAAGATTTACATGGGCCTCCTTTGTATCAGCCACAAAAGTATTTTAAGAGTTTAGAAATTCTAGAAGCTTTCCTCCTGCCTTAGTCAGCCACTCAAGATTGATCCTCATTAAATCCCCTGACATGTAATATACTGCAGTGTACAAGAAGCCCTTCATTACTTCTCCATGCTTAGAAGGTAATAAACCCATTTCAAAGGATGGAAGTAGGAACTATTGCAGGTGTTTCCTTACCACTCCATGCTGAGCCAGGAAGGTCGTGCTAACGCAGTTTGAATGAGTCAACGGTACAGTAATGACTTGAGAAAAAGCGTTTTTAGATTCCAGTTAGGAGGGTTTCTGCTCCTGCAGAAGGTTTAGGAAGGAATTTATTTGAAATGCAGGATGGGCGCTGGAGATACTAATTCAGTTGCTAACTCAGTTACCAAATTCTGTCACTATGGACTTAGCAGGTGACTGCACATCTGCTGAGCTGGGCTAACTGCCATGGGTACACTCTGAAAAATAAAACTGAGCCTACAGTTTCTTACACAGCCTTTGCTTCTCCACTTGTGAAATGGAGAAACAGAACATTGCCAGGCTTATTTTATTTAATAAATGTGGACTTCTGGGGTCTCAGGTGAAAGCCATGCCCCATCATAATTTAAACAGGAACTATTTTCATTTTCCAAGAGTCAGAACAAACGTATATCAGACTCAGCTAAACACTGGGAATATTTCTGAAATATATTTAGACAATGTGCATGCAGAAGTACAAATTTCTCTGACATCTTTAAATTCAGTATTTGAAAATGTTTTTTACAATGAAGCACCAGTATTTTGATTCAGAAAAGTGCCCATGTTTGTGAGCACGTGTACTGCAATATTGGTAGAATGAACATCCTTCTAGTAAGACATCCAGGTTGCTTTAAAATGGGACTAGATTCTTGATAATTATACACTCATGGACAAAGTAGATGTCCATTTGGCCCCTTCCCTTCAGGCACTCCTCATGGATCCTTGTTCATCCTTGGTTGTGGCCGTTTCTTACCTGTGTAATTAGGAGGGCAGAGACAGACATAGTTGTTGATCCCATCCACACATGTAGAGTTATTCTCGCAGTCATTATCTTCACAGTCATCTGGGTTTATTTCACACCTCTCCCCCTCATACCCAAGGACACAAGCACAGCTTTGGAGAAAGAAAAAAATAAAGGTTAGCAAGAATCTGAAGGGGCAGTA
Source organism: Caprimulgus europaeus (assembly GCA_907165065.1). The sequence goes on along the minus strand of OU015531.1, from coordinate 34,393,954 downwards.
GGTTTAAGGTATAAAATCAAAATTAAAACATACAAAATTGAGTTGCTGGAGCCAAATTCACTTCTGCTGTGAAGTACAGAGCACTTTAACACTATGTGTTTCATGAAGGATGCAGTCTGATGGTTCATGAGGTCATGTAATTATTTACAAAAGACATAAAAGCATCAGCAGGAGACAGCCTCTGTTGTGCTTCCCTCTGCTTGCTTTGTTGATAAGCCTAGCCCTGAACTGAAGTTAACAACTCCAGGGCAGGAGAGTAAACACTCATCACAATATTCAAATCCTCAGCTTCTCTGTTAGTGATTTTGTGAGCATGTGGATACTTGCCTACTGAGGATGGCACAATCCTAGGGCAACTTGGCAGCTTTTAGACAGCTTGCTGTCTTTAAAGAACAAGGGCTTGAATTGAGTTTACAGACATGAACATTTTCTTCTCATTACCACTTTGTCACTTGTCCAAACAATAAATGTTTGGGAGTGATTGCTTTTACAAGTGCAGTAAGGTTTCAGTACTTCTACAGCTCCTCCAACATCTATGTGTAGAAGAGCTTATGATGTCTAGGTAATCCAATTATAACAAACACAAACAATGGCAGAGCTAGAAATGGCTCTGTGAGGATGTGGACACTAATGAAGAAAAATTGCACTAAATATTTTATCTCACAGGACCATGATGTACGGTCCCTACAGGGAGTGTAAGAAACTAAGTGGTTCAAGAATGACCTTAATTTTTTTTTTCAGTCTCCATTTCCTCTCTAGATCTCGAAGTTACGGTTGCTAAGAGAACCTTTGTATTCTAAACTAGCTGTAAGTGATGAAGAGGTGGAGGCCACAGTTTCCTTAAAGAGAGTCTAAAAACATGTGTTAAGTGCTCCAGTCATTTCAGTGGCTTCTAAGAAGCCAGTGCTGTTCACTAGTCATAGAAAGCATGTGTGTGGAAGGGAAGGTTTGTTTTGAGTCTCAGTCCAAACTACACATTCACTCAGATGTTCATTTCCTTTCCCATGCAAATTCTGGTGGCAGAAAAGGAACTGAACAAATGTAAAGCAGTACTGATTGATGAGGATGAAAACCAGAAAGCACCAGAGCAGTTACACTAATAGCCATCCACTGCTTTCTGAAACCAGGAGAATTTCCAATGTAGAGAGTGCTGCAGGGTACTTTTTTTCAGCTCAGATGGATAAAGTGGACATGGGTCAGTTATCCTGCTTCCTAGAGGTGTCATGGGGTTGAGATGGGGGATGCCCTGGAGAAACTTCAGAATCTGTGAAGAAAACTGCAGTACTTTCAGGCTGGTTGCTCTTAGTATGACACTTGCTTCTCTTCCTCCTGTGTGCCACAGACTGAGCACAGCACAGGGACCTGCATCCACCTTCAGTAGGTCCTATCCTTGGGTTGGACCCTAAGGATAAGGTTAGATTCTTAATTACATAGGCTACCTCAGAAACTAAGGGAATAATAAAGAGGAAAAAAAAAAAAAAAAGGTAGGGAATGTGTCTTAAGCCACCGCAACTGTAAGATCTTTTAGATAGGTACTGAACAGGCATATAGGTCACGTGCTAACAGTCATCTTCATTCAGTTCTGCAGGGACCATTCACAGGTCATGAGAGTTAGAAAACCTTCACCATGAATAACCAAAAACAAACTGCTCAAATGAATCCAATTTAGGACACAATAAATCAATAAGAAATATTTTCTTTTCCTGTCTCAAGCTCATTATTGCTAATAAAGAATGTCCTCTTGCTGACCCTGCAATGGTCCGGAGTATCACAGAAGGGAGATAAGAAAGAAGAGCTGGCACACCATCTTTTGTGGCAATGCAAGTGTTAGGGAGGGGGTTAAAGACTTCTAATTAAATACAGTGGCACATTCGTCATGTCTCCCTTTTCAATCACAAAACCCCATTTTCAGGGGTTTATAACTCAGTCATAAAAATATGCTCCAGGCTGCAGCTTGGCATCCAGGGTCTCAGTTTGGGAGCACAAATTTTTCTCTCCATTTAAAGAAAAGCAACAAGAGTGGCTTTGTGCTGGTTACTTTTATGTGAATATAACACCATTTTCCTTCCACAAAAGGATTGGGACAGCTTGGATGTATGCAATTAAAAATGACATTATTAACCACTATCACAGTAATGGTTCAACTCAGTAGATTTACCATTAGTAACAATACATATGGGATTGTTAACATACAATTGCTCAGTATTAGGACACATTCCATACTGAAGGAAATGTCAGCATAATTTATGACATTTGGCTATTGGTCCCTATGTATTATAGGGAGTCTTTACATTATTGCTTACGTATGATTCTTTATTTTGATTTGCATTCAAATCTGCCAGATATGAGGACTGAAATTAAAAGATAAAACATACAATTTGGGACCCAGATTGAACCATATGTTGAAAGAGCTGCAGTTTGGGACTGTTTGTATGTATTTTCCCAGAAAAAGCTTAGAAGAAAAATGAAGTTTGCAGAGTGACTGGAAGGTCATCAAACTGGGGTTCCAGCTGACCGAGAGAGAAAATTAATTCCAGAGACAATGATGAAAACTTTGTACTGACTAAATAGTGAAGCAGTGTGAGACAGCATTTCATGTGGACCCCAGAAACAATGGAGCCACAGAATAAAGAACTATTTTCTAAGATGCTCTGATCACATAAAGGTCAAAATTCCCTTTTCCTCCAGTTCAGGGATTTTCTGTTTGTGTTGTGTTTTCCTAAAAATAAAGAACTAAATAAAACCTCATTATCCTCATGAACACACAAGAGAACACAGACCTTTATAACAACATTTTGGGGGTAAACTTTTGGAGCTGAAGTATAGTGACAATTTTAAAAGCTTACTACATTATTATTATTATTTTTAATAAACTCTAATGAACAGTTTACCATCTGTTTATTAAAACAGGCATACATACAGTGTATCACACTTAAAAAAAAATCAGCTTTTAAATAGAGATAGTGAATTCTTTCAGGAATATTACATTTTAATGGTAAATAAGATTTTTGCATCTACATTCCCACGGAGTAGCCTGTAAATCCAACATTTTTCCTTCAATTAGGCAGAATTAACATTAGGGAGTTAATCAGTTCCAGGATTTTACATTTACGAGGAAACTTAAAGTTTGTGGAAAATGCTAAAGAAAATGCTCTGGAAAATGGAGTGGGTTTTATATAGAGAAAAGGTAAAATAATCCAGACTGCTTCCCAGCAGTGTAGGTTATCAAGGATCAGCTGGTTGCCTGTGGCTAACTGGAGCAGAGCTGACAGCTCTGCCTCCTTTCTCAAAGGACTCACAGTCATGCTAAATGAGAAGGACATGTCTGATTGACCATCTTTTTTCACCAGTTTCACAGAATCACAGAATGTCAGGGATTGGAAGGGGCCTTGAAAGATCATCTAGTCCAGTCAGGTCTTGAATGTTTCAATAAGTACCTCTTTTGGAAAGCTTTTGTCAAAGGAGGCACAGATTAGATTAGATTAGATTAGAATGAGCAACTCAAAAGGAGGAACAATATCATGTTTCTATTCCCCTGAGCCACATGACATCACTTAACTATTCTTCAATACAGAAGTCATCCCTACCTGAAAAAAGAGAATGTGAAAATTACTCAGAATTTTTAAAATGCAAGAATAAAAGATGCCAAGCAGGACTGAAGAACTTCAGCTGAACCTTTGCCCTTCAGCTGCCCCAGCAGGACCTGCTATTATAACAAACCTGAGTGTCTCAATCCCCTGCTGCTGCGAGCCCTTGTGGGTACCAGGCACAGCAGGCAGGTCAGGCTGGAATCTCAGTCATAACTGTGAATTTCCTGTCTTTGCCTGTGGAACATCACCACCTTAGCATTATTTAAAAGGTAATTTTCTTGTCTAAGGCTACAGAAACTTGAGAGTTAAACTGCTTGGCATTTCACAGGGAGAGAGCTTTGGCTTAAGTTTCCTTTTTACAAGAGTAAAGATTTGACAAGTTTGGCAGCAGAGCTTGTGTATGAATATATTTCCCTAGGGAAGAGAATATACAGAAGATATAATTTCTTTTACAGGCCACACAACACAAAAATCCAAGGAGGCCTCTCATGAAAATGTTTTTGACATCCACTTCCTCACAGCATATAATCTAAGGCAACGTTTTCCCGTCCTGATGAACACAATTTATATGCACGTAACTCCGACTGCTGCCATCCACTGGAGAGGAGATTTCCCACCACAAAAACCCAAACCAGCCAACCAAACAAATTCAATCTCAAAATGTTTCTTTATCTTTCCTGTCACCGACTGTTCCATCCTCACACCATATTTCTCTATGATATGCTAAAACTCCACACTTTTCCTCTTCAGAGCAGCTGGGCCTATGGACTCACTGAATTAAAAACATGGAGGAAAAATACAGCAATGCATAAGCTGAACATTCAATTTTATGAAGCAAGATTTTGACGAGATACAGTTTTATGTGTCTTTTATTAGACCAACTGAAACTATATGAATAACTATAAAAGCAGAAACCTCCCCTAAAAAGCCTCAGATGTTGTTAAGCAACAAAACCACCCCTGCAGTTTTATAAAGGATCTCAAAAATGATGTTCTTTTGGAACTGAAGCAAAGCCTCTGAAATTGTAAAATTCTTCACGAGAAAAATTTAGAAGTAGTTTTAATTTCAGGCCATTCAAAACTTTTTACTTCCTACCACAGAACAAAACAAAAATGCTAAAGAAAAACCTGATCCAAAATACAAGTTGAAGCCTTTCATTCTACTATTATGGATATTATAAAATGTTTTACTAGCACATTTTTAATATCAGCTAGATTTTTGAAAAATGAGTACTGAGTGACAGAAAACAGATATTCTAATATGGTACAATTCTACTTTGGCACAAACTGGAAAAAGCTATCTAAACACTATTACACAAGAGTGACCAGAAAGGAACCCCAATCAAAGGCAACCGGACTACTTCTCTCAAGCAGGAACTGATCCTGAACTTTTTCTGAACTGATAAAATCTGAATGAAGAGGTATATCAGATAAGAGTTGCGGTTTCACTAAAATCTAGGGGGTCTGTCAAGCAGCATGACTCTGCATGTGCTATGATCTACAGAGTCTCCTTACCCTCTCCCACCACCATGCACCAGTATGACCTTACAGACACCTCTCTACTCAGGCAATGCACTCTCTGCTCTGCTCAGGACCTTGTCAGAGGTGCTGAAGCTGAGCTCGCAACTGCCCCTCGCAGAGACATGACCATGTGTTCTACTCCTGATGTCCCACACTGGAAAGCCTCAGGTTGTTATCTGTAACAGAGCCTGACAGTGTCACTTCATCCCCATCAACGTGCACTTTTCACACTGTACTATCACCAGTGTCCTCTGTGTCCTGTAAGGGGGTAATTCTTGAGGGTGGGCAGGCACAGAGACAGAGACAAGCTTTGAGGCACTTCTTCTGTTTTCTGTTTCCCCATTCATCCCATCCACAAAATGGAAGCTCTTCTCTGCCTTATTTTCACATGAGGAATTTGGTGAGTCAAAAAGAACCCACAATGCTTTTCTGGAAGCATAAAAGACATTCTACCGTGGGTAGGGGAACAGAAGGGGGGTGCTCACCTCTCACTGCACCTAAAGTCCTGTCAGTCACACAAACTTTCATCTGTCCCTTTCTGTTTTGAAAAATCCTATTTTCTGACATAAGATGATATGGGTTTGCTGACTTGGTTAACAAACAGTTAACCTCAGTTGAAACAGTCCCAATCACAGTTGAAACCAAACTAGCATCAAACTGAAAAAATGTACTTGTTTGACTCCCTGCTTACACCATTTATAAACCTTGCAATTCTGTGTCTCCCTCCAGCTGTCACTGATAGGAAGCTATATATAGGAGAAGACAAAGCAGCAGCATCAGTAATGTATGAAAGCTTTTAGAAGTGAGGCTTTCATATATGCAATTGAAACAACAGCATGGTGTACTTTTGTATGTATTTTGTGCGAGAAATAGCATTAATACTGAGGACCAAATCTATGAAAATTTCAGTAACAATTTTCTAAAATAATAATAATAATAATAATAATAAAATAATTCTATCAACTTTAATGACAACGAGTACCCAAAGCCTCAAACTTGTATTTTTCTAGCTGTAAAGTAGTGCCTGTGGCAGCACAAATCTCTCAGTTTTCTCATGAAAATTTCTAGACTTCTCTTCGAGTATCCCCACCTATGCTACATCTTTCTTTTATGGGAAACCTGAAATCCATTCTGTCCATCTGTAAAGGTTATTCTCTTGCAGGCACAATGTTCAAGATGTGTCAACCTCATCATGTTTTTCAATTGTTTCTTTAAAGCCTGTTTGTCTACAAGACTTTTCAGTATGAAAACATTTTGCATCTGGTTGTCAAGAAACAGACATTTAGTTTACAAACACAAAGAAGGGTAAATGTGAGTTTGAAATGCCCTGAGGAAAATTAGCGTACAGATAACACAATGCAGATCAGGGAGACCGCTCAAAATAGCTCTTAAGAGTATATTCCACTATGAGGAAATAAGGAGGCCTGTTTCAGAGGAAACAATATGTCACACCAATGAAAACAGATTAATTATTTTGTATGGCAAATAGATGTGTCACATGCAGCAGCTTTTATAAAGTAGCCATTATAGTTCATTAATGCAAAGTAGAAACACATTTAATTGTATCACCTCTTTTTAAATGAACTTTGTGTTACTACCTGAATCCATCTTTATTTGCCTCGGTGAGGTGGCAGGTCCCTCCATTCTGACATGGATTTTGAATGCAAGAATTAATGGGCACACTGCAGTCTCGACCCTGTTTGGGAAAATTCAAAATAAATAAGGTTAGTAAGACTCACGTCATCTGAATCAGTCTCTTGCTCCCTCACCCTATGCGTAGCACCATTTAGGAGGTCTGTGGTCTTCAGACCCATCACATCACCTCATGTCCTTTACTGATGGTCAGATATACTAATCACTTAAGTGAGAATTCGGGCAGGGCAACTGTTCTGACCAATGGGACTGGTGGGTACCTTGGTATCATTTCAGTTTCCAGATTCTAGTTAACTCTTTCATTTGACTGTTTTAAGGAAACAGCTGGTTTTACCACTACTCTAACACGCTTTAATCTCTCATGTTAGTTACAATGAAAAGAATTAATCACAACCAAAGGTAAGCAGAAGGCCACACACAGTCAGCACAAGACCACATAGCGTCAGCACTCATTCAACCGCATTTACCAAGTGCCCAGTTAAACACTGCAACAGTACACCATACTCATTACTGCACATTGTCAAAACCTAAAGGGGAAAATTCATTTTTATCATGGCAGCTGAGTTTCTATTTCTGTACAGAACACACTGGATCCTGTTTAAGATATCATAATTGAATCAGTTTCCTTTTTAAATATTGTCCTAAAATATACATCAGATCCAACTGAACTTCACTAGGTTGAACAACTTCCACTGTTACCAATTGACTTTTAATTGGCTCTTCAAGGCACAGACATATTTCTCTGATCATTATATTCTGCAGATTAGAACAAGCTATTTGTAAAATTGCCAAACACATCAAAGAGTTTGGTCTTGCTTTTCAGTTACACAGAAGGATGGAATAAAGACACCTGAAAGCCTCAATACTCAAGGGATCTGTGCAATCAGAAGTTCAACAGATCTCTCTACTCTTCCTACTGCAGATCCTGTTAGCACCAGCTCAACTACTGGAAAGCTGATAAATGACTGCAGTCAAGGTGAGAAAAATATCTCAGGAGATACATTAATTCAGTCAGTGTTGCTGGGCTTTTTTTGCCTTGGTTTAAACCCCATTTTTTACATTGTACTTTAGAGGAATAACAATGGTATATCTAAACAAAGAGGGCAGATGCCAGCCCATGACATCGGTTCACTACAGCTTAACTTTTGTGTATTAGTGTTGAACACTACCCTGCTGCTGCCAAATTTCTTTGCTGACAGCATTAATCAGAAGTCATTCCTTTTTCCACCAAATTTGCAAGAGCTTCCAACCCTTATCAGACTTCATGTACTTGGTGTGATGTACCCAAGCAGGGGACATTCAGATAGTTTCTACAGTCTCATTTTTTTTATGATGACTGTGTTGTCAAAATGAAGCATCTTCAGGTTTACAAATTCATGGAGGTGGCGAATACAGAATTTGTCACACAGTAAATCCCACAGCAGTACAGAGACACTTATGTTAGAAGATGAGCTTAATAAAGGTGAAAGAAGATACTTCTTCCAAAGTATGAGCTTCTGGGATGTTTTTGCCACAGGAGATTGTGAAGTAAGATAGTATAAAAGCCATTATACAAACTCACATACAATGACCCAAACCAGATATCAAAGCAATAGGCAGACATCAACATCCCTAGTCGGATGATGGTGGGTGCTGGAAGAACTGGAGAGGAGTGGTGGCCAGGCTTGTGTATTCTCCTCAAATGATAAAGATTTGCTGCCACCCCCATGACAGACAGAGTGCTGCAGTAAATGCACTACAGACCCATTATGGCATTTCTCATGTTCTTATGTCGAAGTTGTTTGAAATGCTTATTTGGCTCTCAACGAGGAAAACATTTCCTATCTTTTTACCAAAAGAACTTAGCTGCTCCCTGAAACAAGAGTGCATGGTTTTGTGTTATAAGGGAACAGATCTCCCAGGAAAACCACATCAGGATGGGTTTGATCAGTTTGTCTATGGCTGTATATCTGTTTGGGAAATCTCACTCTTGAGTGAAGAACAAATAGGCTGGCACATCTTTCTAACCCTTGTCCATCATTGCCCACCTCTCTCTTACATCCTATATGGATCAGAAGTTTCTGCTCAGCTCTTGACTGGTGTGCCCATTTCCAGCAATGTGCCCAGCCTGGAAGTGACAAGCCAGCAGGACAAGGACTGTGCTGGTTCTGTGACAGCTCAAGCTCCATTCATGCTTTAAGTACTGTATAAATAACAGCAGCAATCTCAATTTGTCTCTGGAGTGCTTATCTTGAAATTGGTGCAGCCTCAATTAAGCCTAATCAAGGCATTAAAAAAATCCAAACCAGCTTATGTGTGAACTCTTCTACAGTTCATTTTATCTGGTCTGTTTACTCATGGTGCTAGGCTCTCCCATTCACGTGTCATACAATTCAGTCCTCCAAATACTACTGAAATCTTCAGTATTTTGTCAGGTAGGACATACTGCCATTGTACTGTGAGAAAAATTGAGACACACAGTAATTATACTTTCATCCAACACCACAGAGGAGCTTTGTTACAGAAATCGGAGACAAAGCTCTATTTCTTGAGATTCTGTCCCCAGCACACCCCAAAGAGAGGAGAAGCAGCTTTGCATTTTCAAACTTGTACAAACACGAGGAAACAGGGGCAGCCTTTTCCTTGGCTGAATCTGAAGAGAAACATTTCCAAAGAATGACAGAAAGACCTGGCCAACCCCCTGCCTTACTGTGAGTTCATTCCCCCAACACAGCAGGCACCACGCAAAGACCTCACCCAAGACCTGGCAGAGAGGGTTTCTGCTTCATCCATGCTGCACTTGCCAAACAGCCTGTTCTTCTCCATCTGAAATCCTGAGCCCTCACATGTCTCAGGGAAGAGTTGGGAAAGCGCCGAGGGAAGCTCATGCAGGTTTTATTTTGGCACCATGTGGCCCGCAGCAATCACGGATATGAGCCGTGCAGCATAACACTAATCTGCTGCCACCCTTCTGCAGCATGGCCTGTGTTTTGTCCATCTGTGTTGTGAATCCCGTGTTTACCACATTATCCTAATGAAGCTAGAAGATGCTACTTTTTATAATTCTAAGATCATAAATACTTCTCCTGTGTCCCTGAAGAATTTACTATGTTACAGATACTTCACTAGCCACCAGTTACTTCTGTTTCATACTAACTCTTCATCCCCGTATCACTAAAATATTAAAATCTTTGCAGCTAAGCATATCAAGAAGCAAAGCACAAACCACAGCATCTGTTTTTCTGAAGGATTTTGTCACAGTTGAACACCATGTAAAACAGTCCTATCACTTCTACTGCAATTACTCAAATTATTTTGAATGCTCTTGTAAAAATTTAATAAAGATAAATATTAAAATGAGAGCAAGGCATTTTCGGTCTCTCTCGCTGGCACTTGAAATTTTTCATGACTTAGACTCAGCTCTCATTTCTGTACTGAACATGGCTGAATTATTGGCTTCTTGGGCCTCAGGCACCATGGAAACTGATTAGTATGTGCTGCTGAATCAGACTTAATTACAATTAAGTTGCTATGTGGCTTTAGGAAAATTAGAGTCTTTCTGACTCAGTTTACTCATTGTAATAAATGAGCAAACAGCACCAAATCCTTCTCTGAGGGATTGTCTTCTCTGAGTTGACTTTATCAATAGCAAATTGAGAGCCCAGAAAACAAGTACGATTGCAGTAACACAGAACACTATGAAAGACTATTCTGTGAGAAGCTGCAGAAAATATCGGTACTAAGAAATCTACAGAAAAGCAAGGCCATTTTATATCTGTATAAGACTGCCGCACCCAGAAGAACCTAAAGACATTCTAGAAACATCTTTCAAATGAATAATGCAATTCTCTAGTCTCAATTTACAGTAAGACTGTTCTTACTGGAAAAATGGCATTGCTGTCAAACATCACTAATATTAATTTATCTTTGAGTTGGGAAAAACTCTTTGAATTACATTCCCTGGAAATGACTATTGTTACAAAGGAGAATATTGTATATTTGCTTCAAGACTAAAGAGTCTTTTAATGAAGTCTGAATCAGAAAAAAAGAACTGCAGACTTTGTTTCAAGGACAGGCAAGAAGATATGACTGTCTCAACACTTCACAGAAAGAGCATGAAGGTCCCTCGGTGTGCAATATTTTATTTCTAGTGCTTTTCTAAGCTGCAATAAATTTTTGTCTAGTCTGACAGGAAAGCATCAGATCCAAAACGCTTTTATATAATTTCTCACATTTTCTTTCAGAGAAAAAAGGATTAGGTGTTGAAACATAAAATTTCTGCAACTAATCATAAGACCTGTATGTTCAGAGTCCAGCTGCATTTTAAAATCTGAAGTACCTCAGCTGATCCAGATTTTACCTGGGCTGCTCCAGCTCCATGTTTCAGTGAATGAGAACAGAAGACATCCACTATACCTAAAAAGTGTCAGTTCTTCATTTCATACTCAACCGTAATTAACCGTACTGGGCATTTGTGTATACACAAGCTGTTCCTCAGTACTGCTGTGCCAAATTCTAGCCTTTACAAGTATCCAATTCTGGAAAACATTACATCATGATGAGTAAAACACCTAAGAACAAGTAGCAAAAACTAATAAGGACCTCAGCAGGAAGAACAAAGGACAATATGATAAAAAAGCACTAATTTCCTTTGACACTGTTTCAATCACTGCAATGACTTTTTTAAAAAATTTTCATAAATTAGTATTGTCTATGGAGACTGAAAGCTTCATTCAAGCTCACATGGCAGAGAATTGACCTCTATCCATTTTAATGTGATCCTTCACCCGTTTCTAACAGCAGTGGGCATAGAGAAGAGGCGGCAGCATGGAGCTCACCACAGCAACAAGGTATAAACCTCCTGGTGTATAAAATGGTCACTGCTGACTGCAGTAGAAACATGATCCAGCCAGTGATGAAGACACCTGCAGACAGGCAAAGGTCTATCCAAGTTCAATGGTTTGTGAATAGGGAGACCTCTTTACAGCTAATTACAGTCTTGTTCAATGACTACAATGTTTTAAAGCATGCTGGAAAAATGAGCTTTACAAAAGAAATACCAAAGTTTATTTGAGTTGTTAACAACATACAATGTGTTCATAATAAATTTTATTTAGATGGTATATGTAGAGAACAGATGGTAATGTTCATGTGTTTAGTAAAAATACCAGATGAAGACAAATATAGTTGATAGAGACTTTAAATTGAGAACAAGGAAATGTTCATAAACAACTTAATTATCAAGCTCCAAATACAGCTAAAGCTTTTAGGGAAATCAGACAAAATTACCAGCTACAAAGTGCTGTATTGCAAACCTAGTCCTTTACAGTCCTTATAGTGGAAGTAATGCATGCATATCCAACTCTCAGTCTCATAAATGTTAATACACTTGTCTTATGGGTGTCCTAGTCAGAAGTTAATAAGCAATCATTATATTAAGGGAAAAGGCTAAGAAAATCTTCCACTTCAGGATAGGCTTGAAGGAAAATTTGCAGAAAGATAAACTGAGAAATATACTATGTTCTATGAGTGTTAATTCAGGAATGTTATTCAAACTTACAAGTATCTGCTAGCTTTAAAATTTTAACTTTCTAATGTGAAATAAAGAAAAAAATGGACACTCACAGCCACTATGTATGGCTTTGCTCTGCTTTTATTAAACACTGTTTTCTGAACAATTCTGATGTATGCTGATTGCTTGAGTGTTAAAACTATAGCTGCAAGTGCCACTGGGAATCATTCATATATTCAGACCTCCAAAGGTCTAATAGCTAAATATGGTGTGTAAACAAGTCATGATTCCTGATGGGATGAGAGGAGAGGGAGAAAAAACATCCAGAAATAATAGAAGACACAGACACTCAGCTCAGAAGAAGAATTCAGTTTGAACTCTTGAATGGATTTTGTACTTGGGTTTTGCTTTTTTCATGCTTAGTAAAGTGAGAACTATGATGAAAGGTTTTCCTGAAGTTATGTCTTACAGCTATCCAATAAGGTATAAACTGATGCTACAGTCTTTTACCTAGTGGCATCTTTGCCAGTGTCTTTCATAATCTGAAACCTTCCTCTCTCTATCACAGTCAAAACTGGTCAATAAATTGAAATATTCTTAGGGCAGGAAGGGAAAGAGATGTCTCACAAACAAAGTTTTACCACATAAACCTCAATTCCACTAGAAAATGTAGCTAGGAAATCAGAATGAGTTATTCAGCAGTTTCCCTGTAATAAATACATTTAGCAGCCATAAATACAAAGGAGAAACAAGAAGAATTTTGCATAACTGACCAAGGAAGCATGATGCCATGAATTCAGCTACACAGCCAATATACCCAGTTATAAGTTTGGTAGGAAAAATTCTCTCAAGTTCTATTCATGATTGTGTATTTCAGAGCCTTTCATTGCAAAGAAACCCAGTATTTGCTATAATGAGATCATGCAAAGCAAAAGTTTTACACATACTGCAAATCTTAAAGCAAGCTATGAAAGTGAGCATGCCACCTTATGCTAATTGCAGCATGAAGGACTTGATGGACATCTTTGCAATCACTGCAAACACAGCTACTCAGCTTTGTGAAGGGAATATTTAGTTATCAAATAATTAGAGATGTTGCAAACTGAGTGAAGAATGAAAGTAACTTTAAAATATAAAATTAATCTAAATTCTTTTGCAGTAAGGACTAAAAATACAGCATTAGGAATTTACTGTTATTTTACCCATAGAATCATGTGAAACACATTTCCTAATTGATTGCACTGATATTAAGATCTATGTAGACAGCTTACACACTGATATCTATATACAGTTGTCTGAAGCTCTTCAGTAGATCCAGGTTATATTGTTTCCCTGGACATAATGGCTAAGCTTCAGTCTGGAAAAGATGTAGATGATGCTCATTGGCAAGGTCAAACAACTACAAGAGCTGGCACAGTGTATGTTAGATCCATCTGCTTAGGCATATATACAAATTATTTGGCAAGGCATGGATAATATCACAGTAATTTTGGATCAGTTTGTTTTTAGATTGCCAGGTGGAATTTCAAAGACTTTGGTCATCCGTTGTTCACAAAAATGCCGTGACTCCTCCTTCTGAATGTAGACCTTGCTACTAAGATCCATGCTTTGGATGCCTCTAGGTTAGTGTACTCACAGTGGTGACAAATTAATTATTTCTCTTTAGTCGCCTGTCCCACTGGGGTAAAAAAAAAAAAGGTAACTTCTGAATATTGCTGTTTACAAGCCAACTAATTTAACATCAAAAAGTAATTAATTTAATCCATTTTTAGTTTTTAAAACAGTTTTAAAATAAATTTAAATTTACCTAGACAATTCTAATTTCTTTTTTTAGTACAGTACTGTGGTTTATATAGCTGTAGTTACATTGACACAACAATACAACAAAAAAGTTGCCCACTGCTCAGAAGCATCATGAGAAATACTATTTGCTAAATAGCATGGAAGCTAGATTATGAAAAGAAGATATATTGATATTGGTTTTGTTGCTGCCCTCCCTGTCATTTGGCTGATTTAACTCCCTCTGAAAGATTTCACAGTGTTAGTGCCTGAAGTACAGATAATAGTTATTTATACCCCACCACTTTCAGCACTGTATAGTTATCTTCTATGCCAGTCTAGCTTCATCTGGCGCCTGATTAAACAATAATTGGGCATGGCAGCAGCATTTCTTAGTGACTTCCTTGTCCTTGTTAATAAATCACAATTGTCAATTTATAGCAAATTAAGCGAACTCTGCTCTCTTAAGCCTCATTTTATTTAAATCAGAAAGATTTATGATCCCCCAGGGTATAATACACCTTCTATTACCTCTGTAGACAGTAATCAAGAATATGCCTGCTAAAGTCAAAGTGCAAGGATTCATCACATTATTTTTTAAAAACTGGTTCTTCTCCTATGAGTATGAAATTTAATTCTCAGTGGACGCCTGAGGTTTATTTTGCAATTATATTAATTACCATGTAAATCCTGCTTGTCCTAAACCTCTCCTTACATAAGCACTTTGGGTTTCAACGGTCGCTTTTAATCAATGACAGAAGATACGTCATTAATCTATCACGGAGTCAATTCATGTAGCACATCTCTGAACTGAGCCCAGCAGTGCCAAACTGGACAGGGCAGGTGCTCTAGAGCTTCCAAGATTACTTGATCAGCTGTGTGCATGTTTTGTGAGATGTAGAAGAAAATTAGGGACACTGAAAATAGTTGATTTTGCCCAAAGTTGTCTCTGCACCTAAAATCCAACCCAAAATATTTGATATAAAAAGGGCATTGAATATTTTATATGTGGTCTCTAATTCAACCAATATTCATGAAGGAGAACAATGTTTTCAATACCTTCAAAAGACTTAAGGGCCTATTTATTTTAAAATATGTGTTGCAGTGACAACAAAACTGTCCCTCTCAGGCTATCAAAAGCTGGTGCTTCTTTTTTTAAATCAACACTGTAGAGACAGTTATAAAGACTGGACATCTGTATAGAAAGCACAATTCCTACTAATACGAAATAAGAAATAAAAGAAAATATAACTGTTCTATTTTAAACTTACTGCTCAAGGCAATTAACCTATGCCTGACACTCAAGCCACTGAAAGCAGCCTGCATGAGAGAGGAGGAACATGTTACCTGTAGGAATGCAATGAAACCTAACATGAGGCAGGGCTTATGGAGAGATTAAAAAAAGTATGTCCAAAGAACACACCATATTTCTGAAATAAATAGAGCTAAAGTTGCTGGAAGAGTCACAGTCCATTTGAAGAAATTTTTGCTGGTGTATCCCTGTCTGTTAAGGATGCAGGCTTTTGGTTCGGAACAGTTTTGTACTGATAAAAGGTCTCAAACTGAAATACATGGTATATCAGCAAAAATGCCAGCATTATCTGTTTTGCTTGTGGATGCTCTGGAAAGCTTCCCATACAAAGCTTGCCAGTCCAGAGATACCAGCAATGCTTTCTGGCATAAACCAAGCCTGTAATGTGATAGTGGGTTGAACTGTGACAGGCAACCCAGGCAAGCAGCAATGTTTTCAGAATCAAGCAGGCAAATGAATTTTTCAGACTACTAAAGAAATCAAACATGCCCACTATGATAATGAGCAAGAGCACAACATTTATTTCAGTGGTGCTCAGAAGTATGAGGAGGGGACCCTTGGGTGGCCATGGAGGCAGGCGTCTGCCCTGCACCAGCCCAGTGCTGGAGCCAAGACTGTCAGCAATGAAGTGCAGAGAGCTTCGGTACAACTTTACCTGGGCTGTATGTGCACTTACCCCTACACAGTAATATTCTAGTTCTCAAACTAGTCTGGCATTATATAATTTATATTAACAGGAGAGAGTTTACTCTCACATGATAAAGAGAGTCTTCTTTTCAGCTTAGTCTGCTTACAGCAACTTCACCAATTCCATCATCCCCAAAGGAAAGGAGAAAATAAGGCAATTAACCTCCTAGGACAATCTGTTCATGTTCTTGGACAAAAAAAGAAACCCAAAAGCTGTATCGTCAAGTACAGTCAATACCAAGAAAGCCTCAAGGATAATAGAAGACAGACAATCACAAGAAAACCTAACAATAAGGATTTTCATCTGTGACCAACTTCTTCAACTGATTCAAATATGTGGAAATGGTGGGATGCAGAAAATTAAGAGTTGGTTAAACAGAACTTGATTAAGCAGAGTTAGAGCAACCAGCAATCACCTGAAAGACAGACAAACCAAAGAGGAAGAAAAATTATTATTTAGTGTAATAGGACCAGGCAAATATAAGAATAAGAGCCTGAAATTTAGACTAAATGCCAATAAAAACTTCTCCTTTATACTGGGAAAAGAAAGGTTGGAAGTCTGGTCTCTTAAGGCATATAGAACTAGACCAGAAAAGCAGTAGTAAATAGAAAGTGGGAGGGAATATTGACAAAGGAATGAATACGATGGTGCCCACCTCTGGGTATGACTTACTAATCACCTCAGCTGCACAGCTCCTTCTCCTGATGCAGCACTGAACCAACACAGCAAATGCCTGAAGCTGCTCAACATCTGCTTTCTTGTTGGCCTAACAAAATTGGAAATACTTCTTCAGAGTTGGCTTTATTGTTAAAAGCCCTCATTAGGGCATGCCACAATACATTACTATGTTTTTTACAGGGCTTGCGGTGGGTGTATGCATGCCTCAACACCCTCAGCCAGCAACTGTGGTGGTAATCCCTCCTTAAGCCTTTCATTTTTATGCTCTTCTGCATGTAAATCTCCCTTTTCTTTAGACCTACTATAACAGAAAGGGCAAAAAGAAAGAAACATAAGTCTAACTGATGCATGATAAGTTTTACAGGATAAGCATACACAGGAAAATATTGTGATTTCTGCAGTTTTTTCTGCCCTAGGAGCACTATTTAAATTATAACCACCTACTGCTGATAGTGGTGTTTGCCTTAAAAAGCCATACATAAATACAGGTCTATTCATTTTACGTGATCACCCATTACCTCAAATCCCTAGAGGCTTTCTGCTTCATTTTACTAAGAGTGAAAAATGCCTCTTTAATATTCAATAATAAGTATTTTAAGTATGGTTAAAACAAACAAACAAAAAATAAAACACCTCAGATCGCATAAACACACACTCCAGGACAATTTATTAGAAAGAAAGTCCAAAGCAGAATCACCTCACAAACAGTATTTTGCTGCACTGATTTCTTCATATGAAAACTTGGCATTGAACTTAAATTCCACTGCATATCCCTCCTGACACTGGGAGAGGAAAGAGGCCAAGACAGAGTAACATGTGGAGGCAGAGATATTTCCTCTCCTGACTGATGTGGATGAGGCCAGGCTGGTTTAAGAGTTCCTTCCAAATTCTCTTCCTTTTGCAATTCCAACTTGGGGATTTATTTGTGCACTGAATAATATATGTGGGGACTTATATGCATATATTATTAGATCCAAAGAAACAAAAGCAGGGAGTCACATTTCCAAACAGTACTAGCCTAACAAACTAGGCATGGTCTCTCACACAGCTGGCATGCGTCAGCAGCCAAACTCTACACGTGGTTACATTCATATGCAACCCAACCAACCCCACCCAAATCAGCATAACTGAGAACCTGGCCCATTGAATAAACTCACACTGTCTCGGCCTTGAGCTGCAAGAGCTGGCCAGAATATCTGTGCATAAGCAAACACTACCGTTTCTACCTTTCAAGATCAGTTCTGTGTTGAATACTCCTCAAGCAGCTATTGTTCTAGGACTCTCACAGATTACTCACGTAACGCTCCAGAAGTGCATCTACACTGCAAAGTGCAAATACCGCAAACTTCATTTGCCCGTGCTCCAAGCACATACAAGGCCATGTGCACCCTCACGAGTGAATGATACAGTCAGTGCAGCACTGAGTCCATGCTAATGGGATGTGGTCTGGACTGACATACCTGCCTATTAGCCCTGTGCTGAGCAGTCACAGCTTCTGCTCAGCTACATCTACCCACTCACAAGTGCTGGCACACCGGTTATATCTGTGTACGACATGTGATAGACAGGAATCCCACATATCCCAGAGACATTCTGCTCAGAGATTGTCAATTTCTAACCCTGTTTCCAGGGATGAAAACTTAGTGCAGGGGGTGGGGAGGATGGAGAGCCAAATTCCTAACAGAACTTTGGAGCCAGCTTCCTCACTAAATATCATTCTGGCTTCACTACAATGCCTCCCACCACAAGAGTCTGGCTGCAAAGAATGCTGTCTCCAAAGCCCAAGGGCTTTACTCAGGATTTTTCCAATTGTATCTGTCATTCTGGATGACTGGTGAAATTGCTTGAACCCTCAAAACACTACAGTGCTGCTAGAAAAGTCAGGACACTGGCTGAACTCAACAGGGAGGTGAATAGGGTTGGATAGAATTTACAGAGCAACTACCACAGACCTGCATCAGCATCTGTTGCCTGAAGTGTGGGATATGTGCTATACTAATTTTACCTATCTTCACTTTCCATTTCAGACAGCTTTTGGTAATAGCAGAACCCAGAGCTGACAAACAGCCTGCATCCAAACAGCTCAGGCTCCCATTTATTGGAACAATCAAAGAGGCTGTGGCAATGCCTAGGCAGGTACTGCATTTCATATTCCAGGTTGGCAATGTTCTTTCTTTTCAGATAAAACACAGATGTATTTTAAACTCTTCCTCCAGTTCTACAAATAACTCTGTTTGGAAGAAAGAAAATTATTCTCCTTCATTTGCTGTTACCTCAGATTAAAAAAAAACCCAAAAAACCCAAAACAAAACTATGAAAGACAAAAATCAGCCAAAACGCCTCTATTTTCAGAATACAGCAACAGTAAAAGACACTGAGTGTTAGTTTTACTCACCTTAATTTTTTCTACAGCTATTTGAGTAAATCCTTTCTCAATGGCTTATTGATTGCAAGTTTGATTATTCTCTTGAATTCTAACATCCATAGACTCAATTTTACAATATCAATGGGAATACATAAAAGCCACACAGTCTGCAGGATAAATGAATTAGTACAGTACCGTTATCTATTTTCCAGCCACCAGCTGCACTTACACACACTTGCACTGCAGGTGTCCAGCAGCATTTAAAGCAGAAGAAAGCTTCATTTCTCTACTTGTAATCATACTGCACAATCTAAACCACACATATTATTTAAATAATCCTTCAAAGAGCGCTATGGAGAAAAAAACCCAAACAACCCAAAACCTACTTGATAATTACACCTATGTCTGTGTTTAATATGAAAACACAAGTTTCATAATATTAAGAGACATTTCCTGCCAGCATTGGTGACACCGTGAAGCTCAAGCTTGTGCAGCCTGCCAGTCGCTGTAGGTGCTACTCTCGCATCATCTCCCACTGTCTTTGGGGTTTTGTCCCCAAAGAACAACCACAAAAGCACTGTTTCAACCATGGTTTATCTATAGCAAACACACTCCTCACCCATTTTAAGGGAAGAGCAGCAGCAAAGTTAAGCTATTAGCACACAGCCTTCCCCATTCCTAAGTGAAGAATCTGTATTTCCATCCTCATCAAACAACTGGTTGGCTCACTGGTCTCTCAGATCAAGTGGTCCATGAGTTATCTCACTTTTAAGTTTGCTCAAACCCATCATGGACAGCATTACACACTGCTAAAAGCCCCATGAGGTACACATTCAAAAGCAAAACCATTTTTGTGATCATGAAAAAAAGAGACTGAGTCACCACCATTGTGATAGAGAAAAATAAGACTACAGGCTTTTGGGACTACAGTTAACTGGTAGAAATTCCCGATTTAATCAGGTACCACTTTGGCAACTGGTAACTTAGGTGGCTTTCTGCTAGTTGGCCTACTGTTTTTGTTTTTGGTTTTTTTTCTGAAGGCTAGCATGAGAACAGGAACCCCAGAAAGTGGTCTGTAACTGTGTGTGCCTTTCCAGGGAACATTATAAAGCCGTCAGCTCATTTGAATGAGCTCACATTTGAAAAAAAGGTGGTTTTTTCACTTTATTGATGCACTCTTCTACACAGGATTTTTTCAAAATCTACATCAAACAAGGAAAAACAAACGCTGAGAGGGCAGATTTAGGGCAATTTATCAAGGTCTGGGAAATAGCTTCCAGATGGATAGAGCTGTTTGGTGTTGGCTGGTGAGAAGGAAGCAAGGTATTGTTATTGAATTAGCATGAATCTCTGGTGGAGAACTGTGTGGTAGATAGAGTGCTCCTTTCATATGGTTTGCATTTGGACCTGTCATATTTCATTTTTATTCAAAAACCTGTGGTAAAGACATGCAGTTCTTTTTCGCTTATTAAATTTCCACCAATTCTCCCTGTACTGTTATCCAGTCAGTATTTTTAAACTCTGCTCTAAGTGCCATGGCAGGGTCTGTTTGCTTTTTGCCATGCCTGGATGACAGCTTGGTGCTTACAAGCTCACAAGTGGTTTTAGGTTTTGCAGTCACACACTGAATGTTACCTGAGAAAGTGTGTGAGAGAGGAGAAAAGCTGGATGCTCTATGAGATGTTTAAACTGAGTCACTTGAAGAGTTTATTAAAACCTTGCTAAATAAAATGATACGTACTGAGGTCTCATGCACACTAGAAAGTGATTGCTAATGTAACTAGAGGATTATTCTTGATTAGTCTTGTTAATAAATCCTCCCTCTGTAAACATGTCTTCTAGCAGCATGAATGCATCTATACTAGTGAATTTGCTAATACCGAAATATTGTAAAAAAACCCCAAACAAACAAAAAACCACCACAACAACAAACCAAAACAAAATAAAAAAAAAACCTAAGGGCAAAAAAACAGATATGCTCATAACCAACAAATTTCTACTTTGAATAACCTGGATACCTGTTCCATGATACATACTTTATAGAGTAATTAATACACAAAGATTTATGTATTTTCTTGCGAAGACAAATCAGTTGGTACCAAGTAGTTAGTTTCAGTTACATGAATTCTGACAATGTGGTCTTTTAAGATCCTAGAAAATTTGCTGGTTGATGTACCAATGGGTAGAGGGATTTTTAATGACAGGAAATTTCCAATGGCTTTTTCATTTATTTAGGAGAATAGCTATTATTCTTGAGTACTAGGTGTGGGGGTACTGGGGTGAAATAGAAGAAATAAGCTTCACATCTTCCCTTTTCCAGTGTTTCAGGGATCTACCACAATTAGTCTGTTGCCATCTGGGATGTATCCTAGGCAAACAGAGAAGGGAAATGGGGATATCATCAGCACCAACTAACTCCTAAACCCTACCTGAAATATAAGACATGGATATTCGTGCTTACTTCCCACACATATATGAGGTTTTGCCCTTCTTTTTTTCTCCTTGTAATTCTTATTACTCTGTGTTTTATGAGAATCTGCTTCAACTGACCAAGATTCTGTACGAAATATCCAATGATGCAAATAAAATCACAGTCTACAGGATACAACCTACTTCTTTGGCCGTAACATCTGATCTCCCCCAGGCTGTGAACAGATCATATGCCTCATTTATTACTTACACTTAATCCTTCAGCTACTGACTACTGAGATAGGTTTCCAGTTATATCAACTCTGAAACAAAGTCTTTGTAGCCTTAAGCTCTCATGATGCAGTGTTCACTATGGGAGTTATGCATCACTACCGAAGAAACTGTATTACTCAATGACACAATTTTCCAGTTTTCAAATGTGTTATCAATAAACTGACCCTGCATTCTCACAGTGCGTGGCATCTACAGGATCTCACATTTGCAGATCACTCTCTGAACATCAGTGCTCAGAAGTCAAGAGACAGCAGTGGTTGTGTCTGATCAGTTATCACCTTTCTGCTAATCAGTCTATGTAAGATGGATGTAAAAAAGCAGGTAACACCATTCTGTCCCCATGGACTAAACTGGCCGTTAGTTCTCATCTGAACTACCTCCTCTTGGGCCTGGCAGCCTATGGAATGGTTATCTTGCCGCCAGCAAAAGAAAAGACATTAAAAGGAAATTAAAATCAACTTGCTATTTCATATGGATATCTACATCACAGAATCAGAGAATGCCTAAAGTCGGAGGCAACCTCTGGAGATCATCTAGTACAACCACCCTGTTCAAAGCAGAGTCAGCTAGAGGAAGTTGCTCAGGTTGATCTGTATAGTCACAGAACGGTGAGTCAGAAACGTCTTTCTGATTGCACAGGATAAAATTTGTACTGGGGCACAGCTGAAAGGTCACGCACAATCTCCTTGAGTAAGGGATCTTTTGAGCTCAGTTGCCTATAAAATTGACTTCTCATGGTGCAGTAATTAAGAAAACAGAAGGGATGGGGAATGCTTTATTGCTTTTCATGTTGTTTATTTGTAGTCATACCTTGAAGCCAAAAGGGCAAGTGCATTGATAAAACTCCACTGGATCATTGTTGCATGTCCCATTGTTCTTACATGGATTGGAGAGGCAAGGGTTACACTTGGACACAACACTGATATCTATTGGCTCTGCAAAGGCAAAACACAGTGTATTAATAGAGAACTGGACTACAAAATTAATACTTCCTGTACTCATACATACATTTTTTCCTAATGCAGTATTCACCTTGCGCTGGAACAAACGCACATGCTGCAGGTGCAACTTTACACAACAGCATGGGTTTCTCAGGGATCAGAGAGGTTTTAAGTACTTAAATCAAGTGCTAGGCAAGCCTCAGTGATGCTTATATTCTCCTGCACATGCAAACATCAGCTCTGAAAAAATGTGTTGGGAATCTCCAGAGAGTGGACTTACATACACATGGCTTTCAGCAATTCTTCCTTCTCTCAGTGCTGGAAATTCTGCAATAGCAACCTCTAGGTAACTATAAGATAACATTTCTATGGCTGGTAACAAGAATGAAAGTGCAGATGCAACAGCAGAAATAAAAAACATGCATATACAAGATCTAGTTAGAGGCGTTTGGGAAAATTTAGGTGCAAAGTGTTTTACCATCCTTAATTTTAACAGAGTTCAAAACCTTTTCTTCCTGTAATGCCCAGAAGAATGATTATCAATATCTAGCTATCTCAGCAAAATGCAACAGAGACAAATAAACAAAGATGTAAATATATGCAGGTAAATACACATGGCCATATTAAAAACATTTAATAATCCAAATTTTTTAACTGAACTCTTACAGAGAAGTAGTGATGTTTGTGAGTGAGCAGGAAAATGAACACAGACCAAAGCAATACTAAGTACGTTTGCAGTACCAAGTCAATCAATATTTTATTGTTTAGATTTTACAGAAAGCTCATTTAGACAGTTATATTTATAGTTAAAGAAATGGTGATTTTGAAATGGCTACATTTCAAATATTATTGAGTTAACAGCTTTTACACATAAAAAATAAAATATATTACTTTAAAAAGGCTTAAATTCTATCAGGCAGAAGAGATCCTAAAAAAGTTTTATCTCATTTTTAAAGAAATAAATTTTAAAATAACTTAAAATTGGCTCTGTGCTAATTAGAAATGGGCAGTGAACCTCTGTTATAGCATGATAAATAATAAGAATGAGTAAACTGAAACATTCCTGAAGAAAAGAAGCTTATACTTGATGTTAGAGAGAAGGTGGAGCTCTAGGTTACCAAAACTAGTGATAAAAAAATCCCTTCCAGTCAAGGATTTCATAGAATCGTAGAATGGTTAGGGTTGGAAGGGACCTTAAAGATTTGCTTTGGACTGTCCTGTATGAGACATAAACCTTCATTATTAACTTTGAATACTTGCACAGCACCAACAGGGGGTAAGAACATGACAGAAATGGGTACCAAGGAGTCTCAGCTGAAAAGCACCTGCAATGTAAAGGCTATATCCTGGTCCTATACTGATGGTGGTGTTATCAGGGCCACCAATTGCAGAGTCCAACATGCAATGGTCTGTTAACAGGGCAGCTGACAGCAGAGTGCAACATGCAGTAACGAGGAAAAAATATTCAAGAAGTAACAAATCAAAAAAAAAGAAATAAAAGATTGTTGTCATCCTCTTTATTTTTGCATTTATGTCTAACTGAATGCCATACATGTTTTTAACTTGGAGTTAGGACAGCAAGAGGAAATAACAACTAAATTTCTGGCACTGACAGCAAGTGGAATGTGACATATCTGAGCTACTTTTGTCTTGAAGGTAGAATACATGAGCACTATAGGAAGGTAGCTCCTCAGAGAGCTCATGAGACAGGCAGCAGTGCTGCTCTTCTAGATTTAGAGGTCACTAAGCCAGATTTGTTATATTATTTATTTATTTCATAATACACACATGTACAGTTTCCATTTATTCCTATGGCATAGATCAAAGTTAATAAATGTAGGAGCTAATAAGAACAGTGTTAGTTCCTAGCAGTTAAGTACTTCATTAGTTTGCCCTTGTGGATTTGATTTATAAATCCACATAGCAAAATGCCCTCAGCCCAGCACATTCCTTTCCTCTACTGCATAACTAGGAGGGCAATTTAATAAAAAGCAGAGCCGAGTTTGCATGACTTGCACATTACACACTTTTATTTTCTTGGCTGTACTGAGACATAACCTTCTGCTCAGTCACAGGCTAAAAACATAATTTTAACAAGAACACATTGAACTATTTTTTTTTTTTAATATAAAAGTTACTGGAGGTCACACAGGACACCTGTGCACAACCTTTATACAAGCATCTCAAGGTACCAAGCTCAGAATGGGGTGACTTCTGCAGCAATAACTCAGGCTTTTAGGGGTACACAGGGTTCAGCCCACCCTGAGCTCCACTTGAGCTAGGGCTGACACTACAGAGGCAGAAGCACAGCCATATCCCTGGACACTCTGTGTCACCACACAGACAATCTCCTCCTTCTGCTGACAAGCACATATCACAGCTGTAGCTCAGCAATGAGAGGGCAATGCAGTCACAGGACAAACCCCGGCCACACCATGACCTGTCACAGGCCACGCACTTAGCTCCAGCCCAAGGGTAAACCTGACATAATAAATCCTGTTGCTTTACCACAAAAGAGCATCACCAATTTAAGCTCAATATGAGTCAACAGTGTACTGCAGCAGCAAAGAAAGCCAACAGGATGTTGGGTTGCCTCAACAAAGGCATCATCAGCAGAGATAAAGAAGTTATCCCACTCCACTCAGTGCTTGTCAGGCCACACCTGGAATACTGTGTCCAGTTTTGGTCCAAAGAAGGGCCACAAAGATGATCAAAGAACTGGGAAGCCTGACATATGAGGAAAGACTGAAACAATTGGGTTTGTTCAGCCTTGAGAAAAGAAGGCTCAGGAGCGACCTCATCACCATGTTCCACTACTTACAGGGTGGCTACAAAGAAGATTGAGAGTCCCTTTTTACAACAAGTCACATGGAAAAGATGAGGGGTAATGAGTACAAGTTACTCCTGGGGAGATTCTGATTGGACACAAGAAGAAAACTTTTCACATTGAGAACCATCAGCCACTGGAATAACTTCCCCAGGGAAGTGGTGGGTGCTGGGCCATCTTGTCTAGACTGTGGTTTTGCCAAGAAAGGTTGGGCCAGATGATCCTTGATGTTCCTTCCAACCAGGTATTCTATTCTATGTCCAGACAGAATAGCATGAGGCATTGGATCTTAAACATGCACATGGGAAATGGGTTCAGTTAAATTATGCATTGTTATTCAAAATACATGTATTATGATGAGAAAAGGTGATTTTTTTCCAGGGTTTGGAGCTTCCTGGAGTATACTGCCACTTGCCTAGACCATCAACAGTTTCTGCTTGTCCAGACCGTCTCTGAATGAATACTTGTTTCTCCTTTGCTATTTAGATGAACTGAGCTATGGAGAGAGTTGGGATAGTAGAAAACCCACCAGCTTTCTAGTGGACCAAACTAATATTTTCATAAAAAACATACAGCTGTTTTTAATAGTCTGGATCATAGGCTTACTTATCTCTTATAAGAGTTTCTTGCTTTGTTTTGAGAAAAAGTGAGTTTAATTATTGATATATCATGGTTTCATAATGAAGAAGTCATCTAGCCTCTCTTTCTGGATTAATTTTCAGACTCTGTTTAATATGCAAATATGATCATTTTCTTTGTTTCACTTCATGTGAACAAGTACATTATTTGGTATTTTTAATATTTAGGGTATTTGTAGTTCACATTTGGAAGACTATTATAAAGTTTGTAGGTTTTTATTTTTTAGGCAGAGTTTCGATAGTTTTGAGACTGACATTTAGAAGTAATTAAATTATAAGGTTACAGTTATTAAAAATGTATTTGAAAGGACAAAATATTCAGCTCAGGCTTGGGAACTTCTGTTGTAAATCCATCTCAAGACTACCATTTGTTTGTTCAGCCGTTTAATCCCAGCCTCTATAAAATCTCACTGCCAAGCAGTACTGTAAATGTGCAAGGCACTCTGAGAAACATAAAAACAGGCTTTATGCCCTCATTTCCATTTCTAAGAGAGGCTACTGACCCATCTTTTCCACTATAAATATAGCTCCATCTTCACGTACTTGCTTCACTTATCAAAGTGATTCTCTAAAACTTTTTTTACAGTAAGAACACACAGGTATAGCCTAACCTACATTCAGTGATAAGCTTCTTACTTTAGCCACAAAAAAAGTATGCTCCTTATCATTTGTTTAAGTGCTCTCTAATGCAGCATACTCCTATCATTGACTGCCTCTAATTATTACTAGCTGCACCTCAACCCTCTGCTGAATGAATGTACACTGTATTCAAATGTGAAATATTTTCCATAATCTACAGTTTCTGATAAAGATCTGATGAGGACAGTTTGCAGATCTTCAAATGAAAATGTACTTTTGTAAATATCTGCTTTCCAGAAGAATTCTCAGTTTCTCAGTGTTCAAGTAAATACTAACTCTCCCAAGGTTTGCTGGTTTTCCTTCCAGTGGTCGTTAACTGCACTTTGTGGAAGAACACTTGAAAATGTAACTTGAATGTACTGTGATGGTTCAGAAAATGAAAGCTAAACCCAACTGCCCCAAAAACACACTTTAAAACCAAATCACTTCCAAGAGTATAAAAATAAAGCACTGTACATGAGGAAAAGCAACAGGGCAGAGCAGAGAGCCTCCCAGCTTGCTCCTACCTTTGCACTGGAAGTGGTGAGTTGGTGTTGTGAGCAGCAGCCTGTCCACCATGGCGTCAGGCCCGCTGCAGCGGGCTATCCCCGGCTCTTTGTACCCTGCCTTCACCCACTCGGAAAGCCAGCGGAGGTTGCAATCACAGTGCAAAGGGTTGGTACCCAGAGCCCTGTTGGTGTAAAACAGTGAACAGCAGTTATTTTGGTTTGCAAGCAAAGATAACATCCCTGATCTCACTGCGACACGTTTTATTCTACACTTTTACAGGAATGCTTTACTTCAAAGTGTGGGAAAGATCATCTGAGCATTCAGGAAGTCTTTTAGATTTATCTCCTCCAGTGTTCCTACTCTTCTCTTTTCTTCCTGTCGTTAGTTAGGGAGGTTGTATAAATACCTAACAACAAATCACTTTTTCAAACAATAAATCACTTTTTGAAACAATTGTGCTTGAGCAATATCACCAGACGTATTGTTTTCATCAAATTTATCACACTGGTTTCTTTTATTTAAGTCTTTGGCTTTCATGAGCATATTCTCAGAGTGAATTGTGTAATTGAGTTTGGACACAATGACCCATGTTAATGTCTCCTCACTAAATGAAACATACACACAGAAAAAAAACCCTGTTGTCAAAACTGCAACCTGGTGTATGCCAAGTTTGTTTATGGCTTTTAGATACATTCACACAGTGTAATTATAATTCACAGAAGATCTATCCAAAAGAAACCAAGCATTTTTACCTTAAATTTAGGTCCTGCCTTGACACATTTATACTGTTTTTTCTCTTAAAGAAAGTGTCTTTTCAGGCAACCAGTCCATTATAAACAAAGTCCAGGCTTCAGAAAAGTCTGTTTACAAACCATTATTTTGAAAGTGTAAAGAAATGCATGTTGGAATTCTGAATTTATTTCACTGAAAGTAAATGTAATGCTTTAGCTGTAGAACACCTGAACTGCCATGGGAAGAAAGTTAACTAAATAAAGATTAGCATAGGGAAGAGATACTAAAGAAATCCATAATACAGATTGGGGTTTAGATTTTACTATTTCTGCATATATTATAAACTATTTTTAAGATGGTATTTTAAACTCAAGCTTCTTTCAAATAAAAACATATTAGACAGGATATTAAGATAGAAACCTCAGTATATTTGTTGATACATTTCTATTGGTGTGACTAATGAACCCACTGTGCCCTAGACAGATTCATTATGAGAGTTCATAGGTTCAAACCCTGTCTAGGGCTCATTCATCACAATTAAATGTGTACTGCAGCACAGTATTAAAAAATATCCATCCATTCCTTCTGTAAATCCATTGCTTACAATGGAAAAAAAATCTACTGGGTTGACTTTTTGACCTTGTAACTGTGATCAACTGGCTCACTTGTCCAAGGTCAAACAAAATGCAGCAGTGAAAGTTGGACTGAAAAACTAACTTTAGTGTTGAGTGACTGCCATATATAAAATGGGAGTGGGAGGACAACAGAAAGCTAGATATCATGATAATTAATCTTTATAAACTACATTAGAAATCAAGCTGCTGTATAGACACTAGAAATAATTACCAATAACGTTGTACAACTGCAGAAATTATTGCATGTATCTTTCTGTTCTTTTGTTCATGGCTTTGTTTTATTTTTGATTCATTTTGAGGAACTATAGTGAATTCTTGTATTTTCTCTGCTCATTATAGCAAAATATTTCCAGAAGTTAAAACCATCTTGCATTGTAATGAAATACTACCAGCAGCATTTTCTAAGTGTTGCACAGATACTTCTCTTCAGACACTTTTTTTTTTTTGAGGTAACATTAAAGTAAATTAAAATAACTCTAGCCATGATAACGTGGAGAAACATAGGAAGGGAGAGCTTATTTTTATAGGTAACTAACATAAATGTGGGATGATTCAACAGGTATTGGAATCCAAGCTGTTTACTGAAAATATGTCTGAGAGCAATACCTGCTGTACACAGCACCCATTACCAGGGGTTTCTTTGTGGGGTCCCTGGAGTGCTGAGGGGTCAGTGTATGCGTGGGCAGTACTTGGCAAACTGGATCAGTTACAGTTGTGTGTATCAGTGAATGGTGAGGACAGCAAACGCAGGAACTGACCTGACTGAGAAGGTCTTAGTTCTACTCCTAAGGATTTTTGATTCTTTTAAGTATTAATATACGTGATCCTTCAGTAGTGTTGTAATGGTTTTATCATTGGCCTGGACTACACAGGGCAGTAGAGTCATGGCTTAAATAGACAATTATATGATTCAAGTAAATAAAATAATAAATAGTAAACAAAACCAGTGTGTGTGTACCATATTCAAACCTCCCTCTGTTTTTAGTAAGGTATATCAGCTACATACTTTGTTATAATAGTTACATTACAAAAATACGATGTTTACAATGTAAAGAAAATTTGGTGAACATTTTCTTGTAGGCTTTAAATAGCTATGGAAAAAGTGATTGAAGCTGCTAGATCTCAGTTTTGTTCTTCCAATTACAGATGAATTCAAAGTTATTACAAAAGTCTCTGACTAAAATCAATGTTTTGTCTGTGCTACACAAATATTTATTTATAATTCTAAAGGTTAATTTGATATCCTCTCTCCCTCTTCCACTCCTCCAAACTGAAAGCCAGGCTGATCACCCTGCTCAACACCTTGGTAGTCAGCTTTCTCCAGCCATAATACCTACTCAACTCTTAGTCACGCAGCTTGTAAATTTAACATAAAATTTTGCTCTCCCATGCATTATGAGAGTGATGAGTAGTAACCCCTTGTATCATTTGCAAAATTATTCCAAGTGCATTCTTTCAGGAAGAGCTCAAAATGAATTTATTTTCATTTATGTATGACTTCATTTGAATAAGCACAGCATTTTCTGCCATATGAAGAGCAAAATCATTGTGGTTGCTAAAAGTTTCAGAATCCTTTTCAAGAAATTGGAGAGCACAATTGCACTGTAAAATTCAATTGTTCAACTGTGCAAATTGCACTCCAGACAGGTCTTATTTGTTTTATGGATCCTATTTATTACTATTCATTTGAGCTTTGTGTATTTTACATTTCTGGCAGCACTTATATCTGAACAGATAGATTGTAGTGATTGCATTGGGCCAAAGGGGTTTTTATCACTCCCTAAGGTGAATGGTTTACCCAGGAAAATTGTATCTGCACTTCATTTAAAGTAAACGCCGAGGAAAATCCAAACAAATGGGGCATGATATGTTTATCTCTTGAGTTCTAAAAATACCCTCAGAAGTCAGATTCCCAGTATGGGAGGTGTCACTTTACTTCCAAAAGGAGATACAAAGCTTCAGCTCAGTCAGACTTCCATTCCAAAACAACATGCAAAATGACTTGACTATACTGGGAATGCGATGGAGATATACATTTTGTGCAAAACACATATTTTCTCTGACTTAGATACCAAGGTGTAAGTTTGGAACAGAGAAGGCTGTTTCTCAGCTGAAGTTGAAATTGCCTAAATTGCTCAGATATGATTTCTGTCCCTACTAATCTGAGATATCTTTATTTTTTATTATCCAGAGAGAAACTGAGTCAGAAAGCTGTTACACAGAACGACATAGTCTGAGGACACTTTTGCAATCCAGAAAATATGTTAAATATGAATTGAACCTTGTCTTCAGGTAAGTGTTCTGAAGGGCACGTTTAAGGTTGCAAAGAGAGAAACGGAGATATAAAACCTATGTTAAATGCACACATATCTGTTTGTATACAGTCTCAACGTGTGCTTACATCAACATCAACACAGGTTCATGAGAGCAGCATCAGAGCAGAAAATACCTGTCATATCAAGTTTGTGAATCTAGTCACTTCACAAAATGACCAAGACACACCCAACCCTCCAGTTACTTGAGGACAGTAATCAAGAGGCATGCTACACAAAATTACTGTTCCTTTACATCTACTGTCTAATGATATGAAGCATCACTCACTATTGCAGTGAAGAAACATTTTCTGTTCACTCTTTTGGCACCAAGTCTTACATTTCAGGTTTATTTTGTAAAATTTGCAACTATTTGTTTTCACAGTTCTTTCATCAACTGAACAGCATTTAAAAATATCCTGGACCTCCACCAGTACAATAGTAATTTCCTGAAATATCTGCAATGTCTAATAGTTTTTGCAAATTATGAAATGAAGTGTTAATACTGTGAAATGACCAATTTCCAAATGATTAAATATATATGTCTGAAGTAGTGATTCATCAACAAGTTCATATACTGACAACATTTCAGTATGCAAAACATATGACACTTATTAAACAAAGAATTCACATTTGTTTAATATTTGCTCTTTGTGGGAGGTTTCCTGTCTCACTCTCAGACCATAACACACTCTGCATTTCACATAGACATTGCTGAAAGAAAGCCTTAAACACAAAGTCCGCAGAAGAGGAAACTGTCACATTTGCTCATTTGGTTTTCCTTAAGAAAATATTTTGTTAACTAATAATAACAGGTTCTAGTACTTTTTTTATTTCCTTTGAACAGATGCACTATGAATATCCAGAGCAGAATATGGAAAGTGAGCAGGAAAAACAGAAAAGCTATACAATCTTAAACTTGTAATAATATGTATTGTTTTATAAATCTGAAACTGTCAATCAAACAGATGAACCCAGACAGAAGTACTTACAGATGGGACAGGGACACCAGATCATTGAAAGAACCTTCAGGAACACTGGAAATATCGTTTCCATGGAGTGTCCTAGAAGTGGGGAGAAGGAGGAAGGTATCAAACCACAGTACTTTATCTGCTCCCCACAAGTGAAGGAATTGGTGCTTAAGAAGGATATTTGATTTTGTTTCTTTGAGAGTTTCTAACAGCTTCACAACTCATAAGCTTCCACATTTTATTACTTCTACTTCTAGATGTTGGCATTTAAAATAATGATACAATGGGAATTGTCGGCGACTAATGTTTTAAATTAAAAAGGTGACATACTATTTATGCTATGAAAAGTGTATCAAAGACAAGCAGACCCTCACATAAAGACCTGCATTCTTTTAGAGAATCCCATTATCCAGATACACAGAAAGAAACAACAGGGAAAACAGAAACTGTGAAACTTAAATTAAATATTGACTTCAAAGAGATCCTCAGAGAGAACAAGGGTCCATGAGGGGAAATATAGCTGCACTTTCACATTCTATTTTCCCATTCTTATAGTAGGAAATACCTCTTTGTGTGGTATTTTTAAAATGTTTGACAAATACATTTATGCTACCAGGGAAAATACTTGAAATTAGTTGGTTTAAGGTGTTATTCACACTGTGCAAAGAGACTAACATTTTTCTAGCAGGCTTTTCAGGATCCTTGCTAAAGGCTTCTCTATTGTTTCCAGGGCAATTTAAGCAGCCACTTTATCTCATTTCTAAGAAATACATTTACGTGTGTGTTACATAGGCAAGCATAAATGGAAAGATTTTTCTTGCAGCTTGTAGAGCACAATACTTGTATTCAACGTGGTAGACACAAGAGTAAAAATAATTATTTGTGCTTACTTGTGGTTTTCATTAACACTGTAACTGAAGGCCCTGCTACAAAGTAAGGCACCACCACCAGAGGTTGTGACAGATAAATAGAGGGGAACAACACTTCTTGCAGCACCAAGGCTACGATCAGACAGGAAAACATAGAGCAACAAATGAGTGTGTGGGAGGGCAGAGGACACTGGGGGTGACAAGAGCATAAAAACTATTCAGAAAATGCATGAGAAGATACACAATCATGTAAGATTTGATTTTATAAATGAATAAAATCAGCTATTCAGCTGCTGCATTCTCTAATTCACTAGATAATTTAAAAATTATCCAAAAACAGCATAGAGCAAAACATTTACAGTTTATTCTAACTCTTCCTGTTTGCATGTCACTGAATACCAGTTCACTACTTCACAAAGTAACAGAAAAAAAGAACTCAAAGGAGCCAATTGGAGTTGATTCTGTTGGATCTCAGTAGCTGTTTCTTAACTAAAAAAGTTAGTAGAAAATCTGCAAAGGAAAAGGATATCAGTATTTTAAAATTATATTTTCTTTTTCACTTCTCCCCTGAGCTGGTTCAGTTATATCAAACTGCTGTATTTTTTATGTCCTCTTTCCCAGGTCCAGGAATTACTGACAGTGGTCCCAATGTGGCACAGGAGGGTGGAAAACAGAAACGTACCATGTGTCAGTTTTGTGGCAGCTCTTTCCCTCAAGGCATTTATTTTCTAATTTACCTGGTGATTTGCGGAACACAGTGATCACAAGTTGGTTTTTATTTCTGTGACTGTATAGAAATGGTGTACACTGAGTTTATTTAAAACAAACAAAACATCTAGTCCCACGGAAGTACACAATAGCCTCAGATGAAAATAAAAGCATCTCTTTGCATTCTTTCTTCCCTAACACCACTATAAGCTTCATCAGGATCTACATGATGCCTTATAACTCCTGAATTCGACCTTTACAGACTGCTGTACACCAGCATACAGACAGCAAGGCAAGCCATACTTGCCAGGGGAAGATACACCTTGTCCTCTTTCCCATGAGGCTGGGCCCTACCATGGGGCTGTGAACTACATTCAGCAACATTACCATGATCACGTTTCACAGCTGCTCATTGCAGTTTCTATCTTATTGTACTGCAAAGTGTTTCTACAGAGCATGAAACCACAAAAACTACAGCAGAGTTATCCTGCTGGCATCTCTCTCCAATTCTTGATGCCAGCATACCAAAAACTTCCCCTTCCAACATCCTAATTCTGCAATTTTCTTTTAAGCACACCTAGGTTTTGGCAATTAATAATAATACTTGGCATACATAAAGACAGATCTCCAAGCAACTGATCTGAACAGGAACAGGAAGGATAAGAGCTCCCACACAGTAACTCCAGATAAAGCACACTCACTAATTCTATACAGAATGACCAGTCAACTGAGACATACCGCAGTTATTAAATAAGGAGTATTTTTGTTGGTATGAGGAAGCAAGATCAGGCCTGGTCAACAACTTGTCATCAAAATGTTCCTTCCTTCAATTAAATGAGCATATTTAAATAAGCAGCCACTCATAATGAGTTTATATTCTGATCTTTTAAAATACTTAAAGATGTGCAAGACTATTCTGTCTGAACAGACAGCAGAACTTATGAGATTTTAATGTCATATCAGTTGTGTTTATTGTGCAAAGGGGTGCATTTTCTTTCCTAGATGTCTTGGAAACTTCTTCCAAGAGAAGCTGAAGACTGACAAAGCCATTTATCTGTAAGAAGTTAAAACCATCAAAAATATAAAACCATTTGGAATGAATGGCTTGACTTCATATCTCAGACACTGAGGTATGTTTCATGGATGCAAATGCCTGCATTTTAATTAAAAAATCATGTCAACAACATCATCATCCATGCAGTTAAAATGAAATGATAAATGCTAAAAAATGTGTAAACCCCACAATAATAAATACTGGCAAGAGAATTCAACAGTGCAATAAAATCTTTTTCTTCTTCGATCAACAATAGGAACATAAGTTTATACCAAAAATTCTCATAAGCAAATGGTCAAATAAAATCTTAAACATTTGGACAGTTAAAGCACACACATGGACATGCGTGTCCTCCCTCAGAAACACAATTTCTAGGTATCCTCTTGTCTAAACACTGGTAAACAGTAGGGGTATGAATTTAAGGTGATGTGGATCTCTTCTCAGAGCACAGAGTAACAAGACACTTGAATTCTTGAAACAAAAACTTTCTTCTAGATATAATCTCACTAATTTATTACTTTGTCTTCAGGTAAGGAAATGAACTAATAATCCTTTTGGGTTGGTTTTGTTGTTGTTTTTTCTTTCACTAGTTGTTCCCAAGTCCTGCCTCCTAGCAGGTTAACATTAGGTTATTATCATCACAAAGGGGATGCTTTTTCAGTAAACAATGATCTACCCTGTAAAGGTAGAAATATGGCTAAAAGCTTGGCTGAGCTTACAGAGCCACATCCCATCAAGGCCAAACACCTACAGTGAACCCTGAAGGATGCCAAACCCTGCAGGAACCAACACAACTCAGATGTCAGAGGAAGTGGGAAGCCACAGTGTCACTGCTCAGTGCTCATACCAACAGTGCCTTTTACAGGTTTATTGGGTAAGTATGAGTAGTCATTCAAGTAGTCATTCTGCCATTTAAAAACAACAAAAAAAAAGCCAAATAAAATTTCTGCTAGGTCAAATCACTGCAGCATCCAACAATGAAAGTATATTGCAAAAATTGGTTCAAAGGTTGTGCCTGAAGAATATTAGTGGCAGCTTCATCATCACACATATTACTATGTTTATGCAGCCTTTGAACTGCAGCAAATATCCATCAGTAAAATTAGAATATCTCATGTTAGTACAATATTCTGTAGCTCATTTAATAATTTTTTCATAAATATAACATGGAAAATTGTTTAGTGATCTGAGAAAGTATTTTTATTTCTGGACTTTGCCTCAGTTAAATTAGGACAAAATGTTAAAACATTGTCACACAATAAAAATAACCTTTAAAATAATTAGTTCAGGTCTACCAGAGAGTTCTAATATTTATAATTACTTTGTCTCAATCTCAAATTTTAAAATCTGTTTACATTTAGCTTCTAAAAAGACCAGCTTTGGACAAAATTCAAACTAAAACAAAACAAAAAAAACAAATCCACAATTTCTCACTGTAATAGCTTTGGTGCAAATATCTACTGATATCCAGTTTTGCTTAGTAAAAAAATTCTTAACACTCTATATTGAAATCGCTCCCCAGCACATTTTGGCTGTCATTATGGATAAGCCATATGAAGACTGACGATTAAAGGGCCGATTGTGCAAACACTGATACATGTTCAGGCTTAACCTAAACATGCTGACTCTGCAGTTTTTGTCAGTTGGGGTTCTGCTGAAAAGTGTAAGAGAGAGAGGACAGAACCGGATATCTGTCAAAGATCAGCTTCATCACACATCCATGATTATTCTGACATTTAAATACATATTTATTATTTACTACAAAGAGGCAAAAAGTAAAGAAAACCTAAGGAATTTGCAGACACAGAAGCCTGTATGAGAAGGGTCTGCTATCTTCAAAGGCATGCACAGACAAAGGTAATGAGTTCTCTGTATCCTTTAAAAAAAAAAAGTGGAAATTGTTTTGCTGATGTTTTCTCTTTTAAATTCCCCTGAGAATATGGATAATAAATAACTGACAATAACAGATTGCACACTGTCACTCGGAAGCCATTTTCTCTCTGGAAAATTGATTTTTAATAACAACGTAGATGACATGTGGCAAAAGTTGTAGCTGATACCAGAGTTTTGTGGGTCATAATAAATCAAATCAATTTGGAGGCTTCTAAATGCATGGAGCAGAGGCAGCGATTCCTATTTAGGCTTCATTTCACTCATGCTGCTCTGTGCAAGACAGAAAGGGTTTCTCCCTTGAAGGAGGAAGATATTTTTTCAATTTGACTAGCAGATCATTTTAAAAAGCCAAAAGATAACAGTTGTTATCAAAATATTGTCCTTTGTTTCTGTCCATACGTGGCCTGCAAGAATAAAAGTGAAAAGACAAATAGTAGTTATTGGAAAGAGTGAGACAAGGTATATCTACACTGTAATTCAGGGTAGAGAGTCCCAAACTAGCTTTAATCAAGCTAGCTTGCCTATCAGAAGCAGGCCAGGAGACAGCTCCATGTGGAATAATTTATTTGACCATGAAACAGAATATATTAATCTGTGGCTGAATTTCAGGACTCATATAACAGCTCAAATGTGACCATCCTTGTGTGATAGAAATCAGAGTCCCAAGCCAAAGTTAAAACAACAAATCCAAATCATGTATATATATATATATATATATATATTAATAATGAAAACTGGGAATCTAAATCTGTTTTATAAGTTAGGAGGTTGAAATCTAGATCTCTATTTTACCTCTCAAGCCACAGTGAGAGAGCTCAGTCAAACAGTATTGTCTTATTGCTTCCACAGCTGCAGTACTGTTCATATCAACACCTTAATTTCACACGTATGGAGTCAGTGCACAGCAACCATTGCTCTTTAAATTCACACAAACATCTGCGTGTGAATGATATCTAACTTTTTTTAAAAAATAGAAAATACTAATGTGAAGTTTCAAAGCACTCAGGACATATTCTTAACTCCTCTGTCTTGATCTTCTGGTGTTCGATGCTCCTTCTCCTTCAGCACACTGAATAATCACATCACAGATAAGCTATTCAATTTATTTGCTTTCAGTTTACTGTACAAGCAATGACCCACTAGTGTTGCTGGACTGTAGGGAGGAAAGTGGCTTCTCCACCTTGTCCTGACATGGGGTCACATGTCCACACAAAAAACTGAGCAAACTCAACTCAGGGTTTGTTTCTGATGGGGCAGATGGGGAGTGAGAGACAGCAAATAAGGGACTGAAGCAGGAGGCAGTCTAGCAGCTGCCTAAGAAAAGCTGAGGGGGGGCTGCTTGCTGCAAGGAACAGGCCCACACTCCAAGACAATATAAAGAAGACAACTTTCAGAAGGATGGTAGTGAATTGTTCAGTCCAGAAAGCTGAAAGCAGCTACACTGGAAAGAAAGAGTGTCAGAAATGGATCTCCAAAGAAAGAAACCATGTGTGGAAATCTCTGAGTGTGCCACCAGTCAGCATAAGGTGAAATTTTATTCACAACTTAAAGATATTTGAGACAGGCATCTCAGCATTACTGGTGCCCCACCACTGGCTTGACTTACTCATTGGTTTAGTGTGGGGACTTCTAACTTACTCCCTTTAGATTGCATTTTTTAAATGTAAAAACTAGCCTGCAGAAATCTATATTAATAGAAAATATTCTAAAAATGCACAAGTTTTCAGTAAAGACACTCTTGCTGAAGCATCCAATGCAAACTTACACTCTAAAATATGATCAAGTTTCTCCAGACAAAGAGAAAAGTCCTTTCCTATGGGGCACCCAAACACTCAAGTAGAAGAGACAAACTCTAGGCAGTCTCCTGAAGGTCTGTTTTCATGATAGTTCTTGTCCCTGAACTATCAGAGAAAAGTCCTTCATCCTGCAAATATGTAAATGCTTCTTTTCAAAGTTTAGCATTCACCTGCTCTAGTCATTACCGGACATATTGCACCTAAGTACAAGTACATTGAAGCTAATTGTGTGAAAATATTTATGACTACTGGATCAAGTGAAAGCCATCTGCTCATTAAAAACTTCCCTGCCATCAGCTGCATTCTAATAAGCTGCAACTCAGCTGCACTGAAGAAGTGATACTTACAGCACACGAAGAGACTTGAGCCCATTAAATGCGTGGACCGGAATGCACCGAAGTCTATTGTAGCTCAAGATGCTGGGAGAATGAAAGAACAGAGTTTTAACATTGTATTTTCTTTGATTATTTCACACCTAATTCAACTACAAAGCAGCAAGGACAGCCACATGCTTAAGTAACAAGATAAACACTAATTGTCCAACACCTAAGGTGGTGTCTGAAAAGCAATTACAACTGTTATCAAACTTCAGACTACTTACAGTGTTGATAACTGAGTCATGTTGCTGAAGGTGTAATTGGCCAATACGCTTATGCTGTTGTTGCTCAAATCACTGAAGAGACACACAGAGAAAATATCATCTGTATGTATGAATTGAGAAATAAGTCTTTTTTACAGATTACATATCTGCACAGCAAAATGCTTGAAGCAATTGAAAAGTCACATATCAATTGATATATTTTCTAACCAACTTTGAATAAGCTCTAAAAGCAAAGCACATCAGACTCGCCTAAAAAGCTCCAGACTCAGAAATATTAAGGCATATTTCCAGCATATAACATTAAAAAAAAAAAGTGAATACTAGCAAAATTTTTGAAGAAGGATAAATCAATAGATGATACAAGTGCATGAATATTTACTATACCAACTTCTTTGCTATATTACAGGCATACCATTTCCATATGCTCTTCGCATTGACTGTTACTAGAACATTTTTAATTTTAAAAAAGTCTCTTAGGCTCAAACAGAACATTTTGTTTTGTTGTTGCTCTCCCTTGAAAAACAAAATTAGAGAAGTTTCCAAGTAAAACACTGTTTTAAAATAGAAGATTCCAGTTTACCCCCCATGTTGTTTTCATTTGAAGTTGTTCTGCCCATTGACTTGAGTATCTACAGCTGATTCAAACACCATCTGAAAATTTCTGATGAACAGTTCAGCCAAGAAATTTCACTCCTGTGTATTTCAGGGAGCAATTTACTGAAAAGATGTCTAGTTGTGTCTCCATTTGTATGACTGTTCATGGCAGAAACAGCTATGCAAATTTTCATTGCCTTGGCATTATAAATACTGCCTCACCTAGAACAAATTAATGCCGTTTCCTCTGTTAATAACCTTTACAGCTTTGCACAGATAAATCTGCCAAGGGAAACTGTAGCAGACTGCATGAGAGCTTAGTCTCTCGCAGAGGCTGGAAGCTCCTGCAGAGGAATGGTCTCTGGTGCTCTCAGTCACCTCACTTTCTCCACTCTTTATGAGCACTTATTGGCAGAAGTGTCCACTCTGAAATTCTTTTCAAATTCTAATTATAGAAGGCTTTGTGGGTTTTTTCCCTCCCAAATACTAATTATTTATGTTCCACCTACAACATAGTGCAGAAAGAGTCATGTAATTTTCTTGACATTGAAACTGTGTGTTTCTTACATCAGTGTCAGGTGTCTGAAGGTGGAGAGCCCCTTCGGCACAGCAGTCAGATGGTTTCCTTCCAGGTATCTGAAAAAAGTCAGATTTGACAATTACACAAACACGTTAACAAGAACTCAGTCTGCACCATGAATGAGGAAAAAATAAAGTCACTAAGGAAAACACCTTTGATTCATTGCTTTGAAACTATAACAGTTTCTCCTTTATAAATGAAAAGCATGACAGTAGCTTATTGATTTTTCTTTTTTTTTTTTTTTTAAGACTTGGAAGGGAACAAAGTATCTCTGACCTACAGCAAACAAATGGCCATTTGGTTGTTCTATGACAGCAACTGAAGAAGGGGAGAAAAATTGTATGGCTCGTGCCCTGAACTTAAAGTTACCTTTTACAAGTTTCTATAGGAACTCTGAGTGCTGACTGACCCTGTTAGGAAATTTTTTGTCTCATGCATGTAAGTTCCTTGCACAGTCAGAACTGGAAGAGCAGCTGCACTGCTAGGTCTATGTGTTGCAAAAAGTCTCACTTATTCCAGTGTTAACACAAATCTCCATCAGTTTGATGCCACATCCATTACAGCCATTCCTGCTATGGCATATACACCCTCCTCACCTTTCCTGTTCAAAGCATGCTGGTACAGGAGGAAAATGGCACAAATTGAAGACCAAAGACCAAGTTCTCTTTGAGAACAGGCTCCTCCTACAAGCACTGAGTGTATGTAATAAAATAGCTTATGTTTCCAGGGTGGAAGTCGTTTGAGACATCACTAAATGTGTCCCTATTCAGACACGTGCACAGTAAAGCTAAAGCTTTTGGGATAATCTATGTACTAATTTTCCTGGCATATAGTGCTTGTATTTTGCAGTTTTTCTTCACTGAAGAAACACGAATGTTCAGTAACCAAGAGAAAAACCATGAACAAATACAATACTTTCCAAAAGTTTGCCCAGAAGAGAGCATGGGTACTCAAGACTCCACAGCTGACCTGTGAGAACAATAGGATGTGGGGCTTTTCCTGTTCATTACAAAATAGTACAGACAGAGCTGGAGTTCTTTTCTTCAACCTTTGCTTTTGGGTGAAACTGCATCCCTGGAAGATACCAAAGTA
This sequence comes from Caprimulgus europaeus, assembly GCA_907165065.1. Next base: position 34,352,804 of record OU015531.1, on the reverse strand, counting down.
ATAAGGCTCCAATGGAAACTGACCATTGTGGTGCCATGAAACTGTCAAGGTGATCCTCCAGACATCTGCCAGAAGCCATATATACCCAGGGAAAAAATTCAACCTTCTCGGAAAGAAGGCATGTTCACCCTCCGCAGGTAAATGTAAAAGATGAAATGATATTTCCCTTCACTACAAAAAACTTTGGGGGATTTTTCCTAAGGTAAACATGGGGCAATGCAATTGGTGTGGTATGTTTTGAAAGATAATCAAGTGTAGCCAGGAAATGCAGCCCACAGACACCAGAACACTTAAAGTGCTGCCACTACCACTGAAAATATAATCCGATAATCATGTCAAGAATTTTTATCCCATACATAAAACTTCCTTTCTTTTTCTTTGGCAACAGATCTCCCTATTCTGCATTCATTGTAGCAAACAACAATAATAATAGATTATTACTGTGCTATATGTTCCCACTCTACATTAACTGTAATAACACAGAGATATTTGTGTAAACTAAATCCAAGAAAATTTTCCCACAAACTTTATTTTTACATAATTTAAAAATAAATTCTATAAACACTAACAGAATTTCTTACATAATACATTTCATAACTGTCACATTTTTCCCTCCTCTTCTATTTCAGCATAATGCCCTCTCACAATTTTCTGCTGCTTCAGTTCTCTTTTCAACTAAACTATTCCAACTAACCTACCCCAGTGCCACGATAGTCCATTCTGCCTGTGCACAGGATCCCATTAAGGCAGAGATACTTTAGATCATGCAGTGGAGCTGACCTAGCCCCTGCTAGGATTAGGCTGGACAAATGAGACTACAGGCTTTTGAATTTTAAACCAAAAGCAAAGTCCTTCCTTAATGAAAAAAACCTATTAAACAAATTAATTTCTCCATTCACAAGATCCCAAGCATCGAGTGACAGTGTTGCACAGTAACCAGTTAGCCCTTACAAAGTAGTGACAGCCGCTCTGCTGACGCGGATTATCACAAACCAGAGCACGGGTTAGTTATGCCATATTTACATGTCCCATGGATATTCATATTCAGCAAGTGTAAATTCACTTGCTTCATTTTGACTAAATTTAGTATAAATTATTTTGAAAATGGAGTTCCTCGGTGAATTCACACTGTAAATTGTTATGTAGAAGATCCTCAGAATTCAACCACATATGTTACTATTTAAACAGGGCAAATCATGTCTCATTTCCCCAGTCATGGTCTGCTATGGACATAGCAAGCCACTGGGAGTCTGTGCCTTCTCTTTCATCCCAGAAAGTCGCAAATCTTAAACTCATGCTTGAGGGTAGACTAAGGTTCCAGTCTTTATTCCAAATGTAAAATCCAAAGGATTTCCAAAGGAAATCAAAAGCAGGTCATATATTATGTATGTGGAAGCTATATATGATTTTCGTTTAGGAAAAGAAACTCAACTCTTGCAATGTGTTGAAATCTCCAGAAATATAATTTCAGGATATTCTCTTGTTGATCCCAATATGAAACACCCTTTAATTTGAACAAACTGATGATGGCTAGTGAAACCTTCGCCCCCCCTGCCATTTTGCTTTCTGGTGCAATCAAAAGTTAAGGGTGCACATTTTAATCCAGTGCTTCATTATTCAGACTAACATAGACATGCAGACCCCTGGGGTTAAACTCCTACAGAAGACCTGCTGTGAATAGCTTTGGATTTGTACTGCAAGCAATTTGATGGTTATATAAATGAGCTAGCAGAAAGCTGCAATACTTATACCAGTGGTATAATTTCTGAAAAAACACAATTTTACACTGAAAAATTACTGATAATATACTTTCATGCACGCATAAGAACAATTCACCACTGTTAAACCTTTCTCCACACTATACAAAGAATGGCAGTATTTTCTAAGCAAAAAGCATTCATTTTGAAAGCACATTTAAGTGCAATGAATTTGAAATAACCAGAGCTTTTAGGGCATAAGAGCATGCCAAGAAACATGAGAATCTGAGATACGACATTTGAAGAAACCAATTGCTGCAGGCAAGCTGTTGCCTGCCATGGGCCAGATCTCTGTCAGAACAGGGAGGGGATGTGGGAACACCAGCTCTGCACCTTGCTGGGCTGAAGATGATGTAAGGGGGCTGCAAGAAGGCTGGAAGCTAGACATAGTGAATAACAGAATTATTCCTGAGGGTGAAGGGGCACAGCCGAGTTACAAAACTCTGTGTATTTGTGTACACTTATATATAAAGAAAAAAACATGGATGAAGATACAGACCTCTTGCCCAAACAAAACAGAACAAGCCATAACAGAATGATGTGAAGATTGTATTTTTAATTCTTCTCATTCTTTAGCCAAAGGAAGATGACATACATGGCATCTCATATGCAAAAAAATTCTAGCATGAATGAAAAAAAATGTACGTCTAATTTTAATGCTGAGAGTCAAGCTATTAATATACAGTCAGAGTCAAGAGTAGGTGTCAGCTGCCTTAATATAGACACACTGATTAGTATCCAAAACAACCTCATTTCCTTCCTAAAGTCTCTAGACTCTGTAGTTCCAGATTGGAAATTGTTTTTTACCCCATAAATGCTGCTGGGAATCCTGAAGTCTCAATAACGAATTGTAAACAACAAGCAATTACTGGAGCCAAAATTGAAAAAAAACCCAAAACTAAAACATGTTCATGTTCTCATAAAATGCCACCACTACCTACCAGGAAAGGCTTCTTTTAAAATATGACTGACTGCTAGAGACAGATAACTGGCCACGATGGCTGGCACTGTGGGGCATGGCCATGCATTGCTCGATGCCTGCACCGACGGCGCTGGCGGTCGGAGCCCAGTGCTTGCAGCAGCCCCAGGGCTCATCCGGCACCTTCCACACACACTAACAGCACACATGAAAAATTTAAAACTATGCATAAAAGATGACAGCTGCTCTTTTCCCAACTAGTCTATTTTTATTCTGAAACCACTTGGAATGGAGGTGATATAACCAGCACAAGGTGCCAAAGCATCATGTAACAATTTGAATCACTTGGAACCTTTTTTGCACTGAAATGTCTATTCAGCCATAAAGTCAAGCTCACAGTGGCAATCTGTGCTAAGGGAAGAAACTGGAGAGAGAAATCAGTTCTTAGGCAGTAATTGAAAAGGCACAAAGCCTTTCCTTTAATTTCTTTAAATATTTCATACACAATACCACATTACAAAAAAAAAAAAAAAAAAGATTATGCCTGACAATTTTATGCAGCTCTAAAATTAAGTTACAATCTAAACTTTTTAATGCAGATATCCAATAACCTAAAATTTTGAGGCAAGTTTCATTTTGTAAAAACAGTGGTCTAGAAGAGAATTGGACTGTGAAAGATGAAACATCCTCAAAGCGTGAATTTTAAGAGCTTCAATTACAGTTTCTTGAAACGAAACAAGATTCAAGTATGGATCTAGGTGCAAATCTGGATCTTGACATTTCATAAGTTTTGGCAAATTTGGACTCAGAATTTTGCTGCATTTGTATGTCAGACCACAACCTACAGGTCTGACACACAGAAACATGGCTGTGTGTGAGAGAAAAGTGAACACCCTAAAGTTAATCTTACCTTTAGTCTCTATCAGTGCTGAAGTCACCTTTCTGATATGTAAACTTCATCAGTCATTGAACACATTATTTGATATAATTTATACTATTTTTACTAAACTGTCAGATTTGAAGTGCAGATTTAAGTCCTCTACTTCAGCCGTAACTAAAATACCCTCCTACAGAGCTATCCGTTCTCTCAATGGGAGAATTTTCCTCCACAGTGAATTAAGCAGGCTGTAAAATCTTTTATGACACAGGACCATGTAAGCCTAAGCTTTGATCTAAATTGTTTCTCTCCTTTCTTATCAAAGGAAAATTCACTGAAGTCTGTGTTAAGGGTCAGTGTATAAAACAGTGCAGATTGCCAGACGTGGAAAAGCATTTATTTCTCAAACAGATGATTTTCATCAGGTATCTCACTTCAGAGTTATACCTTTGATCAACAGCAATATAGGTATAGTGAAAAATGGCACTAAATTGTTACAATATTCTACATGTATCATAACTAACTGCTTAGAGTGTATTTATTGCAACAATTTGCATGGCCCAGGTATGATGCCACTATTTTTAGTTACAAGTCAAAAGAAATCACGAGTGCCTTGGAAGATGGAAAGGAGGGTTGAGATTGGTGGTAAATACCTCCAAGTAGATCTGGCAGCAAACGTATGGGAAGTAATTGTCAAAATCATTTTGTTAACTGGAGATTCAGATGAACAAAAGTGTCATGCTAAGGCCAAGGCAGCAACAGGCAGCAAACTAGAGGTGGGAATAAAGAGCTAAAAGACAGTTCAATGGGATCCCTCTGCTAGTATGCAGGTCGTCCGACTGTGAAAACTGCTGTGCCAAGTACTGAATGAGCTTGCAGGCTAAATGAACCCAGTGCACAGAACAAAAAACACAATCGGGAGAGAGAAGGTTTGTGAGGAGAGAAAGAGAAATGGCAAAAGTAATGCAGATGTTAATATGTATTAATATAAATGAAAATAAAAAATCACTAACAATGATGTATGGATGCAGGTTTTCCTAACAATCCCACCAGTGCTATCATATAGCTAAGTGTCATGACAACATTTGCAGTATAGAGATTACACAATTAGTCCATATTTATTCTAAAATACACCATGTTCATTATGTTACAGCTTATGCACACACCGTCAACATAATTGCTTCCAATGTTTTTTCCCCAGTGCAAAATATTATTTGCTGCAAGTCCATAAAAGCAGCTGGATGCTGTCAGATAAGACTTTATTAGAAGTAGACCATACTTTTGTGAAAGAAGGAAAAAAACTAGTGTTCACACACTGAGGTAATATGTAAAAGGAAAAAGAGGAGCTTGGGAAACTTAGTTCAAACGGATTTGGGGATGGTTGGGGAGGGGTGGAAGGCAGGGAGAGAAGAAAAGGAATGCCTAAAACACGAAGCAGCAGCGAGGCTAAGTTCCAAACTAGCTCATTGCATGAACATTTTACTTCCGAACATCTGGACTAGAAAACTGAGTATGTTCAAAAAACCCAAGGCTCCACTTCAGAGCAAGCCAACAGTGGGAAAAAAATGTAGGCAAAGGAATTTTCAAGAAACAACATAATATTTCCCTATTCCCAAGAAGCTGAAAGAAGGCTTGCCCATAATGACAAAGTTTTGTGAAGGAATAGGTGGAAAAGAGAAATTTCTTGCATCATCATCCCTCTAAAAAGCTGGGAGACTTAGTGATCTTTTCAACTCTATTCTAGATGGAAGCCTTCCTTGCCAAGGTAATCCCTGCTCCCAAGGGTGGCACAAACCAAACACAAGGATGTCTCCTGTCATTCCAAGTGCTAAATATGAAGGATATAATGGCTTTCACATGTTTTGTCTATATACACATCCAAAACAGAAACTCAGGAAGAAAGCTGGAAGGATCTAGCCTATGTCTCCAGTCCACCATGTAATAAAACATTGCTGGTGATCTTCCTTGCTGAGCTTAGGCGCAGTGAAATTTGACACAGCAAACAGTAACATTTTCCCTGTGTGCTTGTGCAAGAGGTATGTTCATTTTTGCACATTGCTATTTAATAGCTGTTTTATGAAAGAATTAATGTTTTAAGACTATTTTAAGACCTCTAAAAGAATTTAAAAGAACTTCTGAGAAGGCTATATTCCACTGTAACAGACTAGCTTACCTAGAGACATGGCAGTTCTTTTTCTTAAACCATGTTGTATAAAAACATACTGCAGTTTAATAAAAAGCACTGCAGCTAAAGTGCCTTGTAAATGAATACATCTTATAATGGAAGTTTATAAATGTCAGACTGGTGCATTCATAAAAATTCCACTAAAATGCTCCCCTGCATCACTGTTCAGGCCTCCCACAGGGCGGGAGCAGTGAGCTACCAGTACAACAGGCTCTTTAAGCCTTCATCCTCTCCTTGGCATGATCTCTGTCCTCAGCGATTGTGGTTTTGTGCAAGTACCTGGTGGGAGCATGGATAGCCCAGCACACTGCCCAGAGGTCCCTGACATAAAGGAGTGGAAGGTGGGAAAGGCAGCATAGGATGTGGTAACATGGAGGAAGAGTTTTTAATCTATCTGAGCATCTGTGACCCCTATACCTGTGAGAAAGGTGAAGGCATCCCTGTCCTGGACACTGCTGTGACTCTCTCTAGCCATGCAAAAGCCATGCTGTCTTCTGCAGCAGGTAACTTTACGTGCTTTGAGGTTTCAAGTGCTAAACAGGCATCCACTGGTACCACAGAAACAAAACATCTTTAAGATACTCCACCAGTAGGAAACAGTTTAAGAGATCTAGGACTGCCCTGGGGAAATGGGGGTATTTTGGTGTGAGGAGTGTAAATAGATTGAAGATGATAAACTTTTTTCACCCTGTGCCCAGAAAGCTATTGGTTTCTCTCTGCCAAGGTTTAGCTGTCCTCAAAATGAGGCAAAAGGTGGTGTTCCACAGGAGATGCTGCTTACCACAGCAATGACAACTCTCAAACACAAAATAATAAAAATAATTAATTTCACACTAGCAATTTGGGACCTAGATTATAGAGTCCCTTCTAGATTATGGGCAACACCTTTATCTCAATCTGGAATCAGAAGGAAGGCAAGTAAGATGGGGGGTTTTTTTAAATGTATTTCATTCTCCTCAGAGTTTCCACAAACACATGAAATTTTTAGATTCAGTACCTGCATCTCATCTTTTGATACAGGTACAAATAAGGAGCTCAGTTTATGCTGGTTAAGAGAAGAGGGAGATAAAGACTGAATTTTGAGACAGCTGGGACAGATTCAAGGTTATATTTGCAGAACATGAAATACTCAGTCACCAGTCCATGGCTGGCTGTGTTCTGCTGACACATTTCTGGATTGAAAGCAGAAAGTCGAACTAGAGGCTTGCAGAGCCAAGAGGCTCCTACTGAAGAAGACAGTCACGTAAACTCCTATGAACTCAAACTGCTCAGTTCCAGGCTGTTGCCTCATTCGCCAAGAAATAGCTTAAGAAATATAGCAGTTTTCAAGAATGTGGGATTAATTTCACTCTTTTTGTGAAAGTTATGTCGTCAGTGTATCAGATAGTATCAGTAAAACTCAATATGCAAAATTTAAACATAAAAATTCCTCAGAGTGGCAGCAGAAATCAAAGTAACATCTGTGATACTTTATCATTGGCAAGTCATATTTGAATGCAATCAAGCCTGAACAAGAACAGAGCAGAAACCACCTTTTTTATCACTGATAGCAATATATGTAAGGAAATACAGGACAGGACTTGGCTTTTAACTCAAACCACTATTAACCAAGCCCTGGTTTAACAGTGTTCCAAGGATGCATTCATTAATGCAAAATTTCCATATGAATTTGAGTTCCATATACACTTTCAGTACACTCTTCATTCAGCAACAAAATCTTGTATTTGACTACAACACTAGTAAGAACAGTGCAAACTCCATTCTCCCACTGTGAAGGGAGTAAAAAGATGTTTCTCTCATTCATCAGCTGCCTTGTTACTAAATAATAAAAATAATACTAGATACTAAAAATAGCAGAATCACCTTTTTATTCATTATAAAATTTACTGAACATACCAACTAACTCAACAAACTACTTTCACATAGAAACACTGATGAGATTGTAACATGTTTTGGTAATGACTCACCTGGGATAGATTTGGATAGGGACCTAAGGGGGAAAAATCTCAGTGTTTCTATTGCCAACTGTTTAAGCCAAGCAGTTCCACCAGTGTATTTTCTTTCCATGGAAAGAACCAAAATCCAGTATATAGTCATAGTGAGGAGTAGATGAAAAGATGACTAGAAAGATGTTTCTCAACTACAATGAATTTACTTTACAATTTAATGTAATTATCTCTTATTTTAGCCATTTTGTGGGGTCTGGAGAAAAGAAGTCATTGTTTCCACCATGGGCTTTCTTTTTCTTTTCTTTTCTTTTTTTTTTTTTTTTTTATGTTCACAGCTACATAAGTCAGGAACATATTTTCATCATCCTTTCAAACTGTCTGTTGTGAACTTAGGCTTCTCAGAAGCACTACAGGATTATTTGATACTAATATATGCATCTGTCCCCTACACAGAGAATTAATGGGTACAAGGATAGATAAACTCTGTTCCCATTACAAAGTATTCAGTCAAGGGACAAGTAAGTATAAAAATAACAGTCAAAACATATGGAAAGCACCAAAGCACAAAACATGAGTCATTAAAGTCAAAGGCAAAACCCCCAAGGACCTACAAAGCCTCACTATAACGTAATTTCATTCACTTCTCATGAAAGGAGCTACGTAAAGGTAACTTACAGCTCAGTCACATCTTTGGGAATTCCTTTGGGCAATATCCGCAGCCCTTTGTTGCTGCAACGTATCACTGAGTCCACACAGGTACACTGGGAAGGACACGGAGGTGAAAGCAAGCAGCTGCTTTCATCATTACCTGCAGAGGGAGAGAAACGGACTATCAGGAAGTCAGCTTTACAGCCCAAAGTCGTGCACTTTGAAAACAACTGCTCACAAGGACCAAGGAGGGACATCCCTGAATCCAGGGTAACCATCACAACATTTTAAAATAGATCCAATGCTTTGGATCAACCTGCCTTCATACAGGTTTTTTAGGCAACATGAAGAACAGTTCAAAAATTGAATAGCAATATTTTTAAATAAATATTTTTTTCTAAGGAGTATCTACTTCTCTGTAATTTTGCAAATCACAGTAAAATGAGTTATTTGAATCCCAAATCCAAATCCCACACCCAGTGTACTAGCTGAAATGGAGAACCTGACCAGAACATTGCCCTTAAATTCATCTAGACAGATGATATTCACTATCTACTCTGCTTTAGGACAATTTTTTTTAAATTCAGCTTTTAGATGTTAAATTTTTACTTTTTAAAGTCAGCATGGCACTTCATTTATCATCTGGATTGTAAACCTCATTGTTTTTGACAAGGATAACCAGGCAAACAACAAACTGAGCAACATGCTTCCAACTGCTGGCGATCCATCTGTGCACACATAAAAATATCTGCTTTCTCCAAAAAGAGTTTCAAAGGTCCATAAACAGCAGATTAAATCTTGTAATTGAAGAACAATAGGGTTTCTGCAGAAGAAACTGACTCTTTGAAGTTAAGTACATTAAAGTATGGATTTTCCCCAAAAGCAACAGGCTTTGCAAAACATAAGGCAAATGCATGCTACAGAATCACAATGTATATGAAAGGAAACACTTAGTGGCACATTCTCTAGATGACATTTAGAAGAACCACACAACTGTTTATGAGTACAGACAGCCTGAGCTGACCAGCACAGAGACACAGTGCTGCAATCCAAGAGCACACAGCCAGCTGTCATTATGTGCCGCCTTTTTTTTTTTTGTTAAACTGATGCAAAGACTAATTGAGAGAGATCTGTTTCTTTCTTCTCTCTGCTGGATGTACCCATGAGCACTGAGATTAAAGAATACCACTGCAAGTCCTGATACAAGATAACAATATTACCCATAAATGTATGGGAAGGGAATCATTTGTATTCAGAGGGATGGAGCAGCATGACCAGCCTGCAGGAGAACAGGGAAGATTTTTTTTCTTTTACTCCCCAGCTGAGCTTAATGAGCTTAATGACTGGAAACAAAATTCAAAGTCTTTCATAAACCTACAGAAAGAGCATGTTTCTTCAGCATATTCAATTTTCCCATGTTTTCTGTGTGTTACACCCTACCACCATCTACATTCCATTCACCATGGCTGGCTGAGTGACTGAGTGACAGAGGAAGCTCCCAAGCCTGTAATGTCATTTTGTGGACCAAATTTTTTTTTTTTTTCTCTCCCAAACTAAAAGCAAATGACTCTAAACTTGAATTCGTTGTGCTCTGAGCCCAAGCACCTGGGTCTGTTGTCAGATTGCTCAACCAGGACAAGAATTAATTTCTTCTCTAAGTAGGAAACTTCTATCGCCCTTATGGTCTCTTTAGAGGTATGACTGCAGCTCCAGCATGTCTGGTCTTAACAGGCAATTACAGCCAACAAGTCAAGTCGGCAGTGCATTCATCAGTCAGTTTTTCTGCTTACTATTTTCTCTAAAACCTGCTTGATCAGAAGACAAAGAACTACCTGGAGAATGAAAGAAACGTCAGAATATATATATAAAATTTATTTTTTTTTTTTTTTAACCTCTATGGACCCAGTAAGGCATTAAGGATCCCTGAATCATTTAAAATAAAAACCAAGTTCTTTTATTTCCCTGTATTCATAACTGTTGTTGGTGGAACTGAACATTCAAAACTAAAAGACTTTCCAAGCAAGCACTGTTCCTACTGGCTTCAGGATGTTAATTAACTGTATGAATAAGGAAGTGGGAGGAAGGGCCAGGATTATACCAGGGTTTTTCAAAGCAGAGCATTTGTCTATAATAAATTAATTCTTATAATTAAGTCTAGATAGGAGAAATTCAGAAACTGGACATCAGGAATAAAAATAAACTCCTGATAAAGAACAATGATCTTGAGCTCTAGACAGCCATCTTCCTCATCACTAAACTGAAATGCTGACTGTACAGTATTGCTTGATAGGAAGGGACATCCTCACAGAGATGCCAAGATTATCACACATGCCAAATCAAATTGGATTTTCTTACCATCGCAGGTGAAGTCCTGGACATCTACATCTTGGATTGGAATATCCTTTAAGAAAAAGGGTTTCAAGCAGCGTGGATTTCCACTGACAATTCTCTTCTTCCTCAACCATTTTCCCAGCCAGGCCAAATGGCAGTTACAATTAAATGAGTTAGCCAGCAAATTACTGAAACACAACAAGACATACTTGCATCAAACATGAATATACAGAAATATTAAAATAACTACAGAAAGATGATAGGTTCCAAGTCAAGCTCCTTCCTGCCATGTGCTTCTGTGAGATCCTCCTCTGTTCTAAAGACCAGGGAAGTTCTATGCACGTTTTATACTGGGACTAGGTTTCTAATTAAAATAACTATATATACACACACATATATATGTGTGTGTGTATATATATATATATATGCTTATAAACCAAAGTACTTACTGCTACAACTACTATTTAGACATACTTACACTACCTAGGCTGTATTTATAGTGGATTTCAACCCAAGCTATAGCTCACACCCAAGTCTAAACTCATCTCACACACTGCACCCAAATATGCACGACCTTCAATGTCATTACTTTAGGTAAAGCTGTGGAAAAGGGCAGTCCTGCTCACCCTTAGCACAGACCTACATGTACCACTCCCCCGAGTGCAGCCAAGCTGGCTTAGCACACCGTTCCCTGCCCCAGTGTGCTCACGCTTTCCACTCACCTGTGTTACAGCCCACACAAATCAGTGCCAGGTGGGAGCCACTGGCAAACTGCATTTGGGTTTCCTACTGAAATAGTAAGGATAGCACTCTGTAGGTACAGATATACCTGTATAAAGCAGCACTGTCAGCTTGAGCCACTTCTTACAAAGCTTTTGAAGCTCAGTATATCTGTAGTGAAAAGCATGTGCTCTTGTGCCTTGTGAACTTGGTTTTGTCTGTATCAAATATTGCTACAGCTCCTGAAATACCTTTCAAATACAGCTGCAGCCTAGCTGCGGTACTGAGGTGTGTGGCACCCACAGCAGCCATTTGACAGTCTCCATGAGAGGGATGGATTCTTAACATAGGTTGGGTTAGCAGCGTTTAAAAAAGGAAAGCCCTATCCATCCTGTTGTCATGCCATGAAAACACAGAAGTATAGGCAATTTCTCAGTGGAGCACTTGTAACATAGATAGCCAGTATATAAAAGATATTAATTTCTATCTCTTAATAGGTTGTGATCTTTTGAATGAAAGGAGTGTAAGGTGACATTTTAAGCAACTGTCCTTCTAAGCTAACTAGAATTAGTGCTGAGAATTTTGGAAAATACCTTTTTTAAGGAGTACTGTACCGAAATGCCTATCTATAATTTATGTGTAAGCTTTTTTATGACTAAACTTCAGATGAAGGAAAGAGGCTGATGTCCCTGCTAAAAAAAGAGGACTATCTTATATACAAAGACAGGGAAAATCAACAGCCTCAGTCTGAGGTTGCCTCATTGAAGAAAAAAGCTGTCAGAGCTCCACGTATGGAAAATGAAGTATCTAAACTAACACTGATGGAATTCTCACATTATGTGAATATGTCCGAAAGTTATAATTTTGGTAGTACAGAAAAAAAGATGATAATGACATTTCTCGAAAGCACAGCATATATTAAAGACAAAAAAATTAAGTCCTTAAAGAAACAGGCACTTCCAATAGAGGTGTAGCAGCTAAAGACCTTGTAAGTCTTCACTTGCAACACTGATTTACAAACCTAAACATGCAGTCAAAATCACATTAGGTTTTAAGCCAAGCGATTCATTCAGAAAACAATAGTGCTGAAGACAAAAACATATGGCACAGTTGAGGTGAGGCAGCAAGAAAACAAACCCAAAACAATTCCTAAATGATATAGGTTTTAAGCCAACATCACGTACCCACAATATGATTAACAGCTGCTCTCTGCATTGTAAAAAAAGCATACTTCAATCACTGTGCTAGCCCGGAGCTTTGGGTGTGCAATTACATGTGGATCTAGCACAGAATATTGTGTATTGTGTAGAGGGAGAACTGAGGGGAGCAGAAAACTCAGTAAAATGTTCAATAATAAAAATAACCTACTTCATGCTGACCAGGATTCAAAGGCAAGGCTAACTTGCTGTATAAAGGTGAGAAAACAAACAGTTTACATAGGAGCTTTCAGACTGAATGTGCACAAAAGCACTGAAAGCATTATTCTAATTCTAGTGACTTTAATTCTGAATTGTTTTCCATTTTCTTTAATCCATAATGGGACCACATGCAGGATGCCTTGTATATTTTCCATACTGACATACTTTGGCATGAACAGAGTGTTTAAGCCAAAAGTTTAAACCTCCAATGCTAAGTGAACCAATGCTTCAAAGGCCATTTGTTCCACTGATGGAAGAGAGTGAAATCATATTCACAGAACAACTTCCATGACACAAATCCTTAGGATGAAATAATCTACAACTGGAAACAAACAGCAGGAGTATATAATCAGCTCTGAATGTAAAGAACATTTTGCACATCTAGAGAGCATCTTACTAGGATATACCAAAATCTTTCAGAAACATTCAAATGTTCAGTCCACAAAATATTCCCATCAAAACAGCAGTTATCACTTTCTACAGAGGAGAGGTTGCTCTGACTTAATATGTTACTGCTCACCAGCTGAGCAGCAGTAACTATCCACAAACCCTCATCTTCTTCTTGGCAAACACAGGTTAACATATGACCTAAAATTTATTACGTCCTTGGATTAGAATTTGGATTATGCTTTTATTACAAATTAAGAAAAAAATAAGTTGTTACATACAAAATTAACAAACAAACAAATACACTGTTTCTAAATTCAAATATCTGGGTAAAAAAGGACAAATTTATTGTATCATGCACTACATGCATCCTCCTGCCACTTTAGCAACACCTAAATTTCATCCTTTTCGAACTGTAGAGCAGAGATTTTTTTGCTTTGATGTAGCATGAAGTTCATACATGTATCTACATACATGCTCTTTCCATGGCAAGACTGTGATGCAACTTTTGGAAAAAAATGTACGATCAAAGCTCTCTCTAAAGTATCATGTGGGACAAGAGATTCCCTATTTCACTTGGAAAGCAACTGAAAAGTCTGGAAAGGCCAATTATTTGCAAAAGCTTTGTTTTGGAATCTGGCTATTCAAGTGGAGTTCTCAAATCACAAAGGGTAATGTTGGGCAGACAAATTGCTATAAAAATTCATAATTAGTAATCAGAGTTCCTACATGTAAGACAGTGATTTTACCACTCAAACAGAATCAAAGCAATCAAGCTTTTAGCAAAGATGTTGTACTAACATGAAATTCAGAAGTGTCTACTCAAGGACATTGACATATTTTAAAAATCAAGAGGGAATAAAAGTCTTGAGGAATGAAATATGCATATTGTACTACAAGTGTCTCTTAAAAATTGCAAAGAAGCCATAAAATATTAACTATTTAAATGTATTCTAATGATCTGTTAGAAAAACATGCTGAAACACATCTGGATATTGTTGAAATTAGGTTGAAAATATATCCTGGAATTCAGGTTAGGTTTATACTAGAACAGTTGCATGTTGTTCCAATGAATCAGTTATCATTCTGTCATTAGCTCCATGCAGCTATTGTAATAATAATTCATGGAAAACCAGTCCTGCTTGTAAATGTGCCTACTTGACTGCGTGAGGACTGAAAGACATAACTGAACTCTCTGTATGCAGAAGTGCAAGCACACTTCAAATTAGGATGCTACAGTACCTAGTCTGACTAGTAACAAAAACCTGCTATTTCTTTTCACCAATAACTTACAAAATAGATATTCTTTCTCTATTGAAAACCATTGATTAGGGCATTATTTTCAGAGCTGTCCGTGTTTTGATAATATCAATGAGGCTGACTCACAAAGAGGAATAACAAAATTTTTTAGTGCTGTAAATATGCCAAGATAAAAAATGAAATGTTAAACTTTGTATGAATTTCTGTCTCACATTAACAGATGCAAAAATAAGTCATTGCAATACACAATTAACTCATGAAGTATGGGCTGAACAGGAAAAGCAGTCATACTACCTATCTTCAATAGTGTTGTCATCTAATATATCCACCTACAATAGAATACTGCTAGGAAATGAATACATCTGATTTTTGCATTTATATGTGCAGTATCATTATAGCCTTAAACCAATGTCTAAAGAAGTCAAAAGCACACCTTCTCTTGTCTGTAGGTCAAGCACAGAAAATGTGTCAAAGAGCAAACTTTTTCATCAGGACACCACTAGGAACTTGCCATGACCAGTATGATTGCTTTAATAATATTGCATTGCTTTAACAATACTGAATTCCTCTGGCACTGACCAATAAGTCAGTGCCAAAGCAATGCATTCTAATCAGCAGTAGCTTTAATTGCTGTTGCTAAAATTGCAATAAACTTTATCCACAGCTGAAAATGAACTGTTTTCTAACAAAACATGACAAGGACGTTTCTATGCAAACAGGGTAGGGACTTTATACACTGACTCAGGGAGTCACAGCTATTAAGGGATCCATGGAAGGAAGCAAGGAGACAATGCGTGAGAAGCAGGCAGGCATTGCTTGCAGCTCAGTGAGAACGAGCTTTCAGCAAGTAAACACTTGCTTTGACCTGAGACTTGAAAACAGTCAATAAAAAAATCTGGTTGTGCTTCTCTCTTTGTCCATCAGTTTCAAGGAGGCTTTTGGGACTATAGAAAGCAAATGGAAGAAAAGTCTGTGCTCTTTGTGCTGCATGGAGCTAATGCCAAAATGGTAACTGATTTGCTGGTGAAAAGTTATAACAAAATGAAAGTGTGAGCGACAAAACAGCTGAGATTAAACACTTTCTTCCCTCAAACATGATGGAGAATGCTTTCAAACCCTGAAATGCAATAGCACCAATAGTTTATTTTGACTGGACAATTAGGATGTATTTTCAGGGCAGTGTGAAGGGAATTAAGCAGACAACTTCCATTAACAGCAACATCAAGGTCCCCATTCACAGCTGGAAACAAAGAGCAGATTTTCTTGCCATATTTATCAGCTGGCACTTTATTAAAATGGACACACTACAAAAAGGATGTAAACATATTTAAGCAGCAAAGTAAATACTTCAAAAAAAGACTGAGAAATAGAAAAGAAGTAACAGACAACCTTAGGTTGGGATTTTCAAACTCGCATTCAGTAGGACTTAAATACTTTGTCCTCTTAGGCTCTTCTGAAAATCTAAGCATTTGGCAGTAGATTTCTTCTGATATTTATCTAATTTCACTGAAATCCAAGAAAGCTGTTCTTCTAAAATGAGACTCTGCTGAAACTAAAGCAGCTTCATGGAGCTAAAGTGTATAAGTCACACACTTCTGAATCTGCAGAGACTGTTATACATTAACTTCTCTACTGTGCACTGCACTAGGCTATGACACAACAGAACATACAATCATCCTGCCTGAGGCTGGCAACCTCAAAGTTTTTTCAGCCACTCCAGATGAAGCAATTTGAATCAAATTCTGAATCACACCTTGAATCCATCAACCTGTGATTTCAGTAGGATGGGGTTCTTTCCCTAAATGAGGTTCTCCATATATGAACAATAAGTATTATGATTTTGAAACTCAAATGTTGTCTTCTTAAAAGGAAAGCACAGAATAATAGCATCATGACACGTTTATACCATGAAAAGATAACTTACATTGTAGACAAAGAGACTAGTGTGCTGAAGGCTCCAGGGGTGATGGTGCTGATGTGATTGTCATACAGAGAAAGAAGCCTTACTGAGCTCAGTCCAGCAAAGGTGTCATTGTTTATACAGCTGATAGAGTTGCTCCTCAGCATCCTGCAAGGATTAAAACAGGGAATTAGGAACTACTCCGAGTGGGTATAATTTCAGGATATGAGGTCCTTTATCTGGGGTATCAACAAGATGCTTTGGCAAGCACTGTAGTCTATATTTATTGATTGCTGAAGTACAGCACAGCTATTAGAGAGCTAGATTCATGTAAACATTGTCTCATGAATTTAAAAAGCATTTCTTCCATATAACATTAGAGGCTGATGGAAGTTCCACATGTGAAAACAGTATGCAATAAAAATTATGACTAGTGGCAAACTTGAAATAAAAACTAAAGTCTTCATTTAGTAAATATCTGAGAGTAAGTGAAGATGTATTTCAGAGATCAATTGAGAATGGCTGCCAGAAATGCGTGACAATAACAATACTAGCTGCATTACTTCTACTCCTATCATGGATGTCTTTTGCAATCCACACTGCAAAAGTATGGAAGGAAACAGCATCCTCAGCAGAAATCAAGGAATAGCTTGGGAAAGATTTCCAGACATAACAAAAGCTCTGAAATGTCACTATAATCATTAATTGACAAGACAGAAAGCAGTAATCATCTTATAAAATCATTTTTGCTCAGTGCTTGTACCAGATGAATCAGTGCTGTGTTTTGGAAGATACATCTCTCTGAGTTGTTATGGTAACAATGAACTCGACGATAAAGCCCAATTAATCTGAAAGACTGTAGTATCTTGTTTCACTCCATGGCAGAAAAGGCTTATGTGTATTTGTTACACTGCATGCCAATCAACATCTGGGTCTGTAAACACCACTACACAGTTGTGATATTCCTACTTAGGTGAAAAATTATTCAGTAATTAAGGTTTACTACCAAAAATCTGCAAAATATATGCAGCTCATGCTGCTGTTCCAGCGAATTGATCCTCCAAATTGAGGAGGGTTAATTCCTTGGTATCAAATTCATGCAGTGAACAATGAAACTTCAGACTCTCTTAGAAGTCTGGATTTAAATCTCAGATAGGTATCCGTCAGTTGGGTGTTTAGATGCTACATTAATAGATTATTGAAAAAAAGAGCAATTAGATAAGGCTGGGAAGAAATTCACAGTGTAATCACAAACACTCAGTGTTTAAGACCCGAACATGACATTGGTTTTGCATTGCTGCTCTCTATGTACCGTTACCATCACAGGCACTATGGTCTCAATAGTTTTGGTATTGCAGCTAGGGTGAAACTGTGTCAGAAGAGTGTCACAGGGCCCAGAGACACTGTGGAGTGACCACCTTACACGTGGAGTACTAATCTGCCTGAAAGCCAGATCAAAATCACAAGCTCTAAAAGGAATAGGGTAGTAAATAAGAGAAGTAAGGCCCCTACTGGCTTACCAACTGTAGGAAATATTTTCTTAATTCTGTATGTAAAGCAGCAGACATAGTACTGCAAGATGAGATGAATGAATTTGGATGCCAATGTATCTTGCAGTGATTTATTATATTTCAGGAAACATACAGTCTTCTAAAAACTGGACCATGACCCTGTCCAATGTGGTCTCTTTGTAAAAGATCACAATTTTAATGCTCAAAGAAACTCAGTTAATGGACAGAAATATATGTCCCTCAAGCCAAAAACTCTGGTTTTGTATCATAGCTCGTCATTCACTGTGTACCCTTCCTGAAGGAAAACTTATCCTCAGAGATCCTCGTATCATGCTGTGTATATTTAGACTGCTTTATCAGCTAGGGGGAAATGTAGGTCAGGTCAGCAGGATAGCTTGAACGTTAAGCATCTTTTTATTAAAAAATGCTGAATTTTGTTTAGGAGCACTGCCACAGGCTGCTTCACAATATAAAAATTAATTTAGTGTCTATGAAGAGTATTTTCAAATCCCTTAGTAAAGTGCATACATTAAATTAAAGAACAGATGGCTGTAACCACAGAATAAA
Organism: Caprimulgus europaeus; assembly: GCA_907165065.1. Next base: position 34,334,375 of record OU015531.1, on the reverse strand, counting down.
AATATTAAAGGAACAGCAAAAGTTCCCTATTTGTCATTATAGGACAAAGTCCTTGAAGTGAAATTTTGATTTCTTTTTACACTAGAGTAAGAATGAAGTAACTGTGCCATGATACTTTGCAACATAAGAAGCATGTATTGTACCTACAATTCCATTTTGAGTGGAGGCAGAGTGGGAGGATGGACTAATAGATAGCAAACGTGTTCTTACATGCCTTGTTTCCATAGGATATAATAAAATACAAGTAATTAAATGATTAAAAGTGCCCAAATTTGACCCATGAATGGTTCAACATTTACTCCTGAAATTCTTGAAAAATTCGTTTTTTCACAGAAATAGCAGATAAATCTCAAACCTACCCAAGACCATAAATATATTGAAGACTTCATGACAGTGATACAGGACCCTGTGTTAGAGCTTGATGTCTAGTAAAAGATATTTTAGCAGGCATTGCTGAACTTGAGCACCCCCACAGAGGAACAGAAAGACAGATCTTTGCACTTACAATGTTTTTAGCCCTGTGAGGCCTTTAAACATTCGTCCGTGCACTGATTCCAGCTGATTCTCTGTCAGAATCAGTTCCTGCACTCCTGAAGCTCCATCAAATGCACCTTCTCGGATTTCCTTGATCTTATTGTTGCTTAGATTTCTGGAAGGACAAAACCAGTCACAATAAGAAATTATTCCTGTTTTATTCCAAACATACATCATCACACCGGAAGGAAGAAGATAGGAAGAATATGTGCCTTTTATTGGTTATCCAGAAAGACATTCATCCAGCATGGAGAGTATATGGAAGTTCAAAAGTATACCTACTGTACTTACAAATAATTCCCCTTCACTTGTCAAAACCACAACTGTATCAGATGTATCAAGAGTATGTAAATTAAAGGAATTACCAGCTCTCACACCTCATGTCATTCTTGCTTGCAAGTATGTCAAGGATACAATTAAGTGGAGGTTTCTAACATCTGATTTATGTCCATGAAGTTATGGACCATGCTTGGAACTGAGTGCTCATCTGGCAAGCTCATCAGCTAATGTTACTTTGATCAATGGTACACTGAAATATGGACCACTTTTATTTAGTGTACCTTTACTCTGGAAAGATACTCCAGTAGCGGAGTACCATACAAACCTGCATGTATCTGATAATACGTGCACTCATGAACTCCAAGGCACTTAAATGTAACCACCAGTCAAAATGAAATGAGTATCTCTTAATACTCAATTCACAGCTACTGCAATATATAGCATTATTTTCTAAATATTTACTTTGCCTATACAGTCTCAAGATGTTTGCTTACAGATCAACAATGGAAAAGTTCAATCTACAAAGTCAAATGAAGTTCTGATGAAATGCAAAATTATTCTTTTGAATATCTCATATTTGTGAAAAACTCAGTGTACAGAAAACTTCTGAATGATAAATTGCCACTACAGATGCATAAAAATAAATGGCATTTAATTATTTAAAACATTTATATAAAAGATCTTAAGCACATTAAAACCCTGGGTCTCAGTCCTTCAAGGATTTCCTATGATGATCTGTATAGAATAGGATGAATAATCCTACTTCTTTAGGTTTATGCTTGGAAATACTATTCTTTGTTTTACTGTCTAGAACAAAAAAAAAGAAGAAGTAAAAGACATGCTCTTGCTCTCCAGAAGATGCCAAATTCCAACACTGTTACTCATACTGAATAATACATTATTCCAGAAACAATCCAAGTACAGATGCAGCATAAGTAATAGTTTCAAAATCCAATTCCAGGTGATATAAAACAAATGACAAGGTATCAGATTAACACCTGGGCTACTGCTCACAAGAACAGGCAATCTTCTTGGGATAAAAGTTGACAGAAGACATGGCCACAGGACAGCTTGGCCTCAGATAGAAATACTGTGGGTCTTGCTCTTTGCAGAAGTCATCACTTCATAAAAAAAAAAAAAAAGAAAAAAGCTGAGTCTTGGAGATCTGTTTCATGTGGGAGACTTGAGTACGCTGGTTTACGTCTGCTGAAGAACTGTCAGATAGAGGGCCCTACAGCATGTGGCCCATCACCTCTGTGATCAGAGAGAATAGAAGAATGCTTGCAATCAGCCAAAAATAACATAAAAACATATAGGAACACCTACATGCAGATTTTGCTTTCCAGAAGTTTAGTACCTTGTGCTAACACTCACATGACAAGTTTATGTTCAGTGTCAAAGCAAGTCAACGAAGGATATTCTGGCATATGCATTTAATTTTGGGACTCAGCTATTTCTCTAGTGCAAATGTTTGTAGCTCAGCATCTCTTTTGAATGCCCGCATAAATAAATGCTCCCAATTTTCCCTTTCCTGGTAAAGATCATGCCATGATGCATATTTGCACAAAAATAAACGAGTAAGTAAATGTTTGTGGTGGGAAGAGAGGGTGAGTTACTATAACACAGACTTTGACTTAATCCAAGGTTAAAAGCTATGGTGAAATCAAAGTTGCAAGGCAGAGAAAAGACAAGCTTTACAATAATAAATAGGTAAAGATGACACTGCCCCGCAATCTTGCTTGGGGTATAATCAAAGCAGATGTTCTGCCAACCTGGATTTCTTTATTTGTCTTCCTGAATTAAAGCTTCCTATATCAGAATGAAATAAAAAAATGGTAGATGACAGTACTCATTCACTAAAAAAAAAGTGTCCCCCTTAAAGTCTGACCTGCTAGAATAATAAATATGAGAAATTATATACTTTTAAGTCTAGAATTTCTAGAAAAAATAATCAGCTGATACAAACCTTGAAAATTGAAAGCCGAGAAACTTTTGCCTGCTCTGCAACTTGGAGTGCTCTACTCCATCCTTCCCAGCACTGAAAGAATCTTTCATATATGATCATAGCACTTGACAAGGGGTTTTTTTGTTGTTTTAACTAGAAAAAAACTTCTGACACTTTACAGCAAACTCCCATTATAGAAAAGCCCCAGCCTCTTGCAATGCTAAGGTTCTATAAGCAATTCTGGAAATACTGGAAGATAGTGGAAAAGAAAATGAGTTTAAAGTATTTCCCAAGACAGCTATTCTTCAGTATTTCCCAAGATGCCTTCTGGCAGGACCCAAAGGGGAACCTATAGTCACAGAATCACAGAATGGTTGGGGTTGGAATGAACCTCAGGAGATCATCTAGTCCAGCTCCCCTGCGAGAGCAAGTTGCATCCAGGTCGGTTTTGAATATCTCCAGAGATGGAGACTCCACTTCCTCATGTTTAAGCAGAACCTCCTGTGTTCCAGCTTATGCCTGTTGCCCCTTGTCCTATCACTAGGCACCACTGAAAAGAGTCTGGCCCCATTCTCTCGACACCTGCCCCTTAGATATTTATAAACATTAATAAGGTCCCCTCTCAGTCTTCTCTTCTCTAGGCTAAACAGGCCCAGATCTCTCAGTCTTTCTCCATAAGAAAGATGATCCAGCCCCTTAATCATCTTTGTAGCCCTCTGCTGGACTCTCTCCAGAAGTTTCCTATCTCTCTTGAACTGGGGGTCCCAGAACTGGACACAGTACTCCAGATGTGGTCTCACCAGGGCAGAGTAGAGGGCAAGGAGAACCTCCCTCAACCTGCTGGTCACACTCTTCTTAATGCACCCCAGGATACCATTGGCCTTGGCCACAAGGGCACATTGTTGGCCCATGGTCAACTGGTCATCCACCAGTACTCCCAGGTCCTTCTCTGCAGGGCTGCTTTCCAGCAGGCCAGCCCCCAACCTGCACTGGTGCCGGGGGTTACTCCTCTCCAGGTGCAAGACCCCTACACTTGCCCTTATTGAACTTTATCAGGTTCCTCTCTGCCCAACACTCCAGCCTATCCAGGTCTTGCTGAATGGCAGCACAGCCTTCCGGTGTGTCAGCCATTCCTCCCAGTTCAGTGTCATCAGCAAACCTGCCGAGGGTACGCTTGGTCCCTTCATCCAAGTCACTGATTAATATATTGAATAGGACTGGACCAAGTACTGACTGACCCTTGAGGAACACCACTAACTACAGGCCTCCAACTAGACTCTGCACCACTGATTAAAACCCTCTGAGCTCTGCCGTCGAGCCAGTTCTTCACCCACCTCACTGTCCCCTCACCTAACCCACACTTCCTAAACTTACTTATGATGATGTTGTGGTGTCAAAAGTCTTGCTGAGGTCAAGGCAGACAACATCCACTGTTCTCCCCTCATCCACCTGGACAGTCATGCCATCATAGAAGGCTATCATATTGGTCAGACATTATTTCCTCTTAGTGAATCCATGTTGACTATTCCCGATAACCTTCTTTTCCTCTAGTCAACCTGGTCACTCAAGAAAGGTTACTGTTTCCATAAGGACTCTCTGATTTCCCTGATGATAATGTTTAATTCTATTTCTAGACTTTTATTTTGGGCAAGAGGTCAGAAGAAATTTTCGGAAAGCCTGGGTTTACTTTATGTAGTGCTGTGAATAGGAAATGAACAGACTAAGGAGCTATCAAGGTGACATTGTTCACACAGCTCACTTTTCAGTCAGGTTTTATTTACTTTATGGCTACAGCTTATGATAATATTATTTCTGTTGCTCTTATAACTTCAACACAGAACAAGATGGATTCTGTTCAGACTTATATTCATTCTGCTGTACCTGCTGGGTCCATTTTAACATTCCACCATATTGTGCATTGCTGCATTACTGACACACCTTCCCACAAGAACAACCACCAGAGCACAGTCCAACTGCAAAGGCTCTGCTTGGTCTCACCTCGAACCTTCTCGTATTATCATACAATCAGCCTGTTCTGAGTGGGGGTTTCCCTAGAATATTTCTGTCTGTTGGCAATGTGTTTGGAATTTTGAAGTATATGTTAAGAGGAAAACTCCAATGCTGTTGCTGTTCTGGAGGATGCTGAGAAGTTTTACAGCTTTTAGCAACAGTCTGGCTGGCTTTTATAGAGTGTGTTGGTCTCAGAAGCAGGATGGCACTGAAAGTCTTAAATATTACAGACAGTGAAGTACACCCAGTGACTCTCCTACATTAATTCAGCAGAGTGAACTGATGGTCTCACTGGAAAAAAGGGGAGGCACATGATAAGCCCAAACGCCATGTACCACAACACTCTCTGCAGTATCATTTCCAGAAAATAAAGTCTGTTTCTCTATAACATGTGACAGATGACTGCAACTTCAATTGCCAGGGCAAAACTTTTGCTTAGGGGAAAGAACAGCAGGTAACAGCTCTCTCAAAAGATTCAAACTACTTTTACCTCCCCAAGAAACTTGAGATTCTGTTTCTGAAACTGACTTCTAGTCTGCTGACTTTATCATGATTCAATTTTATTTTGCATGTAAAATATGTCAAATCCTGGGCTGACACTCCATACAACTGATTGTAGGAGAAATATTTACAGAGAAATTAAGTCTCCAAAGGCAATTATATACCAGAAGTGGGGTTGGCAGTAACAGCTGTTGCCAAGGCAGCATGACACTTCCTATTATAAGACCATATTTTATGTTCATTTTTTTAACTTTTGCAAGATTTAACAGAATGGACTGTCAGGTGTCCCCTTCAGGTTTATGAAGTAAATATTTTTTATTGTTCTTGTTCTCTGAGAAAAGAGGTCAGTCTCCTTTCTCCCCAGCAGAGCATGAAGTATGGCAGTTCACCTTTTTATTTTGAATGTCAGCTCATTGCCAATTTTTTATCTACAGAATCAGCTGCTGGGACCTAAGTGGAAATGGTCAGTGCCACTGATTTCCTGTAGGCCCCAGGGAGTGGGCAGGCTCTGGAGCTGCAGCCTCTCTCTATGGGTCAGCATCCCATTTCAGCAAGCAAGTGTATCTCCTTGCTCCCACTGAGTTAGGTACCCAGGGGGTTTTGGAGCTTGAACCTGTCTGCCATTGCCTGAAGACCCCTCCAGACTCCCACTGCCATGGGAGTCCCCATGCACTAGAGCATTTTTTCACTGATTAACTTGAGGTACTCCCAGGGAGTCGTGGGGTCCCCAGTGTTTGCTTCATGCTGAATTTGGTACTTGCTGCAAGCAAAGAACTGCTCCCTTCCACAAAAGCCAAAACCTTACCTCTGTGGATGGCAGTGTCACCCCTCACCTCTGCCTGATGTGAGACCTTGCCATGTTGGGTGAGAAGATCTCCCACTGGCAACATACTCCTCTGTGAAAGGCAGAAGCTTACAGCTCCCAGGGCTGGAGGGCAGCAGGTCCTAGAGCCTTTCTATCTCAGATGTACAGGAAACCAAATAAACCCAAGTGATGGAGCTGGTCCCACTCTTGTGGAGCTCAGAAGCACATCTTTGTATTTGCCTGTGCTTCAAGCAGATTTAAATTGCTTTTTTTTCTAACCACCCTGCAAAATACTAGCAACACAGTTCTTGGAGCCTCAAAGTCACTGTAATGTGACTACAGCTTTCAGAGCCTAGTCATCCATTTACACTTGCAAGATCAGTTGAGATAATATGGTAAGAACACAATGAAAGCAGCACAGAGTTTATGGCATTTTGTAGAAGCTACTGGAGAATCCAGTAATCCATGTCTGCACCGGGCTAATCTGCCTACAGGAATCTCCATCAACCTTTTTATTTTACTGTAAAAAATATTAAACATAAAGATGGATTAAAATTTAGGTTATGAAAATAGCATTATGTATATGGGATTTTGCAGCTAACTATTGAAGTTGATTTTTTTTTTTTTTAAAGGTATATGCAGACATGTTAACCTTTTAGCAACCAGCAGGATAATCTTAGCAATTAATTCCTAAATAAAATGTGGCATAACTTCCCATTATGGATCTGTGAGGTTTACATTTCTGTATCAAGAATTCAATTTTGGTTTGCAATAAAAAGTATTAAATCCTGGGCTGACACATCATGCAATGAGATTCAGTTTAGGAGGAATATGTACAGACAAATTACACCCCAGAAGCTAATTATATATTAAAGGTGGGGTTGGCAGTACCACTTATTGAAAAGGTCGTCTGATACTTCCCATTTTTTGTATGCTTACTTTATAACATCAGCAAGATTTAAAAGAATGACCTGTCAGTTGCCCTTTTCATGTTTAGTAGATACTTTTTACTTTTCTGTTTTTTTCGAAAAGAAGGAAGTTCACCTGTTCCAGGAAATAAAGCTAACCAAAATACCATTTTTCTCATATCTCAAAACTCTGATAACTTTTTTGTGAAAAGCCCAAAGTAGACAAATAAATTCTGATTTCAATTTTGTTAATTGGTAACTACCATGTAGATCTTCTATTCAAAGGATACATCTTCCCTGTCAAATTCTGTTAGGATTTGGCTGAATTCTTAGTCTTTAACAAAGAGATTTAAGATTCCTGCCACAATCCAAGGAGACTGCAAGACATATTTTTTTGAAAATTTGACTTTTAGGAGCCAATTTTCCAGAGATTTTTTCACTTCAGAGTCTTCTTGAGATTACATCTTCCAAAGTCTCTCAAGACAGTGTAGGACGCTGAACTACGGACTGTGCAAAGTTTGGAACTGGGCACATTTCTCTATTCAAGCATCTACTCTACCAATCCCAGGCAGCATTAAGAAGTAATGTCTTGGGCTGGATAGAGAGGCAGCCCTAGAGAGATCTGTGAAGGCTATAAAAACAGCACAAAGCAGTGCAGTGGAGTAACTGTGTGTGAGGGCTAGGAAGGGAGCCTGAGTGAAAAGAGTAAGAGTTTTGTCAGTGGCTAGAGAGAGGCAGAGAGAAGAAGGACAAGACACTGGCTGACGCAAAACGTGGTGAGAATAGAAACTGCACTGAATCAGGAGATGAGGAACCTAGCAAGGAATTGGGACAAGAGTCCAACTGAAAATCATAATGTTATTTATACAATTAAAGACTATTTTCACACATACACACTGGAGCAACCCTAATATGTCAATGCCAAATCTATGAGCATTTCCCTTTGGAATCTTATTAGAAAACCCAAGAGACTGTGATATGGCACAACACGCATATAGACACGGACAACTGACATAGCTTGAGTGACAAAAGAACAAATGCAAGCATACACCTAGAACGCAAGTAAAATCTCAATGCTCCTTTAGGTCCATTTTACAGATCATTTCAGAGTGTTTATGGTACAAACCAAAGTTACACTTAAGCATAATTTAAGATGCATAGGCATCAAGATGAAACACCCATCAAGAGGAAGGAACAACTAATTCTTCAATCTCTGGAATTCTGCTGGAGTTTTTCGAGCAAGTACTCTTAAAGTAGTTTCTTTGCAAATTTCCTTGACACAGATCTGTCATTAGTCTTAAGCTGAAGTGAATGACAATTAAAGGGCAATCATTCAAATGCCCACTCAGATGTCCAGATCCCAGGTATTCAGATTCATTTTAGAAGAAAAATAATTACTGAGATTAAATAAAGAAAAAAGAGTTGATTTAGGCTAACAGTCTGCCACTGCAAAGCTCTGAACCTTTTTCTTAAGCCTAGGAAGCAACACAATTTCCAGACAGATTCCTCCATCTGCCGCTTTCCCTTAAACTTGAACAAACGAGGAATAAGATGAGACAGTCAAAATTGCCAATCAAATAACTGTAAAATTTCTTGTCCCTTATACACACTGAAAAATGGGGGGTTGATCAATATCCTTCCTCCTTAATTTAATAGCAGCAATAAGCAGTAAGACTTAATGAAGGCACATGCATCACATTCCTGCCACACACACACAGAGCCGCTGGATTAGGACCATTAGCAGTGACAGTCCCATTCACTGGTATTTCTCTACATTTTCCTTCTTGCATGATAGAGAAACACCTACTATTAGCAGAAGAATACTTAGTAAAGTCCAAATAATAACATAGAAGGAAAGAAGTGTCTGTTTGCTTGTTTGTTTTTTTCCTAGTAACCCCTTCCTTTCACAAAATGGAACTAGGAGAATTAGAAAAAAAGCCTAATTGTCTTTTTAAGGATTAAGCTACTGAGCAAGATTACAGTTGAAATGCTGCTCAGCTTATACAAAAACCCATCCTTTTCAGAAAATCCCTTCATTCAAATTAAGATACTTCTTTACAACATCAGGTAGAACAAAATAAATTAGCTCAACTACAAAGACTACCTAAAGAGCCTCTGCTTGGAGGCCACCACTACAAATCCATGGGAGAAACACTTTTTATGAGGCGCAGGGCATAGCTACTTCTTTTTGCCATCCATTTGAACTGCATCTGTAAACTTCAGTCTTCATTGCCTACCGAGAACAGGGCTGAAAAATGTTTTGTTTCACAGGGAAAAAACTCTCAAAAAACCTCTCATAACTGTTTTATGCTGCATTTATGCATAACAATACAGCCCTGTCGAGGCATCCTTTCCACTTGAGTGATTGATGGGAACAGAAAGGACAGCACCATAAAATGCCTACAGTAAATTTTAAATAAAATGAACGAAATCATTCCAGCTATCACGCCTCTCCAATTTTCAAAACATAAATCCTGAACGTTTGATGAGGACAGACACTTTCCAATTTGTGTATACTTTTATATACCATGCATTTTTGGTTCCCATTTACTATCTACTTACATAGCCAACAGAGCACCTCAACAATGTTAACTTTTTCTAAGTGCACTGTAGCTACAACTTATGGATCATTCATAAAATACAAGGCTAATGTATATAATTTCCCAAGTCTGGTGGCCTGTACTTGCACAAATACAACCCCCACTCCCAAACCTGCAGTGCTGCATCTGAAACTCTTGCAGAAATAATACTGACATAAGAATCCTGCTACAGTTTTCTCCAAATCTCCTGAGATCTTACATGGATCCAAACGGCTAAGAAGCTCCAGGTGGCAGAAACCACGTGAAATGAACACAGAACAGAAAGCCCAATTGATTGGTTTCCCTAAATTACTTTGACTTTAGCAATAAAATTGTACTGAAAGTATACAGTTAGATGAGACATTAGCAATGAGGCTATAGGGTTAAAACTTTAAATAACTTCAGAAAAAACCTTTCAGAAGACTATCAGGCAGTATCTAACATATTAACCTCTTTCCAAAACACAACTCTTATTAAATATATACATTGTATAGTGCCAGGACTCAGGCTGTTAACAGAATTATACATATATATTTGAATGACTGATCTTTAAATTAGCTAATTGATTCTCCTCTCTAAAACAACAATGATCAAAAGAATCATCTGTATCTTGTAATATTATTTTCCTTTGACTATTTGAAACACTCACTCTAGTTGAAGTCATGTAAAACATTCAAAAGACAGACCAAAAATGGTAACTTTGTAGCTCTCTCTAATAATAAGCATACATCTGAATAAATTCTAGGACTGAACTCCTTTCAGTCTGCATGAGTCGAAGACTTTAAGAAATATAACCTAAAGAATACTGAACTGTCCACCTAGGGATCTTCATCTGTCACGGTAGTTTAACTGGGCCTGTCCTTCTAACAGGCAACTAATTTCATTTCCTTAAACTCACATTTAAAAAGTGATTTCTGCTACTGCAGTACTAAACTATAAAAAAAAAAAATCATCCCTTCCTCTTTCCTTATAACCCAAAGCAGCATGTATTCTAACAAGCAAGTGACTCAAAACTTACATTTTTCTGAGGTTGGGCAATTTCTTGAAGAGTCCAATAGCTTCCAAAACAGAAATATCATTGTCATTCAAACGCCTGATAGGAACAAACAAAGAGACATTTAATACTTCATAGATTACTATAGATATAACTCTGACATACAGGGCTGCCACACAGAGAACTATGACCTTTGTTAAGCAAGACACTATCTGCCATCTCTCTCAGTCTCCAAGACTTCAGCTTTGAAGGAAAGGGAACATAGAAGACTATCTATAGTAAAATCTTAGGATGCCTTTAAGAGTGCAATGCCAAAGGACAGTGTCAGAAAGCTGCCTTCTTTCAATGCACAGGATAAGGGATTATTAACCTTAACCATTACACAGCCTTGTTTGCGTGACTAAACCTCCCTCATGCATTCTGCTACAGCAGACATGCAATTGGAGATGTGGTCCCTGTAAACAGAAGGGAACTGATTTCAGATCTTTTCCCATTAAAGTCTGCTGGTCTTCAAAATTAATGCTAAGGCCACCGTCTTGGCAGGCATGGGATGCAAAATTCGTTCTCTGATTACATGTAGCTCCATTTTTCTGTGTTTCTGGATGTCTCCCTCATGTCTTCTATCTTAACTTCAAATTCAGGGTTTAAATAGATGGGAGTTTTAACAATATTTTAAGTAAAGTAAATAGAACACTAACACAAAAAAAAGAATTGTGTTTGAAGGGGCTACTAATATAACAAAAGAACTAGATTCTTCAGTTACTAAATAATAAACTTGTTTTCTCATACTCTCCTTAGCAGTATATTATTTTGATGATTCTGAAGAATCTCTAAAAGCAAATAGATTTCATAAAATTACTTATAGTTTAACAATGCATTAGTTTTAGTGAGAGCCATTTCACCCAAGTAGCAGGCATTGCAGAGATTGAATGAGTTCCTGATCACAATTTTAACTCAAAAAGGTTAATCCATTTATTAAATAAAAATAATCAGATGCAAAGGCAAGGACTCAAAGGTAGAATGGAAAGGAATCACACAGCTTAGGCCACATAACAGGTCAACACTTCAAGAAGATACACACAGGCAGCTGATGCACAGGGCTACAGCTCCTTTCTCATCCCCACAGCTGGCATGAACACTTAGGAAATAAAGGAGTCGTGGTGCTTCTTTGAAATAAAATTAACTTTCCTTTTTTTCACACAGAGATTAAAGTAGAAGGTGCCTTGGATTGGCTTGGCTTCCTTTCGCAGCCTTTAAAAACTAGGAAAACCAACACTTCCTGCTGAGCACATTTCAGAGAGCCAGCACTTACAGATCAGTAGTATACTCAGGAAGGTGACTGGGTAACCGGGTGAGTTTTTGGTTAGAGCAGTCTACAACTGTTCCCTCGCAGCGACACTTCTCGGGACAGACAAGGTCCATGAAACATTTCCCGGTGAATTTACTTCTGTAATCCTCTGACCCTGCAATAAAAGGAAAATATATTCTGGCAATTCGTTCCTGGTAAGTGCAGCGATCGGAGATTTTATGGAATCTATTCTCAACACTGCCTCCTGTCAGCTCCCGGCTCCTGTACACAATTTTAATACTTGACAAAGATTTCTGTTCAGCAGTTTTTCAAATTATTCCCAAGACTAGCCTCTGTTTTTTTCACCTTTCCCTTGACAGATTAATTCCTTGTTTAACTAGCCTACCTGTTAAGGTATTTTTAAAAGCATTTCTAATTAGCTGTTGGAGTCTGCTTCAAATGAGCTCTAGCAAAGTCACATTTTCCCATTTGGAATTTAGTCCAGCAACAAGGGAAAGGGATCTCATGAAAGCAGGAGCTATCTTGATGCATTTGAATGACAAAGGATTTTTAAAGATGTAATTAAAAAGCCAAAAATTTTCAGACCTCAGCTATTAGAGATATTTTTGAGAGCAATCTTTTATGAGAGAACCTTGTCAATTTTCCAACAATTAGATATCTTTATTAACTATGTTAAACAAACAGAAAAGTAATAGCAGTTTAAATCATTTTCATTTTAATTAAGGAACGGGCAGACCATACTTAGTGAGAAGCACTCCCTAATGTACCATTATACCATGACTGCCAGACCTCTTTGACTAGTTTTTTGACCCGTTTTAATGAAATGCTATTCCAATTAGACTCAGTGAACTAATCTGTCCTTTTCAGGTTTGGTTTTTCTCTTTTAATAACAGTAGGTTGGAAACTTGATCTCTGCGCTTCAAGAAACCAGGAGTATTAATAAACGTGTATGTAAGCAAAGCGTTGCCAAGACCCCACCATGCAATACCTGCCCACACACTTCACATTTCATAATGGAAGCACCAGAATTGTCCCAGGAACCTTGTGTAATGTGCAGTGATCATAATTACAAAGAAGTAGTTTTTAAACTTTTCCACAGTTTTAAAAGTCAATTGCAAGGTCTCCCAGGAATGATCTGAGCATGTTCATTTTTTAAGAACCTCAAAACAGCAATAAAAACTCAAACCTGAACTGAAATTTTTTTTAGAGACCTGATGACATTCATCACCTGCTTCCCCTTCCCAAACTGATAAACACACAACTGTTCATTTTATGACTGCATACTACTTTCTGTAAGAAAAAAGGTCACCTAAACCCACTATCATTTTAATTTATCTTACAGATTACCTCCACAGGGTGATGCAATGAAAGCAAGCAATTCTGCAGGTCATCTAACAATTTGATTCCACAGGCACGCTTCAGTTTAGTTTTGCAATTCCAAACCAGATAATGAGAAACTTCACATACAGCTTTGTATATTACCACTTCTGTGGTGCTAAATACTTTGCATGTTATCATACTTCTGGTAAATTATACATCTAAAGTAAGACTTGGCTACTGTTTTTTAGCTTGACAGCACAGTACTTCAAATATTAGGACCACTGGGCATTTGAAAATATTATAAAAATACACTCTAAGCCTTTCCCCACACCACTAGCCTTTCAAAAAAACCCATCTGATTTCCAGTCCTAAAAATTCCAGGCTTGGCAGTCAGGCTAAAATGTCAAGTGATGAGCATATTATGTCTTGATTATGAGAACATACAACTATTCTTTATTAGGTCTATGATACTTTACATTTGGTTGTTTATGATTCCTTGGAAATAATGCCCAACATGAACAGTTAACAGGACCAGAGTTTATTAAAACTGCTACAATTACAGTATGCCTTGAAAATCCCACAAAATTTTTCAGTGATCAGAAAGTGTCTTGGAAATCACCAAATTACCTCTTGAAGAAGCACTTCTAACTTACAATGTAAAAGCTTTTTTTGAAAGAATAATCACAAACGTTATAAAGTTACACAGGGTAAAAATTTATTTAGTATAATTTTTAGTCTACTGATGGATACATGATTCATCTTCCTATGGGAAAAAAAACAAGGACGGGAAAGTAAGTGGAACGCTTTATGAAGGAGAAAAAAGGGTTATATAACAGTAGAGGGTGAAAATCAGGGTTTTGTTTTCTCCCAAGTTTTCTGTCAAAGTAAATAAAGAATATTTACCACATTTTGACTTAGCAGTCTCACTCTCTTGATGGCATACAACTTTCCACGCTTTACCAGCTATAAGAAGCTGATCTTCCCTGGGCGTTGGTCCATTGCCTCCACGTTTGCAACAGGAGAAAGCTCTCTCGGCTCAGCAGGAGAGGAAGGGAGCAAACACCACCTTTGTAATTTTCTTTCTTTCTGTCTCTCTTTTTTTTTTTCTTTTACTTTTTTAAAAAATTCTAAATAAGTTTAAATAAGTGTCACCCAGGTAAGCACTGAGTCAAAAGTAATCAACAGCATGCATATGCTCACCAAGTACTCAGTCATCTGTTAGACTGTGAGACAGCAGGAATCACCTGCCAAAGACCAGATAAAATTTACTATTTGACCTGAGCCTTGAGATCACTTGGACAGGTGGCTGCTCCATTAAGATATTCCCATCTGGGATACTAATGTGAAATTCAGCCATCTGCTTGCAGAACTATTTAAGTGAGTATACCCATTTCTACACACGGGCTTTATCAGTGTACAGCTGCAGGGCTCTGAGTGAACACGACAGGATTCAGGAAGTACGAATAACCATCACACGCATGTAGTACTTCTTGCATGCTATAAAATCACCTGTGGAAAGCCATGGAAAAGAGGTGCCGGACAGGCACAGAAGAAACACTTGGCTTCATTTCACTATTCCAGACCAACCATTTGGTCATTTTATTATACCTGAAAGCTTGTGTGCATTGTAGCTGAGAACTCTGTGAAGCTTAGCTGAATGCAAAACATGACCTGGGAGTTTTCTAGTAATTTCCAAAATTAAAAAGAAGCATTGCAATTCCTCAGTGTCATAAAATAAACATACACTTCATTCTACAAAACAGCAGTATTGAGATAAAGAAACACCACATTTCCAAGTGCTCAAAAGTTTTAGATGCCTTTCTAATACCCACATGGAGAAATGAAACAACAGAGCCAAATACTTTTTTGTCCTGTTGTTCTTTATAAGCATTGTGCAAACTTGATTTCAGTTTTTAAAATTTAGCTTTACCTAAAGGACTTAAAAGGTATGCTGGATGACCCGTTCTGGAAAAAAAAAATCAGGTTGTCTCAACAGGGGCTTGAATACTGACCTGATATATTAATTCTAGAAAAGATGGATCCAGCTGCCTCAAATTTGGCACCAAAAATACAATAATAGAATCATAGAATGGTTAGGGTTGGAAGGGACCTTAAAGGTCATCTAGTTCCAAGCCCCTTGACATGAGCAGGGACACCTTCCACTAGGCCAGGGCTACACAGAGATCACTTGTTCTAAAACTTGGACAAAAAGCAGAAATCCTTACACTCATTTCTTCATGTAACCACTAGATCACAATTCTCATAGGTTTTCAGGAAAAAAAGGAGAAACACTGGTTGTCATAATTTCACATTGGTAGTATTAATTCTTATCAGTAATTACAGAGGAAAAAAAATCTAAGAATCTCAGATGTCCTCATTCTGATGGGTCCACAGCAGATATGTAACCAATTTGCAAGATGAAACAGTATTTCCATGTAAGAAAACTTTTGCATGAGACCCTCAAAGTCCTTTATGAATAGGTGTAATTATCTCTACATAGGCAGGAAGTTAGGCAGAAGTATGTCAAAGATCTTATCGATCTCTTGAAGCTAAAATGGCCCATTTGGGTATGCTGACTCAACTCTGTGCTATGTAACTATTGGATAATGCTGTTTTCTTACAGGCCATGTCATTTCAAGAGATAAAAGACAATGCTTTGCAGACTCTTCTGAAGTTCTTCTGCAGTACACTTCATAATGAAATGCCAGTACATTAAGATTGCTCCGATCAGGTCCAAAGTTACATTAAGTAGCAGGCAACTTGTTACAGAAACAGCATCCACAGCATACCTCAAGTGGAAGGACTCACTGGACAGCTCAAATAGAGAGATGTAGCTTACATTATTTATAAAGTAAAAAGACAAAAAAGACTCATATATGTAGGCATGGCTGGAATCATATTAATAAATAGGATACCTAACTTCTTTATTATAAGAGCAATTTAACAGATTAATTACTTAGAAATTGTTATTCTGCATGCAAGCCCTCTGGAAAGTCTCTCACAAACATCACCAGGGCTCCCCCCTGCAGTGCCCGGGAGTCTGGTTAAGCAATGCTTCACCTT
Organism: Caprimulgus europaeus; assembly: GCA_907165065.1. Next base: position 34,318,128 of record OU015531.1, on the reverse strand, counting down.
TTTCATTTTTCCTGTGAGAAAAGGGGAATCTCTCACCTTTTGATGCTTCTGAAAACAGCAGCAGATTCCCAGCATGCCATGCGGCAGGGAGTATGCAGCCTTCCATGGTGCTTGACAGAACCATGTTCAATTTGTATTGTTCTACCACATGGTTAGATCAAGCACAAAGGAAAACTCCATGAACAGCCAGAGTCAGAGTTAGGCAGCGCCAAAGAGAGAAGAGCGTTGAGAGGAAGCAGCATGGAGAAGCACAAGCTGAAGGTTCACGGAGAGCTGCTCTCCACTCCACCCATGCAAAAAGGTGCTGGATACCAGAGGTCATCCTTTACGCTACAACTGCAGGAACACCCTGGAGCACAATTGGGGTTAGTGTACAAGAACAGAGCTCAGGCGAATTCAGAGACAGAACTAATATGACAGAAAATACTACCAAAGCACTGCAAACAGCTCCTTCCAGGAAAGTTGTGCAACTTCCACCATGTATTAAATGCCCAATCTACACTGCTCTTTGTTAGCTACTTATCCTCTCCTGGTGTCTCCTTTCAGTATAAATGCCATTTTGGATTGCTCCTTTTATTTAAATGGAATCTTAGAAATATCACAGCTCATATTAATAACAGCAGATTCTGAGCTGATGGCCAAGCTCTGGCATTAAATGCTCCTCAAGCTCCCTTTGAGCTTGATTTCAGCTCCCAGTGGCCTTTCATGCTGGTGGCACTTACACTGGATATCTGTAATAACCACTACTTTTTCTTTTTTTCTTTTTTTTCCAACTGCACTTTACAGCAAGGTAGCACACACATACTACTACAGACATATTAAGGCAAACATGAGTATTTTGTTATTCTGTTTCTTGGCATAATATTTATTGAGTTTTGTACATCACTTGCTGATGGTTGCATTCTCTCTTTCTGACATCCTGGATTATTTCAAACAGATTTACTTCTTTTAACTCATTCCTGCAACTTTGACATATAAAGTAGGGCATTCAGTTTTGGCTTGACTGCTCCCACTGAAATAAAACTCCAATTGACTTTAATGTCTGCAGAGCTATTCCAGTGGAGAGTGCTTTTGAAAGTCTCATCTCAAATGTTCTTGAAGGCTTCATGAACGAGAGAGGAAGTGGCTGTTCTCTGCAACTGCTCAGAAGAACATTTTTCTGGACTTCAGTGAAGGTCAATGCTTGTGCTTTTAAAAAAATATCACTTTCCTTAGTAAGGGGTTTGCATTGCCTAAAGAACAAAGTCAGCATGAAGCAGATTATTCATCGCCTACGCGGAGAACAATGCAAGTACTTGAACAGAGATGACAGATAATATAGCAAGGGGCTCTGCTTCAACATTTTGCTGTGAACCAGAATTATTATGCAGAAAGTCAACACACAATTACTTGGGAATGCCAGAAAATAAGTACAGTGTTAACTTAGTGACCTCATACTGTGAGTTTGTGTACAGCAATGAAAGTAAGACAATTTGATTTACTGTCTATCTTTACAATCTAAGAAGGAAACTAAAGCAGCTTTTTAGGGGAACCTAAGACAATAAACTAATCCCCACAAGCTGCCAAATTAGCCAGAGTCCTAACTGATACACAAATTAGATTATTAATTTTCTTTTGTGACTCATGCAAATTGGTACAAGAGGCATTAATTTTCTTCCATGATTCATTCAAAGTATGCAAAACCCTCGAATTCACACCTCATTTATTTAGAAATTATACCTAAAACTAGCATTCCTGCCAATAATTTTGTATGGCTGTAGTGACCAGAGTTCCATATCCTTATTCCTACACTGGTTTAATAATGTAGCAATTCTAGTATGGGCTCTTCAAATAAATTCATCTGCAGCACTCTGTAAAGCAATGAGAAATAATAGTCCATACCTTCCATAGACTTTTATATTATATACTGATTTTCAGTATTAAGTGGAATATCTGTAATAAACTCAGTAATTTTAGTGGCAATGAACTCTTTCAGTCCTACTGAAACCAGTGTAGTCAGAACCCTGCAAGCGTCTTCCTGCGAAACCCCTAGAGAATATTTTGAACAAGTCTCTGTTCCTTTGTGCACTAATTAAACATCGCTTACAGTAACAGCCTAAGCTAATCATCCACTGATGTACAGGAACATAGTTGCCTCCTTTTTTTTTTTTTTGACAAATAGTCTAGGAAAAAACCCAACAAGGCACACTGTTTTGTAAATTACATTTAAAAAGAAAATATTCCATAAGTCTTTGGATGTACATAAGGTCATTCTGCATAAATATTTGAAAAAAAAAAAAGTTGGAAAAGGAATTATCATATCTCCAGATATTTTCCAATTTTCACTAAAACCCCCACTCTTTAGACATACTTTACATCCAAGCACCATTGTAGGGTTTGCTCTTAGAGTTAATTCACCTCTGGTAACCTAAGATCTGTTTGTTTATCAGTCACTGAATCTGCAGGTTGCTAAAAATTTGTGTATAGGACCCTATTTTTAACTGTCCCATCAAGCTGTATCACCTCAGGAGACTGATGCAGTTTCAGAATAGTCAAATTAAAATTTATTATCCAATTGCAGGCTCAAACATTCTTGCACTGCTTTTAGCTGACTAGCTCTCTTCATGTCAAGGCCTCTCCAATTATTTTCTTTATCCTATTCAAGTGACCGCTATACAGACAAAAAAGTGCTAACTTTGCATCTCTGGTAAGTGTTGCTCAGCTTAATCTCAACGCACACAATAGCAATGAAAGAGAAGAGAACAAACTTTGTCCCACCTTCGTTTTTGAGGTATCTGAGTTGCAAGAGGAATCACTCAGTTTTCTGCCATAGCTAATGAAGCCACCTCCAGAGGACAACTCAGATCCCAAGTGAGGAACCTTTACTGCTCTGTACTCTGCCAACATGGGCAATCTAGGACAACTATATTATTTGGATGCCTAAGTGATATGGATGCATCTGTGACTTAACACGAATTCTCCCTTTTGTCATTGCCTCTTTATGATCACTGCAAATAAAGATGTTGGCTTGTAACAAAGCAGTTCAGTTGTTTAGGTTTTTTGAAGACTACTTCAGCTTAAAAATAAACTTTTTAACCAGGACATGTCAATTTACCTTCACACTAAGAACCATACTTTTTGCCAAACAGACCCAGCTGTTCTGTGTTAAGCTTATGCTTCCATGAGTGAAATGGTTCCCATTCTGCCTTCTTTCCCCCTCCTGCAGTACAGGAAACCTTCACCATAGTGTTCATCAAGAGCTATGAAGGATTAGAGTAACTGACACAAATATTAATATAAAGATCTAAATTGCTATGAAAGAGTTACAGAAAAGCGAGGGCTATAATCAGTATATAGTACAGCCAAATTACTTTTTCAACAGGAACATTTGTACAATACAAGGGAATTTAGTTCCATTACCATTAGTCATAGCAGTCATGTTGTGTTCTCTAATGACTTCAACTTCAGAAAAATTTCATCAAACTAAAGCTCAAACATACTCAGTTATAGTGTATGGTGAAGACTTCAGGCTCATAATTATGGATTCAGTCTAGGATTTAATCTGCAGGTGATTTGTTGCTGTTAAACAACCTTCCATTCAGACAGAATTATTCTTAAGCACAACAAACACGTATCCTCAGTTTCACTATATTCAAAGAGTTTCTGAAGGTACTTCTGCTGAGTCTCTGTGTCTTTCGGGGTGGGGCGGAGGAGGAAGTAGGACACACAACATTTAACTGAATAAAAACAAGAAATACAAAAAAAAATATTCACAGAAAGAAATCTGAATGCAGTTAATTTTCCAGTTGTCCATAGGCAATGTTTAGTATTCCTTTCTTTCACTCTGCCCAAGCAAAAGCCCTGGTGAGCAGAAGATAAGATTTCCCACAAATGTGACCAGGCCTGGACCACCCTGTGCAGGGCTGCCAATCCCCACCACTGTTACCTCCAGCACAGACAGGCCTGCAAGCCTGGTGCCTGCTCAGGCGGGAGCTGCTAGAGACCAGAACGTTCAGGACAGGCACAACAGCGAATCCCTGAGCGCATGTCACTGCAGCACTGTAACAAGGTAGACAAGAGCAGCTGGATATCAGTGCTCTTCATCAAACAGAAAATGCTAAGGGCGGGAATATGAATACAGTCTGTAAATGACTATTTGCTTACTAAAAATGGAAGGAATTTGCAAACTTGTCATCAGAGTGATTTGGAACAACTGAGAGTGTTTCAATCAGATAAATTATGTATGAACTGGATTAAATTCACTTGCCTTTCATGACTTTTAAACAATGGTTGGGTAGTAACAATATATTGAACCTTTCATTTTGAGAGCTTGAAGAGCTAAAATAGTGTTTACATGTCACCAAAAACAGAAACAGGGATAACCTAGGGAGACCAAGGGACAGGAGCATCCATAGGGACCAGACAAAAAGCCCTGATGTGCAGTGTTCTTTTGAGTGGGAACACTCCATTGCAGTTCTATGCTTCTAAGGCTGAAACAATGCAGAGAATAGAGAAGGAAATATCAGGTGATCACAAGCAATAGGAACTCTGTTCCAAAGTAGACAGATAATCCAAGAAAGGTGAATATGTATGATGATAGAGACTGGAAAAGATACATAAAGAATTAGGAAGAAAACTGCAATTAGTAAGAGGTTTTTATCAGATGCCTTTGAAAATTATGAGTGAACAAACAGCAACTATATTACTATCTAATAACAGGAGATAACACAAGAGAGATGAAACTAGCCCTAAACATGCGAGCTCTAGGTCCATATGTATCACAGTCTGACTTTGATCTAGATTGGGTTAACAAAGTCCAAAAACGAGAGAATTGTGCTGGCAGATGGTTCAGTCCTCCCCCTATTATTCCCCATGCTTTTGATTTGTACAGGACTATCTGGAAATGACGTCATTAAAGTTAGATACAATGTCCCAATGCAAGAGGAATGAGGAAGACTGGCTTACTTCATAGTATTTCAAATAATCACCTTACTTCCAAGATACTTATTTCTAAGAATTAGAAGAGAAAAAGCTTTCCTGGTGTGATGCTCATAGATATACAGATGCTTTGATCATTATCAGAAATGGTTTGTGCAGGTATGGGAGGTGGAACTTTCATCGCTTTTGAAATACACAACATACTGAAAAATGCAAACATATCACAGGGAAAAAAACATATACAGCTGAATACAAGGGCATCTTTCAGCAAAAGCTATTTCAACACAGTGTCACACAGCAATCAAGGATCCTGCCAACTCTTGAAGTGACAATAAGCTACCACAGAGACAACACAATCTGCTCATAGATTCATTTTCCTTCCTCCTAAAGCCCAGTGCTGCTTTAGAAAACAAAACTGCAGTGTAGTGAACGTAATCAGATGCTACTGGGCAGAAGCTTTTTGTTGTTCTTTTTTCCTCCCATTCCTATTAAGAAAGTGAGCCTCCAGTGACCTAAGTACCATTGGATCCTTAGATGGCCATAGTGGGCAGATGCAGCCAAAAGAAAATGATAATCAGAATTCTGTTGCTGCCACTTGAAAATCACAGTATTTCCCTTTTCTAAACAGAAGAGAAGGAGAATTAGTCACAGCCTGTTCCTCCAATTTCTTGTTCAAGAAAAACCTTTTTTAGTCTCACATTCTATAACTGTGGGAGAGAGTTGAACAGGGGGAGGTTTATTGTTATTTTGATGCACTGCACTAAATGGAAGGCAGAAAAACAAGGAAAATAGTATCTGTTGCAATCTGAGGCTTAAACATATCTGATAGTATATTCAACAGCTTTGCCTGTCTCACAGCCCTAGGCAAAACATGTCCCTTTCCCTGCTGTTCTTTCATTTCATGCTATAATGCTTCCAATTCTCCTTTTAAAAAGAATTATGTACATTATCTACCTGTTGCACAGAAACTCCTTCCTATGGCCACTCATAATCTTCACAGATGTTGCTCCATCATTATCAGTAAAAGCTTTAGTCATTCAGTTCAGGGAGGAAATAGCATCTGGGAAAAGTGCCTCAATGATGAATTAAAAAAAGAAGGCAAGTTCTTCTTGCTAAATACTATCTAAAAGGATGGTGGGGAGCTGGAATAAAAACCGAAAGAAACAATATCCAGAATGAAGTTTCCTAGATTCTTTAAAAAATTTATTTTTACTATGCTGCATAGTTTTGTCCTCAAAGTTTCATTTAATTAATCAAATACAGTGCTATTTAGCCCACCTGCGTCTCTGTGTTTGTCCTGTTGTTATTACCTTCTTGATGTTCCTCTGCCATTTCAAACTGATGAAACTTCAAATATCTCAACTTTGCTTTCCCACTCCTGCTAACCACTCCTCTCTTCTATCCTCAAACAAAAAGCGCTTCCCTTTCTTCTCTTAATTTACTGAACAATCACATTTTTCTCATGCCAGGTCCTTCCTGACAATCCCATTCATGATACTTTGTAGAATCCAAGTGAATGTGGAAAACTTCCTTCAGGACAACCTCAAAATTTTATAACTTCGGAACTGCTTCTTTCCCTGATGTTAAAACATAAAACTTACCTATGTTTAACTATTCTTGGGGGTGATCCTGACACTAGCCGAGTACCTCTGCTCCCACAGAGCTCACACTTCCTTACCTCATGATGAGGTGCATCCTCATCACTTCTCAAAGGTCAAAGACAAGGTCAGGATAAAATCCCTCGCAGTACTTCCTTAATCAACACCTCATAATTGGGTTTTCTCCCATAAAACCATCTTTCTGGTGATTGACACATACTAAATGTATTAAACAAACTACATGAAAATATCAGGATCCTGAAACAAGAACGCTTTAAGCACAGAGATGCACATTGACAGAAAGATTTAAAATGAAAAAAATATTTTCTCATACACTGAGCAAATGATGTAAAAACTGGACAGGGAGAATCCCACAGCCAGCAAGGACACTGACCAGATTCCTAAGCACTGCCATCCCAGTGGGATTGTGCGGGGTAATCCCTGAATAACACAAAGCACTGCTCAATAGTCTGACTTTGAATGATGAGGATTCATGCCTCTTTCTGCACAGAGATGTGCCAGGTTAAAACCTGGGATGAAACATATTCCTCATCACGAAAACAGGGAAAAATCCTGCTACACGCCAAGTCTGAAGCAGCCATGATTCAAAGGGACAACGTGAGCAGAACAGGTGCCAAGGATGTCTGTTCTCTGGGTTGATTTGCAAACTAAGATTCTCCTAAACCATTAGACGTTCCCCCTGTCTTATGTGAGCAGACAGTGAGTCGAGTTCAATGTATCTCATCACCATCTGGAAACTCTACAGGCAAGGATATCTTCTCTGTTGAGCTTTTGAATAGAATTAGTTTTCATCCATCTGAAATCTTTGTTCTGAAGCTGTACAATCTCTGCTCTCCTCCTTCGTAAATCAGGTTTATGCTTTTTTCCATGTGGTTTTGATATACTCCTAGAACTGGAGACCAAGGAAAAAACAGCCTAATGCCTCAAAGAAAGGACCTCCAAGATAAGAACTCACAAAATATTATTCTCAACATCACCAGGTACTGTGTTCTGCATTGTTGCTCTTCTTAGCTACAATCTTTCATAAATGATATCAGATGGTGTTTGCCTTATCCAATAGCCTGTACCATTGTTCAAGACATGCATGCACATACATAACATTAATTTCTCTAGCTTATTAATAAAAGCAGAAGAAAATGACAATGGCAAATTGGGTACAGATTTATACTGATTTGTTTCTGCACTCTCCTTTCTAAATCATATTTATGCATTTTCATTTCCAGTTTCTTTAAATATGAATATTACTAACTAATTATCTTGTTACTATGATGGACACAATCCAAATACCTAGATAAAATTATGTGATAATTTCAGTTCTGGGTATAAATTTTTGTGGCTTGAGTCATAAGTGATTGGAGACTTTAACAAGCATTCCCAAGAAAACCTGACTGCAAATGAAGTTATCTTTGTTTTATTTTCCCCATAAAGAGAAGGTTTAGCTCAGCATATTGCTCATGGATACAGAAAGCACAACAGCCTGTTTTAGGCTGCTGCCATTCAGTTTCATGCTGCATCCCCATCTACGGTCATTAATCTTTTACCACCAGAAACACAATTAATCATGTGTTTGTTTTTTGTTTTTTTCTCCAGAGGAAAGAGACAAAATTCATACTAATTTTTATAGAAAACACTGCAAGGTACTCCATCAATAACTGTCATTTTTCTTCTTAGTACACCCTAATAGATTTGCTCACTGAAACCTGCTTGTCTTTACATTATACAAAACTGCAGAAGTCTAAAATAGATATAAACAACAGAAAAAACACATAAAGAAGCAGTCTGCTTAGTTGTGCTGTATAAGGCAACGAATGTTCTTTTACTGATAGCTGGACCATAAATAAAGAACAGACAAGGTTGAGAAAAAGGTGTTTTTGCTACTTTGGAGGTTATTTCAGGTGGAAATATTTTTCCATCTAGCTCACAACACAAAATCTTTGCCTAAACTATGATGCAAGTTTTGATTCAAAACTTACTAAAACCAAAAATCTTATCAACTTTGATGGCAGTTTTACTAGAATTAGTGCAAGTTACTTGTGGATATATGAAAACAATAACAACAAAAAAACCCAACAAAACAAATTATGAAAGTATGTGAAACAATGCCATCCCCTCACCCCCAGCTTCACTCACATCCTAGGTGAGAAATGCCCATTGCCAGTTGTATAAAAATGTCACTCATACTGTTCTCAGCCTTTTAGGTCTGAGAACTTACTTGAGCTCAGCTCCCATCAAGGTCAATGAGAGTTCTGCCTAAATACAAATGATGATCCATCCACCATCCACCCCTTCAAAATATGACATCTGCCACATGGATTCATACAAATAGTAATTTTTTTCCTTAGACATTGTATAACTTAGCAATTATTTAAAATTAAATGTCAAGCTTTTCCCTCTTTTTCTTTGTTTTTAAGAGACACACAAAAGGCAGCTGTAGACTGCCCTCTCCCTTTTTAAATTTTTTTTTCTTTTCTTTTTTTTTTCTTAATCCATAAGGTAATTGGCTTTCTGGAGAAGTAACTGAATTTTCCAAATTTAATTTTAAAAGATGCTCCGTAATATCCATTACAGCAAACACTGTCCTGCAGATTTGATTAGTAGGCTCTCTGGACCTGCTTATTTCTGAATTGAAAGCACAGTACAGCCTGGATAAATGAATTACCTGAGCAGCGGAACTTCTTGCTCTTGATCTGGCTGATTCGTTTGTTGGCAAGGCGACGCGGATTGCTGCATCGAGCGCCGCTGGTTTCTATCGGATTATCCTGCAGGTAATCAGCCAGCCACTTCAAATGGCAGTCGCACACAAATGGATTCTGAGCTAAATGTCTGTGAGAAGGATGGGATGTTTAATCAGAAGTGACCTGTGACACTGTACTCCATCACTGTTTTTCACAAACGCAAACCTGAAGAGTAGAGTAATTGAATAAGCTTCCAAAAACCCAGGCCTGGCGGAAACCACACAGAGCTGCACATGAATGGGAGAATTCTGGAGCTATCACATTTCATAGCTCATTAAGCCTGCTGCAAGCCCTTTCACAGAGGAAACAAAAATTAAGATAGCAAAATCTGCTTTAAAGGACACAGACCTCCTGTCTACAACATCCAGTGTTTTGTCATGAGAGTTTGGTATGCTGCCTTTTGAGAGAAATGCATCTTTCTAGGTGCACCTGACCTGAAGATCATTTTGTATCCTGGTTTAAAAGAAATTTTATTGACAAGCTCAGTTTCCTAGAGATCAAAATGCGAATTAGTACAGTGCGTTCGATCTGTGGGCAAGGCCAGCAGTGATCCAGAGGTCTCTTCTCAAGAGTTAAATTGATATTTGCATATACTCATCACGTATAATAGTATTCCTCTTACATGTATTTTTTTCCTGGACCAAAAATTTTTACTTTAGAGACTGAACTGTTTACACAAAGCAGAACTTGACTGTATCCTTCACCAAAATTTGCACAATGTATTTCCCACACAATTGGAATTAAGTATTATAGCACTGATATTAATGGGATATTTGGACTTCGTTAAAATAAATCTACTGGAGTATCTTAGAGAGAAATAGCATTTTTCTGCTGCTGTTAAAATTCATTCTCCTTGACAAAGTTGAGTATTATATCAGGAGTTTGTCAGGTCTTTCCCAAAGCCCAATTCTGTTCTCAGTTAAGTTAACTTGCATCCGTTCCTCTAAGTTCCAAGGGAGTAGGACACAGCTCTCCAAAAACTGCAAAGAAAGTTTTAAAAAAAGATAGAAGTTTAAATTTGGTTTTGACAGAGGTGTAAAGTTATAGCCTCACAAGAACTCTGCCCTGTTACTGTGTGTTTTTTCCACCTGTAGAAACTTATTTTCTTCTCTGTTTGCAGTTATGTTTATGAATTTTCACTTAACAGATAAGTATAAAATACAACAGGGCAAGGGCTGTCAAGGAATGGCAAGTGAAAGCATACATAGCAGAAAATGCCTGAAGAAACTAAAGATTACTGTTGCAGCAGAGCCATTCCTGGTGTGCAATGTCCAAAGAACAAACAAGCATATAGAGACAGCAGATGCAATTGTTTTTGTAGCTCTAGAAAAAAGGTAGAAAATGGTAAACACTTGGAGTACTAAAAATAGGACAACGAATCAAACCATTTCAGGAAAAAGTGTCTGTGTGTGAAGCAATAAGTCCATTCTAAGCAATAGCCACCAGGAGTACCAATAAAACCCTGTGGAAACTGAGGAGAAATGTTTATACGTTAAAGGTGGTGTCCATTTAACTTGACAAATCCTACATACCTCTGTAAATGAACCTCCTCTGTCACCCTTGTTTACATATATAAATTATGTACCTATACAGCAGCAGGAGAAAGCACAGTGGAGGTGGGAGGGCAGGAGTGAGGCAGGGGTTGTACATGATTATTCTAATACCTTAATGATTTGCAGCAATACGTACTGGCCAGATATCTGTTGAAAATTAAGGCTGTGCTTGTAGTTGCCTGAGGAGGTAGCAGGTACCACGGTGCTAGAAATCATCTCTATTAGTTCATTTTCATATGAATTAAAACATTTATACAACTAATCTGACCAATGCATTTCCAGTATTAAAATATATATGTGCATGTGTGTGCATATATTTCCAGTACTATAGTATGAGCATACATATATATTCCAGTATGTATTTATATACATACTCATATATATTTTAATACTGGAAATGCATATACTTACACACTACATAAACACACCAAGTCTTGTATCTATACACACACAGTTATATATAAACACAAATACACAATATTGGGCGAGGGGGTTCTTCCCTGTTTTTCATTTGTATCAGACTGACAACTCCAGTTCTGAAGGAGTATTATTTACCTTATTATCTTACTACTCACAGCTTTAGGATGAAAACACCTTCTGTAAAATATTAATTCATTTCTACACTTTTGCTTCCAAGTTTTCTTCTGATCTCTCTTCTCCCAATGCCTTCAATTCAAAGATTCTCAGAAAATGTTTAGTGGATTTTCTTAATGGATCAAATACTACAATGTATCATTTCTCTTAAGTGGAATATCAGGTGAAATAGGGTTTCAGAGGTCACGAACCCTAGAGCAGATCCAGTAAGGAAAGATGCGACTCACTAGCTTGTTAAAAACTGTTCATATATTGTACAGAGTCAAATTTACATATTCTCTTCCCAACAAGCAGTACGAATGAATTACTCTGGGAGCTTAACACACTTATGACATTTCTGTCACTATTGGCAGGCTCTATTGATAGCTGGCTGTGCTGAATTTATGCAATGATTCCTTTTCTTGTTCCTTTTATTTCTGTCAAAAAAAGGAGCGCCTACTACCTTGAGGTCTCTCCCAAATTGTCGTAATGTCAGATGCAAAGCCTTTGCAAAGACAGGCAACATCTTTGGGGAGAAAAAAAGAGAGAGCTGTCATTTATGATATGCCTGCATACTCACAGAGTCTGGATCGATCGGAGAGGTGCAAAAAGCCCCTTGCTGATAGTTTGCAGTTTGTTGTCATAAAGAGATAGCAGTTTGAGATTATGCAGACCTTGGAACGTGTTTACCCTCAGGCAGTTGATCTTATTGGCATTGAGAAGTCTGAAAACAGAGGAAAGGTTTATAATTCATTAATCTGGTAATAATCAAATAAAGAAAGACTGAATATGGGGGTTAAATCTAAAAAAAATATTAACCCAGTCACCAAAGCCAACCCACATTTAAAGGTCTCATTTGTCTGTTACATTAAAAAGGTGAAAAAACCACAGCCAACATTAGTAGTCTCATAGCTGGGGAATATAGAGACATACAACAGTGCTATGTAACTGAAAATACTTAAAAGTTCTGGGGTTCTTTTGTATGCCCAGGCAGGTCCCAGTTTGTTCAAAATGCTACACAAATATTTAAAGTAGTCTTAAACTTAATATACATGGAAATGTCAAACACTTCCCACCTTGCTATTCTGTGCACACACTCATACACAAAGTCCACAATGAGAACAACCTTTTTTTTTTTTTTTTTTTCCCAATTTTCTCTACCAGCAGCTGTCTTAAGGCTAACTGAAATTCTGGAAGTTGACATCTTTTGATAAGCAGTGCAGGGTTAATTTGACGGTGGAAGGAAAGATGATTGATCCTGAGAGACGAGAAGAGAGAATTGTAAGGTCTGGATTCAAACTTACTGAAAGGCAAGCTCACTTCATACCTAAAGATAGTCAGGCAGTGGAACAGGTTGCTCAGAAGAGTTGTGCAGTATCAATCACTGAAGGTTTTCAAGATGATAATGAATAAAGCCATGAGTAACCTGCTCTGACCTAACAAGGTGGCTCTGGTTTGAGCCACCAGTCTCATTGGCTACTGACCATCTCAGATCCCTCTCAGACTCTATTGTCCTACAATTCTATGAACTTAATCCATTACAGTTACACCAGATTCCTATGCAGCTGTGGAAAAGTAGTACAAAGGCAAATTAAGTTTACATATATATATATATATATGCACATCTACACAGCAGCCAGTTGGCAGAACTAATCAGTTAAGTCAATCTTGGACAATATTTGCACACATTCTCTTAGATTATCCAGAGTCCTATCATCTATAATGAGTCTATGCAAACCCAACAACAATCTGGGTCTCCCGCTGAGACAAACACAAGAACACTTGAATTATCACTGTTATCTGCACGTGTGGTATTTTACTGAGTATAACAGGCAGGAAATGACCTAGTCTTCTTAGAAAAGCCTAAATCTACATCTTTTGAGTACTATTAGTCTGAGAAAAATGGAACATTGCAAACAGTAGATGCTGTTAGTACCCTTGGTAAAAAAATTCTTGCTACTTTGTCAATGAGTTTGAAGGGCTTAATATTACAACACTGTGGCTCTCTATGAGGGACCACACTAATACTAATTCAGAAGACAAAAATGTTTCTAGGTAAAAAGGAAAAGATATCTTCCACTCCTCAGCATGGAAATACACCATCTTAAACACACCTCTAACAGCACAGGGAGCTTCCATTTTCAACAAATTGCACATACACCACTATAGACAGTAGGGCAATTGGCCAGGTAAGAAATGCATGCTTGTTAGCTGCATATGATGCTTTTTGTTTTCTCAGAAAAATCACTTCAGAAGGTGCTTCTTCTGCATAGCATCCTGCCTTTGCATTGCTGAAATCTTTGGAACATTGTATACTCATTACAGTTCTCTGCTCCTACTGTCATTTTGGCAGAGCTGCATTACTGCAGTAAATGGCTACAGTAATTGTGACATGTAAAAGATGGATGCATACCTGACTAGAGCCCCTTCCCAAGAAAAACAGGAGTGCGGTGCTTTGGAATGAGAGTGTCAGAGAAAAGCAAATAACAATTTACCTATATTTTCTTCTTTATATGCCACAGAAAAATAAGTTTGGCATTAGATAAAGTCCCATAGAAGGAAATGATGGATAAATGAGCTTATATTTTTGCATTAACTAATAGCTAAAATAATGTTATGAAATCATAAGCAGCACTAATATGCCCCCTCTGTAACCTGTATTTCTGTGACAGATAATTATGTGACACTTAATCCACACTCCTGCTGACTCCACTAGAAGTAACAGGGCAATTCTCATATTAGGCTACAGGAAGAGTTCTTCCCATGCAGTCCATTTCTGAGATTTTGCTCCAACTGTAAACATCAATGTCATCCCTTACTACTTGCTTCTCATAGCCACTCATGTGCCCAAGCCAAAGCAATCTTCATTCTCTCTCAGATCTTGTGCATTGTGCTTGTATATTATCTTCTCCATAAAGAACAGGTTAACAAGTCATTAGAAGGCAGAATCAGCTACTGAGTTTTGAACAACATCCTGTCATGCACTTAGGCTTTACAAATCCTTTGGTTTCTACCCCCTGTCCTTGTGTACTGGTCCCACATTGTTTTTAAGCAATGCACATTAGCTTAGATTGGTTGTTCTGTAACAGACGCTTGGTACTGAAGTTATACAGAAAGAAAACTGAAACCAAGTATATACTTCAATTTATTTTGCTAGATGCTATGTTTTTCTAATTTTATACCAATATTTTATGTTGCAAGCAGTAATTATAACAAAGCACAAAGCAAAAATGAAAATAATCCCAGTAACAAGAGAATTACAGCTGTATTCATATGTGCACAACCAGCATGCCTTTTTGTGATGCTCAAGAAGTGCATACATAGCAGAGCTGTGTTGTGCACATGCTATTCACTCCTGTGCGAAGAGTGGACTTGAAGTCTAACTGTCATTGATCTTACCTAATAAACCCTCAGAGCAAAGCTGACCTAGAACTGCAGTAAAGTCATAGGATTTGAATTCATTCCCTGATTAGTTTCAATGCTGGAAATCAGAATTTACAAGTTTTTACAACTGACAAGTTTTCCTGGCATGAATTTTCAATGACTAGATTCATGGTGATATAATCTGTGACATTTCTGTAAGAGCCAAATACTAAAAATGAGAGATACTGATCCTATATACAGCCACAAACACAAAGGCACAGGAAAGTGCTTGTGCAGACTGTTTAGAAGTGGGAATTCAAGTACTGCACAGCTTTTCTGAGGTGACAACACTTATTCTTTATATCATCTACACAATATATGCGCAGTACCTAAATGTAAAGAGGCCAGATAGTCCTCAACAGTAATATGGATGTAGCCATACTTGGTGGATCATGAGACAGATTAATGTCCTGTTTGTGATAAAAATCAGTGAGAAAAGGGCGGCAGGGAGGGAAGCGAAAAACTGAGAAAGCAGAAAAAATAATCCCTTTTTTTTTTCCTCCTGCTTACTGTGAGTTAGAGGATGACTTTTGGCCAGAAGCATTAAGATTTATATTTCTTTCAAAACTCTCAGCTATTTTAAAATATCCCCTCTATGGATATTCCCCTGTATAAATTCCAATCATTTGTTTAATCTTTCTTCAGTGTCACAACCCCCCCAATGGTATCTAATTATTAATTAGGTGTACAAAGCTGGCCTCACATGAAGCTAAAAATAGTTATAGGATTATTATTTTTTTTTTAACTAACACAGAGGCAGATGAGAAAAACATACTCTAGAAACACTGATCTTCCTTAAACACTGAACCATGCTGTAAAACATACTAAGGGTTCCTTTTCATTGGACGCAAATCAAAAGAAGGGACAATATTAAAAGTTGAGTCTTATTTAACAAGAATTACACAGGGTATTTATTTTGCACCAATTTCTGGCAAAAGTAAACTCCAGTAATTTTCCTATTTTGTTGTCAGGTGAATTGAAGGAGATTTACACACAGCCTCCAGATGTGGTACAGCATTCAAAAGGAGGTTAAAAATTTAAGTAGAAATAAAACTGCCTGCTACCCAGAGGGATGATGGATTATTAACTGAAGTCTCTGTTTTCATCCCTCTGGATATGTTAAAAACATGAAGAAATCTCTTGCAAGCTTAGGACCACCACAGAATACAGTAGAATCATTAAAGACGTTGTGGTTTACACACCATTGAAAGCAATGAGCAGAGCAGAGCAGTATTACAATCCCATGAACCCATTTCCTGAAAAAGTGAATTTGTCCACACACATTGAAATAATAACATGTTTTAGCTAAGCCCTTTGAATGAATGTGTACTGAATTGCCACTTTAATTGTATCACATGCTCATAAGCACCATCTGCATAATTAAGATGGTCCCATAATTGAATTATATGCCCAAGCACAGTTTCAAGTGATTAACATTTAAATAACATTTTGAACTCTAAACTGAAAATGATAGAAAAAAAATGTTTTTTAAGAGCAAACAGGGATGTTTATATGGCTTTTACCCTTAGCAACGTTTGTATTTTCAGCTCAGTGAAGTCAAGTAATCAAACTATCAGCAAATAACTACTTAACTCAGAAAATGAAACAGCAACCTAGCAACCTTAACACATGCTGGAGACAGCAGGTTGATTTCTCTTTCTATAGAATGGAACAGAAATCAGTCTAGGTAAATTAATGAGCCAAAAGGAAAGTGTCAGGGAGAAAAGCTGCATGGAGCCACTGGAAAACTTCTCTTTCTTTTTCACTAGCTTTGTGTTTTGACAGTAGCGACAAGATGATGAGAATGAAAATGTTCGGCATCCCATGAACCGGCTGGCACATCCCACATGCCAGACTCTACTGGGGAAAATGAGAACACACCAGAAAAGGCAGATGTAAAATGCATAGGAGACTTGCAAGGAAGAGGAGAACTGAAGTTACTTGCACAGGTAACAGCAGAATACAAATTGAATATATATGCCTTTTATAGAATATCAGTAGTCATAGACTTCACCAACATTCAAAGGCACTACAAGGCAGCAAAGAAAGGACTCTTGGAAGAAAGGGCTCCTTAGAATATGCAATACCTGTTACAAAAAGTCAAAGAACTTTTTAGCATGGGGTTTTTTTCAGCATTTTCTCTTGAAATTTATAGGTAATCAAGTGTCATCTTTGATTTAACACAACTTTTCACGGGAAAACAGTTGAAGTGCCAATATAGAAGTATCTAGTCAAGTACTCTGTCATCCCAGCAAAGACAAGCAACATCTAATGACAGACTCACGTGTGCCCCTGCTTACGTATTGGCAAAATAATTATACTAGGTTCCAGGAATGTTTTAAAATGGCCTGGAGCGTAGTGGAGCAATCTGACTGCCTCTCACTGTGCCACGATTTAGATATCTGCTAAAATTTGCATTTTGTAATGTGACGACTGACCACTGAAGAATCTGTCAGTGATTTAATTGATAATAACCAGTGTGAAATCATCACCATGCTTGCTTGAACCAGCTTCAAGTGTTTCCCCGTGTTCAGGCAACTGGATGACGGTGATGACAAATTTATTCAACATAAATTAAAATGGAAAAGTCACAAGCTCATAATGAGTCAAGAAGGAAGCACAGAGCACAATCTGACAGTCCTGTTTTGAAGAGACTTTAAAGGGCTCCTTTCATTCCCGATACAGAAGACTGACACTCCAGTTGAACACCATCCATGAAACAATCCTGTAGTACTTGTGTTACTACCTGGAAAATTTTAAGCACATGCAGTCATAGCATCTGGACTTCTATTATTCAATTTTGTCCAATTTACTTTTGCAATATGGTCACATCTGATTTTAGGTAACCACATGATAATTCAGATGCATCTTTTCTTAACTTCCTGCACTATTAGAGAGTTAGTTTCTCATGTAATAACTAGAAGAGCTTCTATCAGGTGAGTCCAGCTCAGAGCACTGGCGTCAGAAACACGAATGAATTAAACACTGACGTAGGAACTAGCAGTTGTTTTGGGAAGCTGCGTGCAGAAACGCTACAGAAGTGACACAGAAAAGGCAGATGCTATTCCAATCTTTCATTAGTGCTTGACTGTAATTGTATTTCTGTGTCTGGCAGATGCTGCTCCCTCACTTTAGCAGCAGTTATTGAGTTTTGTAATATTATCACAATAGTAGCCTAAATGCAGAAATCTGAAGGAAAAAAAAGCTTGAGGCAAACAGCTTGAAAACAATTCTAAAGCTATTAAACAGGTCTGTGCAGAGACAGTTGTTTCCTGGACTGGAAGGGCAAGGGTTGCATAGTATCCCTGCTGTAGCCAGAAATATTTTGAGTAATCAAGGGAAAAGTTCATATGTCATTTTGCTGAGAATTTAAAATCTCAGAACACACAAATGACATAGATTGCAATGGACCTCCAGAGGTTACCTGCTCTGAACCCCACTCAAAGCATGACCATTTTATAGATATTTAGTGGAGATATATTCTTTATCTAAGAAAAAATTCTTTAATCAGATCACAGAATAATTCAGAATGGCAGGAAGCTTGACAGGTTTCTTGCCCTGTTAGATGGCCCAAACCAGGGTCAGCTATAAGGTCAGACCAGGTTGCTTAGAGTCTTACTCAGTCTGGTCTTTAAAATCTTCAAGGACAGAGAATGCACAACTTCTCTGGGCAGGCTCCTCCACTACTTGACTTGTCATTGTGGAAATGTTTCCCATTACATCTAGTCAGAAGGTCTCTTTATTTAATGTCTGTTGTCTGTTCTCCATGAGAAAAATGAAGAATCCCATGGAACAATAAGTTTTTATACACCACATAAAGCTCAGAAGATGATTGCTATTGGGAGGAGGACAGACTACTGTGCTATAAAGGACTCGGAAATGAAAAACTAATTTATTTATTCTGGCATGTATATACTGTTTGCATCACTGTTTAATGATACTTATGTATATAGCAATGTAATATATACAATATTGGAATTTACATACATTCTTTAGAGTATTTTTTTTGTTGTTTTTTGGGGTTTTTTTTAAACACTTTGTACGGGTTTGTGCTTCACTGGATTTTCTTTGAGCTTCTAACAAGCTCCAAAAGTACACAATAAATATTTAGTAGATCCTATTTTAAGCTCTTAAGTACTAGGATTCAATTTATGATTACAAATCAACACAAGCACTTCAAACTTGGCAAATTTGCCATGGAGATATTTTCCAAGTAACCTCACCAGAAGAGCTATGGGAGTACCAAGTATCTCACTATTCACCCAGGGAGAAACAGCATAAAAAGTAGGTTAAAAAGTTGAATCACTCAAAGCAAATTTTGAGTGGTTGAATTTTAGGAAGATTAATAACAGCCATTTCTGAAAGTACACACACGACCTGTCACTTTATACACGTCTATTTTAAATAAAGGTCAGTTGAAGATGTAAATATTAGATCTAGTTCCAGTTTTAACCTAGGTTAGATGATTTGATCTAGAAATCTAATTTTTCACCACTTTCAAAGTTACTTTATCTGTCAGTATGTCAGACTCCAGATACTGATATGATTATTGGTCTTTTCCCACTATAATGTTGCATTTTCCCTAATGATCAGACATTAAGAGAAGGAGGAGGAGGCTGTAAACTTTTGGCTTTGTTTTATGAGAGAGGAATACAACAAACCTCTGATTTCAATATATATATACCCCAGGAGTATATCTACTTCTAGCAGCATCAAAACAGAGTCCACTATAGGGATTCTTTCTTGCCCAGCAAGCCATGGAGATCTCAACCATAAAACTGAAGATCAACACGCCTGAGCACTTGTATGATTAGTAACTATGCAAAGTAAATTTCCTCAAGGAAAAGTATTTATTGAAAACTGATACTTGCCAGACATTTGAAAAGTAAGATTTCATTCCCCTATATTATTTTGCTACACAATCTCTTTAAACAGTAGATATTTTATGATACCTTCTTGTTCCAGGAAATAGAGCACTGTGAAACACACAGTGTATAAGTGCAATAAGAAGGCTCCCAGAATGTTTGTTTTAATATGGTTGCAGAGAGGAAAAGGTATTGCTTAGATATGAAAAAGAGTGGTTAACAAACTTGGTGCCTATTATCCACAGCTCACTGGCTTGAGCCACTTGACTCACTGTTTCACTGCAGAGTGGCTCTGCACATCTGCTCATCTGGGAGCAAGCAGATCAACTGCCAAGCTTATCTGTCACAGGGCTGCTGACAAAGAAAGAGCTGTGCAATGTTCTGTTGTGCCCCCTTTGCAATGACTGGCAGACAGCTTGGAAAACTCAAGGGCTCCTGAAAGAACTTGTCTACATTCCAGGAAAAATGAAAGATGGGTGAGAAGGACATCCAAATATATTCCAGTTTCTAGACAGAGCAAGGTTAGTTTAAGGCCTCCTGGACAGGAGTTCGAACTGGCCACAGTTATTGGTTTCTTGAAAACTTCCACCTTAAACTGAAACTCTTTCAATTTTTTTGATATTCAAATGAAAATTACATAAACAATGATAATTAATCAAACACTATTTCACAGCATGGATGGATTGTTATCCCAATGAAATGTGACTCCAGTTATCCCTTTCTGGAAAACAGTATGGGTCTCTCAAATTCAAATTGTCCTAAAATTCTCGGAAGACACTTAATCCAGCCTGATGAAAAGAAGAATGTATGAAGATAGGTTACAGTAGCTACAGTAGCTTTCTAGGATCCTCTCTCCTGCAAACTTCAAACAGGATAAAGAAAATAACAGGGTCCAAAAAAAGCTTCTACTCCACAGAACAGATGTGTAGTTGAACCTGTACAATAATGTTTGCTGCTGTGTTGGTTACAATTGCATATTTAGGAAGACATGACTTGTGAAATCAGCAATTTAACAGAAATCCGATTATGATTATTTATATGGGGAATGCTAATGACTTAATACAGCTAATTATAATGAAGACTTCAGAAACAACATTTTAATGTAAACCAAAAAAAAACCCCAAACGACAAAAAACCCCACACAAAACCAAAAAAGCCCCTTATTATCTAACCATGCCTGGCTATTGTCAAATACAATATAATATTGGTTTACCAATAGCTACCTCTGTCCTACATGACAGAAATACAGAATTCTACTGCTAACCAGGTGGTCTAAAACTTGGTCTGAATTCTCCGTTTCCCATATACCAAAGTCAAATGGGGCAGTTCAAGATGCCGTCATGCCTGAGCTGAGCGCTGCCTTACCCAGTTACAGTGTTTCTGACATTAGTGGTACTGTGTGCAGTTGTAAGGCACCTATACAAAACAATTCCACTATGATAAAAGTGGAATAATCTGGGCCTATATTGTGATAGTATATTTAAACAGAAGGATAATGACATTTCTGGGAAACTCTGATGAGTCTTATCCAATCCAGTAAATAACAGTATTATCTGCTCTGCAATTTCACAGTAATACTTTTTTCCTTCTAAGTACAATCTCAACAATTCCACACAGGACCCACAACGACTCCCTTTTTCTGATTGCGTACTGCTTCACCACAATGGCAATATATTTTCAAAAATGCTCCAGCTCAAGCTTAGGAAATTATACTGGCTACCAGGATACCTTAATCAGAGCATTCTTATCAGTGTGTCTCCAGACTAATAAGAAGAAATCCAATCTAGAGCCCACTGAACACTAAATTAGATCTAATCATAGGGCACTCTTCCAACTGTACAACAGCAGGTCTAAAATCAACAAATCCTATTTTTTTCCTGTATCTGTTCAAATACTACAAACAATCCCACAATAGCTGCTTCAAAGCCATGATCAGAAAAGTGTGCAGACACTTGTTTGCATTTGAAGCATGATCATTCAGTGCTCTCCTTGTAAGAGCTACTTTACATTCAAACATTTGCAAGAAGACCCTGAAAGGCTCCAGAGCCACAATACTCTGGGAATCCCATAACAAGGCAACCTACTTACATCTTCTCAGTTTGAGAATGTTTAAATGATTGAAGTGCAACACTTTAAAATTGTTTTCTGTCATACAGATTTTGCCTCCTTAAAAAAAAAAAAAAGGTATCACTTGAGTTAATTCAGACTGGAAAGTTACTGCATCTGGACTTAAAAATGTAATTAATTAAAAGCCTACACAAGGACTATAGTATAAAGGTGTTGAAACCTGCTTAATGCTTTATGCAAAAGTTCTAGATCCACATTTTTATAGGACACTGTGAGCCATGCGTTGAGTCAATTTTTTTCCTACCGGGAAAGATCCTATCTGTAAAGTTTCCTGGATTAGACAGAGCAACTGTGTATCACTAAGAACTTGCAATCATAAAATGTTTGGGGGCTGAGGGGGGAAGAGTATGATAAAGCTGAGATTTTTAAAATATAGTTTCTTTCTCAGAGGCCAAAGTGACAAATTAAGTTTTAGCTCTCCTTTTGCTTGTAGAGTCTTCATTGTATCAAACACAACCCAAGTCTGACAATGGCTCACATGCCTGTTATATCAACCTGTACAGAGTCCCAGCTTCTAAGCACTTTCATGCACACTGTTCACACACATGGCTAACTACCTCCCATCTAAATACACAATCTTCTCTTACTGCACAGGTGGGTTGCGAAGACACTGAAGTACTAAAACTTGTGAGGTATGGGATAGGAGAAAGGAAAGAAGCTGCAAGAAAAAGTATGTCCAAAAGGTGCAGATAAAATAATTATCTCTGTGCAGGAGGAGATGAACAGCTTCCCAAAATCACATGCAAGGATTGTCATATCCAAACCATGTGTGCTTCTGCTCATCCTTCTCTAGAATAAGGTGGTCCATGTTTGCAGTTAAGATGTTATGGATAAATTACACATCTGAATAGTTCTTCACTTAACATATAATTTCCACTATTTCATATTTTAGTTCTTCAGCTTTACTCAGGGATTTCTAATCTAAATCTGTGCTTACTTTTACATAGCATATAAGTGCAGCGAAGACTGCAAACATAGAGTGACACATTCAGTGGTAATCACGACTTTTGGATATTCATTTCTGCTTTTGTCCAGACAAAAAGACCCAAAATAACATATCTAAAAGCTCCTTTTTATTTTATATAATTTATTGTTTGGGGATGGAAGGCTGTATGTGATATAAACCAGAACTGATTAATTTATCATACATCACCTTCATTTTCTGAGTGCATCATCCATGATAGTAATCAGAATGTTAGGAATACATATTAAACTCACCTCCCTTCTGCTCCCTTTAATGACTGTCTGAAATAGGAGCTGATTTCCTTCTCTTTGAAGGAGTTACTTCTTCCCAGTGTGATTAGAGACAAGAGTGAGTGAAATTTCCAATTTCACATTTGGTTTAGAAATTTTTTTATGCTACATTAATAAATACTGAAGAGTGTATGATATATATCTTACCCCTGATCATGACTGTGTGTTAAATCACACATGGCATAAAATACTCAAATACACAATATATTCTGAAATAATTTCTCTTACAGCTAAGCCACATTTGGCATAATAAGAATATGGAACTGAGCATGGCTTGCAACAATAAGATCTTTCATATTGCCATTTTGCTTGCATGTGCAGGTACTTGCAACACAGTCACCCTCAAAGCTCTAGGTATTCAACCACAAATGTTAAATGTCTAAAACAGTCAGATGGCATCCCCACCCGCACATCAGACAGTGACCAAATTTCCTTTCTTGGACTTCCTCCGAGTCTCTCATTTCCTCCCTACACTCAAAGCCTCTGTGTCTGTCACCCATTATACACATTGTGCTATAAAACTGTTGGCACTTTCCTTTTTTTTTTTTTTTCCTGTCCTTGCCTCCCTCTTGCCTGCCACAGAAACAACAGACTAGCACGTTCCAGTGAGTTTTCAGTGGAAATGGTGATTATATTAATGCCAGAAGCTGAAAAAAACCAGTAAATCTATCTAGTCTGTAAAATAAAGAAGAGGAAGCGATCATACTCACAGCAGCTGCAGAGACACAAGATCATCAAAAAGGCCCTGGGGAATCTCTGTGATCTTGTTTCCATAGAGCACTCTGAAAGATACAGAAAGACAAAATAAATCTTAAGTAACAGACCAGTTTAGTGTCCTCCCACATCTCTGCATTATCATCTTTATTGATCTTGTACACCATACCCAGGATCTGCGGGCATTTCATTTAACTACTGATCTCATTTTCTTTTTGAGAGGACATGGTATTAAATGAGTCGTTATGATTCAGACTTCGTCTGGTGTTGGAGAGCGTTTTTAATGTAGAAACTGGACATCATCCAAAAACTGTATCTGAAATATTATTCATCTCATTGAGGGATTTTTTTTCCACCCTTTTTAGAAATATTTTAACCATTGAAAGGCACGCTGTCTGATGCAAAAACCTAGAATTCGGCTTAGGGATACTGAATTTAAAAGCCAGGGAGCACAAGCTGTTTGTAAATAAAATTTCATATAACAATCTCTTAAGATACAATAACTTGTATGAAATGTGACACGGGCATCACTGGCTAAAATAGTATGGCTTCACCAGCTGCTGTTACAATTTCAACTAGCTAATATAAAGAAATTTAGCCTGAACTGGAAACATGTATTTCAGAAACTCAAAAATAACTTTGGTACAGTTTAGTTACAAAAATCAGTAAAGATTTACTAAGACAAATGAGAGTCACTGTATGTATTTATTCAATCATAAAAATATACAACCTGATATCCATGATTCTGTCTTAATATTAAGAATATTTCATTTTTTAATAAAAAAAGGCACATGTAGTATCATCAGAAATTGAACTAAAGGGAAAAAACAGACAACACTGTTATGCTGAGATGTGTTACCTAGGGATAAGAGCAAAATCATATATGACCAGAACACCTGAACTTCAACCACAGCTAAAGTATTTACGTATGTCATTTCTGCAAGTCAATAAAATTTGTCAAAACCAGAAAGTGAGTTAGGATCTTATATGGGTCCTGGTAAAAGGGAAGAAGATTAGGCTCCCTCTGAAAATTTCACACCTTACCTAAGGATTTTAAGAGACTTCAAATTGGGGGAAACGGTATATGTATAATTTCTATGTTCTACATAGGACATGACAAATGGTTATAGAAGAGCTCATGCCAAAACTTTATCGGTCATGTGTCACTGAGCTGGTTAATTCCCTGACTTTTGAATGTGGAATAATACACTAGCAGTGAACCAAACAGACTTGGATACTGGCTGAAATCCTGACTTACCCTGTCTTTATTTAAAATATTATGGTCAGTTGAACATACAGAGAAACAAACACTTAGCATGATGGACCATTTACAATGCTCTCTGGCCTTCCCAGAGTATCGCCATTTCAGTTTACTCTTCATCAGTCACTGGAAGTATATCAACTCTGTGGGAGAGTTCCCAGATCAGCTCATTTCTGAGCCTAAAAAAAATGAATCTAAATAAAATAAAACCACTTAGATATGAGAATCTAAACTAGAAACTTCATTTTTCATTACTTTTGTAGTTTAGCAGGAAGAGAACTGCTACCCAAGAAACTAATGACAATTTAGCATTATATTTTCTCTAAACAAATGTAACATAATTTCTGTTTATCTATTGTGGAGTCAGAAGTTTTGCTTTTAGTGTACTGTTACAGTGGTTTTTTGTGAGTAAGGAATGCTAGTACCACTAAATTTTTCTGATGGTTTCCTAATCTCAGCTGCAGAAGACGTGTACAACTTCCTACTTCAACAAAATTTCATGCAATGTATATAGTTTTTTCTACTCTACTCAAAACTAGACAGAAATGATGGCTGAACTTTGAAAAGTCGAGCAGGTCCATCCATGTATATAGCAGTTTCAAAATACGAGATAATATGAAAGTCACTGGAATTTCACTGGGCTCTAAAACAACATCCAAATGGCTGACTCTCAGACTTCTTTCTGAACAGAGTAACTGATGTGAGCCCCTCTATCAGGAAGCAAAAGCAAAACCTCTGCAAAGAAAATATTTATAAAAGATTAAAATTCTAAGTTAATTCCCACAGAATCCAGTATATTGCCATTTCAGTTTTCACTCTTTCTGAACAACATTTCTTTAGCAAATGCATCACCTGCATACAAAGGTTAGATGATGAGCTCTGTGATGCTAGATGAAGATCTTTCTTAGTTTTGTGAAGCAGCAGGATCACAAATGCTGATCAGTAATGTTTAATACTATAGCAAACAAGAAAGAGTTCAGAGGCTAAGCTTTACAAAATGCCCATGGAAAGAAGTAAAAAAATCCCCACTCCAGACTAAGGTGTATTCTGGCTATAGAGGTAAAAGCACTTTTGTAAACTAAAACCTTAGAGAACTCTCAACACTCACACCCAACACAGTTCTTAGGTATGGTACTACTAAATGCAGATATCGAAATAAGACTCTAATAAGAGTAGTTTTTCATTTACTTTTAATTTAAGAGTCACAAGGTCATAGTGCAGTGTTCCACTGAATTTGAAACCTTGGATATGTTTATACATCCTCTTTATTATTTTGAGTGAAATAAAACTAATTAAAATAGCTTAGAAGATAGAACAAAGCTTCAATTTTTAAAAGCCATGAAAAGAAAATAAGCATTTTCAAACCTAATTGGGCTTGTGTGCATGTGGCACATTAACATTCGAACAAATTAACAGCTAAACAAAAGTCAGTATGAGAGCTCAGGCACTTGTCTCTAATTCATATTCATGTTCAGCATCATACAGAGCCAAATTAGCTAATACCATTGTCTGCCTGCCATGACAGAGATGAAGTCAAACAGTCCTACAGAAAGAAGCAAAGAGGAAGGGAGGGGCAATACATAATGCATTGCATCTCATTTCTTGAGTTCCTTATTTCCATTTAATCTAATCGCACAAAACCCTTTTCTTTCCTCAGAGTTCTCACTTTTCTGTTGAAGACAGGAAAGCATGCTCATACCAATAAATACAAATATTGGTCAGGTTCTTGATCCAGTATGCTTTTGTTCCAAATGTACCAACTGCTGCACTCCTAAGAGTATTATGAGTGAGTTAGCCTGCAAAAAAGACTGGCCAGGTTAGGTACAATTTATTATTGCAGCCACTTTCCTCTACGTCCTGCCATTCTGCCCATCTCACTGGCACACACTGCAACGTTTCCAGAATAGTAGCTTTGGGGGAAAAAAGAAACCAAACAAAAACCTCAAAGAAAAAAATAACTTCAAAAGGCCATATAACAGGAAACTCAGCCAGTCGATTCAAGAACTTCATTTAAATCTCCAATGCTTTTACCAACAGAGATTAATTTTAGGAAGCCTGCCTATACCATTATGAATTCTAAAATGGGTATGTTCACTTGCATTCCTCACATACGTTGCAGGACACGCATGTGTCCTGGCTATTCTGCAAGCTCGGCACAGGAGCACAACCCTCCTTCTATCCCCTAGCACTTGAAATTTTAGACCCCACATATTTTTTATTAAAAATACACTAAGAAAGTTAATATGTAATAAAAATAAAATCAGCTCACTAATTGCTGCCAACAGACAGTGAATGAGAACGATACTTATTAGAACACAAAAAAAATTACTAGAATTTTTATTGTGTGCTCCTGTTTGTTCATTTGCTTCTCAACTTTGCTAGGAGACTAAGTCACAGGGCTGACAAATGCCATTTACTGTCAGGTGGAGAAGATATTACCCTAAACATGATGTACAATTTGGGAGAAAGATAAGAGAGCTGTATTTTAATTCTATATTCACAAAGCTAATCTTAAAAGTAGTAACTACAGATGAACCCAAAACTGACTGAGAGACCAATAGGTATCCTTTTTCTTACTGTTCTTTTCTCTCTTCTCACCACACATGGGAGTCTCTTTGACAAAGATGGACCAGTCTGAATGGAGAAAACAGTCATAAAGACGTGCAAACACATCAGACTTGCCAGTGAATGAATTTTATTCTTGCCTTTTCTGCAAGGCAGGTATATCTAATACCAGAATGTCCAGTGTGAAGAATCATTCACTGTATTTTTAACTCCAGCAAACTTTTCTCAGTTTGTTTGCAGGTGGCTTTCTAACACTAGCAAGTTGCTGCTAGGGCACAGGTGCAGCTGAGCCATCTGAGGGTTTTACTCTTAGCAGCATGTAAAACCATCACCTTGCCAGTTCACAGCTAAACGCTTTGAGCACAGCCACCAACCACAAGCTGCAGTTCTTCAAAAGTACCTGGCAGATTGGCTGACAACTTGCAGCAGTTTTCAGGCTGTCATCAACCTTCCAAGCAACGGGAAGGACAATGCATGTAAAGCACAGACCCCTGGCTGCAGTGCAAGCACTGGAGGAGATCCCTGGAAGAAGCACCCTATTCAGCTGAAGAATTATTATGAATCTGCAATAAGAAATTGTACAAATATATAAAAGTAATAATGAGTTTGCTGTGTTTCTCCAGCCTCATTCTGGCACCATATTTTAGTATTCCCCCCAAAAATGTATCTATTCCAAGGCACAATTAAACATTAAATTTCCAGTAAAACAATTAATTTTATTACTAAACTTCAAGTTTTGCAGATTAATCCAACTGATGTTCAAAATAGTTTAAAATAAAGATTAAATAGTGAAAATATACACTGCATAGATTAATCTAAAAGCTTAGGACATACCAGACAAAGAAAGCATTGAAAGCTCACATAGCAACAAGTACGTTATCTTGGGTGAGAATGTAATCAAGCATGTACCAAACCTTCAGTGCCAGTGTCTTGAAACATGAGTGTCTCACTGATTCTTCACAATCTCTAGACATTCTGATCTCTTGAACAATTTTAAAATTAAGGAATTTGCAAAGACTTTACCAACACATGGTTTTTCACATACTGATGTTTAGCATGTTTCACACCTTTTAAGGGTGTGAAACAGTAATTGCTGTGTGTCTTTATTTTATGGTTTGTCGGCCTACCTTACTTGCAAATGTAGTTGCAATTTAGCTGCTTTGTTAAGTCAGATGCCAGAATATAGAGATTTTTCCCTAGAAGGTAACACAGAGCTTTTTAGGGTTATGAAAGTCTAGCACAGAATCCCGTACTCTAGACCATATGGTTTCCAGCTAAGTGTTCCTTTATTTTGGCTTGGCTGAAACATTCTTACCAAAGTGTCAAATTTTGACTTTATGCAATGTCTTTTTCAGTCCTCAGAATGCTGTTAACTTTCCCTCAGACTGTGAAAACAATTCTTGCTAGGAAGAATTATATTTCCCAAGCTACGTACAATGGCACAGGCTCAATAAGAATTCAAGTTTTCAAAAGAGAAGAAATTGATAGGAGTAAAAACAGCAATAAATTTCTAATATCTGAAAGAAACTTAGACATGTAATTTTTTTCCCCGCACTATTTAATATTTCTTCAGAACAAGTTAGGCTAAATAAATCATGACAAAACTATCTAAAGCAATTTGTTACCTTAAAATAAGTTTGGCAGTTATTGCAATAGACAGTGTTTTATTGCAGATTTCAAATCACCATGAATGACACCACATACATCATCACCCAGGAGATGATGGCCTAAATGGGACTGCTATGTCAAAATTTAAGCTGTCTTTTGTCTTTGTGCCCAGGCTGATCTAAGCTTTTAAGTTGTTCACTAGCTTAATTCAGTAGATGAACCAAAGCAAACTAATTCTCCCTCTGCAGTGGTCTAAAATTTATTCATTCAGTTTAACACGCTGAAGGCTTAGACTATTTTGTCATATCTCATAAAATGTCCCCAGACAGTCTGGATATGACCTTCCAAATGTACACTTGTGGAAAGTTTACTGACCCCAAGAATAACATTTATCTTTGATACTATTAACAATAACCAAATGTTGATAAAATCCTCTCACTGATATTAGACAGATTTTGAGTTGATTAAATGTAAAATTCATTTACTTCAGAAAGGGCACACAGCAATCTTGAAACATGAAACTACCCATAACTTAGCCCCCATGTTCTGCACTGAGTTATTAACCACTCCAACTCCAGCAAAGTGCAATTCTAACTTTCTAACACAAATGCAACTATGTAACACCACAAATGGAGCATTTCTCAAACTCTTGCTTAAAATTAAGGTAACACATTAATTTGTAATCAACCTATTTTGCCACACTTCTCAATGAAAAGGCACCATTTGCTCTCATGTTTATATGGAAGGAAGTATTGGGTGGCAAGAATAATCCCTCCAACACAAAAGCCATGGCTGCATTAACCATGGCTCGCTCACTCCCTCTCTGTGCTGCTTACTGGTTTTTTAGATTCAGATAATTCTAATTTATTTCTCATCTTGGATATTTCATATGGTCCCAAGTACTGCAGTATCACTACATCTCAGAGTAGTGTATACAGCCTTGCACCATCACTTTGAGACAGAGAAAGACTTCCACTTTTTCAAGAGGGGAGACTTTGGTATAGACAAGCAGTTTGTTTGTCCAACAGCTATCACTGAAATGATGCAACATAACTTCCTCCCAAATCCCACAGTAGCATCTTTATGATTAAAGACCCTTTTTCCCATGCCTTGATCCACAACACCCTCCATTCTCCACAATGGCTTTATAGCAAGCTCTCCACAACTCTGTTCTGCCAAAACCAGAGGTTAGATCTTACTATATATTGAGTTTTGTCCATAAACAGGTTTGAAATTTGGTTCATACCAAAAACATGCTAAGGATCTAAGCCCTAGTGCCTAAATATTGAAAGGGAACTTTATTCCCTTGCCCTATAACAGAATTAAACACACAGCACATACAGGCCCAGAGCAGACTAGTGACTCACAGTGCTGTCTGCATGTGCCACAAAAAGGCAAAAAGGAAAAGCCATAAAACTCTGGAAGAAAAAAAAATAATTCTTAAAGAATAATTATTCTGGTTCCTTAATTGTTGTCACAACCAGGAAAAGTGAGGAAAAAAAAAGTTACATGCCCAAATATTTCAAAGAAAAATGGAGCAGAAATTCCTTGTTCCACACAGTCATTATGTGAATAGGGAAAAAATCCCACTGAAAAATGGGCATGGAGAAACCTTTTTTTTTTTTTTTCTGTGTGTGGGGAATGGAGAAGTCTTGAGATCTTACAAGCACAAGCTTGCCTTCCTTTTGCTAAATGCAGAGAAAATCTAAGGTAGAAATGGTTTCTTTAAAGTGTTTAGATTTTGTGACCTACTTGACTCTCATAGGTGGATTTCTTGTTAGACAAAATATATAGATTTAAAATAAAAACTTATGAGCTGCTAGCATATGGATCACTTAGCACTTTTAAAAGGCTTAAGTTTGATACATTTTAGAGGAAACTGTTTCTGTAATAAACATTCCTGTGTTTTGAAAGCTACAATACACCATTTTTTCTTCCATCTCTACATAGGTACAATAGGTAGAGTACTCTGAGAAACAGTTCTGCCTGGAAACACTAACCTAAGTTAACTTCAGAAGAAAGCAGAGTAGTGACCCACTATATATAGGCTTCCATTAGCCAGCTGGACTAACAATGTTGGCTGTGTTCCAGATAAGCACTTTCACTCTCCTGGACCCACACGGAGCACTGCAATTGCATGCAAGCAGGGAGTAAAGGGAGGAGCAGAAAATGGGGAGTAATGTGGAGGGGTGGAAAAGCAGGGATTTTAGACAGCACACCAGTACTTAGTTTTTAATGGAAACAAAGTTGCTTACTCTCATTTGTGCATTAATATTTTCTCCTCCTTTATTCTTGGTTTAAGTCAGCTAGCTGAAAAGTCCAGCTGCTCTGAGCACAGATTAAACCTCAATGGTGTCTCATTAAAATGTATGCCACCAATCAGATTTGACTTACATATATGAGAAATAAAAGTCACTCTCCACTGAGCTAAAGCACTGTATGCAGAGCAGTGTTCCTTCAGGGCATGCAGCTGACTAAAGATACTGGGGCCTCAGGCACCAAAAAGTCTGAGCCGCTTAAAAGAGAAAAGGCTAGTAAGCAAACTGTCTTACTTCATTTCTACCTCCTTGTTCCTTCCCCTTTGGCAGTTTCACTGGGAGGGCTGGCACTTCAAAGGAGTCATCTCCTGCACTTGTCTTTCTGCAGCTGACAGAACTGGACTGGTGGCTATAGCATAGATCAGATGAAAGAAGATCCTCTACTTCTCAGAAGTAGAAACCTAGGGAAGGTTTCTTTAGAGAAACCCAGATTCTGCAGCATAGTAGACAATCTTGCTCCATAAAGATATCTAGGGCTCAGAAACTGAAACAACTATAGAAGTGACCAGCAGGGAGGAACCTGCCACAGTTCTGGGTGACAGGTCATGAAAGATCAAAGAACTCTTGCCTATCAGCCATACAGAAAACATTTGTTAAGACCTATCTGCAATGAACAGCACCAGTAAAACCTTTCAAAAGAAAATAAAAGCCAATGGCAAGCACAATGGACAACCAAACCTAAAGGAGGTGGCTGACAATTTCAAGGCTGGAGTTGATATTGTCCTAGAAACCAGTCTGCCAAAGAGAAGAGAAACAGACTGTGTGTTACAACAGCTTTGTGTGAATGTGGTAGAAGGAAAGACAAACACTGAACAAAAGAAAGACTGCTCAGAGGCAGTTCCCTTACTACAGCCCTTTCTGTTGTTGCATCTCATGTCTCTGCCCTCTCTCTTCCTCACTGTAACCTCCTAGCATTAACTTAAGCACTATTTTATTCACTTCAACATAAACATATTTAAACATTATTTACTTAAAATATAATTTTGGATGACTGGGCAGAGAATACACAGGCATTTCACTTGCTTCTGTGTGCAAGTCAAAACACTATAAATTCCTGCCCAGTTTATGTTCTCATTTCCTCTCTGTCCGTTCTGATGTGTTCTGTCCCAACTCCTGGGGCCACCTGGGGGTATCTGAATTAACTACAGCTAAAGATTAGTAACTTCTGAGCTGGGAAGCCAACCCCAGTAGAAATGCCTTGCCTGTCCAGCTTGCTTCTATAGCCAGAAGGGTTGCCAAGACCAGAAAGCTGTAGCATTGCAGCATCAGCAGTAGTTTCATACTAAGCCAAAACTGTAGTATTTGGTAAATGCCATTCTCTTACTGAATTGCTTCCAGACAGCATTGAGGGATTTGTCCATTTCCACAGCATGTTGAATAACACTGCCCTAACTATTCAACAAAGGCTAGCAACACTTAATATATATTTCATGCATTCTCCCAGCTGGATTCAGGGCACAAAAAAAAGGCCCAACCTTCTGCATTCTTCCTCAGAGGTTTAATGCAACATGTAAGTTTAGTAGTGAATAGCCTTCTAATATTAGCATTAGTCAACAAGTAATATAGGTTGTTGGAATTATCCAGTATTCAGAGAATAAAATATGGCAGCTTTTAGAAACAAACTACACTCTTAAAAAATCAAACTGTTACTTGAATATTAATCAGCTGAATGTTTTAAAACTGAATTTAAAATTAACACAGGTAAATATAATTCCAGTTGAGTTCACCATCTTCTCTCAACCTGGAGCTCTTTCTAAAACTCTGTCCTAGTTCATTCTCCACATGCAGCTTCTGACCTTGTATTGCTCCTTTTACCCATTAAAAGCTCCACTGTTTTAATAGTGCTCTGAGTAGCTAGGCTGAAATATAGCTGCATTTAAATTCAGCTTGGTGCTAAAACAGTTTCTGTGTTCTATAAAGAGAAACAAATGGTGGTCAAGAGATCCTACCCTCCTTTTATCTTCTGTACGAAGCCATATTTTAGTCTCTTTCCATCTTAATAAAGTAGTAATTACAGCTAAGAAATAGAAATATTTTCTTAAGAGCTCAGGTTCTTCCCTAACTAGTTTGGAAAAAAAACCCCAAAACAAAACAAAAAACCCAAACAAATAAACCAAAAAAAATCACAAGAGAGTGCAATCTCATTTCATTAATATGGAAAAAAAGTTAAGTATGAAAGTATTTTGCCTAACTCCTCCCTGATTAACATCACCAGTGTCTGAGCCATGATGAGGTTTTTGTGTGCCATGATGAGTTGGCAGGCATGGATTAGCTTGCAGGTGCACTTGTACAGTAGATCAATTAATGCACAGACTTCGAAGAAGTGAACAAGTCTTGGGGGTGTTCATCTGTAAAAGGACTTACCAGAGATGTGTAAATAGTTCCTCTTTCTAACCTTCATGATCAATTTTTCATTTACAAAAGCTTAGATGCTTCACGCAAGCTGGCAATTGCACTCAGAAACATACGTTCTCCCAGACAGCGCATTATCATTTTTATTTCTCTTATATGCAAGCTCTCCCCAAATGCTCATTCAGTCCTATTTTCTACTTACAATGAAATGAGTGATTTCAAGCCTTTGAATGCATCAGGCGCAATGTCAGATATTTGATTCTTGCTGATATCTCTGTAAAGAGAAGGGACAATTGAAAAATATTTGCAAACAGGAATTTGAGGAAAATATTTTAGCTGTAGTTTAATGGAAGAATATCCTTCATACAAAAAGAGAACTAAAATATCATATTACCTCAGAGAAATTATGAACCACATAAGAAAAAAGACAGGCAAATTCCAGGAATGATCAGAAAACATCAGTCAGTATGACAGACCATAGCCTCAATAAAGCAGCAGCTCCCCTGTTAATAAGGTCTGTGATTTTGTGAACATCGAAACAAAAAGTTTTATGAAAAGCCTTGAAGAACAACAGTAAGGTAACCCATAAAAACTGTTGATAAAACCATCTTAAGAACTATTAATAATGGAGATCACATTGTGACCCTGAGGGATGGCCCTCAAGCATGAGGAGCAACCTGTGAAAAAGCATAAAGGTTGTCTGAATGTATAAATGCAGGCATGGAAGGGTAACTGTATAACAGCACAGAAGATCATATTTTGATTGTAAGTGAAATGATAGATAAGGTGAGGAGAGGTTCCAAGGCAGCTGGAAAGTGCTGGCAGGACTCTTATTAAGGTAGATGGTGGGATTAACAGTGTCAGCATGGTGCAGCCGTCAGGGGACCGGTTTCTGAGGCAGCAAGATTGTGCTAGTCTAAGAGAAGAAACCTGGTGGTAAATGAAATGTAAAGATGGACACATTTATAAAATGTAGTACAGTCAAACAAAATTCCCATGAAACTCCCAAAGAAACTCCACTATGGGTTAGTCTCAATTTATATGAAAAAATATCAATAATTCTTAGGATGATAAAATTCTTCTGAGTTTTCCCACACCAATTCTGTTTAATACCAATGAGAAAGGAGATGGGAAGCAGACCATCCAGCCCCAAATCCCTCCACCAGTGTCACTGAGGAGTTCAGCACTGTACCAGTGTTGTTTGGTTTTTAAAGGCCTAGAGAAAACAAGCAGTGCATCATTTTACTATGACCTTGATCTGGTGAGGCAGACGAGAAGAGGTTAACACAGCACTGGCAGATCTGCCTAGAGTTTTCAGACACTATGGAAAGCCTTGAAGCATCTAAATGGAAATCACAGACCTTTGAAGCCAGCAGCACTGTGGGGAACAGCGAGTGCATTGCAGACCCTGTCAGGGAGCCCCGGCGAGATTCCGCCATTTCAGCTATGATGCGAGCGGAATTCGGTCACAGCCTGCTGTCATTTTCAAGGGAAAGTGTGTTCCCAGTTTGGAAAATATCTGTCAATTTTAATCATAACCAACCAAGTATACAAAGATAAATATAGACTACACTTCTTTATACATGGAGCCAAATTTACTACACTTGGGACCCAGATGCTCAGAACTGGGTGTCTTATCATGACTGTCACTGCAATCCAATCTTTCTGTCAATCAGTTCAACCAGGTGCTTAGCTACAGGCATAACATTCAGCCACCTCGTTGCATTCACTAACAGTTGGTATCAGCAGTATCAAATCTTTTCACTGATAGCTGAAGCTGGAGTAATACAGTATTTCATGTACAACTTCACTGTTATTTCCACTGGGGCACATGCTAAGGATCCCAGTCAGACTCTAAATAAACATCTCTTGAACAAGAACTTAGGAATTAGAAAGGTTTTCCATTCTATACATGTTTTGAGCCACAAAATCTGGTGGTTGAAAATATTAATAAAGCCCTCTAACTGTTTTCAAATCTAGCCACATAAAGTGGGGTTTTCTTTGATTCTTTTACAAAGTTCATGAAGTAATGGCTCTGCAATTTACTGATGTTTTCTATTACAACATCCTGCCTACAAGGATAGCATTCAGTGAAGGTTTCTGGTTTTTCAGTTGAATTCACAGCAGACAAATTTGTGACAGTGAAAGTAGGAATATTTGTTTTTATACAGGTTTTTGTGAAGACTTGTTTATACTGCCTGGTAGCATTTGCTGATTTTATTTAGTAATTCTTATATAAGCAGAAGTCTGATGTGAATCTGTGCTAACTATTTATTGGGAAACATATTAAAACCTACTACAATGACATGATATCATGAGTTTGCTGAATAATGACAAGCATCTGAAAAGGGGCATCTAATTTTGAAACAAGTTCCTCAGTACTATTTCTTTTAATTGCTACATTTCAACATTTCCATCCTTTCTCTCTCCCTATGTCCGGATGCTAATGAGCATATGACTAATGGTGCCTGAACGTGCATAAATGCCATGCTGGGTGATGACACTCACTCTCTTCATGCAGATGCACTACAATCAGCATTAGAAGATAATTAGACACATTATTTCCTTTCCATTACAGCACAAGCTCCATTGCTGTTGGATAAGGAGGCTCCATCTCCTTCTGACTTGACAGAAGGCAAAGGGATTCAATTATGTCCTTGTACTTCTGTTCCCTTCCTTTGGTCTGCTTTGGTAAAATCTTCCTATGCTGTGCTCATCAAAACAACAAGACAAAGAGATATGGGTTTTTATAACCTGCATAACTAAGTTGATTTAGATGACATAAGGCTCATTTTCATAGTTTAGGGGATCTCTGAATCACTCAGTGGAAATGTGACACTTCAGCCGGAAACATAATAAACTTACCAGGATTCCACCCAGGCAGGGAATACATGAATCACATCATACTAGTCTCCCTGCACCTCTGACAGTACGGTAGAGATCTTCTTTCAAAAGGTTGCTTAATACACCTTGGAGGGTGGCTGTGCTTAGCTACATAAATTGGTTTTGACTTTGCACCAGGGGAGCAAGGATACCCCGTGAGTTATTGTATAACATAGGACTGTATGGCTTAAATGTCTTTACTGTAAAAGGTTTTGAAACAAAACAGATTTATTTTTAGATGCAGCCAAGTGCAAAACTATTAATAGCACTGGATGAATATTCTCTTTGTCGATTAACATTATTAGAAACAGATTACTTCATTTTCTCTAACATGTAAAATGGACTGTTCTCATTTGACAAGAGTACTCAGCAAAAATCCATGTCATATATGGTTTAGTTTTTAGAAGCTGCTTAACAAAAGTAGCAATGCCACAGAGCTACTGGGAAGACTGTGAAATGTCAATGTGTTTTCTGCTAATATACAATGCTAACATGAAATGCTACTACAAGCATCAGAGCTAGAGGTACAATGATATATTTCAAAGAGGCTCTATGTACTTGCTCTTAGTCTTGTGCTACAAACATGTTAGTTAAAAGCCTCAGAAAAGCAAAGACAAAATGAGAGGCAATGCCATGAACTTTGGAACTCATAGGCTACAAGTTACAGAACTATGGTACAAGCACAACTACTCTGTAAATGAATGCAAAATGGCATGTCTGGGCTCTGATACTTCATGCAATAATGACAAAAACTTCTAATTCTGGAGATGAGATGTATCTCCTTCAAACCTATCAAACTTCTTCTAGAGCCCTTGAATAATTGAGCACAGAGCTAGGACCTGTTAGGTTCACCCCCAACTCAGGGGAATCATCATTCCAGATTATATGATTCAACTGCATACTTGAATCCTATAAGTGCCAAATCTTCCTTCTGAGACAGATATATTTAGCTTCATGTAATTAATTGTGTGAGAAGATGTAGGCAATCACGATGAAGTCCAGGCCAAACAAGATTTCAGCTCCTTTGCTAAAACCCAATCACCAAAATAACTCTCCCATCCTGGAAGCTATTGAAGAGACATTCTAAAAAGCAAACTTCAGCTAAATGCAATTATAACACTTGAATTAATATATATATCTTCTGTTAGCATCTTGACCTATTCATATCGAGTCATATAAAAATTATCTTGGACACCTGGCTCTTACCCAAAAATTAATCTCAGTTATCCAATTATTTAAGAAAAGGAAATTGCATAATCTTGCAGGAAATGCTCAGTAAACAATCAAAATACTGAGCATGTTGCAAGTAAGCAGTCTATTATCCCTAACGTTCATGCATATTTATTCACCAGAAGGAGAAAAATACAATTCACAAGGTTATGCTAATTATCTAAAATTATATAAAAATATTATTATAAAGAATAAGTAATAATAACAACAACAATCATAATATTTTTCATTTGTAACCTGGGTAGGGCATCAATTAATTAAATCAGTAATCTTCACGCTATTGCACTGCTGATTGAAACCAAAGTGATACAAATCAAGAAAGGCTGAAGGCTTCAGTGATATCAAACATGTCCTTCCTCTATAAGGAAAAGGATGGATAATTATTTTCTTTTAAGTGCTAGTCTTTTGACCAACACATATTTTTGTGTTAACAATAATGGGGAATCTTGCACACTGAAAAGATGATGTCAATAATCTCTTCAAATAGTGGAACAAATGTCCTTGATTAAACATTATGTAACAACAGTGACACTCAGTTTAGAGCCTCACTGTCCAACAGGAATAAAACTTTAACAAAGAGAGAGATCAATAACCAAATGGCAAAACACCATGTTTGTTATGGGACATTCTGCAGCCTAACTATCTATCCCAAGTTCTTCCATAAAATGCTGTCACGTTAACTAAGCTTTGATACAGATTGTCTGGCACAATAACTTATTATTTAACTATGAGTTCAGATCTTAATGAGTATGCCAATTATACTCCAGAAAGCTGTTAAACACAACTTGCTAATGGAATTCTGCTGTGAAATTGTAACATTAATCATTTCACATAGTAAGCACAGTATTGGGTTGAGCAGCTGGTCAAGTTAAAGAACATTTTTTCGGTCAACTCCCATAAAACTAGAGTTCACCAATCATTAAAAATGAAAGGACAGTAAAACATTACCAAAATCTAAAATTAGTCATACCTCAGAAAGAACTGAGTAGTGCCTTTAATAATGAAAAACTTACAAGTTAGGTCACTGAAAAGAGATCCGTCATTTTTCACTGAAATTACCATCTTGCTATCTAATACAGTACTTCTTTAAAAATACATACAGCTATATTGAAAGTAAGACAGAAGAATAGTGACTCTGTAAGATTGATGATGTGACCTGATAAAATATTAAGATCCATATTTACAGCTCTTCAGCTCTAGGAACTTGATAAGTTTGGACTGGAAAACACAGTACTTTTACCCTTACATCCAAAGGTACAGTGCAAGCTCATTTCAGTTTCCAAAAGCATCAGCTAGCTGATAATCCAGTGTCTTCTATGAAATGAACTGACAGTTTCTTAATTCCAGTAACTATTGTTCACATCAGAAAACAAGAACTGTAAAAGCACTGAGCTACATAGCTTGAATGACTTCTGGAAGCTACTGGTCCAGTGGTACCTACCAACATTTTGATACTATGGTGAAGCAGAAGTAAATTGTTTTACCATTGTCTGTATCATTGTACTACTGTCACAACATCATTCATATATCACTTAAAAATGAAAAGAAAGACTGATCACGGGGAATGCCCATGTTACCTGCATGAAAGTGCTGCTACAAATCAAGATTTATTTGGGTTTTTTTTTTAAATCCAAAGAGAAAACACAAGAGCTAGTAAGATAAGAATTGTCTCAGTATCTACCGGTGACCAAGGAATACAGAAAACAAGCTCCAGCAGGTTTCTTTGTTTTCTTCTAAAGAGTCAAACCATTTCAGTAACAGGATACTGAATGAGCTACAAAAAAATCCTAATTACCCTACAGGAACACACATTCCTGCTCTAACTCGGGTCAAATAAATTGAAGTGGTGTAAACAGATACTAGAATGAATGAGAGAAAAAGGTAGAACTTAAAGTCTTTTCTGAGGAAGAGGATTTGAAGTTTGAACAGACTAACTAATTAGCTCACATCATTTATAATAGGAAGTGAAATTAAGCATTATTAAGGATTTCATGCACTGTTAGAATTCCTGAACCAAATTTCATTGTTGCTTACACTTTGCGGAGATTATTTGCTCAATCCCTAGTGATTTCAACATAGAAATTGGCAATATGTTTCTAAAATAAAGATACTGAACTTGAATCTGGAAGATTCATGATTGCGCTTGCATGTTGGTCCTGTTATTAAAACTTACATTCTCTTCAGCTTCTTGTACTGGGTAAAAGCTCCAGGGGGAATGATTTTGATGAGGTTTTGTTCCAAACGTCTGAAAGCAAACAAAGTAATACACATGTTAACTACACAATTATAGGACAGGAATAACATTAAACATGATAGCAAATTTTTATTTAAATATAAAATATTTTTATTGAGTTTTTATACAAAACAATTTTTTCTTTTGAAAGTCACTAAATGGAGAAAACACTGAGAAAATAGCCTAAAAAAAATTAAACTGATTACACTAAATCTGTACAGAAACAGCCAAATGCTATAGAAATTGCACCTTTAAAGCTCACGGAATTAATAAAAATGATAGATATATTTTATTAGTACTTAATCAAATTTAAGGTAGAAAATACAGATACTTTCCCTCACTAGCTGTTGTAAATAGAATGTAGCTGTCTAAACTAAAAGCTATGCTATGTTGTGACAGTTTAATAAGCAGATTAATAATACTATCAGACTGACTCAAGAACAACAATCTGTGGGAACATGCTGAAGTTCCCTCCCTATATCCACCATTTGCATTAATAATACTTTTGCAAAACAAATTGGAATTCATTGTAATATGAATCCAGATTTTTAAGTAGGGGGGGAGTCTATGTCAAAGCTATTTTAACTACCAAACACTGAAGGTGTTCTAAAACACTCTGCAGAGTATATGAAGATGCTGCTGTTTTCATTTTGGAGATTTGGTTTGAAAGAAGTATTCTTTATCAAGTATCATAATTGCATGTATCTCTAACACAGAAATGTAAGCAGCTTTAAGACACCACATACAGTAATGATTAAGATTAATTTCTGTTCCTTCCCAGAAGTATTTTTAAGTCTTTGTCAGCAAGTTCCCTGAATTCCTGCTAAAAAGACTGTATTCTCAGATGGTCCCTAAATATTCATCTCAATTAGAAATGTAAAAGTGGACCACCATACAGCAAATTCAAATGACCATGGCAGATAAAATTCTACAGTCAGAGTTGTAATATAAAGCAAAATTTGATTTTACATAGGTCTTACTTACTATTCAAACATTGTGTATTTTTTTTCTAAAAATACCATAAAAAGAAAGAGTTCCAATAGCAAAAATCTGTGGTTGGAAATGGTTTAGAATTGAAATATAAAAATATACTGGAATGATGGAATGAATCATGCTAGTCATTTAGAGCTGCTGCAGCAATGCAGAGGGGAGAAAAAAATTTAACACCAGGAACAGAGACAAAATGAGATGCAGGAAGAAGAAAATCATGGTATTTAAAGGACTTGAGAATGAAGCAGAGAATATGTGTAAGGCCAATCAGCCTTCTACTGCACAGTGTATCCTTCTGTTGATCTGTGCTTTTAATGGACAAAACAAAAATACCCTCGAAAATAAGGTATTTGGCCAGCTCGGTTATATGTGAAGAAGCTATTTAAATACTGAATATTGTGACACTTGCAAAGTCAGCTTGTACAGTCAGTGTGTGTGCACTCTTATTTCTGTAGCAGTCTATTTTAGAGGTTGTGATCAGAGTTAATTCTATTCCCTGTTTTGTGATTTGAATTAGTGTCTGAGATTTCCCTTCCAGTTGGTCTAAATATAACATGCTTCATTTCTGGCAAGTCCACAGTGAAATGCAAACTGCTGTAAGCTTCAGCACACTACTATAGTTGGGTGTTTGTCACCAGAATTAGCAGTACACATACTCTTCCCATAAAGGCTTTTTCTCAGCTTGCCAGTTTGGTGTTTAACTACTCCCAAGTGTTTCTATCCAAACACTTCTAGGAACAAAAGAGGGTCAATGCCTGTCCAATTCCCCTGCCTTATGGACAGAAATCAGGGTTTCAAACATGCTACACAGGCACACCATAGCAGTTCTTACGGGGTAACTCAAATATGGTGATGAGGTGAAACATAGCTCCTTTCTACAATCACCTAAAATTCCAAGGAAATTTTAGTGACTCAGGAGTGGAAATATACAAATAAATTTTGCTTCCAAACGACTATTCCTAAAATTGGAATAGTCACAGACCTTAAATAATAATAACAAAAGAGAAATTTCTACAAAAAGTAGAGAGGAATATAGAAAAAGAGCTGTTTCAGAGAGTTGCCTTCTGAAGCAGAATTGAATTCTTCACCCTATCCTACAAAATTTGCAGCAGAAGGCCTGTACAGAAATAGATGGACAATGCTGTTGTCATCGGCTGCTCTATTTTAACCTTAGCACCTTACATTTTTTTAATGGTATGAAGCTCTTTGTAAATGAAGGACTAAGGACTATACATAACACATTATGCTTACTGCACTATATTCTGCAGATAATACCAGAGAAGCAACAAGCAGTACTGCGTGCTCTCACGAGAGTGTGTTTGTTTGCAGGTGGATTCCATCTTGGGCAAAAAATGCAGCTGATCTTGGACCACTAAATAAAGTGTAGCATTAATTAAGCAGGTACTTTAAAAGTATGAAGTACTAATCTGACTGTATTTGTTTCATAAATGCATGTTATAGATTGGCAGCCGTACGCTGAAAAACACAATGCAGTTACACAACTGAATTATTAGTATTAATACTTTGTGTTTTCACCTCAACTGAGCTTATAAATGACATCTGAAGGACAATACAGGATTAAAAATCCCTAGGAAACACTAGGTTCTGTAGAAGAGGTGTTGGCAATATCAAGGTGATGAAGGCTTAATTATAAACCAGTTGTTATTCGCGATATAATGGCAAATTGCTGTTGGAGGTGCCATCTCTCAAATAAAGTGAAAAACAGAGTTCTTGCCCAGTGTTGTCATTTTTTTCTGCAAAAAGTGAAAAGCTAATCTAAATTTTACAGTCACATTCTATTTCAGAGAAAATTACCTAGTTTACCTAGA
Organism: Caprimulgus europaeus; assembly: GCA_907165065.1. Next base: position 34,275,079 of record OU015531.1, on the reverse strand, counting down.
ACATGATCTCTGGAAAACTAATTTACATGGTCTAACACTGCATAACATAAAGTGCTGTCATACACTACAAAACCACCTGTGCTAGTGCAAAGCAACATTGGTGAGTTTGGTTTTTGTGTGTATCACCAGAATATCCCATAAAATAACTTTACAATAACATTTGAGAACTCTGTACAAGAGAGGCAGTTCTAAAAGGGTAAATTTTGATCATTTGAACTAATATCTCCCACATTTAAGATTTCTTACAACTCAACAAAATTTTCCTTGATTTTCCTCTGGTATTTCATAATAAGATCTATTTAAAAGACACCACAAGTAGAATTCACAAAACTGATAAAATAAATTGGCCATGTTCAAAGCTCTCGGGGGCTTTTATTTCCTCCTTTCAGTTACCCATTTCCCTGTGCCATGTCGCCTGCTGCCAGCTGTATCACTTAGATGAATTGAAGCGTATCTCCCCCCTTCTGACATGCAGCAGTGCTCTGTCTGCCTCTCAAAGCTTTATTTTAGAGTCTTCGACAACAACATCAAAGGACAAGAACAATTTCCTTTCTCTTCTCCAATGTATTATCAGAGATTGGAAAGTATGAGGGCCCAAGGGATTCAGATGCATTTTTCTTGTAATAACATGATGTTAGATAGGATGAAGTCCTCCTCCTTCCCACTCTCTTTAAAACGCTTTGCAGCAATGAGAGTAAAAAGTAAACATATTGGAGAAAAAAAATAAAACAGGGAAACTATGCAGTTAAATATGAAAAGCAATCCCAGAGTAAAGAATAAGCACTCAAACTCCCATGCTAATGCATCTCAAAGTTCACTGAGTTGCAAATCTTTTCATCATCATCTCATCTGGCACCTGTAGCGCTCACACCTAGGATGGCAAAACACAAAGGATAAAAAAAACCTCTGCTTAATGCAACCTTCGCAGAGCCAGCTCACACTCTCAGGAGTGACAAAGCCATTTGTCTTGAAGAGTGATTCCCCCTGCAGAGTCGGGGAGACAGATGTATTAATTTGGGCCTTAACTATCTCTCTCTCATTGAAGGAAAGAAAGAATTTGTTATTTGGGTCTCTAATGGAGCAGTTTGTGAGCAATTTTCCCATCTCAAACACCGTCTCAGCTTCTAATGTGTAATGTTTTGTCAAGCTTACCCATAACATAGACAAATCACTAGCTCGGAGAAAAAGAGAGAGGGAGTGAAGCATCAGTACTGATAATTCTTGGCTGTCAGATGAATAGAGCCTACAAATGAGACAGCCATGCTCTATTAACAGTGCCACCGAGCTCTTGCCTGAGACATATCAGAAATGTCCCTCTGCACTGGGCAGTCATGAACTTCCCTGCTGGGAGAGAGAGAAAGTGAGTGAATGAGCCAGATTGCTAGCTGGATCACGTCGCTCTGCTCCCAGTGCTGAGGCTCTTTCAGGCTTGCATCACTCAGGCAGCCAATAACCAAAAGCAGTCTCCAAGAGAGAGAAAGCATACGATCAGATTGGTGTGCAGCAGTGACCTGTAGCACACTCGCGTCTGGCAGGATGCACACAATCTGCGTGAAGGTTGTTGGGAAGGGCAAAACTCTTGCTTTTCTTCTGCCCCATGAGCAGGGATTTGCAGGGAGCTGGTCATAGACGGCTTGGGGTAAATAAGCAGCGTGTGCATCCCTCACAGTGACAAAACCCAGGACTGAGGAGAACTGTTTATTTTGGGAAAAGAGGAAACTTCTAGAGCATGTAGTAATCGAGACAGACTGACCTTCTTTGCCAAGGAGTGAGACCAATGGGATTATAGAAGCTGCTTGGATCATTATCTTACATTTGTCTCATATTTTTGACTTACATATCTTATCATACATTTGGGACTCTGAATGAAGAAAAGTGCACAGATATAATTTCAGCATTTAAGAGGAATAAATAATATTTTAAATCTAGTCTTCTTACTATAAATATTAGCTAGATCTGCCTCCCCTTCTTGCCTCCTCATTTGAAACATAAGCTTTATTTCTACCATACACAACAGGCTTGGGGAGCTGCAATGAAGCATTTCCCCAAAGACAGCCCTCAGTAGGAGGCACCCTTAGCGGGAAGGAAGGAATCCCGCCCTGCAGTTATGCAGTCAGAACCTGTGGCTTCTTCTGCAGTGAAAAACACCAAAGTCGCAGACATCGCTCTTTCCACCCCAGCACTGCACGGGACACTTCTCTGCAAAGTGCAAGGCAAAAAAACCATAGTCCTGTTGCTTTAGAAAGTCTTTATGGACCTACATTACCAAGGAACAGCCTTTTTGTGGCTCGGTCTCTCACCCCTCAGTTCTCTGACAGGTGGAAAGCAAAGTGCTTTGGGATGGCAGGACATTCAGTATTTTAAACATCTGCGCTTAGTGCTTGTTTTAACAGATAGTTAAAGCCTTCAAACTCTACCTCGACCAAATTCTCTACCACCACTACAAAACTCTAAACACATACGGTTCTCCAAGACTTTTATATTGCTGCCTTTCATCACAGTGCCTGAGTGACTTCCAAATAAAATTAATATGTGTTATAAATCCCTCTCATTGAGTCTGCCTTAGGAAGTAGAGAACTGAGAGCCAGTAAACTGTCCATGTATACTAATGCAAGGTGACAACTAGCATTTCCCTTCATATTGTGACATTTCATGATGATTTTCAGGGTTTAGCTGTCGAGTTCCTGCTATAGTCGAACTTCTTAACTATTCACCTAAAGGCAGATCTCCAAGAGACAAAGTCCTATCAAGAATGAAGTGACTCTTCAAAATACATCTACCTAGGAAGCTACACAGATAATTCTGCTCACCAAAAGACATTTTTCAGAATGAAACCAGATGTTTTGATATATTCCCTGATACCATGGTGTTCATCTAAAAGTAGTGCTAGTGATATTGGATTTTCTGACATACCACAGTGAATTTAGTACAAGCTGACACAACTCTGTAGTTGAGCAGTTGGTCAGGTATCTGCTGGTAAATGCTGAATTTGTAATAGCAGTCACATTATGAATCCACCAGCTCTGTTGTGGTATGTTAATTTTGCATCAAATGCAGTACAGACAAAGAGGAAGATAGCAGAGCAATCTGTAGATCAGTATTTTGCAAACCAGTTTTTGATGTAATACCAGTGTCTCCATCAACATAAACAGCAGAACACAATAATACACTGTCAAACCTCAAGGTTTCTCCATCTACCACTGTGATACTCCACATTCCCAGGTGTGATTTTTGGCCCTTCTCATCTCCTTTCATTGTTATTTCTCTTGCCAGTCTCATTCATTTCTTTTCCTTGCTTCATCCTCGGAGTGAGAGCGCAGGCATCCATCGAGCATGCTGCCTGTGCCTGAGCCCCCTCTCACTGCAATGCCACACTGGCAGGAACAATTTGTGGGTTGTGCCCAGACATTAAAGAAGAGATTTCAGGGGAGCTCTCCTGTAAGCCATCATCAGTGGGCACAATCAATGAGGATGTTAAACAGTTAAACAGAAACTGGTTTTGGGGTACAATATATATATATATATATATATATATATATATATATATATATATATATATACACACACACACATATGTATGTATAGATATGTGTGCATATATAGGTATGTATATATAAATGTATATGTATAAATATACAAAATAATGCCTCCCCACTCTTATTCTAGAATAGACAGAGATAATTTCCCACCTCAAAAGACTTTATTGAGTCACATGGACTTGGGATCAGAGTTTGAAGGATCAGTTTTACCTATATACAGGCATGTGGCTGTGAACACAAATCCCAGAAAGAGTCTCATTAGGTTGGAGAGATTTGACAATTTCCAACTCCCTACTGCTGAAATGCAGACAAATTGCATACTTCATTCAGCCAGCATGCATGTGTTCACGTGTATTTGTGTTTCTGAGATGTTTTGGTGTAGCAAACACAGCCAGAACAGGGATCCCACTCCTGGATTTTTGTGACAACTGGTGATTCCAGTTCAGAAGGCTCCAAGGAGACCAGCCTGCAGGGTGCTACATAGAGGATGAGGTTCTTGCACTCACTTCAACAATGCAGCATCTGCTCTGAGGCTGACTCAAGCCTAGACCTCTGCTGAGCCCCCCTGCCCCCTTTTTGGGAGTTTGTTTTTGGGTTTTTGTTGGGGGGGGGTTTGAAATGTTGTTGTTTTGTTTTTGGTTTTCTTTGATCTGAAGCTTAAAGTCTGTACTTGGGAGACACATGGTTCCACAATGCCTGCTGGGCAACTATTGACTTCCAGTTACTTCAAGAATCTTCCAAGCCCAGATCACTTTCCAAATTTTCTCACAATGCAATAGCTAGCTCGGGGATCAGAGGATTTCAAGTCGGTTTGCATTATATTTGTCAAGTTGTAACATAAAAATATATTTTTAGTCTTAGTGGAAATGGAAGTAGTAAACTGAGAGAAAGAAAAGTAATTGTTTAACCTGTAATTGTTTAACCTGTTTAACCTTTAACTTTTTGTGAAGAGATCCATACATTCTGTAACTCCTATTTTTAGTACACATTTACAAATACTGACAAGGAAAAGGCAAAACACAAGAAATAAGTAGGAAAATTAAACAGTTTTCTAGCAGTTCAAGTTCTGCCACCTGTAATATTTTGTCAACAAAACAGATTCTGTCATCTGAGTATAAACATTCCTCAAATTCTTTGTTCTTTACCTATTTTTTTTTAGCAAAATGAACAGAACATCACATGTAAGCCAGAAGACAATTAGTGTTTCAAGCAGTAAAAAATCTGATGAGCATATTTTATTTCAAAGTTATGATTTTATGCTCCCTATTTTATTTTCTGTTATTCCTTCTACACTTTCATAATTAGCTTTCAGGATGTATACATTCATTATACATTATAATCTCTTTTATTTTGCTGGGTGAAACAGGAGCTTTTGAGTTACTTTGGTATTAGATGAAAAAATACATGCCTTTTTGTTTCTACCATTAATTTTTATTAATAGGGATAAATTTATGTTCCTGCTGAACTGAAGTGACGTCTCTGGAAAAAAAGGAACACACACAAAAAAAACTCCAAACAAACCAGCCTCTCCAAACCTACAAACCTTGAAAGGCTACTAACTCATACACAGTTCGCCTGAGTAAAATTCACTTGCACATTTTTTATTTTTTTTTTAAGAAATCTCACAATTATAAAAAGGAGAAAAGAAGGTAAAAAATAATACAGTCAAAATGAAATTATCTTGTGTTTGAAATCTAGATTTATCCAAAAAACCCATCTTCTTATGCCTATAGATGACATTAGTTACACTTAATTTTACAAATAAAAGTAAAGATGTAAGAAATAAATCCCGCCTTGATCATACAGCAGAAACCCCCTGCTGTTAACTGCTTGTTTCCAAAACTGTGAAACATAGCTTTGTCTTTTCCTTAATCTGTCTCAGCACAAAAACCCCCTTTATTCTTGACATTTCCCATATATTTATATTTTCTCTACTGACTCTCAACCTAAAATATTTTCTTTATTATTTTTGTATCTTGCCTTCATAGAATAGAAGATCTTCTACATATTTTTAGCCTGACAATAGAAATCTTTTTTTTTATATATTGAATGCAAGTAGGGAATGACACAGTTTGCCTAGTGAGATCCAGAAAATAGTAGTCAAATTTGACATGTGAAGCTGTCCAGAGACAATTTACAGCAGTGAATGAAAATCATATTATATGATTCAACTAGAGGAGCCAAACTGATTCCCTATCCAGAGAACTTGCCACCAGAGGCAATTATAGAACATCTATTACAGTGTTCAAAAATACTGTGCTGGCTTCAGCTACAGTATTTACTGGAAGACGGGGAAAAATTATTATAATTTTCTTCTAGGAGGAAGAACAATGTTAAATGCAGAACTGTTTTTCTTCTATCCCCGAAGTTTATTGTTTGTACACACTTATATTCTTAAAAAAACCACTTTTGTCTTTAAGAAGCTGAGAACTTTAAAGTCAATTGTTAATATATATGAAACTGTTATGGTACAGTTAATTTATAATTTCTATATGAAAGAATTAATTTTATTACGATAAATAGAGTTACCAGTTACCAGTGTTCAATCTTTTTATAATAGATTTTCTGAGTTTATTTCAATTGGTGGAAAAATGATTTTGATTATACCAGTAATTTAAATGCTCAGAATTTGTCGATCACCTTCCTCAAATCACCAAAATTTCATCAAGATTCATGACTGAAGTGCCAGCTCTCCTGTATACCCACTCCTACAAGTACTGAAGAACAGGGAAGGTAATTTCTTCCCAAAAGAATCCCTGAGGCAACAAAAGCAACAAACTACCCACAGATTGGTCTGCCATCCAGCAACACTGCCAAAGCACAGTGGTACTCTCAAGACAGCAATCCTCTAAATATTAAATTTGTCAGAGAATACATTAATTAAAGGTAGAACAAGTGGAACACTACATTTCAATGTGATTCTCTTGGAGAAAAGTAGGTTAATTTTTATTTTGACAGAACCATGAGAAAATCAAGAGTTGAGTGCATTATATTTTTCCTTAATGCTCAAACTCTAGCACTTTTCATAAGAGCAGAAAATATGCACCAAAATCAAGCACTACTCATACCTACAAAAATATCAGTCACCAAATGAGCTATCAACAGTGAGAATGATAAATTGAATCAACATAGAACAAGTGTCTCAAAACTGACCTGAAGCCAAACCTAGATGCTGGTAGAAGGGCTGCTGCCATCCTATTTTACTCTCTTACTCTGCTCAGAAGCCAGACAGGAAGCTGTGGTTATTATCTCATCAGATAACGGTGCCTAAGCAGCGCTTTTCCTTCAGGGGCTGTCAGCCTCTTTACTCTGTCTGGAGCAATTACAGCAGCATTTAAACAAAAGGTCCTCGTTTCTGATTTAGTTACATCCCATCCAGCATTACTCTTGCTTTACACAATTGCATTTCTCTTAATTTCACCAGACAGAGAGTACTGTAAAGGTTAAATAACAGGGATAAAACAAGCTTGATATGAAAAAGCACAGGTTTGAAATCTAAGATCAGTTTCAAGATCCAAGAATATACTTTAGATTCTGGAGTTTGATTTATAAGTCTGCAAATGATTGGGACTTTGCTTTTCAAAGTGATTAGCGTTGCAGAGCACAACGTGTTCAAAGCACAGCTCTTATTGACTTTTGCTGCAGCTGTGAGTTCTCAGCTCTTCTGAATATCTCAGCTGAATCAGCTAGAAAGCAAGGATTACATCACTAGTGACCACCCATGAAAAATTTGTGCAAGTCACTTGCCTAGAATCAATTAATAAAACCACTGGCAAGAAGAGAAACAACTCAATTCTCTGAACAGCATTCATGAGAGTATCTTCCCCACAGCCCCCATTTTAGAATTTTCCTGCTTCTGCAACAAATAAACAGATCCTATATACATAGGCTCCCTCACTCTACAACTCTGGTGTATCCCTAGACAACAAGAAATAAATCCTGTTTTTAACAGCAACATGAGACTATGCCGTAATTAAAGTGCATACCACAACAAATACATACAAAAGCACTGACTGAAGACTGCAGCTACAAACATTAATTTTGTCACCACCTATTTTTTTTTTTTTTACTTTTTAAAAAACTTTTAAATAATATATTTAATTCAGTGGATTCAAACCCAAAAGCTGAAATCACAAATTTCATCACAAGGAAATTCATATATGAGAAAAGTACACCACCCAGACCTCTGCACTGATGGCTAACTGGAATAGCAGCAGTTAAAAACAGTAGATCCTGTAGTTAATCTCTGTGTAAGTGGTCACTAGTGCATAGGAACAAAGACATACAAATTGTTGTTGGATTTCTTAGGTAGACAGTGACAAGGCAGGAAGGTTCAGGAAGATACATCCATTTTCTGGTGAGAAGAGACTCCTCAGCTCCATCTTCACCTGTGCCACTCTGTCCTGCTCCCACAGCCTGTCCAGCCTCCATCCATGCCACCCGGGCTCCAAGCACAGAGTTCCTGCCACGTCCCCAACGCCCACCCCGCAGAACTTGTGTCCCAGGCTCACTACCAGAAATCTCAGGCCTTATTATCAAATATTCCTCACTGCCTCAGCTGTCCTTTCCCTAGCATAAAACCAGCCAAACACTAATGATTGAGAACGGGCAGACAGCACCAGAGCTCAGATCCATCCAGCCATCCAGCCCAATGTCCTGAGCCAACAACAGCCTAAACCACATGCCGAGTGAAACTCGCTGGTGTGATGTTTGTGTTTCTCACAACAGCCTTCCAATACCCACAAGCTGCAGGGTAGTGACTGTCACGGGCACAGCTGGTAACTCTGGATTAAACACGTCTCTATTATATCCTGGCTTTGCTGCCTTCATGGGCTGAGCTGTCGTTCAGTCTGACAGGCACTGGGTGTGATCAAGTCTGATCAGAAAAGCAGATTCTTTGGCAACTTTGTGTCCTACCAGTTTGTACATTGTCCCTCCTTCCCTCTATGCCTCCAAGGTCAAATCCATTCTGCATTCACATCGTGTTCCCTATTTATCTTGCATGTATTTTCTCTCACTCTTTCTAAATAAATGCAAACTTCTCCTTTTATTATAGATGCTGCTCCAATGTAATGAAGTTACTATACTCTTCATTTCCCAGCAAACCATCAAGCCATATTTGTTTTGGTATTTCTTTTTCAGTAAATGCCTCCAGGTGCTTAATGACTTTTGTTTTCATCCAAGTATTCATGCAAAACTTTTCTGTGCTTATTCTCATGTGTTTCACTGTAACATACACTGTTCATTTCTCCTCTGAAAAACACAAGAGAACTACTCTGCAAGCAGAGAATCTTTTATAGCATTCAACACACAGTCTGTATTCCTCACCTTCAATTTCTTCTAACTCATTTTTCCTCAGTCAATTTGGCTGCTGATGTCAGATCCCCACTGAACAAGAAGCTTTATAAAAAAAGTGAATCGCATTCTGTACATTCTAGCTACCTATTTTATGAAATTACAAAAAAGCAAGGCTGGGATACAGATTTCTAGCTTTTCTAAATTCTGTAATTTAATAATAAACATTCTTAGAATGAAGGCCTTCAGGATAATACACCTTGGGGAGAGGTGTAACAGAGAAGCACAACAGACTTCTAAATAGCACATGGCAGAGGTCAGCAGCAAGAGAAAATTATTGTCATATGATGCTTGGTTTATGTTCTGTGACAAGCAAGTTGCCTGTTTTTTTTTGATAGGTTTTTATCAACAAAACCAAATTCAGGACTTGTTTGCCGCTTTGTCAGAGAAGGTTCTGCCTACTCGTGTTAAAGAAGAGGGAAGGGTGCGTACAAGATCTTTAATTAATACTGAAACGTAAGTGAAATATAGGTCACCTTTAACAACTATGTTACAGTACCAGCTGTGTGTTTCATTTTTGTAGGACAATTTGTCAATCAGGGCTTCTTATCAGATACAATTTGGCTTACAAAGAAATACTGAGTTAAGAGGAAATACAAGAACTAGAAAGCTGTAACTGAATGCAACTAATAACCAAGCAAAGGAACTTGGAAATGCCCCAAGCGGAGCTGAGGAAGGCACAGCATATTAATACTATCATATAAATATTATGAATCCAGTCTATAGGGGAAAATGTATTTTAGTGGAATGAGTATTTACTATGCTAGATAGAAACAGCTGAATGACAAATCCACTATCTCAAGTAACATCCCACAGGATTCTACGTAGCAGCAACCAGGCCATGTAGTTTGTCAGTACCCCATACTCCATAGGAGGAATCTCATCTCTAGTAAGAGTAAGATCTCTTAAAGATGATGAGGGTCAGATCACAGGTTTAGAGTCCAGAAAGAAGTGTTTGGGCAGCACCACTACCTAGACACCTTTTATACCTGACTAAATGGCCTGACTAAATGCCAACCATAGGGGACTAATCCCAAGGGAAAACAAACAAACAAACAAACAACAAAAAACCAACAGTATTGTTGTGTGAGAGCAAGAGATGTGGGTTGTAGCTTGTAGAGAGTAAATTCTCTATAACATTATAGCCAAAGAGTATTATACTGCCTACCATATCAAATAAAAAGACAGTCATTATTTCATGTGTAGCTGGAAGCAGACCTCTGGATGGGTTTTATATTGAATAAGCCTAGAGCAGCCTCCAACAAACTGAATTTCTGAGCAGTATGACAGACTTCTGCATAAAGCAGAATGGCTCTCTTGGTCAAAATAATTTATGTCAGGATTTTTCTGTGAAAATACTGTCATAGCTTCTTCCATCTTTCTAGAAACATTTTTCTGCGTGACTATATCCTTTACTCTATGTAAGAGTATGTAATACTTTGCCCTTGGATATAAGGTTAATTGCTCTTTTTACCAGTACTTTTACAAAATGAAAACACCATTTTATCAGTAGGAAAAACCATATGTAAGTGATGTCACTTGTTAAGACGTATTCTGATAGAAGTACTTAAATTTCTTAATATATATATTCTGTAAAAATGAAATCTTTACAGGATTGATTCCCACAGAAAGTGAGCAATAGATGTTCTCACGAGGGTTACATTATGAAGTTCTGCAGAACTATTCCCACCTGAAGTGCCCATGAATTGCAAAGGATATGTGCAGGATTAGAGCGATGTAAGACACAGACTCAAGTAAGTACTGCCTAAAACTCAAGAAGTCTGACAGATCTAAATCACTAAATGGTCTGCTAAGGGCTTTATGCAGTGCTCTATTGATCTAGAAGGTTTATAACCTCCAGGTTATGAAAGTTTCTTAAAATGTTACATACATCTTGACTCTCTACCTGATAGTCTAACTTAAAGGCTCTCCAAGTTTTCCTTCACTTTCTGCTTTCCCAAGATTTTCTAAGTTGCTTTTACTACAGGTTACAGAGGTTAGGTTTTTGGACTGGAGCAACCAAAATGGAGACAGGACTTGGATATTTGATGCTATTATAATCACACTAAAGATGAACATTTTAACTTGCTTTCTCACACTTAGGTGCACTGCTGTCAGGACAGTGCCTGAGCACACCAATCTCAGTCTTCATGCAGATACTGCTCTCCATGTTACTCTGGCATGGAGCCACAAAGATCATCTGATTTCAGCTAGCATTGTCAACACTACAAAATTAAATTTTACAATTCTCCCAGACAAACCCTTATCTGTGAGCAAGTCTGGACCCATTTCATCATCTGTCTCTTATTATTGGGTTTCAGCTACACCTGAAAATTTGTATTCCATGTGACAGAATTTGAAACAGGACTAAACACTGAATATTCTTAGAATGCCAAACACAATTTATATTTTCAGGATAATTTTAACTGACTTTCACGCAGAGAAAATCAAGTATTACATGCATATTTTGTGTGCCATAGTATACTTGAAATGGACACAACCAACACACTCTGAACTTTGTCAGGAGGTGAGCAAGCAGGTAATGGGCATTCCGAACATCTGGCATTAGAGTTTGTATTTCCTGTTAACATTTTTACATGTTCTGGATGCATTTTCAACAATGTTAATTTTAACATGTTTATTCTTTGCATTTACTGAGCTATTTTTTTCATTTGTAATATAACTTCCCTGTGGAGATGCACAATCAAGCATAAGCTACCTCTAAACTCTTGTGCTGAGATTGCAAACAAATTTGAGGTGAATCTTAAATTATAAAATCAACTGATAAAGTGACTTAGAGGAGTGGTGTAGAGCAGATCACCATCAAACAATAGAACACATCATCCTTGTTGGCCACAGCTGTCACATTCCTGGTATATCATAGTGGGCCAGGCTACATGTGAACAATTCAGCTCATGCTTTATTCTAGTGAACTTTGCTATGTAGCAGTATTTCTACAGCAGCAAGAAACTGAATGAGTCCAGTGACAATACAAATATTTCAATCCATACCATGTAGATTGTAAAAACTGGTTGGATGTCAGTAACCTCTGCACAACAAGCACCTAAATAGGAAAAGAAATGAGCTACATTCCCTATGGACTACCCAAAAGAAACTCGGTTTAATGTAGCAGTATTTCAGGACCACAGTAGTATTAAGTCATGGACTTAAAAATGGATTATTACAATTCCTAAAGGTAGCAAAGACAAACAAGTTTGTAAAATCAGCATTGGATTTCACAACACAAAAAAGTCACAAAACTATTAAAAAATTTGGTATAACAAAATGTGGAAGACAAGAAACAGAAGGTAAAATCAGCAGGGACAATGTGTTCTGATGTCATACTTCATTACAAATGCATCCTGCCAAGCTAACACAAAATCCCTCTATCTCTCGGGGAAATCACCAACTAAAAATAAAACAATTAAATTAAAAAAAAAAAAAAAAGATGGCGTATTTCCTTTTCCTGACTACAGAACTGTAATCCCAGATTTGTGAGATGTAAGAACAATCTGAATATAATGCACCAAGAACTTCATCTTGCTGCAGGGTACATTTAAGAATGGTTTGAGCCCTTAGATCAAAACAACAAAAGCAAAAAGGACAACTACAATATACTTGATAACCACTCAGAACAGTTTTCAAAACCTGTGCCTTTCTTCCACACAGGAGGCTATGTCACGGGCCAAAAGCAGAGAGACATGGAAAAGAATGGTGCATTACATTGGCACTTACATTTCCCAAATGTCCTCTGGTAGGTTAGCTGGAATTTCTGTTAAGCTCCTTCCTCGACAATCCACTACATTGTTGCTGCAGGTGCAGGCAGATGGGCAAGTGATGGAACTGGCACTGCACGATGGAGGTTCAGACTGAGAACCTGAGACATAATGAAAACATTAAATGTTAGCTTTGAAAAATGATCACCTGAGATTTTAACAATAAAATACATCAGCCTCTGAGTTTTCCAGATTCTTTTACTATATTAAGTAATAATTTATTTGAATTCAGTGAATATAATGTGCTAAAAATTCAGCTGCAGAGAAAACATGTAAAAGATTACTGTGTTCTTGTTCTTCCTCAGTTTCCACTCTATCAATCAGTTTCTCTCATGAACACTTCTTTGGTCCCCTCCATGATCAGCTATATCAAGTTATTTAAAGATTTAAAAAATAAGCCTTAATATCAAGTAGTATTATTTCCAAAAGTTATCTTTGCCTAGAAGTTAGAAGTTTCCATTACACAAACACTCCTTGAATATTTTTACATACTGAGAGAAGACTGCCATCAACTATGACTTACGTTTTTGAAATGAGGTAACCTGTTATGGTATAAAGACTGGAAATATAAAGCTATTTTTTTCAAGATTAGACAATGCAGTTAATGGAAACACAGAAAGAATTTAGAAAAATGTGAGTTAAAACCTTCAAATCTTTACTTCATCTAGTAATTCCACTGAAAGACAAGAAGCTACTTATAGAGCAAAGCCTTAGCATGAGGATGTTGTTTTACATACATTGTAGTCAATCCATTAGATTCAAGTTTAATGAAGGAAACCATTAAGGTTTTTCAAAACTGTAGCAATTATGTCAATTTTACTCAAACAGTTATGATTCTTACATTTAAAATTTTGATAGATACATACACTTAGACATAGATAAAACAATTTTGCTATACTAACTGAGGTTATAAAGTTGTAGCAGTTATCGACTTATGGTGAATCATATTTCCAAAGTACATGTAACACAAGAAACCACAAGCATCTTTTTGACCAGACACAGAGGGCTGAATGTGAAGGCCTGTGTTGGTAAGGAGTGACAAAATCATAACAGAAACAGGAAAAACTAGTATTTTTATAGATTACAGTAGATTATAATCACAAAACATATTTAGTCTTTTGGTTGGAAAAATTAATTTTCAAAAAATATAATAGTTTGAAATCACAAATACATGTGAAAACATTGAAAACAATATGCAAAGCTGTACATTCTTTGGGCTGGTCTGGGAAAAGACCCGTGACTCATACTTGCATAAATTATAACTGCATGTGACAAAAAGCCCAAAAAGACTTGTTTGCATCAATTTGAAATAAAATATCACTACGAGAATTAAAATTTTATAACAATGGAACATTCTTATAAATTTTCTCTCTTGATTTATGCCTACATATCCTCTGTTTTAGCCCTTAACTGTGCACAACAAAGTCAACTCATATAGCAAGCCTACATATGTTCCTACATACGTAAACAGCAAGGAAAAGTCAACATCAGAAAGACATTCAGTGGAACCCATAAATATTATCATTTTGAAAGTCAGATACATTTTGAAAAGACGACAGCTGAAAACTTCTACAGGCTGACTTTACACTTGCAGAGGGAGCCCTCCTGGAAAGCAAAAGACAATTACTGCAAAATCATTCCTCCTGTATAGAAAGGTACTGAATTCTGATGTGAATTTGCTTCTGTTTGTCTGAATTTCCCTTTGTTCAAGGAAGCAGTCAGCCTCTTCATATATTATTTTGTACCCAAGGACGATAGAACTGCTTTATATTAAAGTACACTGTCAAGTTTCAGGTTAAGATCACTATTTCAACTGTGTATCAAATGTTGCCAAATTGAAGTACTGGCTTTAATTTTTTTTTATTGGGTCATCAGCTGACTTTCTGTCAGGAGAGCAGGAGAAAAATGTCGGTTTCATAGCACTGTATGTGTTTTAAATATAGCTTTCACTGATGCTAATCAGAGCTGTGAGCGACTGTATTTTGGCAGATCAGACCTCAGAACTCCAATTTAGGCATCCAGAAATTAGATTTTCAGAGGTAATGACCATCTTGGGAAAAAATGGATCTCAAAGGACATTTGTGGTATAGGTAGGAGTCAAATTCATTCTTTATGAGAATGGGCATCTGTTTTCATCATGAGATAGTCCTAATGATCCTTTCTCTTTGGTAAAATATCCTCTCTCATTTATAGCCTGCTTTCCAACTTCCGTGACAGTCACATATAACTTTACCAGCTATAGTCTGTTATCTCAACACACAGTTGGTTTCAGCATGAGAGCAGCTTCACCCTACAGAATAAAGTGGGCAAAAATCTACTGTAAAAAAAAAAAAAAAAAAACAATAACATAATTAAAATCTAAATCCTAATGCCTATGGCCCAAGGAATCAAATAGGTATTTATCAGGCAACCTGAACTTTTACTTGTTTCAGTTTCAAAATCTTATTAGACATTGTCTTAACATAGTCTATATATGTGACCATGTGTGTAATACAGTATTTACACTGTAGCTATTTGAATGAAACAACAACAAAAAAATCTTCACTAGTTCAATATGCACAACAGGCAGGATAAGAAGTTCTCTTGGGTCTGTCTCCTGGCTACAGAAATGCAATGCAGGGCAGACATACCATCATTGGGAATTAGCAGAATTCCTTCAAAATTAATGGAGCTCTGTTGCCAATCACCAACAGCACTGCCAGCTCTGCCTTCCATGGAGTCTAAGGTTTCTGTAAGGTTTTAACTATGACTGCTTCCAATAGGAGTTTATATTGCCCCAAAATGCACACAGGCATTTATCTAGGTTATCTTTGCATAAGAACAAAAATTTGCTCTTACAACCTGATCACATACATTTTACATTTTCTTTTTGTCTTCCTACCTTGTGGTGTAATGCCCAAATTAAAATGAAGAATGAGGGAAGTGCAAACGAGCTACTGTAAGCTTCTGGGGATAAGGAGGAATTATCAACATCTCAGAGCAATCCTTGTTCTCTGGGAGGTAGAAACAAAGTTGTCATCAAGGTCAAATCTTCCACACACCCTTTATCATCACACATCTGATATGCTTTCTGATGAGGCTTTGCAGCAAGGGGAAAATGCATTTTGCACGGTTATAACACAACAACATATCACTGTGGGTTAGAGTAGCAGCAATACACTTCTTTTTCATTAGGGCACAACATCAAAAAACCTGACATATAGCCAGTTGGAGTTTTAAGAGTCTCTTCCTGATGCTACTGCACCTAAATCAACAGTAGAAGATTCAGAGGAACTCAGCTCATCACCTCCACATGTTGTATATATTTAGTATACGCTAAAGGAATCGTTTGAAAGGAGGTTCTTATAAAAAGCACTCTGAAAGAGAGAGAAAAGACAGAAATACCAGTCTTCCTAGCAACATTGTTTTTTAAACTACTACACAACAGTAACAAGGTGATAATTAATATCATACTACAGTTCAATATCATGAACTTCTAGCAACTTCATTAATGCAAAGGCCAAAAGGTAATTCAGAACATTTTTCGTGCTGCCTCCTAAGCCTTTCAGATGGTTTCTGAACAAGCACCTGATGTATAGTTGACCAAAGCCAATAGGAGACCTTTTATTTACCCTGAATTGGGACTAAAATCCACTGCGAAAGAGAAATTTTTATGTTAACAGAATTTGATTTGACTAGTGAGTAAAACAAATAACCAATTGGTTAACCAGGGAGCTACATGATGTCAAAATAGGGAGATAAAGTAATATAATGTCTTTATTCTGAGAGCAGATGCAACCAAATGGGATGAAAACATAACATCTTACGCAGAAAGAAAGTAAAGAGTAAAGAAAGAGGCCGTCTTTGTGTGGACTCTATTTTCCACATATAATGAGTCATCAGTTTTCTCATATCATTTAAAATAGGATGGAAAAAGGACTACTTTTATAAACTTAATTTCTCATTAGAGGCTTGAATCCTCTGAGTGCCCCATAATATCTGGTACTCCTGCCACTTTTGACTGACATTTTGTGCTTAAGTAAAAATACTTTTGATTCCATGATGAATGCAGTCCTTTATATTTGGTGAGTTCTTATTTCTGGAGTTCTTACTCTCTGTCCTCTTGTCTTTTTCAGATTTTTTCTGTTACACAGCAGCACTAGTTCACCATGCTAATTATCTTTTTTCTCTAAGAGATAAAAACCCATCACCTCAATTATACATTTTGCTATAAAAAACCACCACTAACAAAATGTGGAAGCTAGGATAGGAACATGATTAACAAAAATTACTATGCTTTTTGTGTCTCATGTAATGGAATGATAGCCTCAATGATTAAGGTAGTTAATATCTGGCATGCCACTTTATTTTAGTCTCATACTATTGGCTAGAGGAGAGAAAGGAGCCAGGGGAGAGACTTAGGACCCAGCAGTCTACAGAAAAAAGTGGTTTTTTTCAAATAAGCATCTCATTGGCCTCTAGCCTTTTAAGAGCAGCAAACAGACTGCTATTACAACTAGAATAGAATGGTTATGGTGTATAAATGAACAGTTTAAAAATCACAGACATTTTAAATAAATTTTGCAATGACTAAATAAACTAAATAATCTCATTTGCACTGACACCAAATTACAGCACACTAAGTACCATGTTTTACTACCTCCTTACCTATCCACCTGCCTTTGCAGCAGTTCTTTTCCACCAGCACAATGTTAGTAATTTAAAAAAAATATTAACTGATTTTAAGATAAATCTGACAGGATTTACCAGCTAAAAATCTGTGGTGACTTTAAATAATTTTAAATATATCAGACATTAAATTATCGAACAATAAACAAAACACTACTGCAGATCTGTGGATATATTATAACCTTTTGTGGTTTAATTAAATAACCCATTGGATCTTCTTACAGTGCTGGGATATCTGAAATCAATTACTAGTACATGAGCTATAGCTTTCACTACATTCCCAGTAATACTATCTCAGAAAGATACCTAAAGCAGATGTATCGGTCTCAATTAGTGTTTGCATCCCAGTATAAAATACACTTGAGTGTGCATAATCCTGCAGAGAGATATGGGCAAGTCCATCACAGCTGACTATCTGCAAAGTTAACATTCCTTATTGATGGCAAATATTCCCCTAATAAAGAAAAATTTGTACAAATGTGTTTATTCTACAGGAATGTGCAGCAAATGGTTTATGCAAATATCTCAATCTAAGGCTTTTTGCAGAGCACAACATTAAGTATTTATGATTAGTGACTGAAGACCCTGATTGATGATGTTAGTACCATCAAGTTCATAGTATGCAAAAATTTGCTAGTCATGAATATTCATTATTTGATTAAAATTCACTGTTTTGGTGATTATTCCCAAATAGTAAATTTATTTGTTAAAAATTCATGGCACACGAACACAACTGTTCTGTAGGCAAAGTCAACACCAATTGGTTTACTAACAAATACTGATCAATAAAAAAGGAAATTGCAGTGAAAGGAAGGTCTATTGTAATGGATGAAGCCTACTTTATTCTAAAAATACCTACTTTGCATGGTTCAAAATAGATCAGTAAAGTAACACCATTGAAAATCAGACCTTACTTCAGATCGTCTTATCCTAAAAGCACTAATATTGCAATTATTTAATTAACAATAATACCAACAAAATTGTATGGAGTATTTCTAAACAAAATGGAAGAAAGTGAACAAAAGTGGTTCACCTGTGACGACTGAGGTTTAATAGGTGATTTGTTCTGAAGGATTAATAAAACAGAATCTGTGAGACAACTGAAGTCCTTTCAAACCTATGACAAAGTTGTTTTTCTCTTGGGGAAATTTATTCCATTTAAGTCTTCCATAGGAGGGACTGAAAAGGTAAAGTTTGAACATCTCCTATGCCCTGTGCCCACTCTAAGCCTTTCTTTGAATGTCTTTCTCCAGCCTTGTCAACCCAGGCATTTTCTCCTAAAAGCAGCCAGAACTTAACTCTCTGACTATTGCACCATAAAGAAGGCTATGCATTTGGTTCTCTGGATTTGTATACTATTTGTTCATCCAAAACAGGCTAAAGACTAAAAAAAAAAAATGCCACCATAAAGTCTTAAAAGGCGTAGTGCTTCTGCAGTTCAAATGGCATCTATGCACAGTAATCTCATTAAAGTCAATTCCACAATTTGTATCAGCAGACGGGAAGGTGCATATGAAGTGAAATTTAAAAATAGGTTCAGAAATAATACAGTGAACTTATAAATATATTCAAGAATAAAAATGAAGAGGAAGACAAATTATTTAAGTGAAAGGATACCACCTGTACAAGGTTAAATGATAGATAATGGTCATGATCAATTGCAAGCCTGGGAAGACAGTACAGTTCTGGAACAGCCTTCTAAACAGGTTATCCATTAAAGAACCTGAACTGCTTCACAATGAAGTTGGATAAAGTTATGGGAGGGATAGGAACAGTTTGAGACTATGCTTTGAGTCCCTGGGGTTTGATTTGCTGGTATTTGAAAAGGAGTCTTAAACACGACTTGATTTTGTTTGATTGTATGTTTGTCTTAGCTTCTGCCCACCCCACCCCGTCCTACGTCCTGCTGCAGCTAAGAGGACTTTCCCTGCCTCAGCACAAAAGCTGGTGTCTTCGGGGCGAGAAGGAAGATGGGATTCACTTCAGTCAGAAGTGTTACAGGTTGACATAGCCATTCAAAGGATGTTGGGCAGAATGTGACATTTCTCCTGGTAATGACACCTGAGGGGTTCAGCCTGGTCACGAGCTTACCCTGGTCATGAGTTACCCAGCGGCCTTATGCAGAGTGAGGAAAGGCTTTTTTCCAGGTGAGTAGGCAAAGATTGAAGCACTGTCCCCTTCCCACAGCCACCTCAGAATTCCTTGGACCAAATTCTTTGGCATTTGGTACATGCTATGGAACACAGGGCAATGGTGACTGTTCTTGCCTTCCTCCTGGGACAGGCTGAGGTTGCTGCCTTTGGTCCTTGGCAACAGATCTCTGGAACATTCCATCTCTTTATGGTATCTGGAACTTACAGAATAAAATTCTTGCGAATCTTCTAACCTAAACACATTTGCCTGCAAGGAATTAATTCAATGCGGCAGGAGATCCCTTCAGCTGTGGCACGGGGTGTCTGTGTGCAGGCACTGGCAGGGAGGCTGCGGGGGCCTCTGTGAGGGGAGGCCGGGGCTGCCCCATGCCGGGCACAGCCGGTTCCAGCCGGTTCCGTCCCGCCACAGCCAGCTCCGCAGCAGCCCTGGGGAGCTGGTGGTGCCGCTCTGAAAGTGTCTTTGAGGAAGGGCAAAACAGTGCCAGGCAGGAAGAAGTGAGGAAAAAAGTGTGAGAAACAACCCTGTGAGCAGCAAAGTCAGAGACTACGGAGCGGGAGGAGGTGCTGGGGCAGACCTTGTTTCCTCCCCAGTCCTGCTAGCAGGGGGAACGAGAGCCGCTGGGTGGGTGTCTGGCAGCTGCCATGGTCCACCCACCGCTGTTTTAATGCAACTATCTAACGTCACTACATTTCAGTGTCTATAAAACACAAGTTCACATGAACCTGATACTGACTGCACCTTCGTATTTACCTCCTATTCATTTATGGAATTTTGCCGTCATTTTATAAGCACCTTTAAGCTTTTTAAAATTATTCTTACTAACTGAGTATCCATGAATGTTTTGCCAATCACATACATGTATCAAACAGAAAAAGTCTGCAGATTTCATACAAGGGCTTGGCCACGTGCTCAAAGCCAACCCTGTTCCTTTGTATGTAACAGCGCCATTCTCTACGAACTAGCTCAGAAAAAGGCTGTGGTACTAATCCATGGCACGACACACCACTGTGATGCATTTCCACTGTATAACAAAATACTACCAACATACTAGTAATAAAACAAGCCCCTGGTTTTGGACATTAACTTAAAAACTAATTGCATTATTATTCTTGTAGCAACAATTCAAAAGCTCAATGGCTGACTAATTATACCCCAACCCACCATTATTAAATAAGCATTAAAGAGCACACGTACTGCTCTGGGGAAAAGAGAATTCCAGAACAAAGGTAATTATACTGAAAAGCTAAGACATCATTTTTCGGACAGTAAAACTAAGTTTACTGTAATTTAAAGCAAATTTTCAGCTTTGGTCTTGAAATAAATATTAAGTGCTTTAAGAAACAGATATTTATCCTTCAGATTTGCAAGATGGTCCCCCCAGTAAAAAACACCATATGTGGCATCTTACATATGAAGCAACTCAAGAAGTAAATTCTTACAGTATGAAACAACATAACTGCTAGTGCCAGAGAAAATTTAAATTTGTAATAAAAAACTTAAAGGAAACAGAAAACAAACAAACTCTAATAAATAGTGACTAGTATCTCTCCAAACCTCTTATGGGTTTTTATTTGAGGAGTAACTAACAAATGCACAGTATTGAAATGTTTCTTTAGATTAGGTGTCAATGTTAGTTTGTGGTAGCATATTATAACAGGAAATAAAAATTCTATCAGAGTTCCACAAAAAGTTTCTAAGACCAAATTTAAAGCAGAATTTTTACCAAAAAGCTTTACAAGTCCTACAACACTGAAAGTCCTGCATAGATTCCATTGTAAGAGCACTTATTGGGTCTGGTGATGGTCACAGAAAGCATGAATCAACTTAACAGTGAGAAAAAAAGACGTTATTTGTCTAATATGACTCACGGGTCACTGTTTTAGAAAAAGGTCAGAGTTAGATTAAATGGTTAAGCTCACTTCTAAAAGCAATAAAACAGCTGTACAAATGGGATGTCCCACATGGCAGAAAGTGACGATTCACATGCTCACACACACAGAGAAAAAGGCCTCCTCCTCCCACTTTGTTTATCCATCTTCCTGTGACCATTAAAACTAAGGGCCAGTAGCAGCCCTTCTCTGTATCAACGGGGATGGACTGCATGGAGAGAAACCGCTCTGCTCCCTCAGGAGCAGTTGCTACTGCCCAGCACTAGCAAAATCTGCATCATTAGATAATTGTGTCCCCCCCCACCTCTTTAGTTTCCAGGGAGCACCAATCTTCTGGGCTGGCAGTACCTCCACATCCCATGTTGAATGGAGCAGACCTGCTGCTGGTTATGCAGATATACTATTGCACAGAGTTTTTTAAATAGGAGCAGATGGGGGGAGTTCCTCTCCCCACACACTTTTCCTTTGGCATCTTCTGAATGCTCTCATTAAGATACTTAAGCTTGAGATGTGCTATTTTATTAGTTACTCACTGCTGGTTTTCTCCTCAACAATATGCTATGAAGTTATTTGGAGAAAAATAGAGAAAGACAGTCTACTGAGTTTTGTGGTCTGGGCCAGAGAATAACAGCCATACTTTAAGACTGTTTGACCTCACTTAACTAAATCTGCTTCCAGTCTGCATTAAGCAGCATGAAACTAACCTATTTTTATTATACCTTAGGTGCCATCTCACCATATGAATAAGAAACTCGAGATCTTCAACTGAGATTTGGATGAATTCATTGTTTTCTTAAAATCAGTATCAGTTTATTTAGCCAGAAATCACTAGACACTTGGCTCTGGTAATGATTTCTCTCTTGCTATCTTAGAGAAGTACTCAAAAATCACATATTTTACACTTAAACTTTGCTAAATTTCATATTGCAAGACATACAGAACAAATCAGGTAGAAATTAATTTCAAGATTTTGGAATTTGGTGCTTCTTCCATGAGAAAAGCATGAATTCATTAACTGTTAGAAATATCAATCTCTGCTCTCTTCTAAGAAATCTCATCTAATCTTCATGCTCCATTGTAAGCGCTGCCCACTGTAAAATACCTCAAGCTACTGGCCAAAACTATAATGAATCTGTATCAGCCTGCACCTTCAGAGCCAATGCCAAGTCCTAACATACTGCCTCAGAATTGGCAGCGACCGTACAAAATAAAAATCAACTTCCTCCTGCCATCCACAGAAATCAGCATGCAGTCTCTGCCTGTTTATCTACCAGACAGACTCCTCTGCAAGCAACCAGTTGAGAACTGATGACATTTGGGTGAGCTGCTCTGACAGCAGCTAGCTGAGGACAGCAGTGGCTGAAGTACCCTACCCATCACAGTATGAGATAACAATGCTCCTGAATGCATCTGCTTTATTTCTCACATGTAGTTTAGATGTATATTTATTTTCTCATTTATATATTTAGGAAAAACAGGCTGATTCATTGTTGTAAAAAAAATCCAAATGGGGTCACTCAGTGGGTCCTGCACAGAACACTGAAGAGACCAAGGTGCTGTCGGTGATATAACTTAATTAACTCACTGATGCAGTTTGCAAAGCTTTCCAGTCACACTAACGCAAGTGAGAAAACACGTTATGACTTGACGTAACTGATCAATATGTAGATTAATTTCAACTTCAATAAGTAAAGAACAAGTGGAAGAAAAATCAAAGAGCCATAATAAAACTTATATGAGACGAAAATGAAATAAAATTACTATCCTAAGGAGGTCAGAGGAGGACAAAAGACAGACAAATAGGTAGAGAGAGTGTGTTTGAGAGAGACAGACAGACTGAGTCAGAGACACAGAGTTAGAGAAAGTTCAACAGTGAAACATCTGAATGTGGGAAGGAAGCTGGGTTTGATCCAGGCAATGACTGGAAGGCTCTAAGAGGCACCAAAATAAGCCAGCACCCCCAGATGCTTCTCTGCTAGCTAGGGAATACAAAAATAAACACTTCCCAAGGCTCAGGATGCAGGTAATATTTCAACTGACATTAAGTCTTTGCTCAGTGTATCGTTCCACTTGTCATGGCAACATGGCAGAGAATTGCAAGGTTATGGTGGACAGAGAGAAGAAATACATCATGCTATGTGCAGCACACCAATAGGGGCACTCATCCTCTGGTGGCACACAATTTTCCCTTCTACAGCGTGCTGACCTGTAGGAGATTGTCTCACTAAACACATCCCACAGCTCAATAACTGGCTGTGCAGAAGGAAGAGTCTGTGTGGAGATTTCTTTGGGAACAGATGGTTTTAAGGCAAAGGCCCAGGAAGGCTGCTCTGTCAGAGGTGGCTCTGGAGGACAGGCTCTCCTATGAGAAGGGGACACCTTGCAAAGAAGCCAGCCAAAAGGCTCTAGTGGGTGATAGGACTGTCAGCAGTACTCAGTGCTCTCCCCCAACAGTGAGAGGCCATCTAGTCCCAACCATGCTCAGTTCTGTTAATGACCTTTCCCCTGCCTCCTCAATATGAACACAAATCCAATTAGACATATTTGCAAACCTTTCTCCAGGCAACCATGCACTATTTAATCCTACACATTTACCTACAGTTCTGAGCCAAATGCTGATAGGAATGAATGAGTGAAACCTGGAATAGCTTTTCCACTGTTCACAATTTGCCTACAAGTGCCATTTGAATTAGGAGTTTTACAATTTTCATGCACAAGCTGATTTTTGAAAGACTGACTCTGTTTACACAGGTATGACTCACTTTACATAGATATATCTGCATATAACTGACTTCAGCAACATTATCTTGAGAGATTTTTCTCTTGCTGCTTAGAAACATCACTGTACAGGACTAGGAGCATAGTGTTCAGAAGGAATCAAGTAATTTGCGTTCTAGTTATGGCACTTTTCTATCAGTGTTTCATTTTTTCAGCTTACGCTATTCCTTGATATGTAGCATTCAAAATTTGTTTCCAATGGAATATTTTTCATCAAATTATTTTTTAAAAATCCTATTTTTGTATAAGGTTCAAAGAATAACCAGAAGTCAGTTTTTCAAGGATGTTTTTCTTCCTTCAACAAATTATTTTATTCTACTCTTTCTGCTTTGAAGCATGCAACAGCACAGTTTTGAACTGGAATGCTCTAATGAAATCCATTTTACAGTGGAGGAAAAGCTGGGTTTTCTTTTCCTGTGATGATATTCCCACTGCCATAAAAACACAAGTGCTTGAAATGCTGAGCCTATGCTTAACATAGTTCACTACATTGTGTTTCAGCTCTTCACAACTATGATGCAAAGGCAGCTTTCACTGCCAGCTTGAGGCTACTTACAGTGATTCATGTAAGCTTCAATTGTATAAAAGTCCTTTGCAGAGGGACAGGTTCAGGTCACTATTCAACTCCTGTCCTACTTTGACTTCATAGTCAAACATGAACAAATTATGCTGTAAAATCAGAAATAAGAACTGTAAAAAGGAGCAGGGAAGATTTATATCCTCTTTAAACTAGCTGTCCATGTAGGTTTTGTTGAACTAGCACATACTAAGCTGAGTTCTCTCCTAAATCTTCCACTAAAATGAGCTCTTCAAATGTCCCTCTGAAAGTTTCTTTCCTTTAATTTTTATTAATTTTTATTTTTTTAAAAAGCCAGTCCATCTTGAGAGTTCTCTTCTATGTTCTTGTTTCACCAAGCAACTGTTAAAAAACTTTTTCTCTTTTGGAAGTCATAGTCTGCACAGAAAACTCAGTTTACATGAGTTCTATCCACATTTCTCATTCAGCAATTATTACCCATTCTCCTGATTTAAACAATTCTTTTTCCTTCACTTCACTTCACTCTATCATAAATCCAAATAGCTGAACTTGTGCCCCATCTGAAACTTTATTTCATAAGAAAAAAATGCTGTGGTTACCTTTTTGATAAAATTAGGTTCTGCTAATAGCTTTATTAATTTACCCATTTATTTTATCCTCCCTCTCCTAAGACTGTTAGATTTCTAAACTTTTATTTTAGTTAAACTTTTAATGTAATTTATCAGATATTCCAGGCATCATCAAATTCCCACAACTGCATAGAAGCTGCTCAGCACTCTTGAAAATTGTGTCACTGGTGCACAACTTAATTTTCCATGTGCCCACAACACTTCCTACAGACCTTCAGGGCTGGGCATTAATTTCCCATTTACGATAGAGTTGAGAGGATCAAGCCTGCCTTCTCCAAGTGCAACTGTTTCTTTTCTTTCTTTGTCACATGTAAATGAAACTTTGGAGAAAAGGCATTCCTAAAAACTTTTCTAGCATGAGCACTTGTATTGGATTTCCATCAGTCAACCCAAGTACAGAGAGGGTAAAGCTTTAGGGCTCACAGGCTGTGAGAGATAAAGAACACAATACCACAAGACTCGCAGTCTATCAAGACTAGGACTCACATCCACTTCACGACAACCTCCTCTGTTACTGACCATTTAGCCTGCAAAACTATCTCCAAATTTGTGTCTGGTGTCCTCCTTTTTTTTTTTTTTTTTCTTTTTTTTCTACAGCATACACACTGCTGTGTCTCTCCTTTGCCAGATCTTTTCCATTCAATCAAATTCAGAGATTTCTTTTTCCATTTCTTCTATTTTTATCCCTCTCTTTCTTTTTTTTTTCTTCTTCTTTTAAGAAAATGCATTTCTATCACAAAAGAGCCAAGGGCAGTTTCAGAGACTTGATGAATAGGCCCAACATATAGACACATGGTTTGTGAGTTGGCCGTGTATCATCAGCCTCATTTATCAGTGTGGAAACTTGTTGAACAGTGAAGTGCATTGGCTTCCTAAGAATCCTGTTTCAGTTCCCAGAATAAAATCTGCTCCTCATGTTCTATAGTCCAATCATTTCTCAACAGACTCAGATTAACATTTTGTATTTCCTTTCTTTCATATTCCAGTCAGCTGTAGAGCTCTTCCCTTGAGAAATACCAATTATCCACACTTAATTGATTTCTTATGTTGATATCATTGGCAATGCTACAGTAGAAAAAATAATTTGAGAAGTGAAATGTTAATGGGAATCCAATAATTCTTAAAAGCTGAAAAAATTAACAATTTTACCTACTTCCATACAGTTTAGCAATGATAAAAACAAACAGGACTGCTACAAAATGACAGTCAAACACAACACAATTTTTCACTCACTGTTTTTATGTATCAGTATAAAACCATCAGCTGATAGATAAATGAATAACTGGCATCATTACCAGAGCAGACAAAGTCCTTCTTCTGAACCTCTGCCACAAGAAAACCCCGCAGGTTTACAGGTGCCAAGCAGAAGGTGAACTGCCCGATAGTGCGCCTCTGCCGCAGCCAGTCGGACAGCCAAGCCAGGTGGCAGTCGCAGTGCAGGAAGTTGGAGTGAAGTCGCCTACAAAAGACAGAACAACCCTAAAGTTACTAGCAGATTTTTAAACAGAAGAAACAAACCAGAGCAATGGAGTACAGGTCCGTCTGGCTCTTTATTACAATTTAAGTAGGATCATTGGACGGTTGGACTAGATGATCGTAAATGGTCTTTTCCAACCAAACTATTCTATGATTGCAGGTTATTGGTTACAGCTGAGTCAGGTCTTGACTGTCTATATTGCCATAAAATATATAAATGTCCACATATAAATTAGTGCTATTATTTATAATGTCTTGGAAGAAGGAAGTTAAATAATTACCCGCCTACGGGTAATCATAAGCTGGCCATTCTAGAGAAAAGAACATGCAAAATTTAAGATTCCTTCAAGTAATCACTTTGCCTGTGATTTCATATCAGAAATAACTGCATGGATGTGATATCTTTGAGTGAATTCAAACAAAGGCTTGTATAAACATGAGGAATGGGCTAAAAACAGGGTGACAGGTAGTTCTTCCCTCTTCTCTCTTCTTTGGAGAGAAAGAGACAGACCCCACACACCAAAGGCTATAGATAACTTGTGTGTTCCTGTGTTGTCTGTGCTAATTCACCAATGCTCTTTTTACTGTGGCAATTTAATGCAAGTATATAGGTTCTAGACAGAAATTTTCAACTCATGATGAGGAAGGGGACCATGACAGGGTCATGCCACACAGCAATGCCCGGGCCGTTCTTGGTAAAAGAAGATTTATCCACACAGGTCCCTTTCCAGCCTGCTTCATGTCTGTCATTAGAGACTGGCAGAAACATTATCACTTTGTTGGGGGAAGTCTGCAAAATGATAACGCCTTCAGGGAGCGAATCTGGCAATTTTAATAGCTACCAAAGTTTAGGTTCAAACAAAAGCACAGGACATTAATTATTTCATATTTTGTAATGAGTCATACATTTGCAGTGCTATACCAAAGCTGAAATAATAAAACAAATTGGAAATAATGTCAGAAATGGTTAGACAAAGCATTATTCACTAATATTACAGGTATTACATTAAAAATCCTCACACACAATTAGTGTGCTCAGGATTTACCCTTGTCTATCCACTAAATAAATTAAATGTCTATATACGAGATCTTCATATTGCATAGCAGCAGCGCAGGTCAGCAATGGCGCCCGGGCTGCCAGTCCCCAGATTTGTAGGTCTGGGATGGGCAGCAGGCACAGTGAAAGATCGCAGATCTGGAACTGATAGTTCGTCCTGTAGAGACAGAAGACACTAGTCTCCTGGGAGCTCTGTAAAACGTAATTGTCTAGAAGACCTCGGTTTTAGGG
Source organism: Caprimulgus europaeus (assembly GCA_907165065.1). The sequence continues at coordinate 34,246,989 of OU015531.1, read as the reverse complement.
ACTAGGAAGCTATTTAACTTACACTGCATTAAGTTACATTTCCCATAACATGTTTTGTTATTATGGACCATTAATCTGTTGACTGAAAGAACAAATACAATTCCAAAGAAAAGAGAACAAATATCATAGAGTCAGAAGTCTTCCTAAATAAGACTTTGTTCTAACTTAGAGAGAAAAGCATTTAATTTAAATCCTCAGAGTCTTATCCTTTCCCACCACAGCAGTAAACAACAATAGTCAGAATAATCTTCCTTCAGGAACTGAAACAGAGCTCATCGCATGCCATTCCCTGCATCCCCTGTATGGATGTAGGCAGGCAAGAGTAGTAAACCCACAATTTCACAAAATGGGACAGCTTTCCAGATCTGTGAACCGTTTTTTTTACCTCATTAAACTTGTATAGCTGGTTTCTGGGTTTTCCCATTTTAGTAGTGCGATCCATCACCTCCTTGCCAGCTCACCTGCCTCAGCAGAGCCCTACCTTGTCATTTGTTCAAGTCTTTTGCACAGATATTCTACAGCTTACTTTTGAAAGGAGACCATTTAGAGAGCCTATTAAGCTTAAAAAAGCAGCCTATTAGAATATATTTTGAACAATTATATTGATGAATACAGCCACAAAAAGACTTTTCACAGTACTTCAAAAGCAGAATACACCAATCCCCGTGAACATGAAAAGCACTGAAGTGATTTGGTACGTTTTCAGTTTACTCTTAAATAAAAAAATAAAAAGAAATTATGCAACTACCTATCTCAGCAGTTACTCATACATGCAGAGACAACAGGACATTTACCATTAAGCAAATAGGTACAGGGGACATGCTTTAACAAAAACAAAGCTGTTTCAAGCAAAGGAAAGCAGATCAATAAAAACTTATTCCTGTCACTTCCAATCAAGGCTAAAAGATCAACGAAACTTAGCAACAGAAAAGACAGTTAAATAAAAAAGGTTCGCACAGAAGAGATTATTTTTAAAAATAATTCTTCAAGTGCTTCAAATCTTACTAGCACTTTGCTCTTCCCCCCCACCCCTCTCATGTTCAAGTTGAATATGCTCTTTGTTTTCCCTTCTCTGTTCTTAAATGAGCAGATTGGTTTGAGAGCCAGGAAGAAAAAGCTACTTAGCCACAGAACTATCACAGCAGATGCAGCTGTGGCACCAGCAGCCCCGAATGTCCTGCTAATGGATCTCACTAGTGTGTAAAAGAGCAACATAGGGAAAACATTATCCACACCTCACTGGGCCACTGCTGGATGGGAAAAAGGGCTTGTCCCTACTTAACATTTAGACAAGGGATTCCCTACAAGAGCTTCTAAAAAAAACATGTCTAAGTGTGAAACTATTTGAGAAGGTGTACAAACCTTCTTAAAATAATTTTTAAAGAAAATAGTAGAGTCACCAAACTGTAATGAACATCATTCATGATCCATTTGGACTGAATGTGCATCAACAATCAAGACATTAAATAGCAGCTCTTATTCAGCCATTATGCCTCAGACAGCTTTCTCCTTTTCTGCAAACTGTTCATTGAGGTTGTATATTAATGCAGGAGAAACAGGTTATCAAGTTAAATAAAGCTCAGGAAACTAGAGAGAGTATTAACATTTCCCCTCAGATAAAATCTTTATATAAATATTTTACATAGGTGAACAAAAACTGATCAGTTTTACATGTGCTCACGTGTACATTAGTTGTTAGGATATTACTATCCATTTATATAAAACTTGGTTAAATCAAATTCTGAACAGAAGAAATTAAGAAAATATTGAGTAATATGTAGCTATGCAAACTTGTTATATGAATAATTATAATTAATAAAGTATTAACTGCAAAAAGTGCTAAGATGACTTGGGGATAGAGGAAAAATTTTTAATAGGAAGGATCAGTAGAAGACATTATGAAATGCTTCTTGATTCCTGTATTTATCTTTTATTAATTGCTATTTTGATGACTGTGTTGAAACAGATGGGATGAAATATAGAAAATGAAACCATTTTATTTTCGCCTTTCTATGTAGGGTTTTTTTAATCCCCTATACTGAACTGCTAAGAATGATACTGTGTGTTCTTTGGCCATCTTTGGAGACTGAAACATGCCACTTGATATTGATGAAACTACCTTTACAGAACATGAGGTGAATGAATACAAATGCAAGTTTGCAAAGGTGCCCTTTTAGCCATAGACCTGAAATTAAATTTCCAGCAAATCCTTTTAGAGCGGGTCAGCATTCATGTTCTATAAAACGTGGCTCTCAGAATTCAATATAAAAGCTTCCCTTTATAAATCCTATTTATGACTTCCTTCCTTGGTTCCCTCCCCCTCCTTTTTTTTTTTTTTTCTCCTTAATTACAGCAGAGGGGGGATTAGTCAGTGTAAGTCTCCAGGGAGCTATGTACAAAGCCATCTCCAAAATTAAACTAAAAGGAAAATGGCAGAAGGCATTGAGCCTGGTAACAGACTATACTGACTAATCTGAAGAAGCCAGGCAAATTTTCTGGATCACTGTGACTGAATGAGAAAAGGTAAAACTCCAGGAACCTTAACCCTACCTTTATCTTCTTTATCCATCCTCTTCTAAAAGACAAACAGCTAATTTCCATTTAATTACTTACATTAAGGTCTATGAATGTCACCATTTAATGAAAAATGAAAATTTAAATCAGAGGTTATCTTATATAGATTGACATGAGTAAGAGCCATTTTCCTTCAGTTCTGTTAACTTATTTAATATGATTTTACACATGCATATGTAGCATCCTTGAAGCATTTTATTTTTTCAATACCATAGAAAATTTTCAGGCTATCTACTATTTTCCTTTCTTTGCTTTTAGGACTAAATACACCTTGGTTTTGTTTAGAATTATGGAGGAAAATATACAGACTTTGTTTAAACATGACATTTCCTAAAGTTGTGTATTCCTTAAAGGAATTTAAAGGAATATTTTATTTAAAGAAAATGTTTTTGGTAAGCTATGGCTAAATTATACAAATACACAGTCTAATTTCACAGCCTTTTTATTTTGGTCTACTAAAGCCGATCAGAGCTTTTCTAGGGAAATGGTGCTGAGCTATAGAAAAATGGATTTGACGTAAGAGAAGCTTTTATAAAAAATGCATCAGAATCGGTGACATTTTGTTTCAGAAAGTATCTGGAAAAGAAGCTTTTTTCAAGTTCTTTAAAAAATTTCTTATTTCAGAAATTAATATTCTGAATTTGAAAAGAAAGATAGGATTTAAACACAAGATATTAACAAAATTGAGTAAGTTGATCCATCTGAGCAGTTATCACAATTTTGAGGATGCTCCAGCTTGGAACACATTTGACATGGATTTTCCAAGGGGAAAAAAAATGCCAGTTTTATTTCCAGGTAAATTCAAAGTCTTGATAAAACTGAATCTCACTTAAGCCTGTGTAATTCCAGTGAAGGCGCTGTCAGGACTCTGAGGTCACCAGCCACCTTCACAGCCCTGCCTGGCCTCAGCAGCGGCTATCAGGGCTCCCCCAGCCCTGCCATGGCCTCCAACACAGCACAGGGCTCTCAGCCCTGCCCCAGTGACACCAGAGCAGTGCGGGCCTCCAGCCCTGCCCCAGCCCGTTTGCCTGGCCACAGAGCCCATTGGAGCTGGTCCCCACCCATGGGCTGATGTCCTGGCCTGGCCTCAGCTGTCCCCATCCCCACAGACATGGCTGAGGCTGCTCCAGCCATGTGGGACAGGCCCAGCGCCTGCCCATGGCCCGCACAGGGTCAGCCTTGTTCAGTCACTGTTTTCCTCAAGAGGGCAGGGTGGATTGTCCACATTGGGAAGAGACTGAAATAAGATTATCACAAGACAACAAATATCCAAACATTTGGCTCCATTATCATCATCATCATTATTATTATCAAAGACAATACTCACAGAGTCCTGATCTTTGGCATGTGATTGAAACTGGTAACAGGAATGCGGGTGATGTTGTTGTTGTTGAGAGTACTGTTTGGAGAAAAAAAAAAAAAAGAGAGAGAAAAGAGAATAACAGATTGATCTATTATTTACATTTCTTCACCAGCACACTATTTACAGAAACATGCTGCTAAAACTCTTGGTAATAAATCTGCCAGGCTGTGAGCAGTGAGACATGCTGCCCGATACCTCAGACAACTTGTGACATACCGTGAAAGATATTGTTAGGGCAAAGCAACCAACAGCTGCATAAGAATGGATGAAGGTCACTGTTTACCACATCTGAGTACCAAGGAGCACAGGAGATGAGTTTTTATTGAGTACTGAAACAGACTTTCTGGTTAAGCCACCACTTTGCTCAAAAACCTGGTGCAACCCAAGTGGAGGAACACCAAACTCGCACACCACAATATGAAAGCTTTGCACTTAAAGCACTCTCTCACACACAAAAAAAGTTGTTGGCTCTCACAGGCCTGTTAACACAGCCAGCTTACATGGGCAGACAGCTCAGATTGCCCTTTTGAAAACACATGGATGGATAGGTGCCCTTTCTTTCGTTTCCTTATGAAAAAAAATACATGGGTGGTGGAACAGACTGTAATAAAACACACCATGACCCAGGCATGTAAGGATTTCTTTTGCTCTATCAAAGCAAAGCTTAAAGAGAAAATGATCTCAGCTGCTGGGAGGGACCCCCTTAGTGCTTCTTAGGAAAATGAACTGACTCGATTATCATCAGCTGAGTGTGCTGCTCCCATTTATGTAGCTCCTAATTATATCAATGACTCTCTAGCAAATTAGAAGCTATAAAGTTTATCAAGATGGCACAGGAAATAGAAAGAACTCCTACAGGGGATAATTGCCATGCTCCAAGTGCACCAAATCTGCAAATACAGTAGCCCAGTTTGTCATGAGAATTGATGGGGCCAGTGATGACTCACAGAAACATGGGGGTTGGAAGGGACCTCAGGAGATCATCTAGTCCAACCCCCCCTGCCAAAGCAGGATCCCTACACCAGGTTGCACAGGAAAGTGTCCAGGCGGGGTTTGAACATCTCCAGAGATGGAGACTCCACAACCTCTCTGGGCAGCTTGTCCCAGTGCTCCATCACCCTCACAGGAAAGAAGTTTTTCCTTAAGTTTGTCTGGAACTTTTGGTGTTCCAGTTTTTGCCCATTGCCCCTTGTCCTGTCACAGGGTACTACTGAAGAAAGCCCAGCCCCATCCATTTGGCCCCCACACTTCAGGCATTTATAGACATTGATAAGATCCCCTCTCAGTCTTCTCTTCTCCAGGCTGAAGAGTCCCAGCTCTCTCAGCCTTTCCTCACATGGGAGATGCTCCAGGCCCCTCATCATCTTTGTGGCCCCTCCGCTGGACTCTCTCCAGAAGATCCCTGTCTTTCTTGAACTGAGGAGCACAGAACTGGACACAGTATTCCAGATGTGGCCTCACCAGGACAGAGTAAAGGGGGAGGAGAACCTCCCTCTACTCACTGGCCACACTCTTTTTAATGCACCCCAGGACACTGCTGGCCTTCCTGGCCACAAGGGCACACTGCTGCCTCATGGCCAGCCTGCTGTCCACCAGCACACCCAGGTCCTGTTCCATGGAGCTCCTCTCCAGCAGGTCAGCCCCTAACCTGTACTGGTGCATGCGGTTACTCCTCCCGAGGTGAAGGACTCTGCACTTGCTCTTGTTGAACCTCATCAGGTTCCTTTCTGCCCAACTCTCCAGTGTGTCCAGGTCTCATTGAATGGCAGCACAGCCTTCTAGTGTGCCAGCCATTCCTCCCAACTTTGTATCATCAGCAAACTTGCTGAGGGTGGACTCTATCCGTACACCCAGGTCATTGATGAAGATGCTAAACAAGACTGGACCCAGTACCAACCCCCGGGGAACATCACTAGTTACAGGCCTCCAACTAGATTCTGTGCCACTGATCACAACCCTCTGAGCTCTGCCAGTCAGCCAGTTCTTAATCCACCTCACCATCCACTCATCTATCTCATACCTTCTGAGCTTTGCTACAAGGATGTTGTGGGATACAGTATCAAAAGCCTTGCTGAAATCAAGGTAGACAACATCCACTGCTTTCCCCTCATCTACCCAGCTGGTCATGACATCATAGAAGGCTACCAGATTGGTCAGGTATGATTTCCCCTTAGTGAAACCATGTTGACTACTTCTGATAGCCTTATTTTCTTCCAAAAGACTCCATGCCTCAATGTGGCCAGTCCTGCTGCTGGCTGCAACTGCTTCTTTGGAACATGCGGTGTTCACAGCACCATGGAACAGAACAACCTCTGCTTTATACAAGGAGCAAGGCACTCCACAGGATCACTGTGGTAGAAGATGCTGCTTTTTTGTGTTTGTGTATGTGCTGAAGAAAATACCTGCCAAAGCAACCTAGATGCACATTACCCTTCCCTTAACTATCTAGTTGTTCCAATGTTATGTATTTACACAGGACATTTAATCAAAATCTCCTGAAGAGTTTTACAGAAGTTAACTAGCCCTCTTAGTCATCTGCCAATTTAAAAGCATTTTTACAATCCTGCCTAGAAATCCCTTGGCAAAACCATCTTCTACAACATCTACATCAGCAGATTAAAGCTAAATTAGATTATGCCCAGTTAAGACTGGTTTTCCGGTATGCTAGAAGACACACATGCACACTGGCAAAACCAGGAGGTTGCAGGGTGACACAGCTATGCGCAGGCCCATTCAGGAGAGGTGTGTGAGTAGGCTCTGACGCACAGCAGTGTGTTTGTGTTGCTGCTGCAATGCACCCCAGCAGGACAGGACACGATCACTTTGTTTTTAGGATTGCAGCTGGTATTTCAGCATAATGCTGCACCAGATGGATGCACTATCAATCTGGAGCCAGCTTGGGGGCTGATATACCATGACAGCAAACTGCATCAACAGAGCAAAATTACCCTTCCTTTCCAAATCTGTAACAGAGTGAGTTATGTCAGTAAAAGCAAAGTTTTGGAAATCTGGAATCTGCATGTGAGACCTGTTGCCAGAGATCTGTGTCAGTCAAGTCACACATGTTCACACATCAGCCTGACAAGAGCTGTAGGCCTTAGTGCATCATGGCTTATAGTACAATATACAGTATTCATTCCAGATCCTCCAGAAAACTTGATGTTGCCAAAATTTGCACAAGAAACAGATAGGTAAGTGTTGGGATCAGTGAGTATACCAAATTACAGGTTTGTGTATTCAGTTTCTCAATATGTAAACACTCAGATGCAGTTTATTAGACATTTACTGATAAGATGAAGAGGGAAATCCTGTCAACTTCAGAAGTAAACCTGAAAGTAAGCTCTTACAATTATCAGCCATGTCATTTTGTCAGCTGTGTATCACAATCTGCACATGCCACTGCCTTATGGCACCTTCAGCGCTGATAGTGAACACAATGAGTATCAGTGTACATCTGTAGGGCTGAAAAGCTCTGCCTTTGAATTCCTGCTAATGTCATGAAGACAACACAAATGTCCTGCTGTGGCAGTTTATACAGTGCAAAATGAACCTGCCTGTCATACAATTGCTACTGTTCAATTACCTTATTTAGACAGTGGTGCAAACTTCTGTGCATAGTTCGTCAAAACAAGCATGTAAAATAATTTCAGAAAGTTAACAAAACCTCTCATAAGTGTGTATACATATATACACCAACACACCCCAATATCTGTATTTATTTGCTATGTGCATTTGCACATGTATGGTGGGAAGTTCAAACAGGGCTCACAAACTGAATTTCTAATTGCAACATATTTTTTTTCTGTAAATATAAAAATACAATTCAGCCTCTGCCTCAGTTGCCTGTGACATTAAAATGAGCTATGCACTTGTTGGAAGGTTTTAGGTATACACTGACAAATAAAAGCCACATGTAAAGTCAGCTTTCAAAAATGAAACCACACACATAGCTGATGTCTGCATAGGTCACGCATGGCACTATAGGAGTCAACAGAAGCCACAGGAATTGAAGGGAGACTGTATTGATTTCAAAAGGACGTGGATGTGATTCAGGAAAGAACAGAACGTGACAGCGAGCTTCCTTCTGCTCTGAGGGTAGAGAACACATCCCAGTCTCCCAGTGCAATTCTTCATTGGGATGCAGAAAGGTCAGCCTTTACTGTCTGATATGATGATTCAAAAATATTTTTAAATTCCTTAAAATATTTCTGTTTAAAAGACAAAACATTATTCCAATCACAGATTATTTTTACTCACAAAATATCAGATTAGAGTGGCTCAGGTTTTGTCCCTAATAAGCAAAGGTTTCCCATAATTCATCAAGAAATATATAAACCTCCTTCTAAGAATCCTAAGTCAGTGTTAAATTAAACACAAATTTCAGGGATAACTCTAGCAGATAGCTATTGCACAGATGACTTAGTAGCATACTATTTCATTGATATTTAAATGTTAACCATAATGAAGGCAATAAAACATCTGTGATAACAGCAATTATTTCAGGACAAAGAAGGCCAAACACTGCAAAGGGCAGTAATTGACAGTGAACTGTCTGCATTACAGCCCAGCTGTAGCTGCAGGAATTTAACTTTGCTGCTCTGGTTGTCAGAGCACAAAGCTCCAGGCAAGAAGAACTCTGGCTTTCGAACTGGGGCATTTTCAGGTAGAGGTGTGCTCTGGAGGGATTTTGCAAAGCTTTCTCTCATGCATATTGAAGCCTTTCCAGCAATGATTTTTAAGAGCTTATGTCCTGACAGGGGTAAGCACACAATATAGTGGCAATTTAAGGAACATGAACGGAAAAAATAAATTCTCCTCCAGTCATCTGTTAGCTGCTTCAAAGCCCCAGTCCCATTTTGATCCAAGACTGAAATCCATAGAAACAGAAGCACATCAAACACTGGGAAGCTGTGAGAAACAGATGACTTCCAAAATCTTCTGATTCCTCCAACACCATACGAGGAAACTTGTCTTCTGCTGCGTTCTCCCCAGCCTTATACCACCCACCTCTTCCAGAACCCAATATACCCTTGTCCTTTGAAAAAGCACTGCCCTCTCTTTCAGAAGTCCTCTCCCTGTAAACTATTCACATCCAGGATGCTGAATCAGGACACTGAGGTTATAAACAATATTATTTATGCCAGCAAACTTCCCACCTTGGGCCGTGATCCTTGTCAGATCTTGCAAGCTAAGCAGAAGCAGACTGCAGCAGTCCTAAAGTTCCTCCAAGGACTACTTGGAAGACACATAACGTGGGATCAGCAATCTTTAAGGTGGTACATCCTCCACTGGTATGGACTGTCATAGTCCCATTGACTTGAATTTACAGCCCCAGAGGAACTGCTCTACTAACTCACTCCTCTGCCAGTTGCCCAAACTGGTTAGAGGCACGCATGGAGCCTTCCTTCTGAAGAATAAAGCTGATTTATAGCCCCTACTAATCAGTTAGTTTATTTTTTAAAGGAAAGAATGCTTACTCTGCAATCTTGTCATGGTTTGAAAACAATTACCTACCTCCTTCCTCAAACTTTTAGTGCAAATTTAACCACATGCTGCATTTCTGTTTTCTTCTGACTTGCTCCAAATTAATGTACACCACTGTAATTCCCTGACAGAGTGTTATTAATTCCAGACCCAATGCAATTACATTAAAACCATTAACCTATAGAAATTACTGTCATGTTTGTGTGTTTTTTAAAAATAATGTTTATGCATTATTCTTTACTCCTTTCTCCACCCTCTTGAATAGGGATACAGGTGTTCAGGACTAGATGAGAGTCGGAAAAAAATTAAAATCCTAATGCTAGAAAAAAATCACACAACCTTTATGGAAGATATTTTGGAAAACAAAATAAAAGATTTAAATTTTGAACCCTACTAATAATACAAGTATTTTATTTTAAAAACTCAAAGCATCTCTTCAACTTCCCTAGACTAATTCACAGAGCAGAAATCAGATTCCCAGGCTGTCAGATTAATAGTCAAACACTCTCAATTCTGTAAATTACAGTGTATACAGAGATTTTGTTTCTCTTACTTAGAATTCAATTAATGATATAATTACAAGCATATAATGAATATCAGAATGCCTAGCAACTTATTAATCTGAAATAATAATACTTTCATTACAATACACCTAGCTGCTCTGTTCCACTTAAAGACTAGACAAGAAGGAAAAGGATCTTCTGGCAATGATGTCAGAAGAAGTTAAACCAAAGAACAGAATTATCTGAAATATTAACTGTTTTATTTCTTCAGTTAGTAGTACAATGTAAAATTGTAATTGATTTAATGTTTTCCAGTCACATTTTAAGTGGGAAAATACATAGGAGGGTTGGGTTTTTTTGTTAAACACATAACACCATTTTATGACAATACCATCTGCTACATCCCAGCTTAAAAAAAGTTTTAGTATCCTATTTTATCATGGGCAAAATGGAAAAACACTATGCCAATGTCAATTTTTCCAAGTACAAGATACTTTCATAATGTACATAGATCACTAGCTATGCATTAGTACAACATCCACAGTGATGCTTGTTTACAAACTGAATGAATTAAAATGAAAGGGGAAGGGGAGAACATGCCACATGCTGAAGACATCCTTTGGTTTCTGGCGGTAACAGACACTGATTTTCTTTCACATTCCATTTCTGCAGCTGATTGGCACAAACAGCTAATCAAATTGAGAAATTATATGGTAGATTAAATTTTTGATTAACACTTTTCCCCGAGCCTTAATAAACATCTACTAGAGGTCTGCTGTGCTGGTCATTCAGGTTTTTGATATACGTTGGGCTTCCGTTGTGTCACATTTGGCTGATCACGGGACTTTGCAGCATTTGCAAATTCTCAGCTAGAAAAAAATATTCAGACCCATTCGCTGATAGGTAAGTGGAGAAAGAGATCTGAAAAGGCACCAGCTCATTTATTACATTTCTTGTTTTGAATGCCTTTTATGTTTGGGCACTAGAGATTATTGACAGGCTTTGTAACATAGATGATTTGACAACAGGAATCCTGCAAACAACAGTCCTCACTTGGCAGCACATACTTCTATGTGTCTATGGGCTTCACTCTAAGTTAAACAACGCTGTTTATTTCCTTTTCCTGCTCAAAACTGTCTAAACACACGGTGAAGAGAACAAGGTGTTGAGTTACCTCACTCTGATAAATCTATATTTTGAAAGTGAGACTTTGAAATGGAGCAGAAAAACTAACGGGCAAGGCTGGCGGAGAGCAGCCGTATCAGGCACTGCAGCACTGGTAGCACTAACAAGTCAAACATTTCCTTCTGTCTCCTTCAATTACACCACTGCTTTATCACAGAATGCTCCTTGGTTGCGTATGCAATCCGTGTGTTGTGTGTCCATAACACCATGTAATTGGGCCTAATGTAAGATTATTATCTATGTGCATGCGATGGATAGCTACAAATGCTGCATCTGCGGGCTTGCACCATTCCCAAGAGTGAATTACTGTCATACTCCCCGATTACTGCTTCTCCCACAACTGCCATGCTTTCCAGGCTTCCTATCCCCAGTGCAACTATACATCCAGTAAATGAGATTGGAAAATTTATTAAGACTTAACCAAGGCCTCTCCAAGCATAATTAAACTCTCGTAAATAGTTTTCTTGATCATGTTATTTCTGTTCAGAAGTGAGTGAACTGATGCAAAAAAAAGATTGAGCAGCTCACCCCAAGTTGCCAGTGGAGCTCAGAAGGGAACACATCAGTCCAGCTCTAGAAGTGGCAGAAAGACAACTTCTCTGAGACCCCAAAGCTTTGTGGGGGAGTGGAATGTTGGTAAATAAAAATATGGGAAGGAATCTTTTCACAGTGAACATATGGACTGAAACTGTTGAACCCATGCAAGATCAGACAACTCCATCAGTATTTATGCACATAAAGAAGAGAATTTTGGGGTCTGAAATACTAGAGATGAAACATGAATTTGGATAACTGCACCATAGACCTCTATGTTAACATATCACTCTTAAATCTCTCTCCAACTACATAAAAAGCCATTGAAAAGGGAAAAGAAATTCTTTGTTCCTTGTAGTCAATAAAGGTTAAGCAAAGCAGTAACAGGTTTAAATTTTGGAAAAGGGAATTGTGATTAGATACAGAGGAAATGTTTCTTACAGTAAGACGAGGAAAAACACAATGAAGAGCTGCTACAGAGTGTGCAGCCATCAGCAATGGAAGCCTGTAATAAAAGATGAAATGAATCCCTGTCAGGAATGGCATGGGACTTGATGGTCGTGCCCTGGGGTGGGACAAGAGATGACAACTTCAGACCCTGCCCAACCCTTACTTAACCCCTAATATAACTAACAGCTGGGGAACTTTACCAATTCCAAAAAGTGAATCTAAATCTATTTTTAGTAATAAAACCAAGACTTAAATTTTATACACTGCCATAATTAATGTTTGTAATTAACTTTGAGACTGTAGGGTAAAAGGAGCTATATTTTCAATAGCTCTTTTCAAAGAGCTATTTTTCACACAGGTCAGAAGGAATTTGCATTAAATATTTACTGCTTCTCCTGGCCTCTGATGAAAAAGCAAAATGGTTTTGGTATTCTAACCCTCAGCACTGAGCACAGTCTTCACCCTTGGCTTTCAAGGCATCCCAGATTTTCTCATTAGGCGAGGTCCAAAACTCAACTGGATCTCTTCAGAGTTTAAGCGAGTCCTGAGTGCCTCTTGTACTAAATCCTTTGATCTCCCCACAGACTATTTAGGTTAAAGCCCACAACTACCATGTGGGCATATAATGAAAGCAACTGATGCTGCACTGATTAATCCATTACTCTCAACTGTTAGAAAACATAATGATCTCACAAGGGGCCTTATTCACTGACATACAGCAGTAGAGCTCTGATCTGACACCTCAAATTAGCAGCAAAAGCACTAACAGCTGGGTTTTGTCTCAATATTTGTACCCAACTCTAAAATGAGTTGGGACTATATAAACGCTATTTTTAAACACAATGTTAACCCAGGCAAATAATGTTCTAAATAGTCTCCAGGTGACACGTAAAATCCACTGAAATAAATAAAAATAACTGGTCGCCACTTTGTGGTTTCTGTTCTGGTATTAAGCCTTTTGCCAACGTGTTCACAAATGTTCTCATCACAGCAACATGAGAGGCTGTGGCATTGTTAACTTGGGAAGCTGCAGACAGAAATATGACTTGTGTCAAGGATTCAGAGGAAAGAAAATGTTCTTTTTAGAAATGTATGGAAAAATAAAATAAACAAACTTAGTGTGGAATTATGCACAAAACTGCCAGCCGTGTTTACTGCTACAATTGCCTGATTCTTCCCATTCTGTGGCTGATTTTAAATTGCATATGACTGTCAGATTTTAACTATTGAAGCTTATCATAAAAGCCAGATGTTATGGTAGATTTCCCCCCGCCCCTCCTTGAAGGAGTGAGACTACTTTCAAAAACATCAGGCTTTGGAGAAACTGGGCTAGAGACTGGCTGTGCCTTGGCTGGAGTCTCTGGAACTGGCAAGGTCAGAAGCTGAGGCTAAGAGCAGAGGAGAGGGAAAAACAAGACCCACAGCTAAGAAACGGTTGGGCAAGGTATCTGTGTAAAGAGAATGGGACTAGGAATCAGTGCAAATAGCTAAAAGTAGACAGAAAAAAAAATATATGGGCCTGTACAATCAAAGATTTTATTGCTGTATGTATACCAGTGGGAAAAAAAATAAAGGATTCTGGTGACTTATGTCTGATGACTGATGCTCAAACCTTTCTAGTGTTATCTCTAGCCCTGCACATACGTTTCATTGTGCCTGAATTTACTTATTTACACTCACCCAGAAATAGATAAAATATGCTAAAACAAGATAAAGTAGGAAATAGAATAGAATAAAATAAAATGAAATAAGATGAGCTAAGCCAAGATAGAGTAAAATAAAATATAGTAAAGGTTATACAGAGAACGAGGATACACAATTCATTTAGGTTGTGGACTTCATTAGATGTTAAGTCAAGAATGTCATTCACATGGTCTTACATGAAACATCTTACCACTTCCCCTTAAGGAAGCCTGCTCTTTCTGCATACAGGAAAACATACCTATTTGCCCACAATCACACCACCTCTATTAGCAGTACAAAATACTGGTACCAATTGCATCTCCTAATTCTTTCTAATGTCTATACCCAGTGAGAGTTGAAAAAGTTTTAACAGAAATTTCAATCAGCTTTCCAATCTTTTACATGACATTCTAATTCTAGGCAGAAAATACAAATTCAGTCCAGCCTGAAAGGAAATTTTAGTTATAAAAGCATTGGCACAAAGACTAAAGAACGCGGGCTGAAATTATTCTGCCACTGCTTTATTTTTAAGTTAAGGATTCTCCAATGAGTTATCTTTGTAAACTAAAAAATGGTACAAAAACCACTGCCTTTACTTTTATTGGAATCAAGAAATTTTCTCAAGTCTTTGCTCAAAGGCTACACATTTTTCAGCCCACTGTATTGGGAATGACTGCTGTGGCTCTAAGCCCTAACTACATCCATAATTTTCTGTAAGTAATTGGACGCAAAGAAAGAAAAGTATTTTTGCAAACACTGAATAAGTGTTTTCACATCATGAGGGTGGTTTTTATATTTCTCTATGGTACTCAGTTTCCAGGGCTGATATGATTGCCTAGAACCACTGGGAACAAGATCAATTATCATAATACCCAAACCAGTGTCCACTGAAGTCAGTGCAAATCCTGTTGCTGATTTCATCAGGGAGTGAATCTAGTCCCTGCAATCACTTTGCTTAGGCACAGGTTTTCACAGGAGCCACAGTGATCAAAAATACAATTGTATTCAATTTCAACTCACCTAAGTGTTTTTGGGTTTTTTTGTAGAAAAAAGCCTACCAGAGTGTGTTATGGAAAGGATGAAAAAGAATCAGCAAGACAGAGTTAGATCATAGAAACCTTAAGTTTGACGCATCAGTACTTCAGCTAAATAAAACGGTTTCTCAAGTTCCTGCCTGAACAGTTGTTTCTGTTTAGTCCTTTCTGAAGCTAAAGCAGTCTTATAAACATAATCCAATTCAAACTAACACAGTCCAACTCTATAATTTGAAAGGAGTAAGCAACTTTTGCCATTTGTTCAGTCTGAAGACATTTAACGATGGAGATTTCCAAGGTAAAAAGTTTCAGCATTCAGTCGGCTGAGTGCTGCGGTTTCCTTACAGGGCTTCACCAAAACAAATTCTAAAGAAAGTGATTACATTTAGATTAAAAAGGAACAGTATAATTCTTCAAAACCGTGGTTTAATTTGTCCCATCCTGAGAACACTGCAACCTTAATGCTATAACCTTTTGGTAAAAGCCTGTATTTTGATAGACTTCCTTCCCATAATGAACATCTCCTTTTCATACTTGCTGGTGTAACACACCCAGGAACAGAAAAGATGGTTCAAGTGGCAAACAGAAATTAGTTGTGGTTTCAGAGCTAGAGAAAGTGACAAAAAATGGACTTTACATCCATTGTAAGGGGCTATATGACAATTATTCAACCTCTTTGAATTGGTCATTGTGTCAGCCTGTTGCCACTTCATCAAGTGCCGCAATGCGGCACTGCCTGCGGGACTGCGGATTCCTGCAGGTCCCATGCTGACCGCTAGGACCAAAGGAGGGACGGGCTGGGCAACCCCACGTCTGCAGCAGCTAGCTGCTGCTTGAGAACTATAAATATAATAACGACTACAAAATGCACTGGCAGCAGTTTAGCCTGAGTATCTGGGTGCCACCGCAAAAGGTTTTACAAAAGCCTTTCAGGAGGCAGGTGACTGGCATCCATGGAGAGTGGGCTGCTAGAACCTGGGCTTCCATTTCCCCTCGGTGGCAGACATACCAGGCCCTGCAGGCAAAATAACAGCTCTTATTCCTTTTGCCAGAGCAGCTCCCTGATTTCAGGAGCCAGTATCTCAGCTGTCCCGTGGCTCCCAAGGTCGTTGGCATTCCCACTGGGAACGGGCAGTGGGAAGAGATCTTTCATAGCTCCAGCAACATGACAATGGGCATGGCACAGCATGGAACCACAAAGGCAATTCTCAGCTTTTGACAGCAGAGGAAGAAGCAAATCTTTTAAAGAGGGAACTTCACCCTTACTGCCAAAATTGTCTCCTGAAAAATGCAAGACATACAGACCATATTTGTGGAATAATTTTATATTCTAACAGTATGTGATGCCCCTACTGCAATTCATACATGCAGGAAATTAAGGCTAATATATAGGCTAATATAAATCCACATGAATGAAATGGAGAACGTGTGATATACACATTCAGTGAATTTAGACTTGCAAGTATGAACAGTTGTTAAGGAAAAATTACATTTATAGAGGAAATAAATGTTTTGAAAGAACAAAGACAACATGTAGTTCCTAGACAAGGGCAATTATATGTTTCTTGGTGAAGCTGGAAAGGGATCTGCTTTCCATCAGGAATTAAACATTGCGTTTTTCTTTTAATAATACATTAGAGAGCACCTGTGTGCATCACACAAGAAAACAGTCAATATGTTTAAAACCACCTATCTTAGCAATTTTTAAATTTATCCCAAACACCACCTGCCCATGAGATGCAGCAATACCTGCATATATATTCATGCATGCGTATGCAATACAGCTAAAAAACCATAACCATTTGAATAGTAAATACTCACAGTGTTTCATTGCGTTCAGTCCACAGAGTGAAAAAGCACAAAATAAAATATACACAAAAAAAAATTTTGAAGCATTCATAATCTGTTCAGGAATATTCTACAAGCACAAGAAGTAGCTAAATAAGAGTCAATTGTTCTCCATACATGGTTGTTTCTCTATAATATCTGCATACATACAGAGCAAAATATAACTGCCATTGTGGACGGTCCACCCTAACTGTTTCAGCCCAAGTATTAGCTGAAGTGCCTCATCTGATTTCTAACGCCCTAGCTGTAGACGGGAAGACGGGGTGTCTCGCAGATAAAATGGACCCAACCCTTTTAAGACATCACTGAAATGGCCCAAGGAGCCAGTAAGAAGCTCGGGTGCTCATGGAGTGGACTATCCCCCTCCCCAGAGCCCGCCCAGCCCGCAACCTCCTTTTGCACCAACAGGGGCTTCTCAGCGGCCTTCAAGCGTCGTCGCAGTGATGCTGCATTGCGGCAATTTATCGATCACAGTAGCCAAGTCCAAAGCTGAAAGCCATGAACAAGATCTGCTTTCCCACCCTCCCTTCTCCCAAAAAAACACTTCTGGTGACAGACACAATATAAGATTCTAATGGCAAAAGATGCAAAAGCAAATCTAAATTACCAATCTGGTGAACAAAGAACTTGTTCAGTATATGCTTCTAAATCCCTTCTTTACAGCCATCAACTTGTCTTCCATAATGTTCTGTTCTATTAAACCCTCAAATAAATCCCATTCTCAGCCACAGTCTGGCATTTGCAAACCACAGATAACTCATGCTATCTAGCACTGCGAAGACAAGAGAGATGTGTGCAATTTTTAAAAATTAATGGCACTACTGTTCATTGTTTTCTTCAATGGTTTTATGTAGCCACCTCATTTGATGCTCTTTCAACTGACCAAGTTATTTTCTGAGGTATCTCTAAAATACTCAAGAGCAATACGGTATATCACAACAAAGGTTTCTGGATGACCTTACAGCATTTTAAACTTTGTTTTTTAACATCTGCAGATGCCCTAAACATGGCTATCCATCACTTGTACATACTAAAACAATGCATTCAAATTATTCACCCCAAAACAGAAATTTAAGAAACGTAATTCCAATTCACAAGTACTGAACCAGTTAAACTGAAATGGCTTCATTTATGATAACTAAATTAATATAGAAATTGTGATTATTTGACTTCAAATTACTTTAGAAATTGTTTCTTACTGCCATCCTTAATGCAGCTCTTATATTTTCTTTTTTCTTAAACACAGCACTGGATGACTATGTAAAGAAATTCTACTTTATCTTTTTAAAGTTTTTAAAGTTATTTTTCCTGATTTAACAACAACATACATGTTCTTTTCATCATATATACTTACATCATACACATAACCTTGTGAGCATCAGGAAAAAAGACACTCTCTGATTCTGAGATCAGCAGCAGCTTCTACCTATGCATTTTTTTCAGGCGCAGATGTAATTATCTACTTCCCTTGCAAGCTAACTATCTACATATTACTGTTTTGATTTCTAATTTACTGTAGACACAATACTATTGTGCCAGTCAAATATATTGGATAAAGCTAATAATCAATGCATAGTACCCTGATCCCAACAGCTACAGTTTAAGGTTAAATATCTGACACAATGCTTGAAATGGTAGACCAACAGTTCTGGTACACAGAATTCCCTTCATCATTTTACTCTCTTCTTCCAGAGAAATTAGGCTTTTGAGTCCTGTCTTGTATAAAGACTGGGTATGGTGTAGAGCCTTTGTCTGTGTTGTTCTACGAGCACAGCAGAGGGTCAAAAGTGACCTCTGAAAAAAAAAAACAAATCCATTTATATCCCTGTAGATCATAACCAATACCTTCAACTGCACACAGGAAAACAAAAACGCAAAAATCCAGAAAACAAAAACCAGAACCATTATCGGTTTTAAAAAATTTTTTGAAATCATCATTTTTTTGCTGTTGTGGTGCTTGGGACCCCAAAAAGTGTCACAGAAAGGCCATCGCAGACACCTGTGCCACACAGGCATGCAGCCTCTTCCCCCAGCCAAAGAGTCCTTATTACTGCCAATAGGACTATGTCTAGCTACTGTAGTATAGTCATCCAGCTGCTTTGAGGAGTCATATAAACATTTAAGACATGTTCATCTACCCTGAACTTATTACTTCCCTTCAGAACTCTGTCATCACCTCAACTTTATCTGCAAGGAGTTTTATTCCCACCGCAGTCTTCAGCTCAGCTTTTGGTTAAGGTATTGAGATGTATGTCTGCATTAAATAGACAGTTGAGTGTCCTCTGGATAAACTCGTTCACATTCATTTGACTTTCAACAGTCAAAATGCTTGTTCTACATCTTTTATATTACTGATGAAGAAACTATATTAGTCAAAGGGGAGCGAGGGTAGGTCACAAGTTGAGCAGAGCACGCAAATTAAACAATTAGTATCAATGGAGAGAAGGTTTGCCAGAGATCTCTTTCTCTCCTGGACTTTTGACTTTGGAGTCTCTCAGAGCCATGACTGCAGCACCACTGAAGGGCTTACACTACCCAAGCCATAAAACTGAGCTTCCTCAAAAAGCATATTGGTCAGTGATTCATGAAACTAATAATTTTAACCTGGCACTGCTCTTATCTTGATAAGTTCTGCAGCCTGCATGGCTCCAGGCTATGCTTAAAGGGAAAAAACCTCCAACTTAATGGGAGCAGGAAAGGAGAATGAGCACAGCATTCAACTGCTACATGTGCTCCAGGAGGGGAAAAATCCATCTTTTCTAAATAGGTAATATAATTAGGCATCTGCACTGAGGATTGGTAGAAATGTTCATCAATTTGCTACGACATGCCTGGAATACTGCAGGATTAGCAAAATCATTGATCAATGAATTTATGCAAATGTATTCTCCCCATAAAGGGAGAGTTACATTACATCTGTAACAGGCATCAGTGATTTTCAGAGGCCCTCTCTTGCCCGCTCTTATTTTATCTCAGCTGGTCTTTGATATAAAGCCTGTCACCGCGGTGCCATCTGGATAGTGTTCCTTTCACTATGCTGTACTTCTAACCTCACATTTTGTAATGTTATAGAACAGAGGTTATCTCAGATTTCATTTCCATATCTTCAGCAATGACACCAGATCTCCCACCAACATGTATAAGCAAATAAAAACAATAGCAACCATATAAACACCCCATCTTTCTGCCATCAATTCTTTATGCTAATTATGCATCTCATTTCACAAGGGTCCACTGGGTGTGCACTAGCTTACAAAAAGTTGTTCAGAAAAAGGCATTTCTGTAGTTAATCTTATTTCTAACTGATTTCTATAACAGAAATCTTGTAATAACAGAAGCCAGGTTCTTCATGAGCATATCTCCTTCCCTTAAAGACCCACAGTGATACAGGAGGCAGGAAGAATGGGAATGGTATGAGCTACAGAACAGTCTAATAAGTAATGGAGTAAAGAAAAACGTAAGAAATTATCATTTGTCCACTGATCTCTCCGCTCGGGGTTCACCATCTCTCCATGGCCAAATCAACTTCTGTTCATCCTCTGGAATAACTTGATTGCCAGTGATACAAGCTCGACACAGAAAACTGGAGATACTCTTAATAAAGCCAAATACCTTGTTTTTCATCTAATTTCACCTAACTGGTACATACTTCCATTACTCATATACTACCAATAGTTAGTCCCTCAGTTTTGTTTTTATACATGTATTATGTACATGCTGACTGATGAGATAGCTAAAGATTTTAATTTCATTTTATTCATTTACACACATTTGAGCTAACATATATCCTTGGGTAAAAAAACTCCACAAAATCCAATCATTTTAATTTTACTGTCTTTGAGTATGAGTAAGTAAACCAGTTATGCACAACATTTTAAATAGGAATCTCATTTTCATTATTGTATTTATGTATTTTGGTATCAGTTATAGGAACACAATTTAGAGTTTAAATTTTATCCTGACTGCCTCAACTGATCATAATTTCCAGCAAAATAGAGGAGAAAATCATATTTGTGTGGCATTTTTAGGCTTTCATTAAACAATGACATCTCATATATTTAGAATTGTGTCATGACTTTCACTCCCTGACTTTCCATGTTGGGAAAGCAAATAAAAATCTTCTATCTAGTTAAGACATGTCCAGAATAGGATTTTGCTAATAAGTAAAACTGACTATATAACTGAGTGTTCAGTATACAGAAGACAACCACAGGAACAATTAAATCCTGGAGCACAAAATAATGATTCATGTTCAGAGAAGTTCTTAAAAGTTTGCTAAGATAAATGGTAGCGTGTATTATAAGCACACTCACCCATGACATCTCTTTCAGAAATCGCACAGATTATTAAACTTTTTATGAAACAGAATCCTTTATAACAGAACTTATTGGATTGAAAAAAAGGAAAGCATGAATAACTGGATGTGTCAGACAATGTACAGAAGAACTGGGGGATGCAGACTGTAACTGGTCTGACAGATCGCACTCTGTCCCGCAGAACACAGCTCACTGCCGAGCAAGAGTTCGAAAGAAACCAGCGCACGGCACTTGTAGCTGTGTGCTTTTCTGGGCACAGTTTATTGCAGAGCAGGAAGAAGAGTGAGGCAGAAATGTTTGGAGATAAAAGGTTATATACACAAACACCAATAGAACAATTTTAATTTCTAAGACTCCTATCTTCATTTTAAAATTTCAGGGATGGAAGGGTGGCGTTTTTTCACTTATGTTTACATTTTACAACCTGAAAAGCTAACTTTTTTTTTTTAAGATCAAATACAGCTCATCTGGAATTGAAGTTATAATGTAAAATTGCTGTGAATATTTGGATGAGTGTAGGTGCACTTCTTCAGTATTACTTGTGAGCGAATTACGATTTTTCACACTAGAGCACCCAGAGTTGAATGGCAGATTCCTGCATGCATAGTTTCTTGCTACAGACTCAATGACAGAGTCAGTGTTCATTCATTTAAAAAAGGAGGTGAAACTCTGGAAAAGGATTTTCAGGCTCAGAGATATTATATGAAAGACCTATAACAATTAATATAACTAACAAAAACCCAAACCTCTGAATCACTCCATACAAGCTCTGTGCAGCAAGAACTCATTTGCCTTCTTTACTAGAATACTATCCACAGTTCCATGGTTATTGGTATGATAAAATCTTTTGGGTTTGGGAATATTTTTTACTGAAAATCTGCAGTGAACAAAATGTGTTCAAGCTTCATTCCCTCTAGCTATCATTATAAAGTAGGAGGAAAAACAGCTTTTACAATATAAACCATGGAAAATACTCCATTTAAGTCACCAACAGTGACTCGTAACTCTTTCTGTTCTTTCCGCATGGCACAACTGCCACGTCACTACATAGTTTTCAAGCTACCCTAGCAAGGTAACCCAATAAGAAACAAATAATAAGGAGTTTTTGCTACATTGAGTTCTGTATCTTAATGAGAAATGGATCCTAAAAACACAACTATTGTTCAGCACTTGCAGTCTAATGACAATAGCATGATCATTCACTCAGATATTAATAGTTTATTCAGTTTGACTGAGCTTGTTGAACCACCTTGAAATTATTTCCTTTTATTCCTGTATCCTATGAGGCTGAAGGTGAAATTCTGAGCTCTGAAAGGGTTTCTCCTATGCTTGATAATTTTGGATATTTGGAAATAAAGCTATATACTGATTTCTAATCTACAAAGGATATGAATACTGCATTGCCACACATCATAAGGAATACTGGACAATTATTTTGGGGAACTCTTTGGGGGCCTTTTTGGTTATGTTTTTTGAGGTATGGGGGTTTTTTTTAATAATCTTTAGATGCTCTTAAAGATACACTAATAAATATTTCCCAATAACACTGTTATTGCCAGATACTGCCACAGGACATAACTAAAAATTAAGCAGAGCAGAAGATCTTCTCCTACTAAAAACCAAAACTTTAGTTAGTGAAAGTTTTGCTACAATTTTTTTCAACTTTTCTGTGCATTTCTATTCCAACAGGCCACAAGTTAGTTAATAACTTTTGCCACCCCTTTACAAATACATGCTCCTTTTACATTTTACTGCTGTTTCTGTGTGCTGGAATACAAGAAGAAACCCACTGAACCATGCTGTATCATCTTCCAGAAAGGGCAAAAGGAAGTATGTCAACAAGAACAATTCCTATTTTATCACTAGATTAAAACCAAAACATTTATGGGAAGCCAAACAGAAAATCTGACACAAAAATGAACAAAACTAGCCCCAGTGCAAAACTACCAAGAAAGGATGTTTAAGTAAGCATGTCATTTCTGCATGTCACTTCTCAGACATTATCTTCACCTTGCTGCAGGGGCAAAGACAATCAACAGAAGGCACCAAAGCGCTTTATACTCAGTATTTTTTCAGCTTGTTAACCCAAAACTCAGAGTCACCAGTAGCATTTGGCACCTTCATAATGGTCTACATAGGTCAGATTATAGGACCAGGGACACTTTTGGGCCACCTGAAACACAGAAGCTCATGAACAAAAAAGTGATCAAAAGACAGTGTTTGTACTGGGAGCCCCAGTCAGTGCCTTGGTTTGATCCAAGCTTCAGCTGGAGTATGCAGCTCATTGCACCATGTCAGGTATTGAAATTAGTCACAAATTTTAGTCTTGTTTTCATTTCTGCCTCTGCACTATTTGTTAGTACAGGAACTTATTCATAACATAGGAAAAAGAAAATAAAAGTACTAAATGAAAACAGTTTGCTTAACAAACAAAAATAAGTAATGTGGACCATGAAGGGCTCTTCATTTTGGAAGATATCTGCACAACTTCCTCCTGTTCCTACATCTACCAAATCACTAAGCTCCTTGCACTCATGTATTTTGAGGAAATCAAGGTGAATGAAAAGTGCAATCCAGAAACCAAAGTGCTTTTAAAGAAAGTGTTCTTTTTTAAAAAAAAGTGACACTTAGCGTTTTGTCTCTGCCTCAAGTTATCTACATAATTTAGAATTCTGTAGACAGGCGGATATGCAGAGAAAAGAAACAGAAATGTAAATGTTTGATATCAGAAAGGTCACAAGATTTCAGAAAGATAAAGAAGAAATACATTATCTGGTACCCTTGCAAACTGTTCAAACAGATAATTAGATTAATTTTTGCCAGAATCATTAAATCATTAAAAGTTTTCTACATATTGCATTACAGGTTAAAATATATCTGCATGAAATAGACACAGGCTCTGAAATGATGAACTTTGATTTCACTTGTTAATATTCTATGGTGGTTCAAATAGTTTTAATTTTTTAACGTTTATGACTGTTTTACAACCGATGATATTATATCCTCTGGGGCATTAAGCAAATTTATTTTGATAGTGAGATTTAAATGCTCAAACTTTCTTTGAAGAAAGACTCGGAAAAAAATTTAAATTAGGTTGGAAATATAAAACTCACTTTTTGTGACAAGAAAAATAGATACTATCAATCTATTTTCTCATCTTTTAAAATTAAGATTGATTTTTCCTGTAGCAGTATGTCTGTGCTGAAAATTAAAAATGTATTAAAGAACTGATTATGATGTATTTTATATATCCTCCTCTTCTCTCACCCACAAATACCTGGCCTATAATTAACCAGTTAAAAGCAGAGGTTAATAAACTAATTCCACATTTACTATATCCTGGGGAGAAGGAATGCATTCCCAGCAACTTCTTCACATCCTGCAGAACTCAGTATATTACAAAGAAGGCTCCATTTATTGTCCAGCCTATTTGAGTGGAAGTTATAGCACAGTCTACTGTCAGTGGAGGACTGATTCTGTCTCTGTGAATACAGAAAATCAGTCCATCAAAAAAAAAAGAGTCATTTTTGTAGGAGTGTTTGAGGTTTTTTTCTTTTCTTCCTTTCTTTCACTATACTGTAGACTCTTCAATCTGACAGACAAGTAAAATTTTATAGTGGTAATGCATTACCTTTCCTGAAAAGTGCTATTAATATAGAATTCAAACAATACTCTTGATAACAAGTTCTTAAATAAGAAACTCTGCAGATACCTACAGTCAACTCAATATGAGCAACACAAACTATCTGATCAATATCAATATCCCAGCTTGGGAGAGAAAGGGACCAAAGGTATCTCAGATGGCTGTGACAAACAAACACGCACAGCCTCCACTCCCAGGTCCCTCAGAAAGCTGAACTTGCTTCTGCTGAAACTGATGGCAGAACTCCTTTGAGCATCAGACAAGGTGGATAGAGCCCTTGGGGAAGAAATCCCAATATTATCACATGCATATTCAAAAATACTGTGGTGTGTGGTACAGCGCTGTCTATAAAGCCCTTGTCTTGCCTGTTCTCAGAAGCAAAGGCAATGCCTCGAGTCTGCTGAATCTCCAGGTGCCAAGACTGTGTGAGGCAGATGCTTACTTTAACCAGCTACATTTGCTGTTTCATACCATGTAATCCAAGGGCAAGCTTTTCAGCAGTCTGAGCAGGCCTTCTCTGCTGTATTTAAGTGTACATCATTTCAGTGCTGGACCAGTATTAACTCCAGTTCAGATGCTGAGGGCTTGAATTTTGGAGTGGTCCCTCCCTGCTCCCTCTCCATTTTGGCTTAGGACTGTGTGCTTTCACAAGTAATACTTTCAGCTTTGCAGTATTAACTTTCAGGTAACAGGGAAACCTCTGTATCAGTTCATATAATCAAAATCTATTCCAGAAAAGGTCTCTAAATTAACAAGTAACTATTAGTAAAAGCAAATTATCTGCTCAGATACTGAGTTCTGGGTAATACTGGATTTTACATTACAGTGACGGTGCTCTAAATCTAATGTGCTTTTTCTCTGTTAGAGTCAGTTTTCACTGTCAAATTCTTCTTTTCTTTTTCCGATCTGTGTTGTAGCTTTAACAGCTGATGTGTAAAGTTTGTGGTACATGAAGAGCACAACGTGGTGTTATTTCAGCCCTCAGAGCAGGATCCTCCCCAAAAGCCAATGACTGCACTGAACAAGCCTGCCAAACACCCGTCTCTCCTCCCTCTTCCATACCAAACACCTTTTAAACAGCTTTTTGTCTAGGGCAGTTGTCAGATATCTCATAATATTGTTCTCCACGAACCTGTTACGCATCCGCTACTCGACATTACGCAGAGCTGGCCAGGTTTCTGGCTGCAGAGCATACATGGGACGCACTCTGAATACTGCTGAACCCCATCTGTTCCTTGCAGCAGCAAGCACGGCAATATCCCTGCTCCTCAGGAGCGGCAGCAGAGAAGTCATCTATTGTGGTTTAATTAGCAGCAACCCCAGCCCAGGGAAGTGTGAGATTTCACTTTGATACCTACACCACTGGTCTCAGGTGAGAAGAAAGGATATTGAGCCCCCAGATTCACCCAGCGCTGCAGCACGGGGAGAGCCTCCCCCCGTCACCCCAGCACAGCACCAAGTCAACTCACAGGATCTCCAGGTCGCGCAGGGCTCGGAAGGCTCCATCTTCGATGCAGCTGATCTGGTTGTTGTCCAGTTGCCTGCAGAAAGGAAGGGAGAGGATGAAGGCTGGCCGGTACGGGCAGAATTGCCTGGGAGCACCAGGTCGGGGGCTTCCCCATCACCGAGGTGTCCCTCCACCCCCTCGCAGCGCCTGCTCGCACCCTGGCGCAGGGCTGCTCGCTGCCACGCTGCTCTGGCTCTGCTCGCTGCTGTCTGACAGCGCTGCACGCTACCGCACACTGAAGCCTGTCAGGTCTCAGTAAATATTAATTGCGCCTTTTTTTTTTTTTTTTTTTTTTTTTTTTTAAAGGCAGAAGGGAGTAATTTCATTACATTAGAGCATCCAATCCATTATGAGCTTTTACCGTCATGTCACTGAAACAATTTCATTAAGCTAAAGGCCTGTAAATCATTGGAGGTCACTGGGCTGCCCTCCGTGACCTCCCACAATGCCTTTTTTTCTTTTACTGGAAGTTGAAGTCCTCTGTCCTGACAGTACTAAATCTCCAGGCTTTATCTGCCTGAGAGCTGAGAGAGTGCACAGGGAATATACCAATTCCAAATTAGACTCAACTAATCTAATTTTATAGTCTTTTTATTATTCTAAGCACCAAATGTCTGTGGTGGTTCGATGCCTCTCTGCATTGTTACTGGTCCCATCTGGTAGCTCGCTCTATTGAAAGATTTCTGACTAAATACAGATTCTGTCTAACTGCATCAGGGAGAGCAGTCCAGTGACAGAAAGCATTATACACACATACACTTAAAACACTATTTCGCTTCAAAATGTGTAATTTAATATTTGGATGGTGGAGTTCTCTCATTTGTCTCCCTGCATACACTTGATTTAAATATATTTTACAATATATGTGGACATTGCAGTACAGCTACATCTGTCTCTTTCGCTTAGAAAATTAAAGTTACAAGTTGTAATTTAAAATTCAGTGATTACATTTTGTGACAGCTGATCCTTTAAATTTTACACATAAAAGAAATAAAATTATGGACCTACCCATTTGTAAGTACAATATCTGCATTTCATAACAAAATAGATGCAGGCTCCCAATTCTTTGTTATACTGCCCTTTGCACAGCAAATACTTTAGATTTGGGGAGGGAGGGACCATTTGTCCTGAGTGTGTAAAGTATCATGAACAACGATACCAAGACTGCATTGCAGTTTCTGGTTGCTATTACAAAATAATAAATATGTATAACAGAGATAGCAAATATATTACACTTGTGTATAATACATTTGTATAGTTTTACTAAATTCTTTCCAAATATTTGCTCTACCTAAGTTTTGGTCTAAATAGACATTTGTAATAACTTTCTTATTATACAACAATAAAGCCCAGACAGAGCAATTGCAAAACAAAAAACCAAACCAAAGTCTCTTTGGGGTAAAGAGCAGAAGGCGAACCACAAAAGGTTTAAATGAAGCAACGGACAATATAATCTTTATGTACCCCTTTAAAGATTGAGTTTGATCTACTAGCATTAAAGACCTTGAAGATGTATATATTTGAAGACTACGGGAAACTTAACCTTCGTCGTGTAGTCTGGTCTCAATGAATATCACTTTTTTTATGATTTAAAGCACATGGAAAACCCATACACACTATGAAGTCTACTAAAAAGCTTAGCAAGCATAACACCCAGCTAAATGTTTCTCATAGCTCGTAACTTTGGAGCGGATGCTGAATTTGGCAAAACTTCAGCTATGTAACCTATACTGACAGATACCGGGATGTACAATCATCCAGAATGGATTTTTCTGTAGCACAAGAGTTCATGCATAGCATGCATACATATAAAGTATATATATACATATTTCCTTATGTTCTCTCTGCTTCTCCCACCAAAGCACAGATGCTGAAAACAATAAATTTTTGACTGCTGGGAGGACCAATGACTGCTGAATGGCATTTTCTGAGATCCTTGTTTAATAGTGTGGGTGGTTACAAATTTTTTGCTCAAACAGAAAGGATGGTGGATTCAGGAGGAACAGACTTAAAATGAGTTAAATAGAACACTAGTTGTGTGGCTAAGTACTTTACACTTCAGCTGGCTTTATTAAGCATAAAGTTGGCATGTACCAGCATGATGAAGAGAAAGAATCACCTCTCTCTTTTCTTCTACAGGAAGTACTATATATTGCCTATTTTTATTTGAGTTATACTATAATACTGATTTTTCTGCCAAATACACTAAAATAAGCAAATAAACCCAGTGTGCAAATCATAAAGCCTTCAGATTAAAGGGCTTCATATGTAGTGCATTTAAAAAAACCCAAAAAACCAAACCACCGCAGTCATAGATTTAATTTCTGTTGAAAAAGTTTAACAACAATCCTAATCATATTTCTATAGGTCCAGTCATGCTAGCACTAATAACCAAATTTAGTCTGTGTGATTAACTCATTGGACCACAGCAAGGGAAACCTCTAGACACCCAGAAGATATGCACTTAGCAGGATAGTCAGTAAATAGGGAAAATATTAAAGATATAGCCTGATTCTGCGTGTCCCACAAACTAAAGCTGCGCTGTCCCTGGGAGACATCCACATGTTTAATGCTGCTTTGGAACAGAGAGAGCTCATGTCTCCTGATATCTATCATGTCAAAACATTCACATCTGTATTTAACTCTTAAGTATGAGAATTTCTTCTCAAAAGGAACAGAACTGTCAGTTGTCTCAAAATTAGTCATGACTATGTTCAAGACTTTTCATGTCCCCATTTATTTCTCAGTGTGTAAAGATGGAAATGCTATTTCTTTGCATCTGTATGGCACCCTGATGAGTTGTTAAGACTAGAGATTCGAGAGTTTAAAGTCTAAACAACATCTTCCTTCCAAGACAATATGTTAGTTTAAAGTTTTGAGAAAACTTCAGGTAAAGCCTCACAGGAAGGCAATGACAAGTGTTCAACACATTATTTTACACCCATGAAGACAAACTAAAAGGTCTGTGGTGTGGGCTAGCACAGATGTGTCTACACAGGTGTCCGTGCTAGCCCAGATGCACAGCTTACCCACTCCAAGTGCACGCAGCTCTCCAGTGTGCAGAACAGATATGCCTAACAATGGTTGAGCAGAACGTCTTACCTGAATTAAACTAATCATATGCAGAGAAAATAAAAACTCAGCTTTAGAAAAAAGGAAAAGAATCAGTATTTCAGAACAGCTGGTACATACATTTCCTTGAGGAACATGTGACTGTTCTCATTTCTTCTTCGCTGCCTTCCGAATGGAGCACTCCCCACCCACAGCGCACTGCTAACACGGAGCATGGCTACCAGAGACACAGATCAGCCGCTCCAGGCTTACAAGTAAATATAAAAAATGGTCTCCGTCAGCAGAAGCATTTATTCAGATTTAAATGCCACCTCTATTTGTCAGTGTTCATACCCTTTGTAGATGATCTTTTTCTCCTCAATATAACAAACAGGACGTTATGCATGTAATGGGGTAATGTAATGGTGAAAAAAGGTCAGACAACACAAGCTCAGATTTAAGACACAATTTTAAAATTAACAAAGTCACTTTTTATACCTCTGTTTACTCCTGTCTTTTTAAGGACTACAGCACTAAGCTCAGACCTTATCTAAAACTATCAAGTGATTTAGTTGCTTCTAAAGAAAGTAAGGGTTATCACACAGAAAACTGAGCCTCTACATTTAAAATAGGCTAAAGAATGAATGAAACAACAATAACTGATCTGTGTAAAATAGCCATACAACACATATGGCACATTATAAGAGCTACAAGCCAAGGTATGAACAAGTAAACACTGTCAAACTCTGAACTTCCAAGTTTTTGCTAAGTTAGACAGATATCTAACTTTTATTTGGATTAAAGTCTTTGGGTTAAATGCCAAATCTCTCATGCACTAGACACAAAGCACTGGACTTGGGCTTGGAGACGTTGTCAGAAGGGTTCTTGCTCCAACATCAGCAAGCTGAGATCCCTGCCTGGGAAACCCAGCAGCTCGCATGTGATTGAATTACCTACTCTGACCTCATCCAAGAGGCTCCAGGGATCAGAGATCTCCATGACAGACAATTAGCAACCAGACAATACTAACAGACACAAAGGGCAATACCAGATCATCTCAGGGAACAGAGCAGAACATGAGAGCAAGGAAAATATTGAATGGGTATATGGGATTTAGGTGAAGTGTGATACAGACAAATGCTTATAAATAATGGGAGAATTCATAAAACTACTTGGAGAAAAAGGCATCTTTCATCTGGTAGAGCTATAATACATAATGCCATATATATTATTCTAATCTGACTCTAACAATGACTCAATAGCTAGTCTCAGTTTTTATTAAAATGCAGGAAAATTATGTGACTAAACTATATGCAACTGATTGATCACTGTCTATCTTTAAAATTGGCTGTTTTAAAGAAAAAAAACATGGAGACAAATCACCTTTCTAACTTAAATGAGAAATAATGCTGCATCCTAATAGTTTGATATCAATGGACAGTCTGGCCAAGACACCACTTTAACTGTTTAAAACACAATTCCCCTGGCATAGTATAACTCCAGCTTATCCATTTGGATTTCTACCTTATCTATCATACACAAGAGTTAAATTTCAAATAACATTTTTAAGGAATAGGATTTTACAATGTTGATATTCTTTTGCCATTTGAAATAATCTTTTAAATACTGAGGCTTGGAGGTTTTGCTCACAACAATAAGGAATATTTAGCTTTCAAATGCATTTGAGAGATCAAAATCCAGAGCAACAAAGCTGATATAATTTTTATCATGCTACTAGATTTAAGATTTTATAATAACCCCAAACTGTTCTAAAATATTAAAGAACAGAATTCATCCAGGGTAAAATTTCCCAAAATAAAAATAATCTAATCTTTTACTAACATTCCTAACAAGTTAGCTAATGTTTAAAACAGTACATTTATATTACTGGCATTTTTTTTTCATAGTACACTAACTAACCTGCTGCCATATATAAGCACTTTCAATATTTTTCCTGCAATTAGCCATACTCACATTCATGAAGAAGAGGTCCCTCAAGAATCAATATTTCACAATAATGAACTATATAATCAGTGTTTGGTACTTTACTTGTTTCAGTGAGAGATTTCTTTTTTCCATTTACAAACATCACCGACGCCACTGCAGAGCTCAAGTGTTAATCTGTTTTTTAATTCTATTGTACCAGTAGTTTAATTACTGTAACCTCTTCCTATATTTTGTCCAGAATCTAGTAAAATATTTAAAGCCTGTATTAACAAGTATCATAATACATACTTTTCAGATTTGTTTTTCATATTTCATGTTTAGCATAAAAAGAAGTGTTAGAATACTTGCATATAAAGAAAGCTCTCCTGTTACAGCTATCTACTGTTATAGATCCAAGATTAAGCAAGAACCATTTCTTCATTAATAAAAGACTTGCATATTTAACCAGAAGTATCCATATTAAGGGTACTGTATTACCAAAGCACTTCAAGGAAATTTCAATAGCCACTTCTCAGGAAGGTAAACTCACTGTAACTTATAGAATTGTTGTTAAAAAAATGTTACTTGTTAATTACATCTCCAAAATAACCTCAGTTTGGACAACATTTTCCTTAAACCTTTTCCATTTTCTGTCTAATACAAACTGTTGGGTCTATGTCACCACATTCCTGTAAAGTTTACACCCTAGTACCGAAGGTCTTCAATAGCCTGTAAGAATTAGAGAGAGACTCCATAACATTTACTGTCCAGCCTCCAAACCAGTCCTTATATAACTTTAAGAATGATAAAGCTTCAAAGGAAAGTGTCACCAACATATCTGTGTAAAATTTCTCACCTAACAAAGTAAAGCCCTTATCCTTAAATTAAATTGATAAGGAAGCACCAAAAATGGTAACAGCTGGTCCTTTGAAGTAATACTAAATTAAATTAAATTGAAATAATATAAATTTATTTCAAAGTCACTTTTAATGCATTTTCATGTTTAATCTTTACTCTTTATTGACACTTTACTAAAATCATTCTATAAGAGCTTACTTGCATTTAAAAATTTAAAGATTTGATACATGAAATTCAACATTAAAATAATTCTCAAGTGGAGTAAATCAGTGGTGTAAAACACAAACGACAGAGCTGTTGCGATCAAGCTGAAATCTCCCTCTGGGATTTTTACAAGTGTTCCAAAATTCCTTTTTTTCTTTTTTTTTTTTTCTTTGTTTCCTATAGATGTGGTTTTGCCAAAAGCTATGGTTGAAGCATCGTGCAGAAAGAGCTCATCTGCATGAAATAATTGGGCACAGTCATATTCTGTCTTCAGTTTTTGTACTCGACCTATGTTGCCAGGTTGTTAAATGAGGAGGGAGGGATATCTGGTTTGAAGGAGAAGAGTTGCTTATAAATAATTCCTCTGCAAACTTTAAAAAAAGTATTAAGTATTTACTCTAAGTTTTTTTTAGCACATTAACTCACAATTCAAAATGTTGCTGTCAAAAAACAGACATCATATTAGCTCAGTGCAAAACTTAAGCAGCAGATGAACATGTAGTCTACTCCTGCTTCTTCCCACAAGGATAAATACACACAAACCCAAGTGTTCCTTTCAATATCAGGGGGTTTAGAACATTTTTTTTTTTCTTTTTTTAACTCTCTCTGGTTGCTGATATAACAAATAGTGCATACCAAGCACAGAAATGGCTGTCTCCATAGCAATTCGGGCAGGTTTTGCGGTTTCCCTAGTTACTCTTGACTGATAACCATCTGTTGTTCTCCTCTGCCATAGCCCCAAAGGGGAAAAGGGGAAGAAATAAGGAAGATAAAATGGGTGTTAGAGAAAACAAAAGTTATTTACTATAGTGATTTTTATGTTTTTAGAAGGTTTGCCCTTACTCAAATCTTTGTTTTATTTATTGTTATTTTCAGTTGACAAGTACCAAATACCATGTGAAAAAAAAAAGTTCTAATTCCAAAATGTTACTAAATATTCACTTTATTAATAGAGAATCATATTAGGGAATCATATTCAGAATAATCATAGGAAATCATATAATTAGGGATGTTACTATGAAATTGTGGAAAACCTGAAACTAAGGCACTTGTATAGAAAACAATATACAGATATTTAATCTAAATAATTACTATAAATCTGTAATGTAGAAAGAGCATGGGGTAGGAGGTGCAGGAGGTTAGCATCCATTTAGCTGGTGCAGGTGGAATAGGATCACTAAGTAAATGCTATTTTCCACCCCTGACCTGCAATAATAGCTGGAAGTTACCTCTGTTTACACGTCTGTGCCATCAGTTCCATCAAACCATGAGCTCCTTGCTCCCCTTCAGTGTGCCTGTGTGGTCCTCCAAGGGAGACACAGGGATAGCGTGCCCGCAGGGACCAGGCTCCTGTGCCTGCATCCTTCCTCGAGGACAGCAGCACCGCAAACTTGCACCACAAGCAGCCCCAATGGCCCTGCTGCCCCAGGCACGCGGCAAGACGTGTACTCTAAGCAAGGTCAGTGTTTACACAGGCTCATGTACCATCACGGTATTACTTACATGGAACTAATAGCACATAAGTCATGCTCATTTTGAAAGAAAAACAAATAAGACTCCACAGGCTAGCTGTTGCAGCAGATCAATACAGCAGCATGCAACTGGGGTTTGGGTCTTTTCCTTGAAAATTACTCTGTGCGCATGTTCCATCTAGTAACAAATTCATTACAGAATCAAAATTCAAAAAGAAAGTCACAGAATGCTTCATCCCTTAATATTAAAATTTGTATCAGTTGTCAAAGACAGACAAAATTTGTTTGGAGCCACCAGTATTTCTAAATCACAGCTTCAGTATGCCAGAGGGCTGCAAGAAACTCTGTAGAGCAAAGCAAGAAGGCAAGGTTCTTGCTCTGCTGGTTATTATCCACCGCACAGGACAGGAGACATTCTGGCCACAGACAACGTGACTGCTGCTCTGAGGACATCAGCGAAGGGAGGAGCCCCGGCAGCACAGGGCTGTGTAGAGCCTACAGGGACAAGGGCTAAAGACACCCACGTGTCCTGCCTGGATAAAGGGCAGGATGTAGCAAAGCAAAGTGGTTATGGAACAGGGCTGCTTAGCAAAAATCATATTAATTCTAGTGTTTCATTGTTTACACAGTTTTATTATTAATAATTTACTAAATTCAACTTTGAGAGGAAAACTAGGGCTCCCATGTCTTTAAGAGGCTCTGACTTTTCCAGCAAACATGAAAATTACATGACGAGATAGAGGCTGTGGCAGAGAGCAAATGTGATAGACCTTGGCAATTAAGGGAAGGTAAACACGCCCAGGGGCCAGACACCAGAAGCACCTCTTCTACACAGTTAGGGAGATGACAGAGCAGAAAGGAATCTTGACATTCAATCTCCAGACATCTGTCCCCTTTGAAATCACATATTACATTAGATTAATTCTATCACCTGCAGTCATACAATGACTTGATATAGGTTTTTTAGTTCTTAAGACAAAAATTATGCTGAAATAATACTAAAACACTAAATGTTGAGAGTAAAGTCACAGCAGTGTCAACCTCGTTACATGGCTAGAAAATCTGGGCAAACCAGTAGAGATTTTTGTGTTTTGGTGACTTTTTTGTTCTTAAATTAGAAAATTAATATTAACACCTAGTGAATGAATACCCAAACAATTAACATCTTGCAATTATAAACCATAGTATCATCAATATTTTTTTCAATCAGATCCTGACTTAACACACTTTTTAAAAAAAAACAAAAATGGCCAATTAATGCTAGAGAAGGAAGAACAGTTTTTAATATCTCAGTGCCCCATTTTGGCTTGGGGGATTATTTTTTTTTTTTAATATGGATGTATTCAGTTCCTCAACATCCAAGAAGTGCTAAAATAATAACTAAAACCCACAGTCACTGGAGCATAGTTAATGAACACTACATATTTCATATTGCTGCATTAGTTTCAAATCACTCTGATAGAGGTTTCTAGTACTGCTCCTGCTTAGCAAAAGCTCACAGGACTTTCTATAGGGTTCCAAAGAGCAGGCCATTTCAGCTTTAATACACCTGTGGGATCTGATTTTAGGATGAATAAGTGGCACTCAGATGATGAAAGGTGTGTGTGAGGGTTCTTCCAGGTTTTTTGTTTGGTTTTACTCCTTCTCTCTTATACTGATCTGGCAAAAGCAATTCACCTTTGAGACATGAAATTTAAATTATTCTAGTATTTTCCACTGTAAAATTGGTCACTGAAAAATAACCAACAAAAAATAAATGTTTTCAATTACTTTAAGAGAAGGAGCCATTTGGCTTAGCTGCAGCTTTCTCTTGTTCACTGCCTACCTGTCTGGGCATTATCAAAGTCAGAGATTCTGTTTTTAACGTTTTTAACCTCCAAAATGGCTGAGGTCCACATGCAGCTCCAATTTCTGATTCCTCACTCTGATTACATTTTTCTCTGCTTTGCAGGTTTGTGACTTCTCAGGCCTACTGAAAAAGAGCAGTGGCCCACGTACATCACATAACTGTGTTCCTACGGCTGTTCCCTTCTTACTGATATAAAACAAGTAACAGTAATCTTACTGATATAAAACAATGGATACTATAAAAACATTTGAGATTTGTCTTCCAGTCATTGCCTCAATGCACATGCAACATTCTGATCCTCTGTTTTTAAGAGTCTTTATGTTTGTCATTTCTTAGCATCACATCTCATTTTGTAAGTCAGACGTGTGGTTGACTTGCAATCAGTACTAGATAAGCATATGGACAAGTTTAGACGAGTTGGTGCTAAGGGTGGGTGAGAGACCTTAGAATTCATTGTCAAGCTTCTGAGCTTTTAAGGCACTTACATCAAACTTCATTGTCACTACTTAAGCCAATTAATTCAAGTTCCATATCCAAATTCCCACTGGAATTACTTCTTACGGTTACAGCCCCGACTGTATATTTCATTGCCCCGAATTTGCTTGTTCTCCTCTGTGATTTCAAAGAAATAAGTTAACATAACACGTGCTTTGGATTTCTGCATTACTCGCTTAGGCTGCAAGAACGTTGATGAAAAGGTGAGTTCTTGCTGTGCGCTTTTATATATTTGCTGATATTTTTACTATGTTAATAAAAAGAGTACTCTGCCCTTCTCTGGGAACTCTCTGGGCTTATATATCTAACTTAGGTAGTTACATAAGCACATATGTAAGTATTTATTACAGGAGTAAGCAAATAACACTCCTGTTACTCTGAGAACATTGGTAAAGGGTTCAAATAAGCACTAAAATCTGCTATTTTGTTATTGCTACAACATGTGGTATCATCAGCAAACACTCCAGAGTGTAAAAAAGAAAACATTTTCAAATCAGAGAAGATCCCTCAGTGGAAAAAGCAGTGACTGTCAGAGTGGCTCCAGGACCAGAGGGGTCTTGGGTCACTGCCTTAGCCAGGAGCTAGGAGACTAGTGATGTGAAAGGACCCCAAAAATGTTAGGAAATAATTTCTATAGGGAAGAGGATAAGCTACAAGCAATTTAAGAATAGTAAAAACTTGACTGCAGCCTGCTCTGGGCCATACACTGTACATACTTAGCTTTAACTGCTGAACTTTCACCTAATACACCTCTCAACTCACAACCCTTCATTTCACAGATGTGTTGTCAGGTCCTGTCTGCTATATGGTTAGTTCTGTGGGGCAGGAAACCTCAATTCTGTGTGGATTCAGAGCCTCATGCAAGAGTCCTGAGCAGGTCAGCCTAAAGGTGAATTTTTCATTATTAGCATTGCCAAAGTCCACTCACAGACATTAAATGTTTGTTGGGCAGTTATATATGAATTTGAAGATCCATCCATCTTCTTCCAGTAGTTATCCAGATTCAAGTTAATCATCTCATGACATATTTCAAAAAGTAAATGTCAGACAAACTCTGTGATTTGTGTCTTCTTCTGCCATCCACTCCTTTGCCCGTCTACATCATTTCTGGAACACTTGGAAAACTCACCTACTCTGGCAGTGAAACACCTGCACATAACTAATGAAAGCCCAAAACATTTAACAGGGCACCTAGAGAACAAGAAGGTTTAGGAAAGAATAATTAGTTTCTAGACAGAAAAAGAACTACAAAGAAAAGTCAATCAAAAGAAAAACCAGAAAAGATTATAGGAAAGGAAAGCAAATAAAAGACCTGACATATTAAATGGGAACCAAAAATAATGTTGCTCTTGGTCATCTTGGGACCAAGTAATTACATCAGTTTTGAAATGCTTTGAAAAGGGCTATGGAAATACACAGCATACTGAATTACAGTTGACCAAAAAAGCCGTTTTGTTTCATTGTTTTTAAGCCAGCCAAATTCATGTCATCTGTGAAATGTTTATCACCCAGGGTAAGGACAGCAATCCATCCTTCAGATTTATGTTTACAAGCATTTTGGAGCAAATGTTCCCATTTGAACATCCATACAAACCATAAGCATCCAATGTGTTAGGATCACTACATTCAGTTTTTGTTAGCAGATCTTTAACTTTCTGAACAATGTTTTACCTCATCAGTGTGGCACTACTATATGTCCTGCAGGAACAAGGCACAGAGCATATGCTACAACTCTTCCATATATTCACTGAGGAGTGTTTCTTTTCCCCTACATGAAAACATAGGTCTATTCTTTTAATTCATAAAAGCAAATGGTATCCATCTGTTTTTGGCATTTATGTGATTGCTGTAGTATTTAAGTCCCTCACCCTTTAATATATTTATTCATCCACCTGCAGACACATAGCTGTCGGCAGCATAAGGAGGTCTTACAAAATTTCAGGAACTGAATGCAACACAGAATCACAGAATCATTACAGTTGGAAAAGACCTAAAAAATCATAAAGTCCAACTGTCAACACTTCCAGTTCCACTAACCTGCATAATTTCTCAATTAAAATATGATTTCCTGGACTCACGACATGCAAAGTACCAATCTAAAACATAGAACAAGGAGCATTCAGCAAAAGTACAACTCACTGCAATAGACAGTTATTGCTAATGTTACTATTGTCACAAAGTACATTTATAAAGATATAGGTAAAATGTGTATAACAGCACTGAAGTTTTACTGAATCGCAGTACTTGAAAGTAAAAATATAATCAAAACCCCTACTGGTACCCAATATCATCACGTAAGTTCTTGGGTAGAATTTAAAAATTGCCTAACAGGTGCTGCAGTCATTCTTTCAGTTTTCCTTCTGGATCACTATTGGCTTGGAGAGATTAACTACTGGACAAGGAATAACTTGACTCTGGATCTGAAACTTCATAGTTTATAAATCCCAGTATCAAAGGACAACCATAATTTCCAAGACAACATGCACTGCAAAACCAGGATGATAGGTGACCTCCAAAGGGCTTTATTCCATCTTGCAGGAAGCTCGAGTACAGTAACTTAAAAGTGTGCATTTATCTACAAATGCAGGACTTATAGTGAACAGAAATGTGAAATAATCATTCCATTTAAAACTGGTAAAAACAGCACCATGAAATAACTGCACCCATAATTTAAAAATAAAAAATATAGAGATAGAAGATGGCTTATTATTATAAATATGGTTAGTATTATTAACTAATTTTTACACCTGACATTTAACATCAACAGGAAATATTACAGACACAGGTTTATATATAGAATTTCCTAGAAGTTATAGACTTTTTTTATAGTTTCTAGTTTTCTCTGCAAATTCATGTTTTGATTGTTTTTTAAGAAAAATATTTCATTTTAAAATTAGTAACATCAAATTTCAAGTCATCTTAGACATTGCAATTTCTTAAATATAAATGGTTACAGGTCTAAACTATTCATTCACATTTACTTACTAGCCACTGAATAATGACTCTACAAGCCTTACAAAATTGAAGCCATTAACAAAGAATCTTAAAAGTTAACTTAATCCATATGACTTTGAAATTTTCTTGCTAGATGGTACTAGTATTTTTTCCTGACATTAGTCCATAAATACATTCATAGCAGAGACAGCTGCTTCCACTGCCAGGATTGTTGTAAGAAAAGGCAGTCTCCTGCAAAAAAACTTGTACTAGGGTTAGGCAGCAAGTTTGGCTCAAAAGAGCATACCGGTTACCTTACCTGACCCTTTAAGCAAAATCTCAAACACCTAATTCATACTGTAATGTGACAGCAATTAAATCAAATGGCCAGAGAAAAGCCCTGCCCCAGTTTGCTTTCTTGCAATCAAGGAACACATCTTTAGTAAGTAGGTAAAGAGGATACCTGCACACTTGGCTTCACAGTACACTTCTCCCTTCCTTCAGTCATTCTCCTGAGTGCTGCTTGCCTAACTTAGTGGCAAGAGCTTGCTGCTTATCCCCCGCCTGAACATTAACCCTTAATTATGCTTTCCAGCTGCTCCACAAGAAGGGAGAGAGTCACATCTTTGAAAAGCAAAGTGAGCTCAAGGCAGAGAGCTAAAAACCAAACAAAAATCCCACAACCATCACCAAAACGGTTCGGATAACTGTGAGCCTCCCTATTCAGTGAATCATTCCTGGCAAACCACTTGACCTCTCCTTGCAGCAGTCATCTTCCCTATAAGACAGGTTTTAAAAGCAGGTCCTAATCAATAGCTGATGCTGCATATGACCTGAGCTTAAGCATATAAATTAAATTCAAAATAAAGCAGGTTCAAGGGTGAAACTCATGTACAGGGCTACTGAGGGGTCACAAAAGAAAGTAGAAGGAAGAAAGAAAAAAAAAGAGGAAAAAAATCAATCTAATTTCTAAAGCTAATTTTCACACCAGAAAGATCCATTTCCTACCACACATCATGACAAGCACTTTTTAATGTGCATGAAAAAGAACAATGTTTTGCTGCAGTGAGAACTAGAGTGGATGCAGTGACTTGTCTGTTGTGCACCTGGAAATGCAGCAAGAACTGCTCACAGGGATCTTAATGCAAACCATTTGCACGAAGAAATCTTGTGCAAAATGCCAGTTTTAAATAGCCCCTTATTTTATCTGTTTAAATGAGTTGAATCCTGAATTCTGGGTTTTGGTGTTGGGCTTTTTTTGGTGGGTTTTGGGGTTTTTTTTGGAAAAGCATAATTCTATATTCCAGTATTAAGATACCATGACCCCCTTATAAGCAACTTCTGATTGACAGGATATTGAGGCAGAATTATATAGGGAAATAATCCAGACCATTCTTGAAAGTCACATGTTCCTTCAAAAGAACAATTAAGAAATTCTCACTTTCCCTAGTAAAACAAGAGAAAGGAAGAAGAATTCTAAGTGTGAAAATAGCACCTTCAACAAGCTGTGTATGTGTATTATCACAGTGTTACTACTGTGCAATGATTTGGAAAAATAACTCCAAAAAGGAGCTTAAAAAACCACAAAAAAACTAGCAGAGGTTACTTCCACATGAAGATAGAATTCTCTCATTTGTTTCTTTGACATTTATGGGACAACCAAAGGGTAAACAAAAGTAAAATTAGATCCCACAGGCTTTTGGTAGGGAAAAAAAATGGAGGAAAATGATACTGAGGAGCAGAAATCAGTTGTA
Source organism: Caprimulgus europaeus (assembly GCA_907165065.1). The sequence continues at coordinate 34,206,322 of OU015531.1, read as the reverse complement.
CAAATGAGACCATCATCTAACAGCCCTTTCCAATGCTGCCATCTTGCATTTGTCCTGTCTCATCTGGTCTTAAACAAAAGGGTTTTTATTCTTGCCTAGCTCAAAGCTATTTTACTAAAGCCATCCTCATATTTACACCTAGATAATCAACTTGACATTATTTCTATTAATCTCATAACAGATATTTGAGTGTCTGAGGATTCCCTCTGTGCTTCACTTAGAGTTAGATCCTTTACCCTGGAAGAAAATATTGCAGATCCAAGCACAAACATGATTTTTTTTTTTTTTTAAATAAAAGAAAACAAGGATCCTCCACTGGATCTTCTTAAAATCTATGTAGGATTTACATGATCTGAGCTTCTTTTGAGGAAATTTTCAAATGATGTAGCAATTTAGCTGTTTAAAAGGACTGTATAACAGTCTTGCTGTATAAATACAGTTAACATATGTTCATATAAAACCATTTTATGATTAAAAGACTATAAAATACAATTATACCATTGCAGTTTTATTCTTTTTTTCCTCCAAAAATGTTTTCCTTTCAAGGCATAATAATTTTGAGTTGAACTGAATTGCAAGTGGCTTGGTTTTTGTACAGCCACTTTATCTCATGGAGCCACCCAACTTCAAGATAGCAAAGCCGTATAACAGACTGAATCACTGAATGAGAAATATAATCATTCCCTTCTGTGCTCTAAATGTGGCAAGAAACTACACAGGCTTTGTCATCATCGCCATTGTTTTAAATACCCGGTTCTGCTCTCACAGATAGCTGCAGCTGAGTTGAGGACTGACAATAGCCACGCAGTAGCTTTACTGAGGTGCAGTCAAAAAGGGGGGACATCCATTTTATCCTGTGGTCAACAAAGAGCTGTGCAGGAAACTTTGTCCCCCAGTCATCTACTGAAATTAATTTTTGAGCCTAAGTCATTGCCTTCTGGAGTAAACAAGAATCCATTTACTCACCTGTTTGCACCAGTGTTTTCATCACTTTTAAAAATAAAGTTAGATTAAAAATAATAATTGCATTATCCATAAAAAGTGATGTGGTATTGGTTAAGAACTGAGGAAGTTTTATTCACCTTAAAAGGGACAAGTCCAGGAACACTGTTGCCTATTTATAAAACGAAATATCAAAACTTAATCCCAGTGAACGCAGAACAACTCAAGACTCTAGAGACCCATAGTATCTCTGCCTTGAGAGCCAAAAAGCACAGTGGCTCTTCAAAACTGATTCTGAGCAGCAGGTCAGCCCTCCTTGCAGATCCCTGTGCTGTAGGTGATCTCCAGTTTGCACAGAACTGGTCCTGCCAGAGAAGTCCCACAGCAAAGTGTGGCATCGCCACAGAACGAGCAGGCACTGCCTGACTTGCTCTCCTGCCAAAAGACCTTTTTTCTCTCAAGCTGAAAGGCATGTGTTGCACGGAGTGAAAAGAGAGCTGAAACACTGGGAGGGGGGGACCAAAAAACCCCATGACGACTGAAACTATGGTTTTAACTTTGTCCAGCTGGAAAGGTCAAGAGGAGAAGGTAAACTTTGTTGTGCTGGTGGACAGTATTTACAACCCTCATTTATTCATGGAGTCTGCACTAAAATGATATTGCTATGCTGTTTTGGCTAGCGACTGCATACGCTGACCCCTCCGTGCCTAACACAGCACCGGAATAATTCCATACAAAAGGTTTGCATTAAATGTAATGAAGCAAATGACAAAATCAATAAACCTGGAATGGTGTGGCTATCATAAAAATGATGTAAATTCAGAGTTCACAGTGGTTATGAAGCTATTTAGAATTATAATTAAAACCAGTAGGTTTTTTTTTTTCAGAATAAAAGCTCCTTTTGACAATCATAGATGAATGCTACAGGAAATTTTCAACAAATGTATTCAAAATTAAGGTATGGCACAAAGACAGCATAAGTTATCTAAAGATAAACTGTAGGCATAGGTTAGCCTAAAAAAAGTACAAAATAAAGAAAATTTGATTTTCAGACTTTTTCAACTGATGTCACATCCCATTTTAATCAAGTTTTATATCAAAAAGACAGTAAGAATACCACATAGCCTATTTTTAAATCATGGTATTTTCTGGAGCTTGTTTCTGTCAGAGACTTTTGTAAGACTATTACAACAGAAAAGGGCCAAATCTGCAATTCATTACTCTCTGTACAAAAGCTGCACTGCAGCATGGGTGCTGCCTCAAAATTTATCTATGTTTTATTAGGATAAAAGAATAATGAGCTCAGAAAGCACCAAGCAGAGCTCAGCAAAATAAGTAAACAGATAAGTAATCCCTGGAAATATCAATAGTCTCCCTCCCTGCCTTTTTGTAGCAGATTTCAAACATCAGATAACAGATCCCATTCAAACGTTCTCTTTTTTCAAGCTCTGGACATGGAGTTTGTGGCCACATTAAAACAATTAACACCAATGTCACATTTAAGCAAGTGATTCATACACAATTTAAATGGCTAGATTCCTGAAACTGATTTTTTAACTATTTTCTACCTAATCAAACAGAAAATTCACTATAAATTTTAAAAGTGACCATCAGGCCTGGGGGTCTCACATTCAAATACTGAACTTTTTTAGTCTCCTGTGCAAACAGTTCACATCACTATATTGGACATGCTGTTTTCCTGATGGGAGACAGCACATCCATGTCACTCTTCGAAACCCCCACTGATGACCAGCTTACAGAGCTGCACTACCAATGGCTATAGAAGAAGCCCTTTTAGGCAGGAGAATGTAAAAAATTATTCAAAATAAAAAGCATAGCGAAGATCAGAACAGAATTTAAAGTAGATGGAAAGGACAATGTAGGCCTATGTGGTACATTTAGTCTTTCCTGTCGTCAGCATTATGATCTTCCCATAAGAACAAGAAAACTGCAGCCTTTAAATGATGCTTGAAATACATTTCCAGAAAAGGAAAAAAAAACCCAGTTGGTATTTATGCTTGTCTTACACCGACAAGAAATATTTAGAAATCTATGTTTGCCCAAAAAGTCTATATTGAAAACAATATATATTGCAGTGGATATACTGAACACAGGAATTGGGTAAATCAAAATTAAGTCTAACTTTATAACAGAGGAAGTCAGCTCTGATCTGTCAGAAAAATGAAAATTTTAAAAATATTAAATGTCACCAAACATCCTCCACTACTAAATACTGCTGGCTTATGTACTTCTGTTTTGTAGGTAGAGCACACTTAAGAGATATTTCAGTTTTTATTTATCTGACATTTTACTCAGGGGAAAGCAACCTTTATAGTGAGGAAATGTGTTTCTCAGGAGTGATGGTTCGGCTTTTAATGAGTTGCCAGTGACAGATCCCTTGCGGCTAGTTGAGCCCACAACTGCGGGCATCCATGAAACAAATACTTCCTGAAATGCAACTAGACAGGTGAACAGAGCAGACATCCACTGTGCTTAATGCAGATGTTTTCATTTGAAAAAAAAATAGAAAATCAGTAGTGCATTTTCAATCTGTGAAATCAATCTCAATTGAGATACAAGAGGTAGTTTAACACATTCAACAGATTTAAGATCATTCTGTGCTGGTTAGTCCACCTGGTGTTTTATTTATTAGTGAGGGCCATGGGAAAGGGGATTACATAAACCAAAATGTGTTTAAAAAAAGCAGGTATAGTCTAATCACACTACCAAATATGACATATGTTTAAATACTTCATGAAATGGTTCTGGAGTTTTCGAGTATTTATCACGTGTGTTGCAGAATTTGCAGGTTATTAGTCTGCACATGTTCCTGCCATTGCTCCCTGATGCATTTGGGACCATCTGAACAAGTTGTTCAGGAATAACGCAAGGAAGCAGCACTCCCTTTTGCAGCTCTTCTCATAAAATAAAGGAATATCCCGCAGGCTGGGACCAAACTCTGCAGCTCACCATGTGAAGAGTTGATATAATACTACTGCAGAGCATTTGCAAAAATCAAGACTGAAATTAGCTCACTAGCTAGCAAGATTACTGCTGAACTGGCATCTTTTAGCATCAGTGCACAATGCAAAAATCCCACAAAACTTTCTTCCCAATAAGGTAATTTTGAATAATAACTACTCCTTATGATGTTAAAAAGAGATACATGCAAAAGTTTCAGGATTGTAAGGACACTTGAACAACACAATATTTCTTGACAATCATGATAAACCAGTAGAAAGCACAGCTATTCTGAAGGCACTGCCTAGGTGCACTATATTCTAGAAAAATGCAGAATTAACTCCTTATTGAAGACACTTTGCTCATCCTCAGCCATCCTGCACAAGGCTCTTCTGCGAGGGAAGAAGAGGGGCAGCCTTCCCTATGGACAGGACACGTGCCCTTGTGCCCAAGGAGCTGCACTTCTACACATCGCTACATGCTGTCAGGCCATACAGACGGGGTACGTGCTGCTTACCCTTCTCACTGCAGCACAAGTAACAAGAGAAAAGGCTATGCCTATTCACTGTAGGCAGAGAAGAAACTGATTACAAGGATGTGCTCTCTGAGGCTCAGGGGAGCCTCCTCTCTCTCTACAACTACCTGAAAGGGGGGTGTAGAGACGTTGGTGTTGGTCTCTTTTCCAAAGTAACAAGCAACAGGACAAGAAAAAATGGCTTCAAGCTGTGCCAGAAGAGGTTAAAATTGGGTATTGGGAAATTTTTTTTCACTGAAAGGGTTGTCAAGCCTTGGAACAGACTGTCCAGTCACCATCCCTGGAGGTATTTAAAAGGCATGTAGATGTGGTGTTTAGGGACATGGTTTAGAGAGACTTGGCAGTGTGATGGTTACGGTTGGACCTGATGACCTTAAAGGTCTCTTCAAACCAAAATAATTCTATGATTCTAAATTTAAAGTTTTAACCACTGTGTTCCTAACAGGTTTACTCTTGGCTATGGCTGAAGCAGCTATGACATTCCTGATGGAATGGTGATGCACCTTCAGCCGAGGCTAAAGAAAATGCAATTCCTTCCTATGCCTTCCTGCCTGCCAGAAGTCAGGCTGCACAGTATTTAGGTTTTCTTGCTTTTTTTTCTGATTTTTACTATAAGATAGTCAAGAGAAGTTATTTAGAAAGATCAGGGCAAGTAGATTTTAAAGGTCAGTGATTCAGAACCGAATAAAGTAGAAGACAGCAAAGCCAAGGGATAATATATGCCAAACTGTCCTCAGACAGTACAGCCAGCAGCTGTTCCCCACGCACAGCTGCGAGACACACCAGTCAGTCCCTGCAAAGGTGGGCCACTGCTCTCAAGAGGCAAACGAAGCAACCAACCTCTGTGTCACTTGGCATGCTAGCCCTTTGCATGAGGCCAGCTGAAGATGTAAAGAAATAAAAATTACTGTATCACAAAATGTCCACTGCTAAGACTCAGATCTCTGCTTGGTTGGTTTTGCATATTGCACCTTAAACACATTCTTCATTGTGTAGGGAACATGCATGTGCATTTCAATCAATCATATCTTTTTAATGAACTAAATGTGAAATATGTGCTTTTTGCGTTTCTTATAAGGAGTAGAACAGATGGTAAAAGCTCAAACTAATATATTTGTAAAATTAACTTATGCTGCAGGTGATGCTTCTCCACAGAAGGTGGTAAGTTGGTAATGTGTTACTTTAATGTTATAATAATGCTGCATTACAACAGAATTTCTAGGAAAGCAAATGTGATGGCCACAGAGATCTCTCCCGAATTCATTATGGTCAGTATCACAATGAATACCAATTACAGGAAATAGAAATGAATACACTGTTGGAATACATTGAATGCAGTGTGAATTTATGGATGAGGAGGAGGAAAATTATTTACCAATTTTTAAGTTTGAAGTAATATGGTCTTTTCATCCCCTGAAGAGTGTAAAAAGCTTGTCTCTAACTAGTATTTTCAAATAGCTGACTGTATCAATACCTCTGAAAACACTAAAAAATACCAGCTGAGATCAAAGCAACCTGAAATCTGTTCCATAACACAAGTTTAGCCTTTCTCTAAATTTTCATGTATTGATATTTAAAATATACTGTGCCTTTCATGCACATCAAATACAGACACATATTGTTCAGTCTATTGAAAGATACATAAGCAAGTACACAAGCCAACATGTGATAATCCATTCCTCCTCTTGCCATTTCATTATTTTTCTTTGAAGCCAGCCACTCACTTCAGTAGACTTATTCCAGATTCTACACCAAATGAATGGAAAATCTGTTTGTCTTCCTCCTTTTGTTTTACTTTACTGCAAACTGCAAGAGTAACAGTGAATACTGTACACGAGTCTCAAGAAACTAAGGCCAAGAATTTCCGAGGGCTCCAGATAATAGCTTCCCTTGAGAACTAAAGGAGTTTTCTAGTGTAACATTTCATTAAGATATACAGTGCATTTATGTACAGCAAATAACTCACAATCACTTTCTTTCTTTCTGCTAGTGAAATGGCTACACACAAATCTATCATTATTTCCCTGGGTTTATTTATTATTTTAACTTGACGGGTATGTTTAATTATTTCTATTCTATGGCTGAATGGCAAACATTACAAATATGCTCTGCAGTGCTGGCTGTGATGCATTGAAAAATGACATAGGAACATTTTTATGTTTTGTGTAGGTGAATGCAAAATACCTCTCAACATATAGAGCAAGTTCAGCTTTTTCCAAAACCTGAATGCGCAATTTCAACATTTAATTTTTGTAAAAGTCACATGGATCGATGCTAATAGTAGATGCATCCAGAAAAAGTAAAGAGTATATTCCAGGAAAAGACATTTAACAAATAAGGAACTGAAACTAATAATCACAAAAATATTTTACAGTACTTGCACAGCTCTGATTTTTTACATTCTATGTAACCACTAGGAAAGTAAATGTGTACTGACGTAGACAAGTGGTAAATGTTGCATATGTGCTAATGTATTTCTGCATTTTGTAAAAAAAAAATCTAAATGTTTAATTTCTTCCTCCAAAGGAGCCTTTAGGGCTATAAAGAAGGATATTATCCACAATTTCCTAAGTGGCCCCAGGATACAAGGGAAGTAGCTTACAGGTCTAGTAATATGAGCTATTATCTTATGTGCAGCTGAAAAATATTTAGACAGAAATGCAATGAGCCTGTATTATCATGACAGATGAACCCATTAACCTGTGTTTTTCTGAATTGCAATGCTAGAAAATTCTATCTCATAGCTAAAGCCTACAAAAGGAAAAAGACAGAAGCTGAATATGCACACAACTGAGTTCCAGTGAATGAAGAACAAGAAATGCCAGCCACTCCTCACAGAAAAAGCAGCAACCATGTAATTTAATGTGGCTCTAGCTTTGTGTGGTGTTCAAATGGGATGTCTACACTGTCAGGGTGGCTCCCCCTCTGCTCTGCTGCGCTATCATTCTCTCCACGTACCCGCACTACATATGTGTTCATGTTTCCCTTTCAGTCAGTCATTTAGTTTCTTGGCTGGGAGACACTGATGTGCAAGAGAGGACCATGCACAGCGGAGCTTGAGCCCTATAGATAGTATGGAGACAGGGCAGCTCCCACCACCCGGCCTTGCTGCCAGCACTTGCTCTTTGATGGGGGTCACGGGGGCTGCATTGACATAGACACTGACACCAAGTCTGTGCACTCTGTGTATGTGAGTTGTACGTTTACACTCTCACTGCTTACAGAAGTAGCTTTTCCTTCAGTCTGAAAGGTGCAAGATAGGAACGGGTGACAAAGGAGCAAAGGCTTAGGGAAACACACAACCAGAATCTTGCCATTTTAGCCTCAGACAGATCTCTGCTTGCTGGTAATCTTGGGCTATTGATTTTCCTTACTGCAATTCTGCAAAACAGAGGAATAAACTTCTGTCAAGAGATGGTAAAAGGACACAGGGCAGCAACTTGCCAGGAGAAGTAATTCTTTGAAATCTTTCCTGTGCATTTCTTATGGGGGGATGATCCCTGCAACACAAGCAGCCCTGATATCATCATTCCTCCAAGAATCATATTCCTACAATGCTTTGTGATCTCCATACAGCTCAATTGGTTATGTTCAGCTTACAGTCCTGGTGTGAGCACAGTGAGAGGAAGAGCTGGGAGCCTACTGCCAATAACTCCATGAAACACCCTAAAAGAACAGTTGCTGCCATTACAGGATCTTTATTTGAATTAACTTTGTATATTTCTATTCTGGGAATCTAGCTGCCCTCAATAAGGTGGGCTGGGCAGGCTAATTCAACAGAAACTGCAGGAATATCTCGCCAGAGAAACACTCATCTGAATGCGAAGACGTGATCCAATCAGGGTAAACATGCAGAAATCCTAGATGTGCCTCTGTATATTTTTATGATGGAAGGCTACGGCTGACAGTGCTGAGTTAGCCCAAAGCTCAAGGAGACCCAAATCCATATACTTTAATTCTTGAAATATATGTGCTTACTTGGGGCTAGATTCCTGCAAGAAACATTTCCTGTGCTCTAAGTAATAAGCAACAGAAATTGAATACAGGTGCACAACAGCAAGCTGGCCCTCTCTTGCTCTTTTTAGGATCACTGAGTAGCATCTATTCTACAATATGTTCAAAGTGACAGTTTATGACAAACTTACATCCACATGTAAGTTCACTGGTAATAGACATTATGTGTTCATCAAATGTTCTAAAAACTGTATAATTATTTCTATATTTTAATTAGAAATAGACTTACTAACTTACTCCTTGTGTGCAGAGGTAAAATATATAGTCAAACAGCAGAAAACACTTCGTATGAAAATAATTCACACAACAAAATTTCCCCCAATTGGGAATTTTAAGACCTCATCTTGCCAGCGTGTGCTTTGTCTTTGTCTTATGCAAAAACACTGGCCTCCCTGACATCTAAAAGCTCTTCTTTAGCACAGCCCTTCTACAAGCCCATTTTTCTGGGCTCACTGCTCTGCTAAGAGAATGACAAAAGATAGAAAGCTTTTACCATTTAAAAAGAAAAGCATGGTGAAAAATATCCTGAAACATTGCTTTCTATAACACTTTTTCTCTCATTCTCTTTCCCATCATGCAAACATTTGTTTTTTTTAAATCACCAAAATTGTGTCAGTTCCAAGCAAGTTCTGCAGTCCTGGTGCTAGAAAGATATTAGCAAAGACTCTTATGTCTCAGCACATGCAGCAGCACCTCTTCCTTTAAATTCAGGACATTTCAGTATGCTCCAACTGGACACAGCCTGCCACTCTGTGTTGCACACTGCTACGGCCATGCAGGGTACTTCTCACAGGGTTCCCAAATGGCACCCACTACAATTTATATCAGGTCCTTAGGCTGCATATTTTGGAGCTCATATCCAAAAGGAATTAATGCTCTGGTTTGGTCTATTGCATCAAAGTCTCTGCATTTTTTCCCGAGGGAAGCTTTCCAAGCTGCTGTTAAAGACAGCATTAATCTGGAGACTTTCATGTGGTCTAGCACTTGCTGTGTCCCTATTATAATATCTATAACGTTATTATTTTTGCCATGACATTTGGACACTTTATGTAGAAACTGGAAGAATTTGAGCCCATGTTAAACGTCAAGCCATGAAAACAGAGGATATTCCATGACAGCCTTTCCCTATATGAATTTTAAAGATAAAATGGAAATGGTTGGAGAGTGTGGGAGAATATGTAGGTTTATTTACTATGTCTAAAAGTCCCCAAGATCCCTCAAAAACATGTTTTATAAGGCAGAAGAACACTGAGATAGTACAATAAATCTGCAAAATGATAACCATAGAAACGGCCAACCCCGCTGCTATCACATTAGCGCATATATGTCAGAGAGTCACCAGGCGATTAGCAGTGCAGGTGTTCGAACAGCTGAATGGCACTGAAAGGCAAAGACTCATTCCCCTCCTCTAGGTGCTTGAACACTCATGCTCATTGGCATGGTCATTTCTGTGACTCAGAAGGGAGCAATTTGGCTGCCAAATCGAGACTGAGAATGGGAATTGGCATGTTTAAGCTTACTGCTTAAAGCTTTAAGAGCTTTAAATATTAACTTGGTTCAATGTGCATCACACTTACAGTTATTGCTGCAGAAATTTCAATGTGTTTCCAGTAGCAAGTTGGCTCAAGATTTTGTCACATTTTTCTCAGCAACTCATAGGCCCCTAATCTATGTCTGGAAGCAACAGTCATCTGATCTAATGAACCACCCTGCATACACAATTCATCCATCCCTTATCAAGAAAAAATGGCTATAGATCTGAGTGAAAAGCCTCCTTCTCCTTCTATTTATCTAAACAATCAGTACTCATGGCTCACGTCAGCAAATCTATCAGACTATTAAGCTTTGTACTCCTGCTGAGACAGAGGTTGGACTAGATGTCCTCCAGAGGTCACTTCCAACTAGAATTATTTTAAGATTCTGTGATAACTTCAGTATTCCTGAAAGACAGAGACAGTGGCTACAGGGAAGCACTTCTGATACTGTCTCATTTACAGCAAAATAATAGATACTGCCAAACTTGACAGCCACAATTTTTTGTTAAAGCTCTAGATCCCAAAGTTTATAGTGTTCCTGTAAGTGCTCCATCCATCCATCCCTTGCTATCAGCTCATGTAAAGGTGAGACCCTGGTTTCTTCTGCACTGAGATTGGGTGCATAAATCAAAGTAAGCATGTGATTTTTCTGACAGCTTGCTAGAGATGAAATCAACTCCGAATGCAAACTTTCCTATTTCAAACGAAGTTAGAACACTAACAGCGAATTATAGCTGAGAAAGTTAGATTTTCTAAAGCAAAATCTATTGTTCCTCTAGATTATATAATGTAAGTAAAGTTCATGCTAACATGACAAAAAAGCCACTTCTTCCCACTATAAAATATATTCTCCAGTACTTTAAAGTGTCTTAAAAACCAGACCTACTCACACAGGTCCTCTGATGCTCCTCCATTAAGAGGAACATTAAAGTACAGGCTTAGATGAGTTTAACTGGCTCCTCAATATGTGCTTTCTCAGGCTAACTTTCAGGTAAAAAAGCCTTCATACCTAAAAACCTGAAGTCACTGTTGAATATACATGAATAAGTAACAAACCATTGAAGAAACACAAGCTTCAGATGCTGAATGCCTGCAGAGACAGCTGTAAATATTCTGTGACGTATAAAAATCTTCACATTCTATCTATCCCAAAGTCTCCAAACAAAACAGTGCTCAGGGAGAGCAGGGGGCATCCCACAGTGCCAATGTTTTCCATTCTGGGGGAAATCCTGCTTTGGTCTTTGCAGTACTGCCTCCCTTGCACAAACCCCAGTGATGCGATATTCCCTGCAACACAGCATCACCAGAGAAAGTACAGGAATTGTGCTTTGTCCTTGGAGGCAGACATGGTCGTGCTCTGACTCATGGTGACTGCCCTTAACAGCTTCCATGCTGTCTATAGGAAAAAATTAGTTTGGATGTTAAAAAGGTTGTTCATTGGGGCAAGAAATGAAAACACAGCACAGGTATGTTGCAAGACTGCTCATAGAAAAGTGCTTCTTTTTAGATCTCCTTCAGCTGATTCTTCTACTAAATAAATAAATTTTAAAAATCACACTACTTATGCTCTGCTTACAATACTGAACACAGTGGGCTATCGGATTTCAGCTACTGGTGTGGTAACACAGTGCAAATACTAATGGCTCTGTAATGGTTCTGAGAGTGGCTGCAAGTTTTCTCAGGATGTCCTGACTCTCTGCCAACTCACTGGCTGTTATTTCTTTTTTCAATTCACCTTGTGTCGACTCTAATGATGCCAATGGTGTGTTAGTATGTGAGTGTGCACAAAAATGCATTTCTGGTATGTAACATATAAGCAGCCTCTAGCAGCTCTGGAAATAGAGAGCTGAAAGTCTTTATTTACACATATTTCACACTGTATGTTACAGAAAATGGCTAGGACAGACTAGCTTCATTAGTACATAGAGCAAAACCCCTCTTCTCTCTCTTTACTGGCTTTTACAAATTATTTTAGTTTTCAATACAGACTGTCAAAGCATGCACAGTTCATTTCCCACATTACCTTTTATTTTCTGATATTTGTGCTCAACTATTGTGCCTGTGTGCCACCCTTTACCATATTTACTTTCCACCTAAGTGGTGGAACAGAAAATTTAATCTAAGTGAAATATTTCAATTTCACCTCCAAACTCTACCAGTTCTTTTCCTACACGTATCTTCCTTCAAGGCTTGGACCATGATTTCATTGGATTTTGCAAGACAATACTGCAAGGAGGAGTAAAACCTTTAACTATACTGTTTTGTTTCCTCAAACTTCCCCAAGTGTGCTGCACAGTGTATAAGTGGACCAAAGTAGCATGTGAGCCCCTTGACGATAACCTGCTGCACACAGCAGGGTCCACAGTTCCCTTTGGTGTTGCGCAGAGCTAAGCATGTGGTACTTAAAAAGATCAGAACAGCCAGATGTAACCTAGGGAGAATGTTTTTCACCACAAATATTAATGAAGTTGTCACTTACAAGTTCTTCACATCAATGATTCCTCGAAAGGCCTTTCTAGGGATTCCTTTTATCTGGTTTTCACTCAGGTCTCTGAATAAGAGAAGATAAAAAAAATACACTATATTAACAAAGAGAACACATTTCTCAAATCTACATGAGATAATGGAATAGAAACATGCTTGGAAAAGCAGATATTTCTGGATTTGTTACACCACACAATGTTTCCAATTTTCTTTATCTCCTCCAGAGGTTTGTGGCATGAGCTGAAATGACTCTCCAATGAAAACCACCAGAATTCGTGATAAAAATGACAGAACTTCGAGAAAACATCACTCAGATCTGCTCATGACACTGGCACAATGCCATGATCCACTCTTAGAGTACCTACAGCCAAATCTTATATCTTTAAATTGCAAACCCATAGTGTAAATGTAATTTTCTCACCATGCTCCTGTTTGTTTACCAACTGCAAAAATACTTGACTATTCCTGCTCAGATTACAGCCCCTTATTTGAAATTAATATTCAGAAAAAACATCACAATCATTCTCTTGTGAGTTTTATAAATTTACAGTGAAAAGGTCTTGATCCACCGCATTAAAAAAACCCCAAACCCATTGTATTTTGTATCAATGGGAACAACAGCATTTTTAACTGTTAAAAACAAAAACAAACAACAAAACCAAAACAAACCAACAGCAATTCAAAATGCCTTTCTAGTACTGAAAACATGATAGAATGTTTCAATTTAAATCATTACATCTGCACTGTGAGTGCAGGTAAAGCAACGAGCAGGTTACAGTTTTCTGTTACAAAACCTGCATTCGGGTGCTTTTTCTTTTGATGCACTATAAATGTTCTAACTGGAATTTTCCAAGTTTGCAACCCTCTACCAGTACCAACGGAGGCAGGAAAGAGGGCACTAGGAATGGGAGAAAAATAGACACAGAAATCAGAAAGCTGGAATGCTTTCAGGTGAAGGAAAAGCAACGCTCACAATGATTTCTTTGCTGGTGCCTAGTAAGCACGGAAAAGAGTAAGCGATTTCACTCAGATTCAGGGTACAAAGTGAGGGGAAGAGAGAAGTGTGGGAACACAAAAGGAAAGCAGAACAATGGGAAAGAAAAACGGAAGAAATGGGCAAATGGAGGAAATGGAAGACAGAGGGGTGGCTGGAGAAAAGGATAAAGCAAGGTGATACCACAGCACAGGATATTACACAGTGCGTCATTTGGTGTGACTGTGTCCCTATGTCATACAAACCCAAGAAAGAAATCCCGGCTTTCTACTGATTATTAAGACTGAACAGCAGCCATCTGTACTCACCACCAGATACCCTTTTCTGTAAGTACATTTTGTGTTGCAGCAAGCCTCCTTTCTAGTCTCCACCAAATTGGCTTTATCAAATGAGAGGCCAGAAATCAGAGCCTGCCACAAAAGCCCACAGTGACATTGCAGGTCAAGATGTGTCACGCAGGGCTTTCTTCTGCTTTCCATCAGGCAGATAGGAAAAAAAAAAAAAGGACTATGTCCTTGTCATGAGACTAATTCAATTTATACCAGTCACGCAGTCTACACCAAATACTGAAAGTAGCCACAATTGTTCATTCAGACTATTGCAAACAAAAATGTGCTGCTGGATACAAGACTCTTTTTTTCAAGCCAGATTAAAATTCTTTGTGACCTTCAGAATTTGTTTAACACTGATCCACACCCTGACCCTTCCTTCACCTCCCCTTTCTTTTGCTAGCAACAAAATATTAGTTCTTTAAAGACAGACCTTCAACCCAGACAAATGATCAGGCAACCCGAATGGAGAAAAGTCAAAAGTAAAGTGTATTTGCAACCTACAAGAAGGAAGTCTTATGCTGAAGACTGATTTCATGTCAGGGAGTCACTTTGGTGTGACAGCGAGGCACAGCAGAGGTACAACCAATGGTAAAAGCATGACAAAATGGCTTAGGAAGGCAAAGTTAAAAAAAAAAAAGAGCTCAAAAAAGTAGAATCGTGTGATCAAATAAACCACACTAAACCCACCAATATCCCAAGCTGCATTTGTCTGGTATTTATTATGCATTATTTCAAATCAGGTTTAAAAATACATTAGGTTTTCAAGTATTTTTTTCTAATATTATTGTGGTCTAAAAGAGCTAGTATATATTTTTCCTTTCTGCTTTGTCTTTATGCTTGACTCTCACTTGCAGTCAGGCAAAAACAGGGGACTGTGGGAAATTCTTCCATTTTCTATGATAATCTTCTTGTAAATTTTATTAATTTTATTTTCTATTTAGGCACTCTCCTCTAGCTAACAATACTGCCTCTCAAAATCTCCAGGATCATGGACTGATTTCATAAATATCTCTAGTGGTCTGAAGAACTGCCAGCCTGCATGGCATTAGTGATGCAGCACGGAAGAAAATTCACAACTGCATGCTTCATTTTCTGTAACTGACTTCTCGCAACTGGAATCACCCCTTTTTGAGACGGTTAGGAATAGCATTCATCTCTGCTTCCTAACACTGTGCCAAACCCTTGTTAAATGTCTTCCACAAGCAAGCAAACACCAACCAGGCTCAGCCTGTGCACTTCACAAAATGTGCTGTGAAGGAGCAGAAGGCTGTAACAGGCAACTTGTCTACACAGTTTATCTTAAAGTTTCAGCTTTTCTTTCCCTGTGTCTCATAACAGTCGTAATGGGAAGCTCTCACTGATGATATGTGAAAAACTATTAGTTATTAATAGTAACTGCAGAAAATCACATAAACTAATGTGAGGACAAAACAAAACCCTAAAAAAAAGAAAAAAAAAGAATTGTGATACTCAAGAAAGAATAAACAACAAATCTGAAGAAAACTAAATCATGATTATTAATATATTTCCTATTTCTTAGACAGAGGTTCCAAGCCATTTATTTCTGTAATGGAAGATGAGTCCAACAACTGAGTGCATGATAGATCCTAAGGAGGAAATCTGAAAAATTCCAACTTTAGAGAAACATACACTTTCAAAAATCCTGACCCTAACAGAAAGTGTTAGAGAGCTGACCAAAAGGGCTTGACCTAAGGACAAACTAATCTGTGTCAGTACGTCAGCATCATCCTCCTTTATAGAGGTTCCTCTGCACAGAAAGCAGCCAGTCCAACAACAACAGAAACACATTCATTTGCATTCAGATAAAACAGAGATACTGAGCTAAACAATTTTTTTATTATTATTAAATTATTGGTCCTGTTATTTTGATAAATACAGGCAAGTTTTATCCAGTTCAACCCGTCACACAGCTTTCAAGCAGTGTAAATGGCACAGAGATTCTGCAACCACCCACTGCGTAGATAAAGTGCACCTATCTTTGGTAGTGTCCCCCTGCCTCCTTGATACAGGTGTCCTGTCTCACGGAAACATGTGTGAAAGGGCCTCAGCAGCAGCTCACAGAGGAACTGACTAGATGAAAAGCACAGCAGGTGATGATACTGCATACGTTCAACCCACAGCTTCCCCTGCCAGCAGCATGCGGTGAAGGCCCCTAAGGAAAGAGCACTCTCATTTCAGAGATGGGCAAACAGAGCCACAGAGATATTAAAAAACTTTGACTTCAAGTTTGCTCAGATCAGAAACCCAGGAGATAAAAAAATCCAGCAGCTGTGGCTCACAGGCCCTTGCAGCACAGCAGACCCCAGACTCAAACAAGACTTGGCATGAGTCAACAGATTTTTAAAAAAATTTTATTTTAACATAACTAAAATGGTTTGGACACTGATTAACTCTCTGCAAGCATAATGTTGTTTGCCATTGCAAGAGCCTTACTGATAAAAGAATTGAAGAGGGGAAAAAAACCACCCAAAACTGCTGACATTTTCTAAGTCCCTCTGCAGTCTTCACTATAATGCGGGTTTTAGCTTCCTGCTTTAGTGCTGGTTATTGCATCCTAAGTGAAATTTCAAGTAACATAGCAATAAAATATATTAAGACTCTCTTTTTTTCTTTTAACTTGCCAGTAACAGAACATAAATCAGTTAATTGGAACACAGACCCTATCAACACTCATAAAATAAGAGTCTTCACTTGAACTTCAGACTGAACACTACTCTTATTATTTCTCCTGCTCAATTGGACTAAATGGAAGATCAGCATTCAGTGTTATCCAATAAAGAACTAGACTCGCCTTTAAAGTCTAAAAAGTATAATGCAAAGACTTAAAGAGCTCATAACCAAAAGCAAATGTTCCACAGCTAAACATGTATCTTTCCCAGTATGTTACTGTATGTTGATCCCATAATAAAATAGTAAACTCATGAAGTTAGACATTAATACGTGGAACAAATGTTCAGCTAAAATGAAGAAAAATCAGAATAAATAAGCTGATCCCTTGAAGTATCTTCTAGCTTATCCACAGTTCAACTGTTTCTTGAAATAAGAAAAAAAAGCTCACACACAACTCTTACATCAGCTGATACAAAACCGTAAGACAAACACTGGTTGATTCAACTGTTCATTGCTTGAGAGAACAAAATAACCAATTGTTTCCCATCACCTCTTCTTGATACAATAATAGCAGAAAGTTTATGGTTTTCCATTTTATTTTGCAAAGCAAACAACAGAAAGGTATAAACACTATCTCTTTGAGTGTCAACTGCCACCAATGCTAAGAAGTACGTTAACTACTAGCTTAACTCCAACTACAGAATGTGCAGCTGAGAAACACGACAGTTAGTTAATCCATGCTGGTAGCTTGTTTACACTCTTTTACCAAATAGGATTTCTCGTTAAAAACATTTCAGTGTTATGCTTTTACCAAAATAAAAAGTTATTGAGGTTTTGTGCACTATTAAAGTTTAGTGATTATTCTTCAACCCAACATTTCTTCACAACTGGACTAAAACCAGGCTGAACTGCTCTGCAAAAGGTTACATACTTGACACAACCTGGTCACTACAATTTGTCCTATTAGAATTAGTTTTAATTCTTACATTATGTTACATATAAACTCTACCCTACAATGTTTTACTGAATTAAATAACACAATTAAGGAGTTAAACAGTAACAGATGAGGGAAAAGTGGAGAGTATAACCCAAAGAGAATAGGTATCTCTAAGTAACACATAATAAAAGATAAGCAAGTCAGTGAAGTGGGGAATGACACAATTCAGCTTTTTCATAGAGTGAGAGCTGGAGGGAAGAGAGCTTCTACAGACAGTAAAGAGGGCAAAGGGACCAATGATTACTAAGGGAAGAGTTTGCAAAAACTCAAAACAGGGCAATATTGAAAGACACAGAAAGACAAAAGAAATCCATGCGGGAAAAAAAAGAAGCTTACTCTCAAATATAACCGTAATGATTACAGCACAGAATATATATAACAGTATTCACGGTGTCCTTCTATTTTAACTAAAGGCTTGACACTCCCAAGGAAGCTTTGTTGTCTCCCAGAATTTCTATTGGAATCCATAACTTGCAATACCCTCAAACCTTGCTTAACCTCAAGCATGGCATAACTGGGGTCATAAAACCACCAGCAGAATGGCTGTAGCACAGATTCCCTTCTAATTGCTACAATTTATTCTTGCGCATTTCTTCTTGCCCCTTCAAAGGAGCAAGCAATATTACAGTTAATCTGGTCACATCCTCTTATGCAGCTCCAGCCACTTATTCTCAGGAAGCAGTGCCGAAGGACGCAGATCTGCCTCCTCTGCAATAAGCATGCACTTGCAAGGGTTGCTGTGCCTTAAATGTGTGTTAAGAAGACTAAGTCAAGAGAGTGATCACCATGCTTGAGGTATGCAAGAAATGGATCCAAATCACTTGCTTGTTAAGTGTATCTGGAGGTATAAGTGCCAGTACACAGAAGCTCAAGGATGTAGACATTGAACTTGGATGAAAACAGACTCTGTATCACATTAAGCTGGCGTTTCAGTTACAGCAAAGAACAGAAGCAGAATGTTTCCTGCTCTGCCAAAATTGCATGGCAGGTTTTTTAATGATTAAAATTAATATTTAAACTAAATACTATTCTTATCTAGGAGCTATTGTCGTAGCATTTCCAAAACTGTTCAATATTAGAGTTTTTTCCCATTCTATAAGTGATTAACAAATAACCGAGTTAGCTGTTGAGGACAATTTGGAAACTTGGAGCCTTGTAAACAAGCAAGATGAATTCAAGATATTTACCATCTTCCAGGTAGGAAAAGCAATGACCAAATCAGCTCACTACAACAGTAATTACGACAAGCTGCAGCAAGTCTGACACTCCCGTCAGCACCTCTATCCTCTGGAGGGGCCCTATGCAATCAGTGAAGCAATGGCTTCTCCCTTTCCTTATGTTCAGTGTGAAAGATGGTGCTTACCATGAGGCAGCAGTTAGAGCTCTCTGTCTAAAAGGAAAAATGGGTAAGTCTTGTTGCCAACGGGCTACAAGGTAAGAGCTTAAGAACAATAGTATTATATAGCATTTACTCTGAGGAAATGGCATTGCTGCTGGTTTTCTAAAAGAAAAAAAAATTCTTCCTGCTACTGCTGCAGTAGAAGTATAGATATTGACAGCATCTGAGTTCTGCAAAACAAGAGCAGGTCCTATAGACATTTTGTATCCTGAGCAATGCAAGGTGATTGTGTTTTTGCTAAATACAGTACAGCTGGCTCTCAATTCATGCTCTGGAAAGCCATACAGAAACTCTTTCTAGTTTTGTTTTTTTGTTTGAAGGGATGGAATTTAGCTCAAAAATTCCAATAAAATCAGTCCTCACTGCTTTCACACTGTCACACACTAGTGCACAAGTATTACTTCTAAACTTCCAGAAGACAAATACCACAATTTCTTTGTTGATCTGGTTTTACTGTGAGGTGATAGATGCCAACTCTATACTTCAATATTCACTCAAAGCTTCACGTAGTCTAATTAACCCAAGTCACATACACATATACTCTCATCCTGAAGAACAAGACACTGAACAGAGGCTGAGCTTAAAGACTGGGGAAGGGTGTTTGCTAAACAATCAAGGAGGAAAAACATCTCAGCAGCAGATAATTATTTTAGCATCATTTAGCCTTCTCCAAGGCCAAATTAAAAACCACCTGTTAATAAAGACCCTTCTAGAGATTTGTCCTGCATGGACTTTGACAAATTGATGACTTCTGTCCTGACACAACTACAGGGATCATTCAGTACATGGTGAAGTCTTTCTAAATGCTTAAAAGAACAGAGGATACACATTTGTGCACACTTTCTAAGAGGTTTTTAATAATTTCGTAGTAATTTCAAACAAAAAAATCCCACTCTCACTAAATCAGACACAATGCTACAATATTTGGCTGTCAATGCACCCAACACAAAACCAGAAAAAAATAATCTATCAAAATCTCTCTTACAAGATTAGTAAATATTTTTATATGATTTTAAATGAACTGTAAAAATACCTATGTGTCAATGCCCATTTAAAGGCAATATTTGTCTTTATGACTTTTGTAATTCTTCATCCCTCCTCCTGCCGTTTCCAAAATGGTGAGCAAGTACTGATCAGACAGCATTTAGCAGACTCTTATTTTAAAAACACCCATCTTGAGACAGATCAGAGTTTTCATTTTAGAAAGCTGCATCTGGAGGATGAAGCTGTGGGTATGTTCCAAGAGAATTAAATTAAATTTTACCTCAATGTCTTTATACTCAACTTTGGATGTGTCCAGGAGCAGGAATTGGAAAGTAACTGAGAGTAGACTTAGAGGACACACTTGAAGAGAAGCACCCCTTTAGAAATACAATAAGGCTTCTGACTAATAAATGACAGTAAGGCTTCTTTATTAGTATTTCACGTAGGTCTTCAGTGCTTTACAAAATGGTATTGATATAATTAATCCTTCCTTTTTATAGAGAGGGCAATGAGACACAATGAGAGGCAGTATGTGACTACAGCAAGGTACTCTAGCAGGGTGCAGGAAGAGACTAAAAAAACCCCAACTCATTGAAAGTCATATACATGAGGTATTCACAATTTTATGCAATTTATACACTAACTCCTACTGCATGTGGTGAGATTGACCTGCCAGCAGAGAAACAGCATGCACACTTCTGACAATGTATTTAAGAGAGATCCATTTAGATAGAAAAATCTCTTTTACTGTGGAGTTATTCAGAATCACTGACAAAAAGTGATCCCAATGTGGTGGTGTTCCAAATTCTACCAACACATTTCTATTACACTGTTCTCTGACCAAGTGAGATTACAACACAGAGGCACTAAAATGATTTAACAGGAACAACATATACCTCAAAGAGGTAGGAGCAAAGCACTGACAACAGTGGAAAGAAACAAATCTCTCTCTTATTTTCTGGTTTTGTAAATAATTGCTTGCTGCTAAAACAATGTGAATTCAAAAAGCTCTCTTGCTGCTTATTAATGCTAATACTTTATAAAGTGGAAATTCAGCTATATGGAGGCTCCTTTATTTTAAGCTAATTTTAAAAAACCCAACAAGTTTTATACTGTTGACCTTTTTCCTGTTTTATACTCTTGCCTGTTGAGTTGTATTGGAAAGAAATCCTACACGTTTGCAAATTCTAAAAATCAGTAGGCAGTATTACCCTTCTCTGATCTCCACAGACCAAAAATGAACCCATGTTAAGCCCACTTCGATCACTTAGCAAAAAGATATTTGCAGTTTATTGTTTATATTTTGTTAAAAATACGGTGAGTTTTTATTTTAAGAGATAAATATGTGAAACTGCAAAGTCTAAAACATGAGCTAATAAACTGCACTGTAACTGGATAACTGATCAATATCTGGAAGAAGATTCGATCTTCCTTGTCTTAATTCTGCCCTCATCAATGACGAGTATTTTTATGGTAAAGAATTTTTTGCACTTTACTGATATATTCAGAAAAATATGTCCCTGACCAGTTATATTCTGGTGCAGCTAACCATCACACCGTAGAATAAAAATGATAGTCATAATAGTATTTATTTAATTCAGGCTGTGATCCTGTACCTTAGCTATGAACACAGTCTGTTTTCACAGGAGTAAGTAGCGATTGCATGTCGAAAGATCTAGGCTTTATTTCTTGTAAGGTTCTTCCGAAAAAGGCCAATTATTTAATTTGTTTGCATGATCACCACAGGCATTTCTGTGGCTATATAAAAGTAATAAAAATTATACAAAATCCATAGATAGTAAAAACAACTACAGTGACATTCCATTTATTCTACTGAGGCAGAAATGAATTGCAAATTAATTCAACACAGTGCAGTGAGAAAAACAATCTCCTGGTTATAGATAAGCCCTGGTTATCAAGAGGCTATTATTCTGTGGTAAAAAGAGAACCAGTGTAAGAGGGTCACACTATTGTTTCAGCTATAATAGAATTTTAAAAAATAAATTATAATATTGCACCAATAATACCTATTGCAGTGGTATTCAGCTGTTTGTACTCCATTGACAGGTACTGAAGACCCAGAAAAAGGATCAAAGTGTTTTACACATCCTGTCCCTTCTTTCTTTCATAATATTTTAGCTTCTACTTTTCTTCCACAACTTCATCTTTATATATCTTTCCTGTTATGAATCGTTTAGTCCCTGAAAGCCTCTGTGAAACACTGCAGATGTAAGAAGATACAGTTCAGACTGGTTTGTAGCCTTAATTCATTTTTCTATGTGGATATGACATCTAGATTTATTAGACCAAGATGTAATACCACAAAGTGGTTAACTCTATTGGCGATATTCATGTAAGATGCAACTGTTGAAGTAGTACAAGCTTCTCCTTTTTACAGTAGGCTCCACAAACCCACAAGCTATTCAATTATTTCAGAGCAGGTCTACCCTGACCATTACAGCTGAATAATTCCTACAAACCTCACTCTGCTACCTTATACACACATGCAAGAAAAGATTCACTGAAGCATAACCAAATCATTTCTTTTTTTTCAATGACTATCCAAGGCAGGCAAAGTACCTTCAAGCATCCCACTCCATGCACAGAAAGTTTAACATTCAATAGTGCTATACTTTAGGAAAAGGCATCTAAATTGAAGATAAGTGTTTTAAATGTACAAAACAAAAATAAAGTATACTAGTAGAACAAACATGCTAACTAACATAACGTAGACCTAAACCTAAATTACCCTTCAGCTAATGTGCACACAAAATGATAATTCCTACAAAAAAGAAGTTAAACTTGTAAATATGTCACTCAGACTATTGAGTGTTTTGTTATTATAATGATTTGGTAGATCATCTACCAAGGAGCTAAAATTTTATTGAAGACTGAGCTAAAATCAAGGCAATTAATGAGAATTAACAGTCCCTCAGGACTTCATTGCCACTTCCAAATAAGCCTGGCCTGAATAAGTTACAAGCAGAGTTAAGTTCCCTGAAGCCGAACAAACACTGTATTATGAAAACCTCTAGATTCTACTTTGAAAACAAATTACGTTTTTATCCCCAAACACCCAAAATACTCATAGGGAGATGTAGGCACGTGTAAACTGTTTACAGTAACTCTCAAGGATTCTTGTGGCACATTTTGAGCTTTATTCCTGAAGAAGACAAGCAAAGAAGGGCACTACTCTGATTCATCAGCAAATGCCTTGCTTCAGCAATCTGTATGAGGATTTATTTGCATAAAGCCACTTCCAAAAATGAACTCTGCTTTCCTCTGACTCACAGTCAAGCATGTTGCTGAATTTCAGATTGACAATGTCAGCTCATAAAATCAAATTAAATGTAAAAAAGCTGATAGCTGACTGGTGAAAGGGAAGAGGGCCTCCTGCACAGCAGACTCCAAAGGGAAACAGCAAGAAAACTACACATTGCTGTTTCGCCACTGAAGCACTCTCAAATCAAAGAATACAAAATTCCACAGTGATCCGATTTCATCGCTGCTGGGAAAGATGATGACTTTCTCTACAGTCCACTACGGCTATGGAAGTCTGTAGAAGAAACTATGCCTCACAGTAGCATTTGGCTTTCAATTATCCTAAACTTAAAGTTTTTTCAATGTATGACACCTCTGTTCAACTATTTTAGGAAGCTTTTGAAAAAATCCATTAGCCAAAGGGTGTCATGTATACGTAGCACTAAGTAGAAAATGATTCACAGGAAAGCTTTTGACGGTAAAGATGCTTTGCTTTACTTTCAAAATACAGCCTGGCACTTGGAACAAATAACATACAAATGCAAAAGTAGAGAGAACTCATGTCACCCAAACAGTGGAAGCCTCGGTATTTGCAGCTTTAGATGATGTATTACATTCAAATCATTATTAAAAGATGCAAGTCATATTAAAAGATGCAAACAATGCAAGTGATAATGGTAGCCCACAGCTCCCCCCGCTCCCCAGCACTGATCTGACTAAGCTTCTGACCAGGAAATTGGCATCCAGGATTATTATTCTTTTTTAAATAAAATCAGTGCATGCAAAAAAAGCTAGGGAGGGCAGAAGGGAAGTAACAACTCAGATTGCTCAAATCCATGGAAACTAAACACAGCCATTTCTAGTAATGAACAAGGATGCATGTTCTCTCACAAACTCTACATTACACATTCACACACAATTTAAAGACTATGATTTCTCCTTAAATCTTGTATTTGATACTATAAAATTTAAAACTTTTTCATATGACACAAATATCAAAAAAACCAAATTTAACTCCATTGTAAAACTTGGAATGCTTACATTCTGATATTATTTATTCACATCATTACTTCCAGATGTACATACAGAAAACCAACAATCAAGAGAGAGAAACTAAGAGTCAGTCAAAAAATACAACAGTTTCTGTATCGCAGTTCCATGCACAAAGGGTTTTGTTTGGTTCCAGAAAGTAATACATGGTGCAATCTGTTCTTCTCCCAGCTCAGATGCAATCACTTGCTCTTTCTTTGAACAGTTAATTTCTGGAAAGACAACTCTAAATAGTGGGGAACTGTGTCTAACCCAGAAAGTGGTTTCCTAACTAAACCTATCCCACCCTGTTAAGTTTATATTATTATGCTATAGATTATATACAAGTATAATACATATGGTTTCAATTCTGTTTCTAGCTTGCACTCTTTACGCAGTCTTTCTAAATCATAGAACATAAGAATGATATAAAAGAAGAAAGGTAAATCAAATACCAAAAGGTAGGGTTGTGATGCATTCCCAACACTTTTACCAAAGACAGCAATACACTAGAAATACGGTTTTAAATCCATTAAATATTTTTAATTCTCACACGTAACATACATGCTTTGATTAGTAATACTAGGCAACAACCAAAGTATATTTCTCCATATATGAAGCACATTTGGAAGTATTAAACACAACAAACATATATGCCTTATTCAAAAGGTTCTATATTAATACAAAAATAGAAACAAACCCAAGTATTTTCAGTAAATGCTGAGATGCTGATATTAGCTCCTGGAAGATAAAATTCACTACACAATAATTCCTTCAGCTTTTCCACTGTACCTGGTCATTAGAATTATTCTAACCAGGTCAAAATCATACATCATGGGAAAATAGCAGCACTATTTTCCTGAAATGGTCCAGAACTACTCCTACTGACTATCTCAAGTTCTATACATCAATCCATATGGTACCTCCTTGCAGGTTTACGTGCTGATTTTGTTCAGTTCATGTGGTAGACAATATCTCTCATAGAGAAGTCGGCAAAGAATGGGGTCACTGAATCTTCCATTCAGATACTGACCCAGGTTACAGCCATGAGACATTCAATAATCACTGACTCAGCAATGACTGCTGGTTTTAAGAATGAGAAGACAAATTAACACACTCTAATTCCCTTACTTTTAACTCATCACCTTCAAACCAACCCCAAGAAGTGCAAGAAGGGAGTAGGAAGGAGCCTAGTGCTGGCCAGTGAAGCTTGCAGGCAGAAGTTCTCCCCTTTCTACCTTCACTGAGGGCTTTAGCACACATCTGCTCACCACTGGACCAGAAAGTGACCATTTTTAGCAATGCCATAGTACCCCTGACTAAATAGATGGCAATTTACACAGAACAAGTGTAAGTAAGGCAATGGTATTTACACAGAACAAGTTCTAAACTTAATAACCTATTAATATTGAATTAAGATTTTCTTTTCCTTGCATGCATCTCCTTTGGCTACCAAAGCCAGGCATTCTTTTAAAACTGCGGTATTATTTACAGAAACATTTTTCACTTTATTGTATTGAACTGGAGCCTTAAAGTAGATAAAAGGTAGAGCAAGTGCATTGCAATAGTACCTGAGGGAAACTGCTTCCTTCAAAGGCCATCTCCATGTTACAGAAATAACATCAATGCCACACGGACAGTGGAGTTTGTCTTTTCAGAGCAAAATAATGAGATGAATTTGTGACTGAGACTTATGATTACAGTTCTAAGAAGGGTAGGTTTCCATAGTGGTCAGAAGTGACCCACTCGTGTACAAATTTCTCTCCCAGCTCTGTCTGAGAGGATTTCAGCAGAGCACAGCAGTGTGGCCCCTGCGTGCTTGACCACTTGAGGCTGAAGAACAGTCGTCCTGTTGGCTGAAACATATAATACACTAGAACTAGACACACGCAAGAGTGGCCAAGTGATTTTAAAGGTAGTTTTAAAAATTGCTTTAGGGACATTTCTTCAAATACAAGATAGGTGGTCTCTGACTCTCCTCTATTACTGATAAACCCTTGGCAAGTTTCTCATGTATGCTCCTTCTCTGGCAAGGCTGGAATGGGAAAATACCTACTTGACTGCATCCAGTCGCAACCCAAAAGAAAAGATTTCCAAAGTGTTTGTAGGAATGAAGAGGGTAGTGACAGAAGCCAAACAGATCCAAGGTTGGTTGGCTGTTTTTCTCTAACTCAATAAGCAAATCCTGCACAAGATACTTAGGAGCTTTCTGCACTGGGAGTTTCTGTGCTTCTGAGACTTCCACACCGCAAGCATCTTAGCTAAGATAATATAAAATTTCAGAGCACATAGTTAATGTTCAAATGGCAGAATATATTGATTCTCTGCCCATCCCCTAGTATCTTAAGTTTACCCAGAAGACTATTTTATTTAATTAACTTGGTGCTTTATTAATATAAATATTCCACTATTGATCATAAGAGAAGCTGACGCACGTTTGAGTCAGGCATACATCAGATCCATTTAATGGAGCTCCACTTTACAAGAGTAGTTGGCTCTAAATCAAGGTAAATGGTAGCAAGTGCTCCTTGGGGATGACAGGACTTAGCTGAATCTATAACATTTTTACAGAGGTAGTTTTTTTAAAAGCAGAAAGCATATGGAAATCAGATATGAAAATGGTCTCCCCTTGCACGTATCAATTAAGCATGTCAATACCTTAATTAAATTGCTCAACTTAATGAGATTTATACCAATGAATATGTTTTATAGTTATAATAGCTTTTTTGGCTACTGTTCAAGATGTCAAATAAATTGTGAAAAGAGGATTAAAAAAGTAGTAATTGACATTCTGAACTGAAGCCAGTATTTTTTTCTCTCATTTTTTTTCCTTCATTCATGTGATTTTGGAGAACATATAAATAAAGTAATGAACACTGTAATAGCTTTGCTTTTAAAAATGTCTTTCTTTTTCCAGGTCTAATCCTTCTTATCAAATTATCTGAGTAGCACACTATTTGAATTAAGAAGCACTTCAACTTAAATGACTATAGGCCTTTTTCCCCTTTGAGGCTCACTATGATGCCTTTCCTACAAGTAAAAAGGAAGCAAAACTTTTCTATCCTGACATGCAGTTACTATAAAGACTTCTGTATCAGACTATGTTAGCATAGTGTCTCAAGGTGCATGGATCTTATCCCACCAGCAATGGGGACTTCTACTCCCATCCTGGACTTCCTTCAGTTTTAGTCTCCACTATCTCTGGCCAAACACACCTTCCCAAAATTTGGACTATACCTGAAGAAGTTCTGCAGAAGTGTCAGAAAATACAATTTGCAGAAAAAGCTCTTCTGGTCCTTTGATGCTTCACAGTGCTCTAACTTACTATTGCAAGCATTGTTAAAATAAATCAATAAAAAAATACTATCCTACAATTGTTAAAACTTATCTCAAAAAAAAAAAAAAAAAAAAAAAAAAAAAAAAAAAAGAAGAGAGAGAGATTTAGTTTGCAAGCTGCCACCCCAAAAATATAAAATAAAGCTTTACAGAAAGACAGAACCAAAACAAATGTTTCTTGCAGACAGAAGGATGGGCAATTCTCATCTAGGGGTTACAGAAAAGCACAGGATGCTACCTTTCCTGCCACAATTTCTGTCTCTGTCCTTAATATACTTTTGCAACCTTTACAAAGTTGCAATGTTTGTCTCAGTGACTCAGTTCTCTACTATACATCAAGGGACATGAGCCTTTATAGGTGAGAACTGAACTCACATGTAAAAGTGTGTATGTATTCTCAAGTGAGAGGTGTTACAGAAGTGCCTTCCCTGTAATTGCTAGCAGGCCCCCTCAGCAGGATGGCAGGTAACCAGACAACACAAAGCACCTTTTCCTGTGCCAAAACAGACTGAGGAAAAGTTCTGTTCATGTGTGATTCTCTCTACCATTGCCTAGTAACAAATACAGAGAAACTGAAGATTATAAAAGTCATGCTAGGGAGTCTCAGGTATAAAAAAAACCTATGTAAAATAAAAGCATTTACTATTGCTTTTTTTTTTTCTTTCAGCTGAATTTACAGAATTTTATTAGAAAAATAATGTCCAGCTCAAACCTTTGCATAATTTCAATTTCATGTTTCTATACATCACATTCCAGCTGGGAGATTTTGCCTGTAAATATTTTTGCCTGTATTTATTTTACAGTCATTCTATGAGCTGTACTGGGTGTTGTAAAAACCCTTACTAAACTATAATTAAAAGCCAAGCATGACTTGACAATGGTCATTCAGAATGAAGAAATGTAGCAGCTATATGCCTTTTCATGCCGATCCACATTTCTGGTCAGCTTCCCCAGACTTTCCCCAGTCCAAAGTAACTAACAGTATTTTAAATTAGACACTTGAACAACAGTGAGACACATGCATTACAAGTGCTTTGACTTCATTTCTTACCCTCATTAAATGTTTCTCTGTAATGCAAATCTAATTTTTCTCCTTTGTCAAACCATTAAATTGATTTCTTTAGCTGAATTCCACAGCAGCATCTTCTGTGACAGTGAAGGATAAACTCCTTGATATATATCAGGTTTTTTAGGTTAAAAAGTCCTAAGAATGATGGCTGAAATGTCAGGAAAGAATAGGAGGAATAATTTATATAAGCATCATCCTACCTCTCTCCACTATTATTACAAATATTCAAGATTTAAACTGTTTTTCAGTTAATTAACACAAGCAGAATTTTCTGTCTTTATAGCAACGTTTCTCTTATACTGAAGTACCACTATTTAAATAAAATAGAAAATAATTTCTTATTTGATTAGGGTACCCACTGTTTTCTTCATAAAGTTGAACTACAACCAATTGTCTTCTGTAGAAATTGCATTATTCCATTTCAGTTGTTCAATTACATTCTGAACATCACAGCTAATCATTTCAGTGTAGCTTTTTATCCTTTTACTGCAGTAGCTGACAGGTATGGCTAAAGAAATACCAAACACTAATTCATCATACATTTCCAAATTTGTATCTAATAAAGTACATTTCAGAGAAAAATAACTCATTCCAGCCAGCTGATGGCCTAAATAAGATGTTATAATATAAAAAAGTCAAAGCTTTTCTACGTGATTTATCTGCTGTGACCTCTCCATCTCTCTTCATTACACTGTGTGTGTGAAAGTGTCTTTATCTGCAACTATTTTACACCTGACCAGAAATCAGAGATCGGTGTGTTAGAATTGGTCTTACACTGTTGCTTACTTTCAAGGTGATTCTGCTTTCTCTGCAAATGAAGAGCAGCTTTGTGATATTCTACTTGCCTACTTAAATGCAAAATTTGACAGACAAGCAAAGTGTCATTAGATTTGTCAACAGCAGCAACAGTTTTTGTGCTACACTGCTGCTGGAGGCTTTGAGCTAGGGAACAGAAAAAAAATAGACAACACACTATTTGCATATAATGCAATTCATGCTTATAAAGGAAAAAAGTTCATTCTTTTCTTCAACAATTGACTTTAAGCATTAATTAAATATTTTAAATTCTGTTTCCAAAACTCACACCACACTAAATGTGTCCTTTTCTCAATATTCAGAATTACATTATTTTTTCTGATGATGTTGAATTGGTTTGTTATCCCATGGTACAGGCTCAAAATATCTCCCCTCTTTCATTTATGCCTAAATGTAATTCTCATAGTCATTCATGAAACTGCAGATACAAGAGTAATATTTTTTACTTAAATAAAAATTATTAGAGTTTTACTTTTTACTTCATTTAAGACTAAATTTTATGTAAAAATGTGACAGATGTGGCATCTCAATATATCACTGTCAGGAGACAGCAGTATCTGCATGACTATCAGAACTTACTTTAATTTTTAGCTTTCCTAGGGAATGTCAGAAGCCAAGAAACAGAGAAACAGAATATAACACATTGACAGGTTACATGTAACTTTTAAACAGACATTTATTTCCCAAGTTTTGTCATCCACTAAAAATGAAATGCGGCACTAGTTTCAGCTCAGGCAATTCTACGAAGAGAAGCTGAAAACCCCTGATAATTACTGAAGTATTCCACATTTACAGAATAATGGGGGAGATTTGATTGGTTATGAGAGAGTAAATTTAATTTTTCTTCATGATATTTGCTCCAAGCTAACTATACGAGTTTGTTATAAAATATGCTGTGTTCTTCTTAGTTAAGGATGCACAGAGAAGTACACGTATTCGAAGAAAAGAAAAACACCTAATCAAAAGACCTTCTGCAGGACCAAACCATCAGTCATGCTTAATAGGAAAGTCATATTAGACTATTTCAATGTTTGACTGATTATACCTAATCATTTGAGAAAAAGATTGTTTTTACCTCAGCATTAATGAGACCCAATATTTGGGTAGCTAACTCCAAATCACAGAAACTACAGAATCAAAGCTGGAATGCCCTAATGAGCATGTTTTCTCATTACTAAAGTTACTCAGGATTTTTTTTTTTTTTTTACCATAAAAAAAGTTACAGAGTTTTTTGGATAATACAAATGGAAGACATGACTGAAACATGAAACTCAACTACTTAGACATCACGACATTTTAGGCCAATATCTCCAAGCCAGTATTCTCTGCAAACAACCAATTGCAGGAAACCAGTTGCTGCTCTAACACCAAAATACACTGTCCTTGGTACAGAAGTGTCAGAAAATATTCTCTAGTGAAGTTCTCCAGTCCTTTGAGGCTTCATAGTACTTTGACTGGCAATTGCAAGCATCAGCAATATATTAAAAAAAAATACTAATCCACTTTACTAAAACATATATTCGAAAAGAAAATGATACTTGGTTTGAAAGCTGTCTCTCAAGATCTCACTGGCCTCCCTGGCTTCCCAGTGCACTGCTCATGTCACTCACCAGTCAACAACTTTGCTTCAGTAAACTTGAAATTAAGACCTCAAAATGAAACATTTCAATTTTATAAACAGGGAACAGGTCAATTTACTTTAAAACTAGGCTTACAACACATTCCAAAAGAAATAACTGTTCTTCAAATAAAACAGAACTACTGCTGTAATTAGTTATTATTTTAAGCTTTACAAGATGAAGACATATATTTTACCTAAATGCCAAATTATTATTACAAGCATACTTGCTAAGGGAGAATAATTAGAGAATATGCATCTTGTGAATATATTTATATTTAAAATAATAAAGATGGTTATTCAAATCTAAGTGTGCTATTATAGAGGAAAGAAATTTGCAGTAATATACAGGTTGGTAACATATAATGCTCTATTATTCTTTCACTTAACTAGCATTCCGTAGGCTGAAATAGAAAACATTAAAAATACTGTCTTAAACTAAGAAAATATTTTTAGTGTGTAACAGTAATACTAAATACTTTATTTTTAATCAAATCAGCTAAGATTAAATAAGCAAAGGATGCATACAATCAATGTCTATCGGATAAGGGATCGGCTAAGTGCTTACTAATGTCAAATGAAGATGATTACCCAATATGCTCCAACTTTCTGGTGGGTCTGGTCACAGTTAGTATACATCAAAGAGTTTCTTCATGTACAACATGGGTATAACTCTTGCCTACCTGTGCCAAAGTGAAGTCCATTCTCTCTTACCATCACAACAGTATATATCAGGGTACGTTAGAATTCAGCATGTCATTTTTTCAAAATACAATAAAGATGTTATACAATACTAGACAGATACATGTAGTGGTTACCAGAGTCCTTTTTTCATGAGCAGCTTGTTATGAGCAGAAAAGATTTCCTTAGATACCTTCAGCATGCCTAAATTAAAAAAGGTTCAGTTCCTTCCATGAGTGAAGGCATAAAAAAAATGCATATAATTATAAAAATGATCTTTATAGCAAGTTGACCTGCCACATTCCACTTTGGTGCAGAAGAAGAGGTCAGCATTTGCACTTTTTTCTTTCACAGTGCTTATAAATCAACCAACAACTCTAAAGCAAGATGAACATTTTCTAAGGGCAGGGCTGTCTCCCACACTGGGGACATAACGTTAAAAACCTCCATATGCTCCAGGCCTAGTTTATAGATGATGTTCTTTAAGGTCCTGAGCTTTGTTGTCTTAATAGACAGCTCAGGCTTAGGCAGCTTCACCCAGCTCCACTGCACACTAACAGTCTGCTTTATGCAGCAGCACATCACATCATGAATGCTACAAACCCGCCAAAGCCCTGTGTCTCAGGAAAAGATTTTTTTGGTGGTAGCTGCTGGAAAACAGAGGATGGGTAAAGTTTGCTGCTTGAGTGGTGGCAGCTTTTCTTTTCTCCCTCCCTTTTGTTTTAAAAGGAAAAAGTATGAGTCGGTAGGGGGTTCACAATCACTTTTTCAGCTTTGTATAATGACAATGGTTGGTAAGCCTCATTTCCAAATTTAAACTTTTCTCAAGGAAATGGATGATTTTCAGGTGACTGTACATTTAAAAATAAGATTTATTCAAAATAACCTTTAACATTTCCATCCTTTTACCAACATTGCCAGGGCTCAATGAAATCTCAGCAGTCAACTTCTGTTGTTTTTTATTTGCAACCTATTTTATTAAGAAAACAATGTAATTTCTAAAGTCTGAATGCCCATCCTTATGGTTCTGATTTGCTGAAAATGCCAGTTGTTTGGGTGAACTTGTTAGGACTATGCATTTACTTAGTATTTTAGGATAAAACAAGTTGCTGATGAAGGTACTGTCTCTAAGCAAATATTATCTAAATGAAGACAGGAGAGAGAAGAAATTAATAAAATTCACTCAAATATGAAACTCAAAACTTCCATTCTTCTTTATAATTTAAGAGGAGCTTACATTCTCTTGCTTAAGTTATGTCCCTATATCCTCACAAGGAAGATTATACTGAAGCATTATCTAGTTAATATTCTTTGAAGTACATGCAGATACATATATGAATCTTTAATAAACAGAAATTAAACTAGTGACATTTATGTTCTGGGACATGTTAATTAGAAATACGTCATTATAAGAGAAACCAACAAGAAGAAAAATACATACATGCCCTGCCTACATGCATACAAAGCCTCACTGCCATGTTAATAATTAATTAATGGGAATAAGGAATAAAATCAAGAGAATTGAAAATTCTCTCAGTTTGAATCCGACTATGATGATGAAAAGGAATACAATAATTTTTTGTCAATGACTACTATGATAGATTGAATCTCTTCAGTCTAGAATATGCTTTTTTTTGTTGTTGTTCTCCTGCACTTTCATCATGAATGAGCCAGACTGATCATTGCCAATGTAATTTTTAACTCAAGACATTGGGACTTCTCATTATAAGTAACTAGACAACATAATGGGCCTGAGGAAGTCACAGAATGAAGAAGCTGATTTAGAATCACAGAATCATAGTGGTTGGAAAAGACCTTTAAAAACATTGAGTCCTCTAAAGTTCTCTGGGCTCTAACCAGCCTCCCATTTCAGCACAGACAAACAACGACAA
Organism: Caprimulgus europaeus; assembly: GCA_907165065.1. Next base: position 34,172,812 of record OU015531.1, on the reverse strand, counting down.
TAAGTAACAGACCCACAGGAATGCTTCTCAGTCCCTTCCCACACACTCAGACAGTACCTATGTATTCCTCTCTGGTCACCTTTCCCTGCTTCCACCTCTTGTATGCTTTTTTATATTTGAGTTTTGTCAGGAACACCTTGTTCCTCCTTGCTACCTTTGCTTGAGTTCCTGCTCATTGGGATGGAGTAGTTGAGCTTGGAGATGATGATCAATACATTGTGCTTCGAGTACACTAAATGTCACCCACAGCCAGTCTGAAACTTTTTCATTAACTGCAGTTTAAAACATTTTCATGTAAGAGTACTCTAGAAACACTGTATTGTATTTTACTTCTTGGTAATATCTCCTAATGACAGCAGTCAACTCAACAGATTACGTGACTAGGCAAACAGAGTTTGTCCTCTTTTCTATAGAGAATTAGAAAGTTTTGGCTTGTTTTACCAAGGAGAAGAGGGTGAAAAGGGAGAGAAGGGAAGAACAGAAATGGAAAAAGTCGAACTCCAACACACTGTAAACTAAAAACATTTCCAGAGCAGACTCGCTGTTTTGAGTATCACTGCTTCCTTTTATCTTACTGGAACTATGAATGCACTGACAGTGCCATGGTAAATCCCAACACAGCATGGAGCAGGGGACGTGTTCTCATCTGTGTATATGCATCATTTACTGTACTCTGTGCAAAGCACTACTGGCTGCCCTTCATTACTGCTAATGGAATCTCAAGGTCAACGACCAGTCATAAACGTCCATTCTAAATAAAATGTATTGAAGACACCCTGCCCAATGTCTTTTACACAGGTTTCTGGAGAGACTAGCAGTGTCAAAAACCCAGTTGACCTTTCAAGATAAAAAATGTTATCAACTGCATGGATTTAGATTTTAATCCGTTTCAATTAAGTGTAGCTACTGAGGTTATATATTTCCTGTGGGCTATTCACAGTTTGTGACATGTTTTATCAATATTCATTTTCTCTCCCCCACACTCTTAGTACTTCTCCCACGTGGTGGTCTCCTATCATGCATATGTATGAAGTCTCTAGTGGGTGTACTGGTATTATAACAGTGCTGTAGCACTCTCTGGCATTTTGTTATTAAAAAAATATATCTTTTGTATGTTGAGTTTGCACATCTCTTCTTTCTCACACAGAACAGCTGTAAGTCATTAAGAATAAACCCACAATCCTCATTGGGCAGAATTAATAACATGTTTGGATTCAAAGACAGAAAAGAAAAAGACAACAATCTGACAGAGAAAGTAAAAAAATCAAACAAATAATAAAAAACCCCCCAAACAAACAAAAATATTTTTATCCCCCTCCTTAACTCTTCTGCTCAGAAAGCTGCTGCACTGGATACTCTAAGCATCAGCAGTGATACAGCAATGCGTCCTCTGTGCTAAGCAACATGGAAACTCCCCCCAAGGTCCTAGCAAGTACTGATTTTGATGACATTCAAAATGTACTGCTGTCTCAAATATATTGTAACTTTTTTTTTTTTAATCAGAGAGTAACTAGTTTTCTGGAAAAGGGTGAAGAAGGAAGAATTGATTAAAGCTACAGGTTGCCAGGACAGAACTACACGTTGGTTTTCTTCACTTAACTGAAAATTAAATCATCGGAAAATAAATTTTTGTACCAAATATTAAGTGATATTGAGTAGCTATCAGATCTTTCCTTCAAAAGGAAGGGCCTTTTAATAACAAGTTGGCTTTAAACTCCAAAGGAGGGAAGCAGAGAAATGGGAAAGCACGAGACAATGGATTCTCTGATTGAGCACCTTGAGGCCATTACAGCAGACAGCTAGTTCAAGAACAAATGAAGAAGTTACATCTTACCAATAACAGAACACAAGATTAGAAAAAACCACAGGTTTACCAAAACAAACAAACAAACAAACAAACAAACAAAAACCAAACAACAAACAAAAACCAACCACAAAAGAGGCATGTCCCAAAATTACATGGGAATAAAACCAATGCTATCTGCTCTTCTGATGGGATGGTCAGCCATATGCTGACATATTACTTTCTGTATTTCTAAAGAGGGCAGGAGATTACACATGTAATACTTTCTATGCTCTAGCCATAGGATAATGGTACCTCTAGCATAGTTCTTTTTGCTCATTTGAGGCCAAACAGTAACCTGCTAGCAGAGGTCGCAACACAGGGTACAAGAATGCCTTGAACAGTGATACCAGCTGACGACATAGAAGAAAGCTGTAAATGGACATTGAATTAAATACAATCTAGAACTGTTCCTGAACATTCCTCTGTCAAATTCCAGTCCTTCACACAGATGCTTCAACAACACAAAATAACCTTTTTTCTAGCAATTATCTTCACTAATACTTATTTACCTCAAGGTCAGTTACTGAAGAGAGAATAATGAAGGTTCAGTTCCAGAACACATAGCAGCTGGGAATTAGAGGCCCTTGCACTTTTGTGATACACAACCTTTAATCATAAGTATAAATACTTAATTACTTATAACATTAGTCACTTCTGCATGAACATACTGTATTCCTCTACATTGCATTCAGAAGTCTGACCAGTTTGGGTGATACTTAGAACATTAGCAATTGTGTAAATATTTATAACTTCCTCTAGAACCTAAGTTATAGCACAGGGATTTACAACTTTTCCAAACAAGACAAACTGCTTTATTTATATTGCAGATCTGCAAAGTTCTTTTTAGTTTTGTTTTTGTGGGTTTTTTTTTTTTTTTTTGTTTTCCAGTGTAAGAGAGAAACTTCTTTTGACAGCAGAATGTACTGGAAGATGTAAAAATAGCGCATTTTAAAATGTTTTAAAAATGTTAAACATTTCATACATTGGATAGGAACAGGTTAGCAGAAGAACATAGAAATGTTTCCATTTGGCTAAGTAATTTTTACAGAGAAAGAACTACAGTTATACCGTATATGTACTGGTCTGCTTTGACCATAAGGGTTAATTTTATAGGGATTTGTTCAAGCATATTGTTTGTTTCAAATGAGCTACATTAGCCAGATGCCAAGCTGATACAATAAACAGCCATGCCAAATCTAATGAATTAAGAAAAAGAGAACCACGTGAAGAAATTTTCACATGAAATCAGGTCATGACAGGAAAGAAAAATTAAGATATATTAAAATAAGTAAAGAGAGATTCTAAACATGAGGACTGATGTATTGCTGCCTTTGTCATACCCCTGCATTTTACTTGAGTAAGTAAAAAATTACTTATTTTAATATGGAAGTGCTGGGACTTTAAATAAATCCATACACCAGTAAATATTCCAGACAAAGGATTCATTTTCTGTTGGGTGTTCAGAATAAATGACAAGATTAATTAAAATTTTATCATATTGTTTCTTAGAACAAAATTTTGCATTTAACTGCATTGCTGTGTGGTTAATGCTCGCATCAAACAGGCCTACAGAGGCTTCTTGAGTACAGGCAAGAAAAGAGCAGAAAAGGAATGCCTGGGCTCATTACAGATGCTAATGCAGTTTAATGACCAATTTTTTTTTTTTTTTTAAACAAGGTAAAAGTGATGTAGGAGTCCAACTGTGTTGCTAACAGAAGGTAAACGAACCGCAAAACAATAGGAGTGTTGTGATGTGCATTATTAACTCAGTACAAAATAAGCCTCTATCAAGAAAAGTATTAACAGTTCAGAAAAACTCAGTACTTTTTCAGCTTCCACTATCTGAAATTATTTGTATTTTCAATCCCTTTTCATACAGATTAGTTAGTAGTGGATAAGTGCCTGCATGAAAATAGCCAGTGAAACAGTATATACTGTATATATTGCAAGGAACAATATAAATATTTTCAAACACTGACTGCAGAACTGTGCTTCTCTTCACATGAAGCGAGGTGGCTCTGCGGAATGTTACACTGATGTATCCTACTACCTTGGGCTGATCCAATATGAGCTCTCTTCGTTCAACAGCCCCGTTGCCAGTGTAGCAAAACTAAATGGGACCATTATTACCACCGCAGTAACCAATGCTTAGAATGAAATGCTCAGCAGCAGGATAAATGATATCATTAACATATAACTTCCTCCTGATTTACAAGATGCAAGCAGATTTTAAACTGCCCCCAAATCAACAAAACTCAGTAACATGATCCCCCCACTGTATGTTACAACATTATTAGATGGTGACAAGATTATTAAAATTCAGGTCAGCATTGGATCAGCTCAGTAGCACTAGCTCTCCCACATCTTCCCTCTCTACCTATAACATATATGTGTATGTGAGCATACAAAAACATATTAACTATGAGATTATATAAAAAAATTATATAGATTTCAAATGCTATCACTAAAACACAGACCATATTTGATTAACTAGTTACATAAGCTCTAAAATACACATATAACATTTAAAATGAAGGTGGAACAGCTGCATTTCAGGAATGAGCAACCATTATTTTGAAAATCTAACAGTCCATTAATAACTTTGCAGGTCAGCCTAAAGACGCTATGAAAGATCAAATTATTACTATCATCACAGAATAATTTTTAAAATCCATAATAATCACACCTTATTATTGTAAAATTTCAGAGTAGACATGTCCATCGGACAAAGCTTTGCTATAGTGGAACCACTGGGTTCTTCAGAATTTTAATTCCTCAACTATCCCCTTGTAATCAGGTCTCATGCACAAGCATCATTCAGGTTTTTGCAGACTTCATTTGAATTTATGATACTAAGTAAACAAAATAATATAGATTGGAAGGATATCTACAGTTGTAGTGGGACAAAAATGTAGATCAGATTGGCTCAGGTACTGTCCAACTACACACAAAACCCCAAAAGCTTCTAAAATGTGTACTTATTTTGGAACATGCAAACTTAGAAATCAGCTAATATATAATTGCCAGAATGATGCTTCTTTTTCAGAGTGGCTGATCTCCCAGCCTTTGACATGACCATAAAGCCCTATGAAGTTAAGCAGTGGTTGTGCAGTGCTGTACTTTGAACAATCTCTTCTCTGTATTTAAGTGAACCTAAAAATTCTATCTTATGGAAAACACACAGTTCACACCTCAGCATTAACCACTTGCTGTCTTCTGTAAGAATTGTTTTAAAAGCTATTAAAAAAGCATGTACAAAGTTTTTCTGTTAAAGATTACATAACTTAGCAACAGAAATGGCTTTGTCCTACCTAGCAGTACAGTATAGATTTATATTTCTTACAGGTTTATAAAATTCATTTGAAAATTCCCATGGAGTCACTCTTTTGTGATATGGATTTGCTAGGACTGAAATGTCAGCCAACAACCCTACTGTAAAATGTCACCTGGTTTTCTCCAAGGGAGGCAGCCAAGTTACCAATAACCTGTGCCAAAGCCATTACACTGACATACCTTCTTAATCTGCAGCACCACAACACTGATAAAGAATCATATCATTCGTGATTTTGATATTAGATGGAAGATAATAAAAAGTAAATTGCAGCATGCAAAAGGAAAAAAATATATCTTCCCAGGGAGTAGATGGAGTTTAAATTCAATACAGTAACAAAGGGTACTTGTGTAGCAAGCAGGCAAATCCCTAGTAAATATAACAAATGAATCCTGACACAAGTCCATTTAATATACTCTCTCACGTATCTCTTTATGTATGTTTTTTCCACTAAAACTCCATTATCCTGATCTACTTTAACATTACCTTGTACTGAAACTACTGCCCTCACCTCTGCTTTCCACATAGTTCTTAGGAAGTGGGCATTCAGCTCATCTACCTCTTTGCTACTAAGGAATAAAACAGAAAATATTTTCAAAAGGGGATTCTAGAAATATTAAGGTTTAAGCATAATCAAAACTGTACCCTTCAGTGTCTGAGAACACTGCCTGGGGATGTCATGAAGGAAAATACAGACACATCTTGTAGACCAAAGATATGTGAGAAAATAAACAAACTTGTTTTGGAAAATGAAGGGGTAAAGTTCCTAAAACAAATGGCCATTCTTCCTCCGTAAAGACCATATAAGTATTATGTAGAAGCTACATTACACAGAAGTCTGCTGAAGTAGAAACTGCTACCTTGCAAAAATCATGATCTTTACCGACGCCAACATCCTTTGCCCTAGACCCCTCTGCTCACAGAGAATGTGAAGAAGCTTCTGAATGCAAATGAGATGGATAGAACAAAATGACCTCAAGTTCAAATCCTATAAAATGCCTCTAGCTACATTTTTACAAGCTCTTCTTAGAAATATGTTTAATTAAAATAAAAGCATGATATATGTCACTGTGCAAAGCCATTCTAATAACCAGAGTAGCTAAGAAATAATGACATAAAAGTTCCCCTTAAGAGAGTTATTTTAGAAAGGCACACAGATTACCGCATCTGTGGCTTGTGGCCAATTTATCATGTGCCTACTAATTTTTCCAGTGCTTCAAGCATGTTTCAGAAAGAGTTTATGGAATCATAGAATGGTTTGGGTTGGAAGGGACCTTAAAGATCATCCAGTTCCAACCTCCCTGCCATGAGCAGGGACACCTTCCGCTCAAAGCCTCATCCAGCCTGGCCTTGAACACTTCCAGGGAGGGAACATCCACAACTTCCTCGGGCAACCTGTTTCAGTGTCTGACCACACTCACAGTGAAGAATTTCTTCCTAATACATAATCTAAACCTGCCCTCTTTCAGCTTAAATCCATTTCCCCTTGTCCTGTCGTTAACTGCCCTTATGAAAAGTCCTTCCCCAGCTTTCTTGTAGCCCCTTCAGCTACTGGAAGGCCACTATAAGATCTCCCCGGAGCCTTCTCTTCTCAGGGCTGAACAGCCCCAACTCTCTCAGCCTGTCCTCATAGGAGAGGTGTTCCAGCCCTCGGATCATCCTCACGGCCTCCTCTGGACTCGTTCTAACTGGTCCATGTCTCTCTTGTGTTGGGGGCTCCAGAACTGGACACAGTACTCCAGGTGGGGCCTTACAAGAGCAGAGTAGAGGGGGAGAATCACCTCCCTCGACCTGCTGGCCATACTTCTCTTGATGCAGCCCAGGATACTGTTGGGCTTCTGGGCTGCAAGCGCACATTGCCGGCTCATGTTGAGCTTCTCGTCTACCACCACTCCCAAGTCCTTCTCTTCAGAGCTGGCCTCAAGCCACTCATTGCCCAGCCTGTACTTGTGCTTGGGGTTGCCCCGACCCAGATGACGGACCTTGCATTTGGCCTTGTTGAACTTCATGAGGTTGGCACAGGCCCACCTCTCAAGCCTGTCCAGGTCCCTCTGGATGGCATCCCGTCCCTCCAGCGTGTCAACCACACCACTCAGCTTGGTGTCGTTGGCAAATGTGCTGAGGGTGCACTCAACCCCACTGTCCATGTCACTGACAAAGATGTTGAAGAGCACTGGTCCCAATACTGACCCTTGAGGGACACCACTCATCACCGGTTTCCACTTGGACTTTGAGCTGTTGACAACAACTCTTTGAGTGCGACCATCCAGCCAGTTCCTTATCCACCGAGTGGTCCATCCATCCAACCCCTATGTTTCCAATTTAGAGATAAGGATGCCATGTGGGACGGTGTCAAACGCCTTGCACAAAACAAAAGATAGGGCTTTTTTCTTATCTCTGCTTCGTAGGGAGACAGAAAAAGGTATTATATCTTTTTGTTCTGAGGCAAATTTTATTAAGGAGAATCAGTACTCAAGCCTGCTGGACCTCAACTGATGTTCAATATGCTTTTAGTTAGAAAATACACATTTCTTATTTGCTTGTTCTGAGTTTGTCAGGGTAGTCTTGACATGAAAACCTATTTATTTTCTAAAGAAGGTGTGTTTGCAGAGAGGCAGTATATACCAGTATCTGCTCCTTACGCAAGGGCTGTGACAAATGCAAAGCACATGGGAAAATGGAAGGATCCTCAGCCTCCTTGTGGTGACAGCAAAGTACTTCATGCTCGGATCCTAAACAAGACACCTTTCTTTAATCTTTCTTATTGAGGAGAAAATGGAAGAAGTGGATTATATCGTCTATGTAAACCCTTACATAGATACTGTTTATATAGACAGAAAGTTGAAAACCAAATAATTTTCATCTAAATCCTTCAACTTCATACTGCTTTGGGATGGTAAAATGGTTGGTGGGATGGTAAAATGGTTGGTAGGATGGAAATGGAGCAGAGCCACAGTCAATATAAACCGGTAGGTTATCGTCCAGCAGAGTTTGCAGGCCCTGGGGCTCCTCTGCATCTTCTTTCCCTGCAGTGTATTTCAAATCCTGCCCTTTCCATATTTTGCATTCAGTGGAGAGGAGAGTTTTTTCTTTGCTGCTCCCTATGCTTTATGTGGTTATTCAAGCTGCCTTATCTTCAGCCTGCCTTCAGGAAATCAGACTCCAAATAACAGGCCCTTCACAAACACCAAAGAAGGATTGCTTTACGAGACTATTATGGATTGCCAACTATTAGACATAGTTTTCCAAACAGGGGTGGCCCCTGACCCTCACAGCCCTGGCCACACAACAACCTTGCAGGGCTGTCACCACCTCCTGGCAGTAACTAATGTGCTGAAGTCACAGCTGGAGTTCACAGGTTTAAGCAGCCTCTTGCACAACATAATGATGTCCCAGAGTAACTGTAGTGATGCATTTTTCAGAGCAATGCCTTTTAATTCTATGAAAGATCACTGCAAAGGCATAGGTCTGAATAACTCCCAGTGAAACTTAACAAACACAGAGGAAATAATTAATAGCATACACAATGCAACCTACTGCCAACCTCAGAATTAAGAACCTTTCCTTTGTGGTTTGTCAAAATTTCCAACTTGCTTTATGACAACTCTGATCTCCACAAATTTGCCACAAGCACTGTACCTAGTTATGAGACAGGTAAGCAGATGCTTTTCTGCAGTGATTACTGTTGTGGTGAAGACAGACATGGGGTGAGGTTTGGTTTTTCAACAGCAGCTGTGCTGCTGGCTGTTGCTGTCCCATCAGATTGCTGCCCCTACTGGAATACCACCAGGGTGGCTGGGGTAAGCTCTCCCAGATCTGCACCTCCTGAAGTGAGCCAAGTCAGTACTGCCGTTCCTCACACAGGTTAAGCTAACGGTGCTGAATCAAGCGATAGACAAATTTAACGAGCAGCTTAACCAGTGGACCCGAACGCACCCTAATGGGCATCTGGAAACAGACTTTGAGGCGAAGACTAAGCAAGGGTCATAAAATTGCTACAAAATTAGGACTTATCTTTTTACAGAAATCTTAGGCGATCAGCAGTAGTTATACAGCTGGTGGCTGACTGAGCACAGAAGGACCATTCTTGAAACCGGTAAGCAAAACTTCCTACTCCTCATCAAGGCCACAAAGCAAAAAAAAAATTTAGAGGAGGACTCCTTAGAAAAACAATCCTTCATGGCAGGAGATACAGATGAACTCTGACTGGCAGCATGTTATTACATTCTTAGGCCAGAACATGACCTCAACACATTCTTCTGTCTAAAAATAGCACTGAAAGGTGAAGAAACAGACAGGTGTAAAGGGAACATAAAAATATTACCAAGTAACTTGTGTTCCTTACAAATAGCTGCATACACAATCACAGAATAGAGAATCTTCTCAGTCACAGGTGAATTTGGAAGGAACCTGTGGAGATCATCTAGTTCAACCACCCTTCTCAAAGTGGAGCCAACTAGAACAGGTTACTCAGTTTCCAAATTACTAAAGTTTCTGTATTTCAATTTGTGCCCACTGCACCAGGCTGAGCCTGGCTCCCTTGTTATTACTCCCTTGTAGTGTATAAATCAGGTATTTATACACACTGACAAAATCCCTCTCTGAGCCTTCCATTCTCCAGGCTGAACAGTCTCAGCTCTCTAGCCTCTCCTCTTAAGTCAGATGCTCCAGTCTGTCATCTTTATGACCCTTTGCTGGACTCTCTCCAGTAAATCCATGTCTCTCTTGTACAGGGTCACCCAGAACTGGACCCAGCACTGGGTCCAAAGACACCAGTCTTTGCATCATCTGCAAGCTTGCTGAGGGTGCACTCTGTCCCACCTTCCAGGTCATTAATGGAGGTGTTAAACAGTACTGGATCCAGTAATAACCCCTGAGGTATCACTACAGGCTGACCACTGCCAGACAAATATTAGACTGCTGGTCACAACCCTTTGAGAGCCTGGCAGTTCAGCCAGTTTTCAAGCACCTCACTGTTCAGTTCTCTGGCCTACACTTCACTGGTTTGTCTGCGAGGGTGTTATGTTCTGTTACAGGTAGGAATGTCATTTAATTTTCCTATGCTACGATCTGTGAATTGGGTGCAAAGTTTCTTAAGCCAGAGTAAGAGCAAGGGCCAGCCCTCTGAGCTGCCACTGAACATGGAACTGTGTTTTTAAATGGAACCAGAGGTTTCAGCTCCTCCCAGCAGCTAAAGGCCAAGATATCTTTGCTGTGCTCTAATCATACATGTTTCCTGCATGTATGACTGTTCACATAGGCGTCCAACTCTTCAGATCAAGAAAGCAACAGAGTGTTGATGCTCAAAAAAATTCTCTCATGTTCTGTCGGTGACCCTGCTATTCTTTGGGAATCCCCTTCTTTAAAAGCCAGATAAATTTCAGACACAATTTTCTAGTTTGTATGGCCTTAGGAAACATACTTTCTTAAAACCTCAAGCACAGTGCACCATAGTACACAAGCACAGTATGTGTATGGCACCTGTGCTACTAACCTTGCTCAAGTCTGCACTTAAATAAACATGTGCTGTAATTCAGAGATAGCGATGTGTATTCCAGGCAGCATTCCAAGTCAGATTTTTCATTTTAGTAAAAATTTGTCTTAATAATTAGAAAAGTTTTTCTTCCACCACTTCTGGTGGAGGCAAGTCTCAACTTTAATCCCCAACTATGCCCTTGCCTCTACCAAAAAGACTTTGAAAAGTCACGCACCTTCTTTAAAATTATTAATAAAGTTTATATCCTATATAGAATATACTTTTATATATCAATAAAAATTATGTAATGGCTAGGTTACATGAATTAACTCAAAACAATAATGTCTTCAAAGGTGCCAAGTATTCCTAAGGAAATGGAGGCATCTAATACAGGTTCTCTGGTACTGTTGGTCTTAAAGCCTAAAGCCTAACAGACATAAATTGCATGTAATTAAAACCTATAGTACCATAAAGCTGTTACATGAAGGAACTCACTACATTAACTGTCTTTAGCACCCTTAACTCATACTTTTGCAGAAGATTCCCTGGTCTGATACAACAATTTGTCTATGTACAATCCTTGTCTTGCAGGAAGACAAGAATCCGTCCATAGAGGCACTCTGTCATCAGTTTTAAATCAGCTCCTTTCTGCTGCAAGGCAAAACACATATATTGGACAGGATGCAGAGACCACTCCAGCAGAGTCGTTTTTAAGCACTTTCCATGCTCAGTGATATCTGAGAACCCAGAGAATAAAATTTTGAGAGCTAACATGCACTGAGCAATGTGTGTAGACATTATTAGAAATTAAGATACACAAAAGATTTTTCATGATGAAAAGAATGCTGTCTCTCCCTCTCACATTTTGAAAAATGAGGATCATTAGCTAGCAAGAAATCAATAGAAACCTCTGTTGTTACAATTACTTTCTTTGCTCCCAGGGGTAAAACAGCTTCACACAGCACATCTCAAATATAGCAGTCAGTTTTCCATCCCCCAATATCTAAATGTAACGCTATTTCAGAGATCACCTGTGACCTTATTTATAACCAGCCCATGGCTTTTTACTGTTATTGATAACACTGGAGTAAAAAGAGATGAATGACAAAGGCTGGTTACAAATTCCAGTTGTACACCACCTTTCCTGTCTTCTCCTTTTATGTTTACCCTCCATGTTTTCCCCTTCAAACAGGAGCAAGCACTCTTTCAGCCAAAGGAGAAGGAAGATGAAGCTTTACACTCTTCCCTTCTGTAAGACAGCTTGTAAAGCAGGCCACTAGCATGATTCTCTTTTCTTTGAGTGGGTTCAAAACCTGTCTTTCCCTGTCCAAAGAGGGAGTCATTAACATCAAACTAGTGGCTATGCTGGGGAGAGCAGTCTCTTCTAGTCTCCCTCCTGAAGTTGTGCCACTGACAGAAACAAAAATACACTTTTCAGAAAGACAGAATCAGAAAGAAGCAGGATCAGAGAACAGCAGTTAAGAGTTGCCTGAAGGAAGGAAAAGCTGGGTTGCCAATCCTTGCTGTAAAACTACATACTTCATCCCGTGACATACACGCAAAAATAAAACGTGAAAGTGATCTCCTGGAGCAGAGAGTAGAAGCTGGTGGTTTCACAGGCACTGGATTTAGCCCTCATCTCCCCACTACCAGTACAATGATTTCATACAACTGACTATCAAGATGAATTGCTTCTGATTCATGCCTATGTGAAGTCAGAGTAAACCACTTAATTAGATTAACTGATCTAATAAGCAAGGAGCTGCACAAAGATCTTAAAGGTCCACTCTTCCTCTCTAGGGACATCCTTCACACATGTATCCAAAGGGAATTTTTACAGTAATGACAAATTCTGCCAAAGATGCTCCCAAATCACCTCAGCAATAACCCCTCTAGAGGGGTACTTTAGCATCAATATTTAGGGTTAAAAAGTAAAAAAACCCAGCCAGTTACATGTATGAAAACATCAGATGTGTTCCACCATAGGTGAAGTACATAGTTCATTCCTTTAAATTAAAACAAAAGACATTTCCTTCCCCTCCTTTGCCTGTTCCCTCTCCCTTTTAAAGGGTAGGATAGGGCATGCTGCTTTTTCCTTAAGAAGCACACCAGATTTCCTGTCTTAAACACACTCTATAATTAACAACCAGCAAATAATGAGTACCCAGGATATATAAGTCTATTAGAGTGCTGGCAGTGCTAAAGACTCGTGCTGTTTCACTGTGGGCTCCACTTGAAGAGGTGATTTATGGAAGACATTTTTTCATTAAGTAATAGCAAATGGTTTCCACCCTCACAGTACCCAGCAATCTTCTGGGAACAGAACAGTGATATTGAGTCCTTTTCTGGAGAGGAACATTTCAAGGACTTTGACTAGAAGATAAAATTACAATCATTTACTCAAGGTCAGGAAAAAATAAGGGCAAATACAAGCAGAGGTTAAGCATAAGGTGCTTGATTGCATAAAATCTGACAGTTAGAGAAATAATACAATGGCTTTCAAAACTACTAAGGGCTCTAACTGTACCCTTGCAGAAATAAAAAGAGGGCCAGATAGTCACCAGGTGTCTCAAATTATCGTGACTATTGCTACTTCTTCTACAGTCTTTATTACCCCTAAACAGTTAAGCTCTTCTTTCCCTTAGTTACTCTAAATACTTATACCTTGAGTGAATCATATAGAAAGCTCCACTATAAAGTGACAAAGCTTTGAGTACTGCCTGTGTGCCAGCTAATACCACAATAATACTGGTACCTAATCATTTCAATTACCGACTTCCTACTCCCCTAGGAGTAACTCTACAGAAGAACAAAATATAATTACATCAGCACTCCTTCTATTGCACATCTCCTTTCTCTGCAATTCCCCAGTGCTATTTACTACCAGGCTGTACCTACTCATAGGGATTTCTCCAGTGTATGGAAATGCAAGAATCAAAATATCATAATTATAAAACCTTGCCTTCCTAGGCAACTAATTTGAGTCATTCAAATATTGTAGTAACAATAAAATAAACTTTATGGCATTCAAGGGAATTATTCTTCACATAACATGGACACAGGTGCTGCATTATCAGTGACAGCACACCAAACCATTAGCAGAGGTAAGAAAAGTACATTGGAGTCTTGGCTCCCAAAGATCCAACACCAATTTTTTTTCAAATGTTTTCTCCCTTTTGCATTAATTAAAAAATATTGCCTACATTGAAAGATCTCAGTTCAGGAGTCCAAATAAGTACATACAGCTACTAACACAGCTTAATTTTCCGAGTTGCCAGGAACAGATTTTGCTGTGACCTGGTCCCACAAGACACAAATACCAGGATAAAACAACTCCATATATTAAATTCATTTAATAATCCCTTTGTGGCATAATACAGATTTTTCTTATGAATCAATACAGTCTTACAATAAAGTGTGACAACAGGACAGAAAATCTTCAGTTTCAATGTAATCCAAGGAGTAAGCTGAACACTGGAAAAATAATTTATTTCAAAGACACGCCTTGAAAGAACCTCCCTCCCTACAATACCACTGTACCATGGCAAAGAGGAAACTGAAAACAGTGGGCAGGCGACATCAAAATACAGAAGTACAGTTACATGGTTGCTCTTTGACCAAGGACACACACTTCTGTAGCACTTGCTGGAAACACAAAGATACAGACTCATCCCACTCCTGTAAGCACCATAAATCGGAAAGCACTGTTGTGCTTTCTGTATTATGCGCACACAATTTTCTCTCAACATACGTAACTGTTGGCTATGTGCTTATTTTTCCATTTAAATTGACTCTGTAATAGCTTGAACATAAGAGGAAAGCGAGTACAGAGCCCAACAATTTGTTCAGTCATCATCACTTCACTTTACTACTTCTATTAATTTCTTTCCTTCAGTACCTCATATAATGGAGAAGATTTTGTAAAAACTACAGCTCCACTCTGGAACAAAAGCTGTTTTCTCAGAGTTCAAAAGAGCATGAATACTTAGTTATAATGAAAGAGAGGCTCTGCTTTCTGAGCCTGGAGGAGAGGCTGAAATGGGAGGCGTTCCATATCTATGCTCACTTTTAGGGATGACAAGCAGTTCCCCAGGGGCTCTCTGAAACACATATCAGGCAGAGCTTCTCACATGGGCCATGCCTGGGGGTTGCCTGGGAGATACAATGAATATGATGAATATATGCATTTGGTGGATGTTCTGATCCCAGGAGCTCTTTGACCATTTCTACACACTGAGCATCACCTCCTGCCTCCTGGACACTATAATCCATGGAGCAGAGAAGCACTCTGCCTGTCACTGCTATAGCTGGGATTTGCTGCTGAAATCCAACAGGCACAAATCATACAAAACACTTAGATGGTTATTATAAATCTTACATGGCAAAACTTGCTTTCCATAATGTATCCGTGACAATACTCCCAAACTCTTCAGTGAGAATCTTAATCTGTCTCTCTCAAAACCACAAAAACTGCTCTTGTGCTCCCTAGGAAAAAAGGATCACATTTGTTGTTGTCTTCTGCTCATTTTCCCACTTGAAAGGAACCATACTTTCAAATATCCAATGGATTTTTGAATCCTACAGGAGCCAGAAGATGTGCTAGCTACTACTTTTATTCAACATGAAAGCCATGAGCCCCATCACCTATATAGCATGCTACGATGTGTCATGCACACAGGTCACTTCCAATGAGGAGCATCAACAGATAAAATCACACTATCGCAATTTTAACATCAGCATTAATGTACATATACAGTGCACACCCAACATTTCAAAAATAACAATGTTTCATAAATAACTCCTCATTTATTAACTACTTTTGTTATCTCTCCACTCATAACATTTTCTAGAAATTTAATTTGTCACAACCTGTCCTTTTCCATGCATGGTAAGGGATACACTTTAGCTAACAAGCAATGAATAAACCTTCCACCTGTCCAAACTCCTGCTCTCCTTACTACAAAGTGTTCATGTTAAGAGGCATTTGATAGTTTGCTAAAGAGAAAAATAAAATATTTTTAAAGATATAAAAACTGCCCTGCAAAAAAATCAGTTTGCAAAAGCAAAATTTTCTCTTTCAATACATTCATTAGTTTGAATTAATTACTTCACAGTAATTTATTTTAGCTAAAACAGTCTTTGCTGCTCAGAAAAAACTCTCAAAAAGAAGCAAAAGAGCAGCTAGTACAATTACACACATTTATTTCACAGGAATCCATCCAGTATTCTTAATAGTCCTTAAACTGGACAACTGCAGATACAAGCAAGAGTTCAGAGTCTGAACTCCTTGTCTTACTTAGGATTTAATTCTATTAATCTTAGCTACTTTAATTTATGATGTTTAAAGCTGAAGTGTAGATTAGAGTGAAAGCACAGATGCTTCAGCAGTCCTTTATTGTAGTGCTGTCCTTGGGTTTTAAAAAGAAAGCATTTTGAGAACTCACTTTTAGCCTGTTTTCAAATAGCCAGGAAGCCTGGATTTCATCCTATCAGAAGAGTCTGCAATACTCATTTTGCTTAGATAAACAGGAGATCCTTGCTCACAAAAGGCAATGCCTTTCAAGATGAAGACTTCCATTTATATTGTTACTGTAGTATCAACACTATTCATATGATTTAGTATAAATCATATAATTAGCAGCCAAGTTAATAAGTGCTATTTGTTAGTCTAATTATCAAAAAAATGTAGATTAACTCAAGTCTGGTGGAAAGTGTATTTCTGAGGAGTTCCAATAAACAGTCTGTCTTCCCAACAGCCCCAGCTTAACAGATTTTCCTAATATTTCGCAATATTGCAAAGCATATAAGAGAACGCAAAACATAATTTTACAACTGCCACATAATTCTTCAGCATGATGATTCCTTTCCACTCAACTTGATTCTGCCTAAAATGAAAGATGAAAAGAGCAAAAACATCCATTATCGCAGGCCTGGTTCAGCATCTCTATAATTTTAAGTACTTTTATGCGACACAAGTGCGTGTAGGAAAAAAGTTGGATTTGTTTCCACGTACACTGATACATAAAGATCTAAGGTCTTTTCCTCACTATTACTCCTGGGACAAAGAAAACTAGGAGTTTGGGATGTATCTTTAGAGAGCGTTACTTGACAAGAAATCACTAAACTACACTTGAATACCCACCTAGGATGGAGCAGTCGCTCCAAGCAGAATGACTGCAGGTCATTTCATAGCAAGGCACTTTCTTTGGTGGTTGGAGGTCTGTTTTAGAACTTGCTCAGTCAAAGGCAGGTCTGATGCACGTCCCACTCCCTGCATTACTGCCCTGGCCACTTGACTTTTGCTTAAAAGGAAGAACTAGTCTGAAAAATTCTGCTGAATTGAAATAAAATTCTCAAGTAATTTCAGATAGCTGAATGAAGCTGGTGACTATAGAGGCACACTGTGGTGGTATATTGACATTTGGTGACAAAACTGTATACAAGAAACATCTGGAGCCAATCCAAGGAAGTCATGTATCATTGATGAGGTATCAGCTTTGCAAAGTGAATGTTACTCAGTTTACAAAGATGTTTTTCCACAGACCTGTTGACAGTGTAATATGAGTATATATGACTGACATATTGAACAGAAAATTGAGTTTCATATCGAATTATAAAAGAATATAACTGTAATTGTATTATCTAGAAGCTACATGAATAACCTGTTCTGCTGCAAGAATATGCAATCTATGTAATCTATTTAGTTTTCATATATAGTACCTGAATAAATAATTTACACAATGCTACCTAATCAAGGACTCTGGTCAAGCAGAAGACACATTAAGTTTTGTACTTCCCAGTATATCAGGCATTTTTTTTTAGCTGTGTAGATACTAAGAATACATCAGGTAAACAGAACTCAGTACTGCTTGGAATGGGTAGGATTTGACAATATGGGAATCCAGCTTACCTTGGAGCAACACTGGGCTTAGGTACTCTCATTTCAGGGAAATGAAAAGTCAGAGGTGGTACTAAGGGCCAGGAGGAGCATGGTAAAGAAAACTGTAATTCTATCAGGGAAGTAAATAACAACACTGGAAATAATCACCATTGGTCTCTTTTTTTCAGTATTCTGAGTATTATCGACCTGAGAAAGATTAGTATAAGCACGGAGTTCAGAGACGGCATCAAAGAAAGCTGCTGACCCAGTACTGACTATCGCAGCTGACTAATGCAAACACCATACATGAGCTACAGAAAATCAAGAGATTGGACACAGGAAAAGGCTGAAGATGTGAGGCTTTCACCATATCAACACAACTACCTTACAAAACTAATAAAAAAGGATTTCTGATTGTAATGAAACTAACCGGATATTCACCAGGGCCTAGACCACTGAATCATCTGTACCACATTTCCAGCATGCTTGACAAGAGAATAGAAATAAATAATGACAGGGTCAGACATTTAGCTGGAGGTACAGGAATAGGTTGGTAAACTCGCAAACACTCGGACTGACCCTGAACAAGAGACAGCAAAACAAATGGCATTATTACAAATAGTGAAACATAATCTGCAGTGTATGAGCTCCTGGATTAAAAACTCAAACTGTTACAGTAAGAAAACCAAATAAATATTAATAGTTTGCTTTATCATATTAAAATCCACTACAGGTTGCTCATTAACTACCAGTCGTCTAGTTGTTTAATTGTGTTTCCTTACCTATTTGCCATGCATAACAGTATTTCTTTTATTTCATTTGCTCTTCATTGTTTTTAAGCAGTGCCACAAAAATTACTTAATAGTTTATTTCATTTTCTAAAAACTGTCTATAGCTTAAGAACTAAAATAATGGTATTAAACCTATGCTGGATGATGGAATGTTATTCTCAATATGCGCAAAGTTTTAAACTATATTGAATGAAACCTGTTGGTGTAAAAAATACAAAGTAATGTCTCAAAGTCTCAGTCTTGGTCAAATCTATCAAGTTTTCTTTAAGTATAACAAAGATGTGTCTCCTAAAGAAATTACATGCTTCTAGGTTCCTTCAAAATATGTGATTCTGAAGGAAAATCTCTACAAGCCAGCTAAATAGGCTGCAAATTGATTTGCCAACTCACAATCAATGTAATACCTCTTCCAAAAATACCACAAAAGTCCCTCATATAGAAAAATCATGGAATGCCATAATTCAGTACTTAGCAATAAAGGAAATGTTTTATGAAAATGAAATTGATGAGATAACAAAAAGGTTTAAATAAAATTCTCTATAATAAAAGGTTACTTGATTCATTTATTTGACTTCAGCATTTCAAGTCAAGTTTCTTTACTCTTCCAAAAATTTTTGATTTCATATAAACAGTAGACTGTTAAATTGCTCTTTAACTTTATTTTTTTCTATCACTTTATTAACTTCCAGGGAAATCTCATTAGACACAGATTTTCCAGCAGTACAATATGGTTCAAACATTCAGCCATGCAGCAGATTTAATACAAGAGCCACCCTATTAAGCCAGATTATTAAAACACGTACGTATCCACTAGATTTTATGGCAAATCTGCTTTAAGACCAGCAGCAAAACCAGTAATGGAGTGAAACTAAGAATAGTTTTAGAACATGTTTTAATGGCTCCCCAGAAAGTAACCCTCTCCATACAGCTGGCTGAGGCTGGGCAGCCTGAGAGGATACCTGCTGGCAGGGCTCAGACACCGGGTAACAGCAAAACAAAAGACAGCGATGCCTCTTCTGCAAACAGGCATATTCTCTACACATTCATTACTTGAAAATTTAGGTAGGAGATGAACATAAAAGTAATTCATTACTAATGAAAAGAAGAAGGAAAAAAGAAAAGACAAAGAAGGATTTCAAATGCACACAACTATAGTCCGATACACTAACGTTGAAGAAAAAGTTACAGAAAATTAGCCCGTACTATTGTAATACAAACTACTGCAGTAGTTGCTGCTAGGAACCGGTGCAGACAAGTACCACATTAGATGGGAGGGCTTGTTCACTAAAACCTTCCTTCACTGATGGAAAAAGTCTTTTCCACACATTTACAGATCATACAGCACACCAATAGTCACAAAGTGCTGCCAGCCAGCTTGTCCATCTAACACCTTCTAATAAACAAATATATAAAGAAAAGGCTAGGTTCTCGTAGAAATGAAAATTCTTCATGGAGATGGAAAGTCTACCCAAAAGCAGACAGGAAATTTCCCAATACATAAGACTTGATATTCTGCACCAATATCTACTAAGGATGACCACCTCCTTCCACGCAGAGTTCTGTTGGCCTGGGAAGGGCCAGCGAGAAGCAGAGCAACTTTCCCTCCAGGCTTAAATCTCTACCCAACTCCCCCTCAGCCAGCAGCAGGGCTGCAACATTCCCCTTGACTATCCTGTAACAGTCACAAGACGATAGCAGTAAGATTACCTGGCGCAAACAGCCAGAAAATTGCATGACTTGGGGTTGAGATAGAGGAGACCTTTACCCAAAGAGCTGGCCCAGGAGTGAGTGTGACTGTCATCCTGTGGCTGCTGCCTGACAACAGCCTCATGTAAGCAAGCACAAAACCATGTGCTACTTTTAAGGTGAGGGATCCTGCCCTGAATGCTTTGTAATTCACAGTCTTGAGACATCCAAATGCTGTTATCCAAGATAGGACTTTATCATTTATTTTAGGAATAACAAAAGCTACTATCTGTTTTTCAGGAGAGAGGATTATTTTAAAAACAAACAAACAAACAAACAAAAAAAAACCCCTAAAAAACCCCCAACCCAACCTAAATTAAAAAAAATCACATTTTATATTCAGGACATAACAAACAGAGTTCAGACTTTCAACTGGCTGGGTAAGCAGCAAGCTGTAGTGACTCCATTAAATAAAATCCACTAAGTACATCCTTGAACCAAAACGCTCCTGGAAACACTGCTCTCTTGAATAAGCATAAGGTAATACTTATGCTTTTTTTTAAAGCATTTTCAAGGGAAGTAGTTTTTTAAGAAGTTATTTTCTAAAAGATGAGGGTGGCATCTGCTCATATTTACAATATAACTAAGCCAAAATAAATGTGAAAAAACTTGAAGACTAAAAGATGGTAAGAACTCATTTTACTTCCAATTACTTTTTGGCTAAAATTTACTTCAGCAGGTGATAGGATTCACACTTCAGATTCAAGGAGCTCCTTTTAACACAAGGATAATCTTTTGCATTCAGCAAAATATTAAAACAAAATTAGTTTTCTGTATCAGCTACAAAGACAATATAAGTATGTGCATCAATGGATGTAACCAGTTCTCACAATAACAAAAAAGATGTCCTATAAAAAGGCATATGTATTCATGTGCAATATTTATTTTGCAGCTAACTAATCTTATTATTAACCAACTATAACATTATGTAACATCTCTGATATCCTGTAATCATTTATCTCTGAACATGATGAATATCAAGTGATCCCAGTGGAAAACTTTTACCTTTCTCCCACACTAGTGGATCATTCAAAAATTATCTTGTGTATTCATAAAAGGAAAACTGAAATATCATTTGTCATGATATTGTATATACTGAAAAGTGAAGCGTCATACAAATAGGAAAAAAAAAAAAATCATGCCACTAGAGTAAGGTTGATAGTTTTGAACCTTCCTTTGCAGTACTTCTGCAAGCTTATAAAGCACAATTTCTTTGAGGAAGTAACTAGTACTCCACATGGGAAAAATGCAATGTGCATGTGGGCTTAGACTGTTGTACAGCTCTTTGGGGTTGAAAGACACTGGAAGTAGCCAGAAGGAAAAGAACTGCTTTATAACAGGTTGATCTAAACTTCAGAGAAAACATAGCATTGAATAAAATTGCAAAAGGACAAGCAAAAGAACATGGGTCACTGTTCTTTAAAACAGGATACAAAAGGAGACATGCTGCTTGTAATTTCAACATGAATATTAATGTATGTTTTCAGAAAAAAAAAATTACAAGGAATTGCAAATAGTTTCATAATGACAGATTTTTATCACTACATACTAAAATATGAATCTCTTAACATACAGAAAGCACTTATGCAGCCCTTAAATAATAAGGTTTGCACATAGTGTCTGGGCAAAACAGTGCAAATCAATCCTGTTGTCAGACTGTACTGCCTAAGTCCTAATACTCCAATAGTCTGGGAAGTGTGGAGCACTCTGCCTGGTGCAGTTTGTTGTTCTGAACTGAAAGTCATATATGGAGGGAAAGAGGACACAAATATGGATTTAGTAGTATCAGTCACTGCAGATGAAAACATCAACACCCATCCAGACTTATTAGCCTACAGAGCTCTAATTTAATTTTTTAAATTCTTAATATAATATGTAGGAAATGAATACAGTCCTTTAACTTCTTTGTTTTATGACTATTCAGTATTAGTTATGTTAGAAAGACTGGTGTTTAAAGGTGTGATAATCAAAAGATAAGGTGTGAAATCAGAAGAGTACTCATACTGCAAATTAAATCAGCCCTAGAATGCTGCTTCTGAGTTTTAACAGAAATTAACTTTTAAAGCAAAACTTGTGAGTAAAACTAAAAAACTTCAAAACATTAACATCATATATGGTTCAGTATAAGCATCCAAGCCAGGAGCAGACAAAAATATTGCACAAAATAACTGCATTATGTTCACGTCCTCACAAAAAAATTTATAATCAAATCAATATTGTTGAAAAGTTGAAGCTAAAAAGACTGAGCATAGGGATCAGGAAGATCTGGCCTTACTCTTAAAGATTTAACATTTTTATGTTGCCTTGGAAAAACAATGTACCATCTATACTTTAGTTTAACTCTTATCTAATAATAATCACATATGTCAATCATATATAATGTATGCTACACATATATGCCAGAAATATAGCAACAATTGTCATCATGCTTCAAAAAACATAAAAGTATCATCAGCTTATGTAAAAACTTAATGCTATAGTAGCAGGGCAATAAAGTACATTATTATTATTTTTAATTAAAACAGAAAATAGTCTGTTTTGAGATGAAAAATGTTCATTGTAGAGGTAAAAAAGTTGAAGATAGGTGCAAAAGTACCTGGAATTCTGAGACCTCCCGAATACCGTTTTTCTTTGATTCACTCTTAAAATTACATACACCTATGCTAACCCTTCTCAATTTCAGTGAAGAAAGAATTATGCTTCAAGTTTTCTTCCCTTGAAATAAAAGATGTGCAGAACTGAATTACAACCCCATGAAAACAGATTTAATAGAACCATCAAAAGGACCACAGCTGCACTATTGGATACCACCCTAATTAATATTACATAATCCACACAACACATGTGATCAATTTAGAGGTCCCAGGCGTTTCTTAAGTGAATGAATGCAATTTGTAAGCTCTGATCTGTCACTTCCACTTAGAGCAGAAGTGTCTACATTTCATATTACATTGTAATGCAGGCTGTAAGCTTGTATCAGAACTCCAATTACTCATATAATGATCAAGATCCACAGACATAATTAGGAAATGAGGAAGACAGGACCCATAAAATCACGAGATGATGGCAGAGGAAAGGTAGGGAGAAAGGTAGGAAAAAAAAGTTACAAAAGGGTCAAGTGTAACCTGCTTTGAAAGGCTACAGTTACTGGCCATTGGTTGGCACTGCCAAGAGGCATTTGTCAAAATCTGCTTTACTTTAGGGTTATTTTGCATCAAGTGGAAAAATGTAGCAGCTTAAGCTGTATACTTTAAAGGCAAATTAGGTGCTGAATCTGGGAAAACTTCAATAGAAAGCTTTCTGCACGTCTTCTTTGCTACGCCTATTCTATAACAGCGGTTAAAAGGAAGTACAGTTTCAGTCCTTTAGCAGTTCACCTAGTAAAAAGAAATATGTATAAATTCAGTGCTGACTGGCTTTGATCAGGAAATGAACTTGCTTTACTAAAGCACAAGCAAGAGCTGCAGTTTTCACAGTAAATTTCATAAATTCCAAAATCTGAACTACTGAACTATAGCCCCATTTAGAAAGACTAAAAGGTTATGCCCAGTTAAACTTGAAACCTGTCTCCATAGCAGAAACTGTAAAATGGAAATGTAATAGATCTGAGATCTTCCTAATAAGATAAGCTTCCCATTTAAAACCAAACACACACACACAACCAAAAAAACCCCCAGATACAATAAGAATGGCTTCATTTTGGCAAACTTTTAAATTAAACAACAAAAGAAGTGTTGAAGCACTTTTAAAACCTATTTAGAAATTTTCCCCAAAACCCCATTATATATAATGAAAGAAGATTTGGAAATGTCTAAATTTCACAGAAAAGTAAGCTTACATGCCATTTTTGCTAGTGAATCAAATCCAAACACTACCACCAAGGAAAACTCTAAAACAATTACATTTTGTCCTCAGTCAGAATTCACATTCAAGTAACGTTGTTTTGAACTAAAGCCAGTCACAGCACAGATTTGGGAAAAAAGGTTGTGGGCTGGCAACCCTGGCTCAAAAATCTCATGTACAGCCATTAATCTTTTTTCACAAAGTAGAATATTTACTTTATAGGATGTTGAAAAAAATTATGTAATTTAAAACAATCTAGTTATTGCTTACAGAATAGTAATTCTTACTCAGAACTAGAATAAATCAGATTTAAAGTATTAAGAGTAAATAGATATGAAAAAAGATACTATAATTACACTCACTAAATATGGCTCCAGATAATTATTATGCCAGCTTTCACTGAAAGAAGAAAATAAAAATTAACTAAGGGAAGAAAACCAGGGGAAAATCCAGGGCTGTGACATTAGTGATGTTCCATTATGTCCTTATTTAGCTCTGTGGCAAAGATCCCATTGATTTCAATAAGAGTACAAGGCAAGCAGAATTAAATAGTTTCAAAACAATTTTAATACAATGTTTTCCTTTCTCAACTCTGACAAGCCCATTTCCTTTTTTCCCCCCTCTTTTTTATTGTTGTTGGTTTTGCAGTTCCCGTACTTCAATAGAAAAAATGGTTCTTCAGCAGCCCCTGAAATACTGGATTTTGTGTAGAGAAAATGCACCAAGGCCCATCACACATGGAAGATCGTAGTAATCAAAGTAAAAATGTATTTAGTGACAATGTGGTTAATGTGAGTGCAGTGTAAAACTGGCAAATGGAAAATGGAGATCTGCACGGTCTGACTGGTTAATAACAACCATCACTCAATGTTTATGCTGATCCAAATCTGCAAGCAAGAAGACAGAAACAAAGGAAAAAATATGCAAGTGAAAAACTATTTGTTATGGAAGTATCAAACCTGCTCTAAAGTAAATAACTGAAATGATTACCTATCAGTAATATTTTTAAAAACAGATCTTTCAGATAGAAGGCATGGCATCACACAAACTATGATACACAGAATAAATTCCAACATTTCAAATGCAGAAAAATTTAGAATGTTTCATTGCTGTAGAAAATGGACATTAACTACTGTGGCAATGTGGATGAATAGGCAGAAACTAAAAAGAGAAAATGGTCAGAGAAAATCTTCTTCTTTCCACTGCCCTTAATTATTTATTAGAAAAACCTATCTCAAGGATGCACAAGATTTCCACAGTACTGTCACAGGTTTTAAACACTTGCCGTTATTCTGTGTAAGGAGTTACTTCACGGCCTGGACATTGCAAGGTGCCACAAGCAGCGTCCCCACGGCAGGGCCCGCGCAGGCGCTTCGCTCCGTTACCCTCAGCCCTATTCCACAGCTAATCCTTTTACAATGAACCTAATCCAGTTAATGGCAAAGAATGGCAAAACGTCAGAGTAATTGGATAACAGCCTGGGATTCTGTAATTATTTCATTACAGCAGCAGACACTGTTTAACACGGGGGACGCCCACCAGCACTGACAGGCCACAGCAGCCCTTGGCCTCTCCCTGCCCGTGCTCCTGAGGGCAACTGGCCGAATGACACTGGCGGCCTCACAGAAATCAAAACTGTATTTAGGACAAATTTACTTTGCATTACGCTTTCGTTCACTACAAGCTAAGTAGCTTACCTTACCAGCTTTGGGATACCACACAATATCCCAATAGATTTGTCTTTCCCTCACATTTTCTACAATCTCTTCCAGCTCTGATTCCTCAGCAGCCCTAGGACGTCCCAGTTAACTTTCCCTCCTTTTTGGTCCCTTGCTCATAGCTACGTCCCCTCAACAAAGTGGAGGGGAAAGCCCTGGCCGCAGTGCCGGGAGCCAGCACGCTGCTGGGGTCTGGCGCCTGCGGGGAGCGGGGTGGCAGCAGGGCACTCCCAGGGAGGAGCAGCTCTGCTGAGGGGACCTGGCTGCACCCACAGGAAGAACAGCTGCAAAGCCTCAGGCCCTGCTCTGCACCACCCCGTCTCTGCTGAGCAAGGGAAGCATGCTGCCCTGCACGGGACTGCCACGCAGCTGCTTGGCCTCCTGATGTCAGGACAGGAGAGGAACGATGGCCCCGCACAGCCATGAACGCCAGGTCCCACCACAGACTCAGATACCTTTCCATGGCTCCTTGACCTTACTACCAGTTTTGTCACAAGTTCAGTTCCGGAGCAGATGGACAGAGGGAATGTTTAGGACTGGAAAACAACATCTCTGTTGAGGAGTGTTGTTTCAAATGTATAATGAAATAGCCTGCAATATATCCATGGTGATCACCTAACACTGACAAAAACGTTAACAGACGAGGTACCCTGTCTCAGATCTCTACCAACACGTGTCTCAGCCGCACGCACAGGTACGCCAGAGGTGACGAAGCCAGACCAGTGGCTTCTGGTCCTCACTCGTGTGGACCAACAGTGACACCTGGGGGAGAGAGAGGCGGGATGAGCAGAGCTTACTCCATTTCCTCCTGTATTGTGAGCAGCTGAGCAGATCATCTGTAACCAGCCACCCACCCTACACACCTGTCCTTTCACCCCTTAATGAATTCTAACTCATTTTTGAAAAGTAAACTATTCAAATTTTACACTTTGGCTATCCATTTATCGCCAATGGGTCTGAGCACCTTGTGCTCTGTTATGGAGTAGTGTTGGCTTGCCATGAGGAGCCAGTCAGGTCACCCAGCGTCATTTCACACACAAAACAAGAAAAGTGTGCAGATATTTATATTTATATTCTTATGACTGAATGCCAATTTTAAACTTTGATCATTACAGGTGTGAGAGTTTTTTCATGAAAACATTTGTATTTCCTTAAAAGGAGATAAGGAGCCATGAGAGGAACGATAGTATCATTACAGACTAAAATGAATGTTTTACAAAGAAAGAATGAGGTTTTTCTAAAGCATTTTTGGGATTTTAAAACTTCCCATGAACAACTATGTAGTTTGTGTTAACTACAGAGAGAAAATGCAAACTTAACGGTGCACTTAACAAGGAATAAATGACCTCCCACACTTTCTTTTTCCCTCCTCCCTATCTGAACCAGCTTCTCAACTCCCACACTTGACTTCTTGGCTCTCTTCTGAACAACCTGTCTCCTTGACCACAGTGTCACTATTTATTTATTCATTCTTATCTGCAGGGCAAAGGGCTGGAGAGGGTTCCCACCTGCACTGAATTATGCTCCCACTTTCCTCCACTGTGATGGAGGAAGAGATGCGGCTTCAGCAGACTTGGAGATAAGAGTCTGGGCAGTCTTCTCTTCAGTGCTGTTGTGGCTGGTGCAGGCTGGGCACCCTGGTGAGGCAGTGGCAGCTTCTATGGCCTCATACATGTTACAAAGAAGAGAGTAATGAGCAGTTCCAGTTAGTCCCTGGAGTTGCTTCACTCTGTGGGTGGCCCTAACAATAAGGTCTAATTCTCTGAAAATAAACTGTAGATCTTGAACAACTATTTCAGCATTCCAATGAATTGCAGAGATACCTGTGATAACACATTGCCATCTCAAATGTTTATCTTGAGTTACTATAAATCTGATTATCAAAAATCACAGAAAATTCTTAGTAGTAAGTTAACCTGACAACTGCAATTTCCTCTCTGACTTCATTTGCTGTCCATAACTCAAAGCTACGTTGTTTCAGGGATTTTGCACAAAGCATTTTTTTTTTTCTATTTTCAAGTGAATATCAAATGGTTCTCAGGAGCCATTACGTTTTTCCACTCATACTCTTTTGGAGAATATTTTTGTACAAGTACTTGAGAGACGTGTCTCATTACAATCCTGTAATGGTGTTTTGGGGTTTTTTTTTTCCCTCCAACTGCTATTTCCTCTCCATTACATGACTATTGTGCTATTCCTTCTCTGCAAAAATGCACTACTCGGCAACTCCAGATCATTTACTCTTTCTAGACAACTTATGAGATCAACACTTCAGGGCACGTTTTTGGTGCTGCTGAAGTTGCATTACATGATATCAGAAGGGATTTGAGCAGAGCACACCTCCAAGAGCCAGAATCACAGCTACCAGCCAGGGCTGCAGCTCATCCCCTTCACAGCCAGTGAGCTGGACACACAGGTGAGCCTGACCACTAATGCTTATGGCACACAGGGCTTGGGGAAAGGATAGGTCATGGCATAGGATCAAATATGAGCAGGAGACATCTGAGGAGGATACTATTGCCAGATGGATGCTTACATACAGTAGGAAGTACCCAAGAGGTTGTGCTGTTTACTGCTGTAGCAGCAATGTGCAAAAGCCTTTGCTC
Source organism: Caprimulgus europaeus (assembly GCA_907165065.1). The sequence continues at coordinate 34,144,575 of OU015531.1, read as the reverse complement.
TTCCTGAAGATGATTTTCTTGTTTTATGAGGGCCTCTTCCATATACTTCAGGTTAGGAAGTAGAAACCAATGCAGGAAAAGTTTCCCTGACAGAATTGGTGATTTTATTTTGCATGAAGCAGTAACAGTAAGGAATTGCAAATCACTGATAAGAAAACTGACTGCTTCTGAAGCAGGACTCAAAAGTTTGAATTACTGAACATGTTAAATGTAATCAGTGTAGAGGAGACAGAATAAGGAAATCTACTTGAACTACTGTATTGATATACTTGTAGAAGTCACAAAATTCAGATCTCATTTCATTTTAGAAGAGTATATCTCAGAAATGGTGACCGTGTGGTTACTCATAGCAGAAAATCAAACTCTCACAGGCAAATGCAACACCTAACACACCCACAGACAAGTAAGCAGACATTATCTTGCTGCTCTCTAAGTCTCTTCTTGACAGCAACACTTCTCATACTGCAAGAATTAAATCCTGCTGCAGTCATGCTAACAGTACAATCATCTCAGCTAATCTAGCCAAACGCAGAGATGAATCCTTCTGATGGAAGCAATCATAGTATTTTGCCTGTACATTAGGATATTCCCCACTTGAATGCAAATAAAGAGAAAAGTCAACAAATCAGAACAAAAGAGGATAGGAAGTATTTATGCCATGATACCGTCTAGAAGAATACATATGAATGAGATGCTGAGGCTGAGTGGAACATCCGTCAGATAACAATCTTACAAGCTTCCTTACTAAAGAAGGAAAGAACTGAACAACACTGTAAAATATTCAGGACTGGAAACTCAAAGCACTGTTTCAGTGTATCCATTCCCTGTTAAGTTCAGAGTACAGTTTTACAAAACAGCTTATTAAAAAATATTTCTCTTTAATCATATATACAAGAGCCTATAAAGTGAGAGAAGTGTGGTGCAAACTTAATAAGTCAATCCCCCCTTAATCATAAAAAGGCACACTTTTTTGCACAGTTACGTGCAAAATTTACAGCTTTTACAACAGCCAGATGACTTTGCAGTCATTCACACTCAAGCTGTATTAGGATTGCACTAACTTACTAGGCTGATGCGTTGTAATTATTAGGGAGTCCCAAAAAGCTATTGGTCAGGGAACCACTGACAGTCCTGAAAATTTTAATCATTAATAATAAATGATCCAAATGCTGTTGCATTATTAAAGCCAGGAAGAGTCATGGGATCAATAGGAAACAAACTCTAATTATCAAATAATGAATCACTAAATCCAGAATGAGTGAAAAACAAAACACTCTGCAGACACAGATCACCCCATACACTGTAGGAATACACAAATTCAATGGCCTTTTGAAAATACATTTGTACGGTAGAGCTTAATATAAAAAATAATTTTTTTAAAAAAGTATAAGGACTCCCTGTTCCTACAGTTAGTGAGGAAATAAGGTTGGCCCTTAAAACAGTCATGTTGTTAACAGGTATTACAGTGCTGTCAAGGCAGAGTACTGCATTTTTTGAATAGAAGATAAGAGATTTGAAGTCTTGCCCAGGTAGACCATGGGAGCCACAAATCCACTTGGAGTAAGATTCATTGGCAGACTTGTGCCCTCCTGGGTGTCCAACATCTACTTTACCAGCATTGGTGGACACTGCAGATCAAGAAACTGTTGTACAGTAGAGAAGGAGAGACAGCATATGCATGTACATGTGTTTGCAGGGGTGCACAGAAAAACAGGTCTAGTCTTAAGCCTTACATTTTCTTTAATTGAGTGGGATGAATTTTCAAATGCTTCCATGCACTTAGAAATTTAATTGGTTGTGAAATATGATGAAAAGTTTAAAAGTGTTCTTTGATACAAATAAAATAATTTATTGTGAAAGATGTTGGCAGTACTGTATTTTATTTTTAGACAAAATGTTGGAAATGGTCTCTAACAAATTTTAGTGAAGATGGATCACTATTCTAAAAGAATGAAATGGACAAGGGGAAAAATAAATATAAGTAGAGGCCAGGGCCTGATATAGCTGAAGTTAAAAAGAGAGACCTCATTTTTCTTTCCATCCTGAACATTACAGCTGTAACAGCTTTATTACTACAGCTTTATATATGTTTACATTTTTTGCTGATTGTTGGCATTACAGCCACATCTGGTATCATTTTTCTTAACTTGCCTTATTACCATTTGTAACATGTTTCCCCCTACTCCCTGAGCCTCTCAGGGATCAATCTTGCCGTGCCATTCCACCCAGCCTTGCCCTCCTACCTTCTCCTCTAAGTGTCATACTTTTGAAGACCTTCTTTCAAGAGGTAACAACAACATGAACAAATCTTTTTCACTCTTTTTATTTTTTCTTTTTTAAAATAAGAAAGAATGCAAATAGAAGGACTGATTTGACAGCCTGTTTGGCTGTGCTAGCTCCACTCTTGTAACCCTAATTCCAACCCCTACTCTGATCAGCTAGCCAAACAACATATTTAATTATATCATGCTGGTAGTACCAGGCCCAGGGTAACTGTTTTGCTGGCAGCATTTTCCTAAACTGACCCTATGGCAAATATCTCAAAATTCAGGCTGAAGAGTGCAAATTTATCACCTGAGAGACACCCCCCTCCTTCATTCAGCTCTGAGTTATGGGGAAGCTGCCGCCCTCTGAAGCACATCCACATCAAAGAAAAACTGCAGGGCCTCCTTTCCTTTTTTTGATGTTTCTTGTTTCAAGTAATTAACAACCTGTGACATTTGCACATTTTCATACTAATTGAGAACATACAAAATATATTTTTTATTTTAAGTACAGTTTTAAAACCTGGGGGAATCTTCCACTCCTTCTACTAATGAAAAACAAAGTTCTGATTTTTTTCAGGGTTAGAGGAGTCAAATTTGTCATTATAGTATAATATATTTTCCTTACTGGCTAGAAGTTTGAACTGTCTCAGATAATGTGAAAATATTTGTTTCACACTAGCATTTATACAGGAAAATGAAATGAAATCTTACAGAGCAAAATTAAAATTACATAACTGCCAAAGAAATTGTCAGGGGCAGAGCATGGGGAATTTTCCTTATCAAGCAGGCAACAGACCTAAATTTGGAAAGTTTTATTCTTCTATTGTCCTTGTGGGCATCTAACAGATATTTATTCTGTTAAGGGAAAAGATACCTAGTTAAAGCCACTGTGTAGGAAAAAAACCCTGCTAATGCTCTCTAAGATGACCACCAAAAATAGGACACTTCTGGGATGCTTGTGGTACTGTCTGAAGAGAACTGTCACTTTAGGATGGACTTGCAACTGTTGGAGAAGGTTGGATTTGGTAGCTAATGGATGAAATCATAGCATCAGCACATGAAAACTAAGTATTTTTATCATAATGGAAGTCTGGAGTCTTGGTAAAGGGGAAGGACTCCACCATGTGATAAGTACCAAGCAAAAGGACCTTGTTCCAAAGACATTCTCATACAAAGATGTACCCTGTTAAGGAAGTGGCTACTGAGCACACAGCGCTTTTCAAGAACTTGACTTCAATGCCAACTTCCCCCATGAGCTGCCCATTACAGAAAATTTACTGAATGGAGAGTAGGGCCATAAATTAAGAAAGAAATTTAAAAACTGAAAGGTTAATAGTTTTGTTAATACATTTTGCTCTACTCCAATCACAGTGTTTAAAGGTCAAATAATATGAATATTTCTTGGGGCACTGAAAAAAACAGGTGTGGTTCCTTACAGAGATTTGCTAAAAATGGGTATGTTTGAGGAAGTCTTGAAAGGTGGAGAGAAGATGACTCCACCTGGGGAAGCTGCAGCATCTCCTTGTGTTCACCCACAGTCAATGCCTGTATTTTGTTAGTTGTTTGTTATTGGGTTTTTCCTTTCTTCTAAGTGTGGTAGTTCTATTGCAGGAAATTACAAATAGAGAGATCTTTTCAGCACAGATTTGTTGATGTTTAATCCCATTCAGAGTGCACTACATAAAGTTTTAACTCAGACACTCTATTTACTCCTGCCACTTAGAGGCACTCATGGTCTTTGAAAAGAAGTGTCAGAACAGGCAGGTGTTTTTTATTTCATTTTCACATGCAGGTTTTAAGAAAAGGAAATTATGAGAATGACATTGTCTCCAGTGGTATGCATGGTTTCTAAAGTTGGACATGTGTTGTCAAAACTTAACAGATTTCAAAGAATGATGTTTTTTCTTCTTTATGTACAACATAATTAGGCCTATTTGGTGAGAACTCGGCTCCAAGCATTTTCTTTTCCCTCCACAAACTGTTATGGCTCTCTGCTACCTATGAAGAATAAAACCATTCTTTTTAGCACAATACTTTGAAAAAATAAGGTGTAAAAAGCACAGTGGTCACTTCACTTTCTAGTGCAAGGTTTTTTAAAAAGAATATATTTTAAGAAAATGGCAACTGTGCACTTATGAAAAAGTTTTGCACTGGAACAGGCCTTTCAGCTTTCCCTTCTGGATCAAAAAATGATGGTAGATCCTGACAACATCTTCAGCTCCCTGTTTTCTTCCACCTGCATACCTTCCAACCTAGCAGCACTGAAATGGGTGCAATCTCAGGCTAGCAGTCTTGCACTGCATTGAAGTAGCTTTAAACATGGCTGTGCTCATTTTCACTTGAGACATTTCACCAGGAATTTAAATGTTCAACGGTCTTTTGTATAGATTTTGGTAGATATTATATACACATTACATATAATACATGTTGCATGGTACCCTTGCTAAAATTATTAAAATAAAATTATTTGACTTCATTACCTCCACAGGTTCTTTCCAGCCTAAATTTTTCTATAGTTCTAATTAAGATTTTTAAGACATTTTGTCCTCTTTCTAGCTTTCTAAATTTCAACACACAAAACCAGTATAAATTGCAACCTAAAATAAACAAGGTTTAATTTTTGTGACAGTTTAAGTATAAAGGTAAGACAAGGTTTCTAGACAGATAAAGTATCATTCATTAAACCAATTAGCATAGTCAGGAAAACAAGATAATTTGTCAACCTGAAGAAGGGTCTGTGTTGTCCAAAGCTTACTGACTTCTTCCAGCTCTACCGGTTAATCTAAAAATAACAAACTTAAGTGTGCCTTAAGAAACTCACATAAGGGATTCATTTCTAAGATCCCACCAAAAGAAGCACAGCTGTACATGGCTGTGTTGAGCAGCTCTAGGTCAGTACAATCTCAAAACACCACAGACCAGATGCCTCATACCACCAGTGACCAAGCCGCTAGACCATTATCAGGAGTCAGCCCAGACTCCCCTGGTCTTGTATTCAAATACTGAATGTGGAAGCTCTGCTTAGTTTGAAACATTAAAAAAATCACAGCTTAAATTGATGTGGCTTCATAAGGCAGAAATTAAGGAACAAATCAAGAGAAACTTTTGAAATAGCTGAGGAAATAGGAAGACAGGTTTTTTCCCCTCTCTCCCCCACTCCCCCTTTAAAACTCACTACACTTAGAAAAGAAAATCCAGGTTTAAATAAAGACAATTGCAGTGAGTATGGAAAACAGTAAAAGAGGAAAAAGAACAAAGAGGAGGAGGAGAGTTAGGACAATTTTCTCTATGAGCTGTTTAAAGTCCCCTGCCTTGGCACAAGCATCAACAGAGATAGGGGGACTACAGCACTACAGGTAAATGCAATCATTCAACTTGCAATGTAAAAATGTGCACAGTTCTGACCTCTTTCAACTTTTTTCCTGTTGCTTTGTAGTAGATACACAGTGATATTTTTTTGTTTTACTTTTAACCTTTTAGTGAAAATTAAAAGTAAGAGTTGCCCAAAAAATTATAAGGATATTTTTCAGAAAGTCCAGTTATCATAAAATCTAGAAAGCCATTGTGGCTTAGACTAACTGTGCCAATGCAATAAAGAGCAACAGGTGTTGTAAATAAAAAAAGGTTGTCCTTATTTCCACATGCCTTGATTATTTATTCTTATTTTCTGAAATAGCGTCTGGTGTTGGACAGATAAAGGACTGGGACAGCAGACAATATAACTGGCTAGTGGTAATGACAGCTGTTATCCATATGCTGACAGAAGGAGGACTTTGTTTCCAGCAACTGGGACAAAAAAATCTGTTTTTCTGTGAGTACCTATGGATTGATAGGTAAGAATTAGTGGTCCATTGAATAGGAAGTTTCTTACAGTCCCCACAGCAAAAGGAGGTTAAGCTGTTAAATGAGATACTGTATACATTTTCATCAGGAATATAAAAGCTTTTTTTTAAAAAAAAAAAAAAATCTTTCCTCTTAGAGATTAAATGTTTTAAATATCTTAATACTTGTGCACCCAAGGGAACATGAATATCATACTGACACAATCCCAACCAATCATGCGATCTAAAGAGCATGCCAAGTCTGGAAGGCATATTGAGCATGTTCTCCGACGATGATATCATAAAGGTTCCTGCAATGGGAAACACATGGCATCAATTCCTCACATTCCCTAACCTGTACGCATGAAGTTTCACTCAACTCTGATCATTTCAGTGACAAAAATCAAAAGACATCAGAACCTAAAATTATGGAAATAACAAACTCCGGGTGCCTGAACTGCACACACTAATCCTGTATTGGCTTATATATTTTTTTTCAAAAATCCAGGTTTATGCTCAACTGATAAATTGCATTAGTCTGAAATTCAGCATAACATTTTGAGTTCACTCCTGATGCAAAAATCTAAGACATGATCTGGAGTTGTTTATTACACAGTGTGTCTTGGAAGGGATGACATTAAAGCAAACTCCTTTCTCCAATATAAACATACATATGTTAATCGAAATACTGAAAAATCTGGCAAAAGAATTCTATAAAAGCTCAGTTACCAGATGCAAGTGCTATTGTAGCTGCTACAGTTCAGTGGAAGCACTTAATCATGCTGAGAAATGATGCCTCTTCCCTGTGAGCTGAAGTGCTATCTCCTTTGTCTTCCTGTGTGTTGTACACCCTCAGGAGCTATTCATCGTGTCTTCTGCTACTCATACTCGCTGCAGTTTGCATGCTTTCCCATTCATCTTTGACAGTGTTCATGGGAATTGTGCTGTCAGCAGGCAGCCATACTAGATGGAATGGAGACATATTTGAAATGGCAGAGAATGAATCCCTAACACCAAACTTTCTGTACCAAGGGATTGCTACACTGTGAATACACAAAAGCGTATTCAAAGAAAGCCATCCATGTCTATGAGATGTGGAACTCAGAGGGGACTGTTTGCTGGCAAAAATTATGTATGAAAACAGCTCCCATTAAAGCGGTCAGAGAAAAAAAATCTCTTCTCTTCCAGCTGATAGAAATCACACATCTCTCAGGAAGCTTTTAAAGCCATTTCTTGTATCTGAAATTTACAAATTACCTTCAGTTCAGACAGCATTTTTTACTAGTTTGACAACAAGATATCTGATACTTGCAGAGGCATCCTATTCAAGTTGAGAAGAAAATCCTCAAGCCATCTTATTTAGAGAAAGAAAACGGAGAATGTACCATAGTGGAGTAACACAAAGGTTTTACTTATTGACTTTCATGAAGAAGTTTCAACTTTATTTCAGTGACATTCACAGTATCATTATTCCCACTTTATACATGAGATGAACAGAAACACAGACAAAGTGACTTATTTGGGAGAAGAACAGAAAATAATAGACTAGGGATAAAACCTAAGCTGTCAGAGGACTGGTTCACTGTGCTGTCCCCAGGGAACATACCAAAATCTTACAGACAGGAACAAAAATCACTAAAAAAAGAAAAAAGAAAAAAATAAAAAGCAGTAAGTCTAAATTTTCCACACTGATATTTCAAACCTTTCTTTAACAATGAAACTGCAACTGGTTAGAGTGTATAAACTACTCTCATATGAAGTATCATACTGTGTCATCCTAAATAAAAGCTCACTTGATTATTAAAATCTTATAAACAAAATTAAAGTGAAAACCAGAAAAATCACACAGCCAATGTCTCTCAGAATAGTCACTAGGATTGAATAAATGCATAATAAAATTCCAGCTCCCCATATGCCATCTTGTATAAAAGGTCCAGACGTACTGAGAACACAGCCCCTATTTCCTGGCTGCTGAACATGCTTTGCCGATACACACACTTTCATGTCACCAAATAATGGTCTCTTCTTCAGTGACTGTTACGATAGAGCACAAGATGGGACTAAACCAGAACTAACTGGCACAGTGAGCTAATCTGCAGCGTCAGCAGATTGCAATGAAAAAGCTGATATCTGCAACAAATTAAAATCAAACAGGTGATCTCATGAAAACCCTTAAAACATTCTCAGATCGCTTGGAAACCTTTTAGATATGTATCAAACCTTTATTTTTTATATACTTAGATGTATGTATATGGAGTCACTTTGCTCCATCTGGCAGTCTCTTCTCAAAGGATTTGGAGGATGGGGCAAGCATGTGTGGGTCTAGACAGAGCATAGTGAGAAAGTTCACATTATGTCTGCCTTCAATTGCTTGGCTCTAGCCAGAGCTACAAAAATATCTAGACCCAAATGTGTAGACATATACACATACTATATATATATATATATATATATATACACACACACATTTTCATATAGATGCATATAAAATGATGTCTTTAGAAAAGAAAATTAAAACCTTGTAAAAAAAAAAATCTCTTTACTATATTCCTTACTATTAAGGAATACATGAGGTAAAAAGTATGCATCTTTCCTTGAGTCACTAACAAGTCTCTCTTTTTGTTTAGTTTTTTCTTCAATGGTTTATGTATAGTTTCCCATAAGAAAGAAATGACTATGAGACAAATGCTCACCTTCATATCTGGAAACATGTTAACAGGATGCCTGTTCTCTTAGCTGTGCCCCACTGGTGGATGCTGCAGCCACAAGTATGCTACCATTATAATTATAGTTTTTATTCTGACAAGGGCTTCCTTACTGGCAAATCAAAATGGTGCATAAATAATAAATACTGGAGACTTCATCTTCTAGAGATGTAGTGATTTATTACCTGTTTTCTTGCATGCCTTTCACTTTAGAAACACTTCGTGTGTGGTTTTATGTAACCTGACATTTTTCAAGGACTCTTATTTAACTCTTGCTTTAGTTGGTCATATCTGACAAATAAAGCATACCTCAGAGCTTCCTACTTTTTTGCCTTTTTTTTTTTTTGTAAATGAGGAAGACTAAGATTGTTCTTTAGCTCCTAAGTACATAAGAAAGATAAATAGCCCACAAAATTTATCCTTTTAAGAAACAGTTTAACAGAAGAAAAAAGGATGTCCAACTTCTGAAGACACTTTGGATGCAAACACAAAACCATCAGCTTCATTAACTCTGATGCATGAGGCACACATTAGCACTTCAGCCGTAACAGCAGCTAATGACCCTGGATACTCTTCCTGAACCGACTGATATTGGTTCCTAATGGACAGAGGCATAAGATGTGCTCAATTTCTCTTTAAAATTTCCTTATGACAGATGGCATAGCCCTAGTTAACCATTAATCAATAAAGCATTTGAGAAGCTTCTTTTTTATATGATAACTATTTATCAAAATTGCCAAGTCATTTTAACCTATTAATAACAATGTAGAGGTATTCTAGGAAGCATAGTTCTACCTAGTACAAATGTTTCCCTTCTGTTGTTGAGAGACAAAACCCCAATAAACCAAAGGTAAGGAAGTTTTCTGAATTTATTAACAATTTTAACTTTTCTAGTGAATGATTAAAAAAAATTCCTACCTGAAAAATATTTAAAACAAAATTAACTTGTCAGGACTGAAAGATTTTCCCTTTCCCATATGTGATTCCTAAGTCAGAGAGACACAAGTTCGATTTGAACTCCCAAGCCTAAGCTTCTTCAATGTCAAGACTGCAGTTTGCTCTTGCTACTGAACAAGTTGAGAAGACAAATGTATCTTGTGGAATAAAAATGAGATTTCTACTTCTTCACAAACTCTTCCCACATTCACTAATCATAAATTGCAAAGTTTATGGAAACTAACTGATGCACTAGAAAACACAGTATTTAAAAGCCACAAATGACATCTCCAAGTTGTTTTGGCCCCATCATTTTCAGTGTGTGTAGGGTTCTTTGGAAATATCTCTCAGCTTGAAGTTTTAAAAATAATCACATTTATTTATTTCTTTGATCCAGACAATTAAGATTTATGTGAGGAAATCACGTATCAAATAGGAGAATAAAATCAGAGCTAAATAAAATTTATATTAGACACCTTTATGTTGAATGAAACTTTATGCAAGTTCTGAAAGTACATTTACCAAATGAATGTACAAGAACAAGACAGCTGACAAGCCCTCATTAAGTCTGACCTAGTCCTCAAAAAAAGTACTTCAGGCACTAGTAGACATCTATATCAAAGACAAACTAGCTAAAATGTGTTTCTCCAGGTACCTTGAGGAGATCACAACAAGGAAAAGGCAACATATATTGCCCTGATTAAAAACTATTTAGACATGGATAAGGCTTCATAATCATGAGCTTCTGACCCATAATAGCACAGGGACATTCAAGATCTGGATCTAGCAAAGGCTGATCAATATGCAAACATCGCTCACAGGATCTCGCTGGGAGTTCAATGTAAGTTGTTATATCTCTGCATCTACAGAAAAAAAATTGGATTCCACTGTCAACATATTCAGTCCAAAATGTTTCAATCAATTCCAGTTCCAAAATATGTCTTTCCATAATGCTGGAATACAACAGAATTAAACCAGTGCTTTATTTCCTCAATGACTTGTCTAGATTTCCTTTTGGATTTATTTATTAATGAGCAAGTCACATAATTTAGAGTCAGCATAATAACTTCCCATGGAAAATTAAAGTATTGTTTCCAGACACATTCATACCTTGATATTCACATTATCTATTCAGAGCACATTTGATGAAAACGCCTGTCTATATCAAAAGATTTAGTAGGAAACTATTTCTTTAAGGATTCAATTTAAGTGCTTCTACAAAATACTGCATTTTATATTGAATTCGGTCCTTGAAATACTGTAAGTACTGTATAGCTTATAGTTTCCATTTTGTAACTCCTAATACTAAATTAATATTTGTTTAGCAAAATGTCTTAAATGTGTAAGAATTCTCAAGCCTATAGTTCAAGCCAGCAGTCTAAAGAAAGAGTAGAACAGCAGTATAGTAGTTGGTAAATTACTTAACTAACACAATTTTAATCCCATGTCTCGCCTATTGCTCTCATGACAGTCATCAGTGGATGTAATAGAAGGAAAATAAAACTTTAATCATACACTTTTCAGCATTAACTTTTAAATTACACAAGATTAAAAAATTGATTTTTTTTTCTGTTTTCATCTTACATTTGCTGACGTTTTTAACTGAGACTAGCACTTTTCAAAGCAACACTAATGATTTTTGAAATACAGTTAGGCAGTAATATAGCTGTATACTTTAGTTATAGCTACCTGATTTATCAAAATTGCCTCTCTAACTATGCTATAGAATAGTCCATAAACAATTAACTGGATTTAGCATTGTCACAGTTTAAAAATACAAGCTGATGGGATCAATTTGCATGGCATTATGAGACTGAATCAGACAAATTATTATAACCAACACTAACAGAAGACAAACTGTCTTTGAATGGTTCATTATATTAGAACATGAATAATTATTTGCTAATGGCAAAAAATACAAAAACCAAAAAACCAAACCTGCCTAGTAATCAGAAATCTGTTAGGAAAAGCAGCATATTCATATAACGTTTTCAGATAGTTCATCTCTTAGAAAATAAGAAAAACCTTAGTTACATGGACAAGTTTACAATGCAATAATTAAATGAAAGAGCGCATAACTATTTTAGGTGGTTAGGCCAAAATATCTAAGATTAAGTCAAGCTGATGGAGCTGTAATTCTGGAGAGAACAAGTCACATAAATCACTCACATTAGCCATATACTGAATAGGCCCAAAAATATGCAGGAAAAAGGGGATGCAGGAGTCCATGTAATCACTGCCCAATTTCTAGCTCCAGTAAAGGAGGACATTAGAACATGTAAATGCACCCAATTATCACCAGTCAAAGCACGGCTTTCGTCCTATTGAAAACACCATCTAGACATTCATGGGATAACACTCTAACTGACACCTTCAGAAAAACTTGGAGAGAGCTAAAAGTAATCACATCAGACTAAGGGTACGATTAAAGAACATCTGTAGGAAAGACTAACCTCAGCCAACATAACATAACTGGAGAGAAGACCCTAGAATCTTCAGCTGGAAGCATTTTGAATTCTATTTGCCAAAGGCGGATGGATATTGATTCCCACAGATTCCTAAGGAAATGGTTGCTTTCAAAAATTATAAAGGAATTTGAACAGGTAAAAAAAAATCTAGAGCAGAAGCCACAGAAGCAGAAATATAAGAATGGTTTGGAACGTATGGAGTCAGAAAAAGCTTTAGTGAGCTGAAACACCTGCATCTTACAGTGGCCCACAGCAGATATCTCGAGGAGTGTATGAACAGGGCACACAGGCAGTGATACTTACCCAGCTAACACACACTTACCAGTAAGAAACAAACACATAAAGTAAGTAGTCCGTTAATCTCGGCATTTCATTTAATCAGATTTAAGAATAAAAAGGAATTAGCAGAAACAAAGTATATTATTTGGAAAGAATTCTTAAGAGAAAGCTCTCATGAAGACACCTGAACACTCCTTGTTCAACTCTCTTACTTGCTCTTAGCATGTTCCCTACAATCCTAAAAACAAGCAGTGAAAATCAGTATGTGCGAAGCATAGCTAAAATGTGCTTTAAAATACTCTGAAAAACTAAGAGTTGGAGTTGTTGTTAATTTTAAGGTGGATTTTGAGTTTATTCTCTTTATCATCTTCAGTTTACTCAGAACTAACTTATATCAGTGAAATAATACCAATATCAAATGCAAATCACTGGAACCTTGGTTTTAGAACATTTATGGCAACACACAGCAGCTGAAGCCATACCAAAAGGTGTGTCTTTAGCTTGGATAATTAATTCTGTTTACCACCCAGCCAAAATTAATTACCATATGTTCATCCAGTGTGGAATATTTTCCTCTTCCTTTTTTGCACTGGTACAAATCATAAATTTATTTCCAAAGGGATCCAGATGCAAACCTTCAACATTTCTGTAGGCAAAATAAACTACGACTTATGTTCTTCTTGGCAAATACAACACGCAAAAGGTGCCTGGAGATATGCTATACTGATTATGAGATATTATTCTGAGGTTTTATTATCCTTCTAAACAATAAAACAAGAAAAGAAACTAACATAAAAGCAAGCAGTTCTGTGCCAGATGTAAGAATTTAATGCTATCCATCCTTGACTAGCATTTGGAACATGTGCTTCAAATATGAAACTTTTGTAAGTCTCCCCAGGTGAGCACTTGATCTTATCTTGCAATTTCTGCTTTTTTTTCAAACAATCTAGCAGCTAAGTGATCTTAAGAATGTTAAAGTTAAAATAAAGGGGGGGATTTTTTTTTCTTCAACACTACCTTCCTCAAGTAAATATTACATTCAGAAGAAAAATTTCATTCAATTCAGAATCTTAGGAAGGAACAAAAGAGTATGGGATATTTGGGGGCTTGTCCTTGCCCTCCATCTTTCATTTTTAAGCAATCTTTCCTATGATTCTTCTTGCGGTTAGCATAAAATCTTCACTTAGTCTCAAAATCACAGAATTTAAAAATAGTTTTTGGTCACATGTGGTGAAAAAGACAGACATAGCAGAATGGTCAATCCAAAGATTAGGGCCAAGCTCCTCTCTTCAATAGGTCTGAATACATTTCTTGCAAACATCTAGTTCTAAAATTGGGGGGTTGAAATCTCTGAAGGAGATACATATACAAACATAACAACTTCTTATTGTATATATGGTGACTTTCACATAAACAAAATGATATTCATATTCATGAAAAAAATAGTATTTCCTGGAAAAGTTTTTCAGATGGACAGTATCTTTCCCTCATTAGATTCTCTTGCACAAGGTCTACCTTGAGAGAAGAAAAACTTCCGTAAAAAACGTTATTTTAGCATCTCAGCTTATTATTTTCTTTGAAGTGAACATGATGGAGGTAGTTAAATATACGTAACATATACATGAACAAGTAGCAAATCAGCTTTCACTTGTTATAAATAAATTATGAAGATGTTTGTTCTCCTCAGCTGACATCTGTAAAGGCTTAACCACTAAAAGGAGCATTTAGCTCACTTCAGAGAAATCTGAAGTATCCTGCTACTAAATTCTGTTTTCCAACTGGTTCTTATTTACAGTAGAGTTATTAAATATTTATTATAGCAGAAAGCAAGTATTTTCAGTTGTCTTGACTCAATGTCTTTCAGTGAAGTAATAGGTTGCTTAGATTTTTTTACATGAACCTACAATGTCATTGCCAAGAAAAGACACCAACAAGCCTCCACCACTTGACAAAGCCTGTGTACAAAAATACATTTGCCTGATTTTCTGACAATTTACTGGTTGACAGCCTGCTAAACGAGGAAGAGCAACATGACAATAATAGCTGACAGATGCTGTTTCCACTGACTTTCAAATTCCTTAAACCTTTCCAAAAACACATGCAGAAACTGATCTGCTTGTCTGCCGCCTCGCAATTCCAAGCAGTGCTGTTCTGATACCGCCGGCCTATCAGTTTACATGGGATACTTCTACATTATTCAAAGGCACACGCACCACAAATGACAGAAAAAACATTCAGAAGAACTACTTGTATTCCTACTTACGAAACATACTGTTTTGAAGCCACATCTGTAGAAGGTTTCTAGAATCTAAATTTAAAATACAAGCACAGTGTTAAACTACGCTTGCTAAATAACCAAGTTTCTTCTGTTTTCTGGCACCTGGTTATAAGAAAGACCACATCATTCCATTTGTCATTCTGTGCTGATTCGTATCTTGTTCACATGTTTTTTTCATTTGATACGGGCTAGCCATACTAGAACAAAGGGTAAAAACGCTCCTGTTAAATAACACCTAACCTAGTCAAATGGGTGTAAGACACTGGTGTTGATTTTTTATGAAATGAAGTACCTTGTCTATTAATTTTCAATTTCATAAACACCATATGACACAGAAGTCATGATCTTAACAATTAATGCCATTTGCACAAGCTTGTTGGCAAAAGCTAAACTGTTTGCTTTTAGCAAAGGTTTTTTTTCTTACTCATATGCTTTACCCTTTGAACTGGAACACTGGTAGATTTTTTTGCTATTTACTGGGAAACCGTAAGCAAGAACAGATCCTAAACTGTACACTCAAGCATATGATCTGTCGATGTCATATCTTCCTAATGAGTCACTGGAATTCAGTACAGAGAGATATGATTAATCTCATCTCAACTATCTAAATGGCGGGCACTTAGTAAATAATACCAGTTCTTGGGATCCTGTACAAAACAAATGTGTCTTCAACATAACACTGAGGTACTTGCTGGGTTTGAGAGTCCAGATCTGTGAAGATCGTAATACTCTAACAGAGAAAGAGAAGACATCAGACGTGCTATACCAAACTTAAGATAACCAGTGAAGCTGAAATGTCATGGGGAGGCTCTGCCCTTAAATGCAGCCCATTACTAAGAAAGCAAGCACAGCAGCTGAACATTGGAAAGGGGGATATTCAGACAGGCAGTAGTGGTCTGAATTACTGTAGCATGGGATAGAGCAAGTTTTAATTTTAGTTACCTTCTCCTCAAGTCTAGGATGCACACACCTACACTACATGATACTCTTTGAACAAATGGATGTTTTTCTCCACCTCACTCACTGACTTGGTTTTTCCTTCCACATTACCGCCACATATAAATTCTTGGTAGTACCATACATGGAACTCACAGTCCAGGATAGGCAATTGTATCTCATGGCGGTGTAGAAAATATCCTGCAACAAACATATAGTATGGGTGCTCTGATATTCAAAAACCAACTGACTTTTACATAGATGTCCTCTGCTGGCACACAAACCAGGACATGGGTTAACAAAAAAGTAAAAACATACTGGAAATATGTATAAACCTGACTGTTACTGTTATTCTTCACTGAAAATCACAGCATGAATATTTTCTCATCCCATCCATTACTAGCTAAGTGGTAAACAAAAAAGAAATAAACAAACAAAACCAAACGAGAATCACAGAACTAAAAATATTTTTTTCCTCATTTCCCTTTTTTCATATTGACACTATAAGCACATGCATCACTGTGCTGCATTTCCGTTTCAAGCTATCTGAAATCCTTTCTTCTGGGGAAATGTTAATTGTGCCTCAAAGGTAAACAAGGTCTATAGTAATGTAGTTTCTTTGGGAAGGCAAGAAATAGTTTTTAATTTGATCTCTGGTATTCAGAGTTAGTGTGCAGGCTACTGCAGAAAATATCTCAGTACTCACCTAACAAATAGTTCATAAAAAAGGTCTACAAGATTTAACACTCTATATCTGCTCCACAGAACCCTTTTGAAGAGTAACATTTAGCACCTAGTTGCTCCATGTGGCTCTACTGATGTTTCATGAGAAACTCTGAAGGATATTGTGGTCCTACTGTTACTTTAATAATTGTTTAATTTAATTGGGCAATAATTCAATAGTCTGACTGCTATAGGTAGGCAAATATTAATTTTTAAACATTATTTATATAACAGGGGGTAGGGAAGATTATGTACTGGTATCTTATGAGTTTACATATTTCAGTCA
Organism: Caprimulgus europaeus; assembly: GCA_907165065.1. The sequence goes on along the minus strand of OU015531.1, from coordinate 34,127,876 downwards.
TTGACATGTTTCTGTTAAAACTGCTCAGGGAAGAAGAAATAAAACTGGTTTAGGATAAATCTAGAAGCTCTACAGATACAACATACTGTATTGCTTAACGGCCAGTGTTACACAGTACAAGATTTTGTAGTCTTCAGCTTGCCATAAACCTCCAGTGCCAGTGTCACAGGCATTAAGAATGCCCTCCTGTGCCAGGACTTGGCCGCTCTTCCACATCATGAACCATGATGCTCACCAAAAACTGTAACAATCCATGCCTCTTTGCTGAAAAACATTTCCTTAAGTGACAGCAACAAAGGAAGGGAAGCTGACAACATGTACTTCCCACAATGGAACACAAAAGTTATTTTAAAAACTATTTTAAAACATATTTAAATTCCTGAGGCTTTAACCTTATGAAAAATATTTTGAGATGAATAAAAGGCAGAGCGGAAGTTAACCTATAAGCAAAGGTGGCTGAACTAGGACAGAAAACAGATTTTCATATTTACTGTAAGTGACGGATGAATTACACAAATCATCAGTCTCTCTCCATTTCCTTCTATCCATCATACTGTATTCATCTACCTCTTCTGCCTATCTTCAGCTTTAGAAAATACATACAGTACAGCTTAAATTATTAATTTCTCTTCAGTTCCTTCTATCACCAGTTTCATCTCATTGGCCTGTATAACTCTTTAACTAATGCATTATCTACAACATTATGTATTATTAACTAAGTTTGGTCTCTTAAAACATTTCCTTGACAATGTATCACAATAACACACTCACATTTGTCTGGCATTTAGAAATCTAAAATGATTTATTCCTTTTTGTATCATCTTCAGAAAAAGTAAATTAAACATAGATTGCTCTATTCCCATAGCAGTAGCCAGATTAGCAACTGATACCATAATCTCGCTCTACCTGAATAAACTGCAAATCTCTCAGACCCTGTATTCCCTCTGCCATAGGTACTATTAATCAAAATTTTCTGCCACATTGACATAAACTAGTGAAAAATGTAAAGTCTCTGAGGCTATAAAATACACTCAACTTCCACCAATTCCCGAAAGAAAGGCATGAAGCATTTCATGTGAAGACTAAACAAACGGCTTTTTTCAGAGTCACAACAAATACAGAAATGCGCTGAACCGCTGCCAGAAAAAACTGCAACGTCTTTGCCCTCTTTCACCTAACTCAAATGTCTGGTACCTCCAGGGAGGGGAATCCCAGCCGATATCACAGTCTATGTTTTCTGCACAGTTATCACTGAATCTAATGTGTAGGACTGCGACATATTATAGAAGAAATGAGAACATCATTAGTAAAGCTATAAAAAGATTGAGAAATTATGTGGGGTGATGCACTCTGGTAAAAAACATTAAAGCTAATTTGTATAGTTTGAAAAACACAGTTGATATCTGTAGCTTCTTCCTTTCCTGTCTTGTATTAGAAAAACTCCAATGTTTTGTTCCCACCAAAATAGTAATTTATGTCAGTTAAACACTTGCATGGTCTCCAGGAATAGTGAAAAGGAGCTGAGGACATTTTGCCATTCTGCGAGAGGGCAGGAAGGATCGTGCCACTGCAGTGCTGGCACCGCCCAATAAAACCTGTGAGCGTTTCACTAATTAAATACTTGTGTTCCTAATCAAACCATTTGTTTTCATCAATCACTTTTCTGGCTCTTTCAGGGGTTAATGTCAATAAACTTAGACTTCTTTGCAATTCTTATGGAAAAGCAAACCAGAAGCAGGTGTGATTTTTAGAAAAGCTGTGTTCATTAATTTTCAGATACCTTTCCTCATGCAGCAACTCTGGCAATATAAAATTAATGCCACCCTCACTTTCCAAACAATCATCTCCTGTTGGTCTGTTTCAACCTTTCTCCATAAAAAAATATTTTTAAAGTAGTGCTTTTTTTCTTGGTTTTAGAATTTTAAATCATAACTGAATAATCTTATTCACTCTGAAATCACAGAGCAGGGCAGCTGAGCTCCCGAATGCTAGAAGTACATAGCTACAAGTTCCACAGCCTTTTGAAAGGAGATAGGGGAGCAGATTACTGACCTGAAATTTTCTTTTTAACAATATATGCTAAGAGTAAAGTAATGTCACTCTAAGGCCTTAAAAGAAAGCATGTAAAAACCATTGAAATCACTGAACTGCAATCTCTGCTGATGATCAAAGTCCTAATGCAATTCTTTAAAGGTAGTGAGGCAAACCTGAACTCATCCTATAGCCCACCCAGGCAGGGAGCAGTGGTGACAGGATGTGGTGCCCTCTGCTGAGCACTGGGCTTCTCAGCCTGATAGTAACCACAACTGTGTCCATGCTCTTAATGTTTTTTCTAGTTGCTTTAAACATACAGGACAGGAATTGGTGTCCCTTGCAAACAAGTTTTAATGGTCCAGGTGCATATCCCTGCATTACTTGGCTGCCACAGAGCCTCATGCACCTTGCTGTTTTCATGGTGAGAATGTGAGAAAGACAAGAGACAGCAGACATCTACCATCCATCAAATTGTCCTCACTTTCAGATGCTGCTGAGCAAAAGCAGATTAAAGCAGTCCAGTTCCAACCACCAGGACAGAGCAGCCTATTTCTGGAGCAGCACTGGCCTCCTGCAGCTACTTAAGAATGAACATCCCCCACTTGGTGTTGTATTGTCACTTCTTTTCTGCCAGCAAAATGCTGGAGCTCCGTCCCTGGCAATGAACTGAAGTCTCACTGCAGTACAGCACTACAGGCTGCTGAGAACTGATCAAAAGCAGGGCACTGCTGAAACCTGGACAGACCCATTACAGCAACTACTGGCATCCACCGTGTGAATTAAAGATAACAAAATCCAAAAGCCATGAAACAACATATTTTTAAGCTCTTACTCTACAGATAATTCTGCTTCCTGAGTCTAAACGACCAAACCCATCATATTCACATGTTAAATTGGCAGCTTCTTCAGACTTCATGGTCTGCAACGACTGGACTCTCATTCTCAACAACAAACAGTTCCACTGCAGTAGGTTATAAAGGTTCCTGTCAACACTGACAACAAATATATTTTCTGATACATTTCATTTCTACATGCCCAAACAATCAAACAGCAAAAATTTGCCCATTACATTCCATAAATAACACTTTTGACATTGGTATTGCTAAATGTTGAAAGCATTACATCAACTACTTCAAATATTAAAAATTTAATCTCTACATCACTCTGGCTGGAGCTTCTGAATGGCCCCATGGTCAAAAATTGGAAAATCTCATTTAAAATTAGGTTCTCAAAACAAATAATCACATTTATAAATTCTTTAGTATTTATCTTTAGGCATTTTCTAATTTGGATTAACATTTGATCTTCACACAACTATTCACAATCAGAATTTTAGTCTAAGAATACTTGTGTAAATTGAACACCATTTTTCTAACTCTCAGTTTAAGGCTTCTACAATATCTTGGTTGTAGTTAAGAAAGGTATTCTACATAACCTTTGTCATATCAAACATTGAAAAAATCAAATATGTCATATGATGTCTTGGTAGAGTTAAAAATAGGATTCCAATATATTTTAATTTTGATTCTGTAAATAGAACACTTAAATATATCAGATTATTGTATAATTATTTTTCTGTATCATAATAACTACACAATTTTGCTGTCAGAAATCTCACTCTGAACAAAATACAGTATTACCTCCCTACACTACCTGAAGAAATTGCCATAGGTAGAATTATACAGAGAATGACTTGGCTTGCCATGCCAAGGAAAATGCTTCTTGCAAACAAATACATGAGATTCATTTCACAGAATCCCAAAACTGCCTAGATTGGTGTGGTGGATTGGCTTCAACCTTTTAGCTTGCAGCCAAACACAGCCTATTCTCTCGCCCCCACCCCTGTCCCAGGGAGTAGGGGAGAGAATTAGAAAGAAAAGGGCAAGGAGACTTACGGGTCGAGAGAAAAACTATTTAGTAATTAACATAAAATTATAATGATAACAACAGTAATAAGAGAATGTACAAACGAGTGATGTACAGTGCAATTTCTCACCACCCACCGATCGATGCCCAGCCTGTGCCAGCCGGTGATCCCAGAGCCGAGACAGTCCTGAAACCCAAACCCCAGAAAAGCGAGAGCTTGACCAATACCTGAGAGAATATCTCTGTCTTCCAGGCAACCCTGGTTAATATACTGACATGACAGGATATGACATGGAATATTTCATTGGCACATCCAAGTGCCAGTTCTGGGTTTTGCTATTCACTGTGCTTCTCCCTCCCAGTCCTAATGCAGCTGTGAACAGCCAAACACAGTGGCCTTGAGCTCCAGCAGCAACTAATAACATTAGTACTGTTATCAATATTCTTCTCATAACAAGTACTACACTGGAACTAAAACACAGCTATTCTAACTACTAAGAGAAAAAATAACTCTATCCTAGCAAAAACAGGACAATTGGAAAAGACCTTTCAGATCATTGAGTCCAACCACTAACCTCAAACTGACAAGTCCTGGTCTAACCCATGTCCCTCAGCACTATGTCTACATGGCTTTTCAACCCCTACAGTGATGGGGACTCCACCACTGTCCTGGGCAACCCCTTCCAATGCCTGAGAATCCTTTTCAGGAAAGAAATTCTTACTCAGATCCAACCTCAACTGAATCTAAGTCCCATCTTTCATACATGTTGTTTATGAGGAGCAACTGAGGGAGCTGGGGTTGGTAAGCCTAGAGAAAAGGAGGCTGAGGGAAGACCTTCTCTCTGCTCCTCATAAACAAAGTGTATGAAAGATGGGACTTAGATTCATCTTCCATTACAGTAGGTTCTGTCAACGAAGGAAGCACCCTTGCTTTGATAGATACAACTAACACACTCTCCTCACCGTGCCTTTTCCAGCTTCCATCCAGGAGACACTATTTATCCCACCAAACAGAGCTCACAGTCAATGTTTGATTCAGATCTAGCTACAGAAATTGCTTTCTCAAACCATCACAATACAATTTACATTGGTAGTTCATTTGGGTTTTGGCAAGCAGAAAGCCACCTCCTCGCTCTGCAGCTATGCCAGAAGCTCAGCCTCAGCACACCTGCTGGGACATCTACACATTGAGAAGAACCACAGCTCAGGCCATGCCGGCCACATCTGTGCTTACTGTATGGGTCAGCGAACACACGCCTCCATTTTGTACATCACACGTTCTGAGAAAGCTGGGTCCAATGCACCATCAGTCAAATGTAATATGATATTTTCACCACCCAGTTTGTTAAAGAAAGGCTCTGGGATAAATGAAAGGTAAAATCCTTGGGAAAATAAACTCAAGTCTGTAAAATATTAGCCAATGTTTTCATAACTTTTCCAGCAACTAGAGTTTCTACTAGATCAGCTGTGGCTATATAAAACTGCACAGAGAAGTCTTAATGACAGAAATAGACATATATGCACAGATATCGCATCCTCCAAGCTCGCTGAAAAGTACTACTCTGGTTATAATTTATATTTTAGATACTGAACCACAATGGGAAACGTTATGTCAAGTTTTTCAGCTGTGTTATATCAGGGAAATTTACTGACGCCTGTAGTTGTGAAGGTATGAAACAAATGCGTATTTTCCCCATGTTAAAGCAATTTTGAAGCATCTTTTCCATACTAGTAACTCAAATACACAGTTAAAACTGAAATATTTTCCACAGTTCTCACAGAGAGCATAGGTTCACTGTTCACTCTATATTCACTGCAGAAATAATCTAACTACTGAAATAATTAACATCTCCAGACACTACATTAAGTTTCATACTATTTGTGTTTACTTCTCTTTTTTCTGATTCAGATTTTTTTTTTGCAACAAGAAAATGTTTATTCTCTGCCTGCCTTGCGCTGCTGGCCATCACTTCATCTTTTTCTTTCTCTTTCTTAAGTTATTATTTACACTCTGCACTATGTTTCCCACTATTAGTATAAACATAGAACACGGTTTTAACAAAAATAATTTAAATCAAGTACATGCAGAGGTCCCAGGAAAGATTTGAAAGAAAAATTCAATGAAGAAAGCTAAGACTGACTGGGTGGCTAAGAGTATTAGCAGAAATAAGGTCAGTCTCTCTGTGCTTTCTAAACTTGCAGTAACCATCTTCCATCCCAGCTCTCAAGAGAGTTCTTCACCTTGTGATGAGAAGTTCAAGAAAGGTAAGATGAGGATTAAAGAGCTTGCTGCATCCAATACTTATCACTTACAAAACTAATGGTCCCTGTTCATCTATTGAATAAAACCACATTGATTTTCTAATTTAAATAAGAAATCACACTGAACATTATGTTTTGATTTCAATCATGTTGACAGAGCTTGAGATGTGACAGGCACTGCAAATACTGTCACAAACACATGTGAACTGACACAAAGCAAATCAATCATGCATTTAATACAGTTTCAGATCATGGTCTGTACATAATACTGATGAAGCTGAAAGACCCACTAGAGGAGACGAGCTTCTCTGTAAAAACTGATTATTCTCTTTTCGCATAAAACCTTGCTGAAGACAGGCATATCTGTAGAAAATACCACTCTTTTTTTTTTTTTTTTTAAATTCCTAGAAAGTGAATATGCAGTAGCTGGCTGTTCAAATGTGATACTTTCACACAGCATAGAAAAAATCCCTAATTGGGGGCCTATTTTACTTTTACACTAGGTGAGAAAACTGCTCCTTTTAAGTAACTTTATCAGGGACAAAACAGGACAAAATACAAAGGTAATGAGGAGCTTTCAGCTCATCTAATCTGCAGGTATTATTTTACAGTGCGTGGACCATCACTGCCACTGGAAAAATCTTTTCCATGTGGCACTACCGAAATGAGTAACAATCTTTCCCAGACTTTTAGATTTATTTAAAACTCTAGGCTTAGAGATCAAAACATTAAAACTTCTTCAGCTGTAACACACTCAGAGTACAATAAATATAAACTTTGGAAGAAAATGTTTGTAAAGATATTCAAAATAGTTTACCATCCCAGTACTTGCAGTTTAGCCCATGACCTCTTTTAATCCTTGCTGGCCTGCAGAATGATTTATTGCTATTTAATCAGTTTCACTAACTTAAAACTTTAGAATAGAATAGCCCAAAATTGTGTCTTACAGGTAAAATCTTTGCAAAGTGGCATCTAGTATCAGAAAGACATCAGCGTACTACTTCCTAGTATGGGGAAAACCAGAAACTATGAACCACTTTGCTCTCCCCTTCTGCTGTAGAATCAGTCAAATAAACTGTCTTAATGCTAAAATGACACTTTAGCTTATGAAAATACACTGCAAACTACATTTCTTAAGCCCTTCATAGTATTTGTAGGGTACATCAGGAATGCAAATTCATTCACATTTGTTTCTCTCTTCAAAAACCTCACGTGCTTCAGTGTGTTACCCCATTAATTACAGAAGACAAAGCAGGAGAGCAGAACAAAATCCACTTGAAGGTTTTAATTTTAGGCGATTTTGCTTGGCTTCTTTTGCCTTAAAAGAATTTAAGGAAAAAAAAAAAAAAAGGAAACAAAAGATCTGCTTCTTTATTAGAAATAGGGTTTGATTTTGTCTGGATAATAAGAATTTATAGTTGGTAAAGGCCTGGGAGACAGCCCTAGAGACTGAAGTCATTTATTTACCCATAGAAAATGTACAATCTACACAAGCACCTGCCCCAGGAGCCCAGTTAAAAGCCCCTTGGACCTGATCTGGAGATACAACTGGCAGAGGTGAAACCAGGTGCCTTCTTTCTCATTCCACCTGTCACTTTTTTTTTTTCTTTTTTTTTTAAAGAAAGAGCAAGAGAGTGTGAAAAGTAAGTTCACCATCTAGCACCAGTTCAGAGAATTCTTCAGAAATGTGATTTGAAAGTCTGCCTGCCTTGAATGAAGCATCAGACCTCCTTGAGATCACCGATGTGGTTTTAGGTCCTTGTTACTAAGCAAACAGATAACTTTGGAACCTTCCAAAAAATGGGGAGGGGGAAAGTAGACTATGAATTCACACAGACAGACAGCAAACCCTGAAATAATAGCTACATTCATGAGAATAGCAGTTACTATTTAGATTTATGGAGTGCGATCTACTAATGTGTATAATGAAGCAGACAATTTAATGACTCAGAGTGCTAAAAAGGGGGGAAAAATAAATCCACAGAAGTCACAGGATTGACTTTCAAGATTAATGGGGATAAGCCAAACATTCCAGATGTTCTATTTCAGCCTTCTTGTCTCTACGCTACAGAAAATCACTTTTCCCAATGAAAAAACCACCATCTTTCTTTTAACCTGCACTTTTGTTCCCATTACCACTCATGAATAGTCAATTTTCATCTATCTTCTGTTTCTTTAACTTGTACAATCAATATGAAGGAGCAAACATACTTTGTATATAAAACATTTTAATAAAACTCAGAAGAAGAAGCATCCATAATATGTAATTTATCAAGATGAAGCAAAACAGTATTTTTTTTTTCATAATTGCTGTTTTTAAATTATAAAAAAATACAGAATCAGTTCTAAAACTGCAATTGTCACCATTTTTCTTCTGCTACAAAAACAGCAGTATCACAACTAAGTACATGCTCTATTTACTGGACAAAATTTACTGTTCTAATTACTGGACCTGTTACAGCTAATGGAAAATAAGACTTATTGGGCTTCGCTCTGAAGAGGAAAGCTGTTCAACAACAAGGTAACAATAGGATCTAAAAGAGACTGGGGAATCTGATGAGTCTGTGACTTGCTGTTACTATGGAAATCAGCGATTATAACAAAATAGTCACATTTTAATCATGTTCCCCAGAGGACTGACATCCCTAAATTAATTCTATTTTTAAATCCAAGATTTTGCTTATCTACTAATCCAATATTAACCACAAAAAAGCCACCTAGAAAGACACCAAAGAGCCACGCTTGTTCATCCATGCCCAATACACAAAGCTCAGACTGCAGAGCCAGTACCAGGCAGCACAGTTCCACTTCAGCCACTGCAAGCTTCACTGAGCATTTGGACTCCAGCATATGAGGATGCTGAATTTTAAGCACCATTTTTTCAAAAAGAAAGGACTGTCACCTATGTTAACATTAGTGATTTTAACTCTCAGAATAATGTGCTGTATTGCTATGCCCAGGTTTTCGAAAACATCTTTTTGAAAAGGTCTGAACAACATACTGCATAAACTGTGCCATCGGGCTACAAGGTACTCAGCCTCCTGCATCTCAGCATTATCTACAAAACTAACCTAAGTGTCCAGAATGTGAATTGAACATAGGATACATCAACCTGGAAGATTAAAAAGAAAGTAAGCCCTACAAGATTTAATAGTTTCAAATGAATGCCTGCTTAGATCTGAGCTTCTGGGAGGTGTAAAAATAAGTTCTTAATCACTGTCAAGACTACACTTTTATTTTTGACAGAAATCTAAGGATTTGATTGCATGGCTACTTGCAATATTAGTCTCTCTAATCCAGTCTCTACAATTCAGTGTGACAAATCTGAAAATCATCCTGTCATGTTTGGTCCTTTTGTACTATAAAAAACAAAGTCAAAACTCTGAAGCTAAAAATAAGTTATATGAAAAGGCTTTTTATATAAAGAGCATGGTAAACAAGCTTATGTAGGAAGCACAATCTCAGAAGTGCTTTGAACATTAGAGATACACATCTGTGATGAGCAGAGACTGGTCAGTTTGCACTGAAGGAGCTTGACTGCTGCTGGAGACATCCTTTGGATAGAGGTGGTCCTCAGGAGATGCAAGTCCTTACCACTGCCTTAACACAGACCAAATTTTCAGAGAGACCTTTAGGGAAAGGGCTTGGGCTTTTTCCCTTTTGTACTTTGTTTCTAATTTTGCTGTCAGAAGACCAGCCTTGCACTTTGCTATATTTTACTGACTTTTCCTTAATGAGGTATAGCAAGGCCTGCCACCACGTTCCTTGGGAGTAACAACTTTTCACACTGATGTTCAGGCCCACAGAGTGATTTATAATCAAAGCAGGTTTGCCGGCCTCCCAAGACTTGAGTAGCGCTTTTTCCAACAAACTGCAGAGAACCAAGTGGCTTGGCATAGTCAATGTGTCAGGTCAGTTGTCCGGCACTTCCCCAGCAGACAGCCATGGAGAAGCAGCCAGTGGCAGGGAGGAGGACAACTGTCGTGATTTTAGAGCTAATTATGCATGTGGTTACCACATTTGAAACCCCACTCAGCTTCCCACATAACAATCATTCCCTGCTACAGAAAGTCACACGCCAGCTTTGGGTCTCCCGCCTCTGTCTGCTCCAGTCAGATGGAATCTGGTGACGATGCGGAGCCAAGAATGTGCAAACAGCATGCCTGACTCTGCTTCTCATCTCTGCATTTCAACAGAGATGCTCAGAGATAAACAACTGTGCTCTGAAACAAGGACTATAACAAATATTTTACAAGTACATTATTGTCCCCAATTAAATAAAAACACAATTCCACTTTTAAAAACCTTAAAATGCAAAATCCTGAATTGAGTTTTCCAGAAGAGCAGTAAGAACCGGTTTAATAAGGTAGTTTCCAAATAAGATAAAGAAACCAGCCTCTATTAAATTATATGGAAGGGGGTCAGAGATTAAAAATTCTCTGCCTCTCATTGTTAGACTTCAGACAACAGATTCATTCCAGAGCACATAAGGAAATATATTATCCCAAAACAGGATATGAAGTTCAGTCCCAGTAGATTAGTCTCTGTTAAGTAAATTTATTGTCTAATCTTTTAACTCTCCCCTCAAACTGCTGCCCAAGATCCTCTACCCTATCGGTATTAAATCCCCTTTCCTTCCCTCTACAACCCTAAACCCAAAGCTCCCAAACAACACTGGTCACATTCCCACCAGGACTTTGATGGTGCATGAACCTCACAGGAAAAGAAGTAGTGATTGGAGTAGAAGGGAAAGGACTTACAACTGCAATCAGGCAACTAATAAAACCATGCTGTGCTCTGAATTGTCAGGCAGAAGAGAAAAGCAGGATAAATGTTTTGCTTGCTTTAAACATCAGCAGAAAGCCTGGTGGTGAGCTGGTTGTGTGTGTGTGCCTAGTAACCACTTTGTAATTTGGATACAGACATTGAAGAAAACCTTCAGAAGAGACGTATTAGTAAGAAAGTACTTTCTGGGAAGAATTAAATATACTATGTGAAGCTAGAAGGCACATCAAACAAAGAGCAATTCTATCCCCTTTTTGTTTACCAATGCAGAAGCAATCTTCCATACAACGATACACTTCTAATACACTGTTTAGTCTAACTTTAGACTCCATGAAATTATTTGCAAAGACAGGGATTCCAAAAAAATTCCAGTAGAAAAAGGCAGTCTTGCCCTCACCCTCCTTCTCCCTCCCTTTAACTGTATGAAATTTAATTGTATTATTTAATTGCATGAAAGAGACACACTATAACAAAACCAAAATAACCACAAGCAAATGCGTTTTCAGAGTGGGGCAGACAGAAATATTTCTATATGGGCTCTCAGATGGTTCTATCACCAAGGAGGACAAATATTTCACAAAGTTCAGAAGTACTGATTGATTCAATTTGTAAAATTGCTTGTGTTTTCTTCCTTTAATGGTAAATTATAACAACATTCCTACCAGGTACTTAACCTCAGCCCTTTCCATGTTTTCATGTAGCAGAGCTGTGAGGTTCCACCTTTATGCATAGAAAAAATTGCCAAGAGCTTGGTTTCACCAAGAGTGTGCTGTCAGTTTGTTATTAACTTGACAACAATAGCAACAGCATTAAAAGATACTTTTTCATTATTTTATCTGGAGATCTATAGCAAATAGTTCTATAGTAGGATGTTTGAAGAGCTATCTCCACTTAAAACAGTTGATTTTCACACAGTATCTGCTACAGAATGTCATTCTTGGCTACGTCTAACATCATTGATGATGTACAGTCCTGAGCTGCACAACTGCTTCTTTGCAAACCCTGCTCTTATTTACTTTGAGGTTTTTCTGTTTCTCTTTAGACTCAATGGAGAAGGCATGGGAATCACAAAAAACACATTTGGCAAGTCTTCACATTACCAATGGTTAAGATAACTATTCCTAGTCACAAAAGTATCTTTTCCTCAAATTGAATAATTCTAAGATGGTTATTCCTTCAACTTGTGCTCTACTATTTCAGTTCACTGTATCTTCACAGTGTAAAACATGCTCATTTTTATTACTGAAATTTATTTCTGAAACAATCACTGCAGAACAAGGTCAGGTTAAAAAAAAAAACCAAACAAAAACAATTCAAGGAAAGCATCCCACTCTATTTTTTGTACAGCTTTGTTTTTGTTTTAATCCATAACTTTTTATTTTAATGTTTCTACTGATTTTTAATGGATTTAATGACAGACAAAATATTACTCATAGATTCATTTTCAATGAATCAAACACTACTCTCCAGAAAAAGAAAGTTCTGTATTCTTCTCATTACACCCAAATAAGAAGATATACATACAGCAAAGTCTAAAGGTCTCCAGCCAGAAGCCTGCATAACCCATTATACAAATATTCAACTTCCCTTTCCTTGGAAATTCATTTTTCAAATAGTTACACATTTGTAACTAACCAAAAATACATTTATTTTTCAATTGATATAAGCCACGCAGAGAGCAGCTTCCCTCTGTTTTGTGTACTCAAGCATCACTTTGAAAATAGGCTTTAAGTCATCCAGTGAAAGAGTCTATGGGGCTACAAAGTAAACGGATCTACCATACATCTCTAAATTAGTCCCAATGCAATATACAGCAGACGCCTACATCTGCATAGAAATATTTATGGGGATGTACACAAAAGGCACACACACACTGAGCAAGCTCCAGCGCTGCTGAGGCTGAGCAACTTCATCAAGATCCTCTTAACGCATCTGATTTCCGTCGATAAGCCTTATGCTCAGTGGAATAAACCACAAAGGCTCTATCCAAAGGATTTCCTGGGTATGCAGAGCACTGGGAGAGTTGAGCACATCTACTGTTAATGTAAAAACATGACATTAATACAAATCTAAAGCAAGCTACCCAAAAGGGACTTCTGGGGGAAGCATACAAGGACACCCTCTATCCCTATCCAGACAGTTCTGAATGAACTAGAAAAAGGCTGAAATGTTTCTTCTTGTCAATTAAAAGAAGACGACTAAGAATACCTATAAAATTATATAAAAGGAAAAGACAAAACAGGGCAGCAGTCCTAGTGCCTGCCTGAGTCTCTCTGCACCTCCCAGAACCAAGTCCCCCAGTCCTATAGCACGGCAGAATATGTGAAAGGAATCATTGTTGCCATTAAACACGAGCAAATGAAACTGATTTTTCCTTGTATTATAAAAATTTGGCTAAACTTAACTTTTAGTGCACGAATTCTCAGATTACAAGGGCAGCAGGAAGGAGAACAAACATTAACTCTACTTATGTCAAAATTCAGATGTAGGGCACAAACAAAGACCCAGAAACTGAATGAGAGTGTTCCCATGGATTTTAGACCAGAATGGACCACCAAGTTCATGAAGTCTCATCTCTTGCATTTCAGACTAGACTAATCTACTACTAATTTACATGAACTATTAATACTACAGTGTATCTATTCTGAGCCTTTGAAAAGGATATACATTCTGAATTAAATACTAAGCCGTCATTCACACATGCAGGATAAACAGTGCATGATCACTGGTATTTTCATGCCATATTAAATTGTGCCCTCAAATGAGCACTGCACCATGGTTCAGAGGTGGCTTGAAATAGTAACTACATCTAAACCATGGAAAGCTTTAGTCTAATCAGGCCAAAAGGTCTTGCTCATGGGACAGGCTCCTTTCAAAGGTGATATTGGTCCCAGTAGTGCTCTGCTATCTTTCAACTTAGCTACTTGAAATAAAGCCAAGGTCTTGATGCCATGTGAACATTACTAAAACTGAAATGGGATTTTCTGTGGAACTGCTCCTGTCAGCCCAAGCAAAAACAAACGAAAAGAAAAAACAAAACAAACCCACCACCAACCAAACCAAACTGCTGCTCAAACGAAACCTCATTTTGAAATCACTCATTCTACCCTTTTTGTTAGGCAAAGCTTGATTTTATTGTCTCCTCTTGATCTTCACCTATTGTACCAGACTGCAACATACTGAATAACAACAGTATTTTAAAAGTGAGTGCAATTACAGTAGAATTATTTAAGCTGACGCATGAACGCACAGGAATATGGCCCGAATATGACAAATCCACACATCTCTCCATTTAATCCCACTGGAAATGATGAGAGTACAAGTAAAGAAACTCATCAGAACTGTAATGTCTAGAGTTATTTATTGCTTCTTGTACTCTTAAGCACAATCACTGAGTGAGATACTAATTTGAATTCCCAATGACTGCTATGTTCTCTATGATACAAAATGCACAGTCCCAAAAACATTATCATGATATAACGTACGAAGTTTGCACACTACATGCGAGTGTTCAAACATGCCATTCTCCCCATGTAATCTCCAGAGCGAGCATTCCTTCTAACCGTCTGCCTGTGCATTTGATACACTGACTCAGTCAGAACAGACCATCATCATGTATTTGAGTAATTCTTTAAACTAAATTTCACAAAACAGATGTATACATCTTATGGAAAATGTGACATTATTTTGGAAGGATACACCCAAAAAAGAAGTTATCATCCTTCTAGGTTTAGATTTAAAAATTAAAAGTTCTAGTTTCATAATGAAAACCAAACATACTGAGAAGGTAAGACAAATCCTTACTGAGAGGGATTGCTTTAGAAATCAGTTTCTGAGTTCAGAAACTAATTAAAAACCCAGTGCATTATAAACCCAGATTCACTGGCCATTTCTCTGTTTCTCTCAGAATGAAAATGTGTCATTTCAGAAGGGTCACAATGAAATCAGGAAGGGAAAATGTAAGGAAATCTCTTCATACAATAAAAATGGAGTGACTAATGTGGATGACTCAGTTAATTGCATGACTTTCTACTAAGCGTATTCACAGGAACAGAAATAACACTAAATCACAAGGAGTATATGGGAAAATTATTTTTGGCCAATAAAAAAAAGCTATGCCAGAACAAAAGTCTGAGTCTTCAGAGCAGTATCTCCTTGTGTGTACTGCAGCTAACAACAGTCGAAATAGGGTCTTTGTCTCCTCCCTCTTCTCACCCCAGACCCTAGAGTCACAGGACAATTCAGTTTGGAAGGAAACTACAGACATCCCTCAACTGAAACAGGGTCAGCTCTGAGGTCAGCACCTGGTTGCTTATGGCTTTATCCAGTCTGGTCTTCAAAACCTCCAAGAGCAGAGACTGCACAACCTGTACGGGCAGCCTAGGGCCTGCTGCTCTGCTGTCTTCACGGAAAACAAGTTTCTCCTTATATTAAGGTATCAAGACACAGGGTGTAGCAGATACAGTAATAAAGAAGCATGAAGATGAGTCTATTTTTGCAGCAAAATTCAGAAGCTGATTTTATCCCCTAAACTTCACTTAACATCTAACAGTATTTATGCAATGTTGCTTACTGAAAGTTGTTGTTATCTATCTTTTGTAGACAACATCAAGAACAGCTGCTCATGTGAGTCTTCAGGTGCTAGATCTGAGTGGAAGCAATTTGGGATTGAGAACAGTTGGTGTCATAATAAGAGCTGAATTAGCACTAATTTGGGTCTACTTGACCTCTTCACATGGCTTAACAGAGAGTGCGAACCCCAGATCTGTTACATCTGTCCATCCCTAAGCACGTGAACAAGAAATATCCACCATGTACCTAAGAGATTCCAATGCCACTAGGAATAGCAGAGTTCCCTGATGAGTATCATATCCTTTTCAGTCATTCAGAAACACACACAAATTTACACTAGCACTAGGGAGAAGGAAGAGGAAAGAAATTCAGGAGTATGTGGTTATTGCCATAGTATTATACATGTTTTTATAAATTTATTTCATATATATTAAATATATTTGCATGCATAATAAATATCATTAAATAGCATTCCAGTGTCTTTTCAAACTCTTTTAAAATACTAAAATATCTGATACCCAAACAATTTATGAAGCAGCTTTTCTTTTTTTTTTTACCTCTCCGTAGCTACACCAAAACCTGGAAACATTCACCATTTTAGAATGAATAAATAAAATAATTAAAATGCAGCAAGATACTAGAAAGCCATGACCATAAATTCACAATCCTCATAGCTGTTGCATTTGTCTGCATGTGCTGCAATGTAAAATAATGAAATTGTGACTCTTCTCATGAATTTGGTAACAAATATAATTGTTAGTCCTAGAGAAAACTTAGAATGGTAACTTGATTTTCTTGTCATACCCATTCTGCATTCAGCAAAAGAAAGAAAAAATAAAATGCAATTGATGTAATGATTTTTGCAACAACTATCTAATTGATTTTTCTGCCACTACTATAATTTACAAATAGTCCTATAGTAAATGTTTGGCTTAATTTGAAATAGCACACAAATGCTCCTGTAGAAATATTAATTATGTCACATTTTCACCAAAGAGAAATTATTCAAAGCTAGACAATGTATTCTATCAATGAAACACAGCTTGCAACAGAAAAGCTAAATTGCACTAACAATAGTGTAGGCAAATGGTACCAAATAATTTATTTTCATTTTGGATGTCACTCTTGCCTCACTAAAATTTAACAGAGCATCAGCAGGCAGTACAAATCAAGTAGTGGATGGGCTAAGCACATTTTCAGGATAAATACTTTCTTTTAGGTTTCAAGAGATGATTTTCCTCACTAATGCAGGCATGCATAATATGACCCTCCATCCACTTCATTGCTCTTCCAAGAAAAGCCAACTGATTAATTTCTTACTGAGATTTTTGCATGAGAAGCTGGGATAGCCTTCGTCTTCATCCAACTTTATAGGAGACTAAGTGTCTGTGACAAGTTAATAAAACACTGAAGCAGCCGGTTCCTGTGTTCAGTTCTTCCAGCCAGCACCATCCATCCATCTGCCACCTGTCCTGCCCTGCTCCATGGTCCTTCCAAGGGGAAGGCCCTGTTCTCCAGAGCCCTGCTCTCCTGAGGATGACACTCAGTCCTCCCCACCACCACTTGGCATGTTCTGAAGGAGAACATGTTTCATATCTGGAACCTAAGAATGAGTATTGTTCATGAGCAATGGAAATTTCTGGTCAGTGACTAAAATAGAGATCTTCAAAGAAACTTCTATCACAAACACATGAAGGAATTACCTTTCTTAGCCAACCAAGAATTATTAACTAAATTGAACCAACAAAACACTATTTTTTGCTGTCCGTGCAGACAAGTATTGGTGTCTGGTTCCCTTCAATATTTATTTAGTGAAGCCACTGCCATCACTGAAAGCAAAAGATGATCCATTTCTGTTGGTTTTACCTACTTCTTCTAGCACACGGTGGTCCATGACACAATGTGGGCAATATACCACCTGATCAGCAATGACTACAAACGTTGGAGGCCACCTGTTAATTAGCAACATCTATCACAGACAGCTACAGATCTCTGTCTACTGGAACTCATCCAGAAGGAGCAAGCTTGCTCCTGATACATGCCATGTGTTGCATGGAAAACACCGATGGTGTCTTTTCTATCAGAATCAGAAACTGGTGATTATTTAGTTCTGCTTATTCTGTATTTCAAACACCGGACTTGCTAACTCACTCTTAGAAGCTGAAGACAACTAATTCAGGTGCTTTGACTGTGGCTGTAGTGGGTGTGTACATTTGAAAGAACGATTTAAACATATAATTTTGCTCAAAAAATTCCTGAAACAATAGTAGTGAGACATTTATGCTCACACATAAGTAAAAAGCTACACAACAGAGCACAGCTAGATGCTGACCTGTAAAACAACCAGTAACTGCTTGCAAGTCCAAGAGAAAACTATTGGCAATTACATGAGCAGACTTGCTTTCTAAGCATGGCTTGACCTTTGAGTCATATCATTTATTATGTCAAGAACATCAACATCTTTCTAGTTTCACATTTCTCAACTTTTCAATTGAGCCAATAACATGAAAGAACATTAAATTTACCAAACAACTGGGGCAATCCCAAGGAAAAATGATGACTCTGAGCCAAAGGTAACCTCAGAGATTAATTTTTGTTTGTTTACCTTAAATGCATCTAAGATCCCTCTCATGATACTTTGCTATAAACAAATAAGTTTTCCAATTGCATTATGTTTATAACAGAATTTGACCCCTTATAGCCTGTAATAATTACAGTACTCTATAATAATTACAGAATTACAATAATTACAGTATTCCATCTTAACTTCTCAGAAGGGTAAGAAAATAGCATCCAAGTGTGGACCACATTTGTGGAAAGCACCTGATATAAAACATGCTCAGCTCTGGTTCCACAAGTTTTGGGTTTTTTTAAAGAACAAAAATCCCAGGGGTTTTGTGTGCCAGATCTATTCCTTGATACACACTGGCGTGTGCGTGCACAAACAGCCAAGCTGGTGCGACACTGAGCAAAATGCTTCACAAGCAGCAATGCCACAGGATGGGAAACCACAGTGGCAAAATGACTTTCATGACCCATGTGATCCATTTTTTATAATCAGAACCACATTTTATTTTTCCTTTAGGAAAAAACATATAATTTAAAAAACATGTAATTTAAAAAGCATATTCCTGAAAGAAACCATTCTGGTGCAAACCACAGTTTTCCTGACTCAGTTTTCTTAAAACCAAAGTTTTTCGGACAGTGAGACAGATATAAAAATGCAAGAAAATAACCAAAAATTGTTTGTGCAAACAGCTCCACTTCTCTCTGGAAAAACCCTTCCAACACATCTGCCAATCTGCCTACGCATGAAGGAGATCAAAATCTTCAACAGGTGCAAAGAAAAATATTTTATTAGATTATTCTGCACATTTTATATTTTTATTTCTTTTTTTAGAGATTCTTAAATGCAGGAAGGTAAAAGACTGTCCCTGAATCCCCGCTAGGATCCAACTTTTAGTTGCTTCAACAGCCTGGTAACTGATAGTGACTAAGACTACAAGTTCTGAACTTTAAAACCAAGTCTGCCAGTGATTTGTCAATAGCCAAGCGTTCTACAGCCAGTACTCAGTCTAATTGCTATTGAAAAAATCCTTGGAAAACCAACATGGATTCTGGAATTAAGTATTAGGATGTTAAAACAATTTTATGGAATATTTCTATATATTTTCCCTCTTTTTAGAAAAGATGTCTCATCAATAAAGAGCATTTATTTTGCCAAACATAGACTTTAATTAAAAGTCTTTCCTTTTGTATAGGTGTAACTAACTTGATTATTGAATTAGCTCCCAGGAAAGCAAGCATTACTGACACCTTGCAGCGCTTGACAAGTGAAATACAACAAATAGGCACATCAATAGAGGACAATCAATATAAATTAAGTTTTTCCAATAATTTCTTGGAAGCCTAATATAGGAGGGAAATAAGTTGGGTTTGTTTTGTTTTTAAGGAGAAGGAAGACAGCTGAAATAGACATTGAACAAAAAACTAGTTTTGTTTACTAAGCTAAATAACTATTTCACATATGTTTTAACAAAGTATAGCTGCATGCTAATTACACCCATCTGTTTTGCATTACCCAGTTAACATTTTCTTCATTTACATCAGCAAGTGGGTCATAGGTAATTCATAACACTTGATCCACCAATATTATAGATTACATTCAAGAAGCCGTATTGAAATTATTCCACAATTATCATCTCACTCCTCACCAAATGTCTAGGTTAGTGTCTTCATCTCCTCCACTTGATTAGCAGCTAAATCAGCAAAGTCTAGACACACACTCATAGCAGTTGCAGTGCTGAGAACCTGCCCTACAGCTATGCTCTCAGTTGCTTGTTTCTTTTGATAGTAGCATGGCACCACAAGTTATCCCACCAAAGATCAACTTATTGTATTTATATAGTCTTTCCCTTTCCAAGCCAAAGTTAAATGAAGTTGAAGGCAGCATCTACAGGACAAACCATAGTCACAGCCTTAAAGGATTAAAAGAAGCCATTGTTTTCATGTCAGACATGTTTTTATAATATAGACCATGTCTATTCTTGTTATTTCATTTTCATCATCACACCAGTTTTTCAGCAGTCAGCCCACCCTTTCCCACACCACAGTTTTAAAGGCTCATAAACATTATCTTTATTATATTAAGAGAGATGCAAAAATTTTAAAACAGATGTGAAGTCACTCCTGCCAAGAGCCTACACACAGTGTGATTCAATAGGATGTGGGTGCTGTAATGTACTCAAGACAAGTCATTCTAAAACTCTGAGCTCAACTTGCCGAACAATTATTTTTGTCCAGGAAAACAAAAGCTTAAAATAAATTAGGAGTTCCCATCTGCCTGAGACTACAACTGATCTGATGACCTGACTATGGATGCTCCTCAAAGATGCTTCCATTGACAGCATCTGTGGAGAGAGGAGTGATGAAAAAACATGGATTAATTTTTTTTTCTTTCCTTCTTAAAGAAACTATACAAGACACACATTTTCCATCACATATCTCCTGGTGAAGAGAGACAACAGAAATTCCATCACTCACTCTGCATAGCTACAGGTTGGCCAAGTTTTTCCTTTACACAACTGACTGGCTCATGGGGGGGGCTTAAATTACTGTCCCATACCTAACAGCCATAAGCCCAACTACAGCAGATCAGCTTTTCCTGGGCCATGTGCTACTCAGATTTCCCCTGCCTTCCTCTCCACAGTTTGCTGCAAGCTCTTTCCTTTGGCACCACAGCTCCCGGAGCGCTCAAGGCTTTTTCTCCTCACCCTTTGGGGCTAAGTCAACATTTTTCCTACAATGCAGAGTTGATCCATGTGGCATCAGTATTTCTTTTTCCATTTCCTCTTGGCAGCCAGTAGCTTTGGTTTTCTAACTTTTTATGTTAAATCTCTATGTGGTGATACTTGCAGGAGTTTTTCTGCATGTGTGTCTTGGAATTTACCACGTTCATCTGTAGGCGGTCAGCTTGATTTCTGAAACAGCTGAGAACTTTATATAAAACAAATACAGTGGGTAGTCACAAAAAACAGGCTTTCCTCAGATAAGGATAAGGCCAGTTTTGGTTGTTCAGTTGTTTTGTTATTTGGTTTTGCTTGGTTGGGTTTTTTTCTCTTTACTCCAACACAGTCCTGTGCCTCTGACAGAGAACATCTTTGCATGGGTGTCCAGGAGGGGAGACCTGCTTTGGCTGATACTTTGGAAGGGCTCTGGAGATAAAGGTGCCACAACTCTGCTCTAAGACACCTCATTTGCAAGTGCAGTGTCATGAAATGAAGGTGAAGAACAAGAAGTTAATGAGCATCATGGTATAAAGTGTCCCACTTCAGAAGCTGTGATTCATTAGGACTTCCTAATCAATAGGCACCCCAGACAAGACCCCACACCAGAACAAGTTGAGAACATTAAGGTTTATTACAGTCCTGTTCTTGTTGGCTACTTAAAGGTATTAAGATCACAGTTCATCTTTTTAACCACTTGTCTATCCCCCATGTCACATTCCCCAGGTTTCCTCTCACCACTACAGTCTAGCCTGCAGTTGTGACCACAACTAAATGAAAGTAAAGGAAAAGGAACTATTTTGTAATTTCCACTATTTGTCTAATAGATAACACAGACAGTATAAACAATGAGGCAGTAAGACGTGAAATCTTGTAAAGTATTCCATATATTCAGCTCTTAAATATTCTGAATGGCACTGAGCACAAGCAATCAAATCCTACGTGGTTGGAAAACTACCTGCAGCTCAGCAGTGGTTGCCATCTGGAAAGATAAAGCAAGGTAGCGAGCAGGAGTGGTTTCCAGGGTGTTTAGGTTGGCAGTGACATGCCAACACGAGCCTCTCTGTTTGCCAGGAGAGGGCAGACAGTCCCACAGCCTTCTCCTCTGTAAGTTCTGCTGGAAATAAGAGGACCCATGCAACTACACGGACATCTGAAAGTAATATGTCAAAAGTGAACATAAATTCACTTATGAAACACTATTTGTAAATAGACAGCAGGAACTTCAAAAGGAAATATTTTCTAAAAATACACTGGAAGCAACACACTCTGCATAGCAATATACATGCAATAAATACACAGAGAGACACTACAGGAATTATTCCAGGCCGTAGAACAGGCATGTGTGTCCAGGTTGAGTACTCCTGGCTCTAGGGACCCCTACTTCCCTGCTAACACCTCAAGTACTATGTTCTGTCAGCAAGGTCTATTACAGAAGTTACAATAAATGGAAAAGGCAAACCCAAGTCCAGTACATTAACTAGGATTAAAGTTACTTAGTCACGCAGCGCAGACAAAACGTACGCTCACTTCTGCACAACTACAAGGTACCCTGGCAAATCTTACCCGCGAAAGGGTTTCAATTGTGTTGGAAGACAGGACCTGCTGACCTTCTGTCTTCACATGCATGGCACAAACAGGACCATAAAGAGAAAGGAACCATACAGATCTCTTCTTCCGTGCACTGAGGACAATACAGACACTGGTGATGCCTCACCAAGCAGCTGGCGCTGGAAGGCAACCATCAATGCTCTGTATGACACCACTGCCCTCTCCTGGAGGCAGCTCCACTGCACGGTCTTAGACTTCAATCAGCCTTCAACTATTTTTTTTCTTCTAAAACTGGTGAAGATCCGAATTTTCCAAGCAACACTATACAAATCAATACTAGACTAACATTAAACAATGTGATAAAAATGCAGACATTTATAGGTTACCATAAGCAGTATCTTGTATTTCAGAAACAAATATATCGTACTAGGTAATTGATAAAAACTTTCTTCGAAACCAGCCAAAGTAACTGGAGCTTGGACCATTCAGTATAACTTGAAAAACTTCAACTAGGAAACTTCAATGCATATGAAATCACTAAAGAAGATGGTCTGGTCTATGGAGCACCCTTCACATATCATGTGGCACTAAAAAGTAGCTTTCATTTCTTGTTTAAAACCAAAGTAAACAGCAATATAAAATCCCAATATAACAAACTCACTGTACAAGAAGGGATGTGCCTGGAGCAAAATTTCCTAATTTTCCTGAAAACATGCATTTTGCTCTTTGGACCAATGCCATCTCTTTTTCTGTTGGCTCTACCCCCCTCAGGGCCATGTACTATTCAGCTGAATAACTGTAAGGTTCTCACTTGCAGGCAAATAAGAAGGAGTTTAATGAATGACAACATTTTGTTCATATTTTGCTTGGAGGAAGCATTTTCCACATTTTCTCCCTCTTAGCGAAGTTCAGAGAAATTCCACCCAAATGCCGTATAACTGCTTTATTGAGACCAAAAGTTCACTGTCAGATCCTAGGGCTTCCCTACCGACCAAAAAGAAAGAGAAAAGGGGGCAGGGAAAATAAATGCTTGTATGGAGAGAATTAACTAATGAGCTTGCTGAGGCTTACTTATATTTCTCCAGAGGCCTATGAAGACCAAGGCTGTGAACGGTGCTTGCGCATACGTACAATCACAGCTCACATGCTGTGGAATGCTCCTTCAACTATAAAAAAATTCTTTTGAAATTCCTTCTTAGTGATACAGGATTCATTGGAACTCAAATTCCCATTGCTGTTCAATGGCAAATAAAGAGAAAGGTATGTGGGAGAAAACAGAACAGACTTTGGGCAGTAGAAAACCTGACTTCAGCTTCCCTGCCAGCGGAGTAAATGGCACAGCCCTTGCCAATTGCTTTTATCATCTTAAGTAAAGGTTGTCAAAAAGGAAATCAACCCATGGCTACTCACTGCTGTTGCTTCGATTCCTGTGTTGCTCTTTCATGGCTCAAAGAAGTGGAAGGGCTTGGGGGTGAGCTAGCATTTTTGATCCCCGTAACAGCCATTTGAGTTACACCTGGCCAGTGAGGACAGCGTGGAGCAAAATGACAGCTTGACTTCTAAACTGGGAACTGGACTTCTGGAAATAACTTTACAAAACAAACGCATCATTTCAACAGTATGACAGAGGTCCCTTATTTTGACTCCCGGGAGTTGAAAGAAAAGCTAGATGCAGCACAAAGTCACTGAAGAACAACTGTATTACCTCTTCTAAAATGGGATTTGTAAGGACACAGACATGCATATAGTTTAATATTTAGATACTTTTTCATAAATAAATTTACTTATTTTACTTATTTCACACTTTTAATTAAAAGTTCAGGAATGTGAGATTTTAAATAGAGGACATCAGCTTGAAGGTAAATTCATTTGTAATAGAAAAAGCTCTTTCATTAATCCC
This sequence comes from Caprimulgus europaeus, assembly GCA_907165065.1. Next base: position 34,103,621 of record OU015531.1, on the reverse strand, counting down.
TAATTAAATATTTCTCCACACTTAAATCAGCTAGATATTCAAATATGAAAGAATGAAAACACAAATAATTTCCAAGGAAATGCTACATGCAGCTCAAGGCAAAAAAAACCCAAGAGAGTGTTTAGTTCTACTTTTCCTTTTTTCCTCCTCTAAAACCTTCCCTTCCAGGCAACTGCTCCTGAATACCCTGATGAACAATTTACCCTCATTTCCAAAAGACATTAAAAATAAAACAAGGAGATATTGACACTTTAGAAATAGCTCTATTCTCCAAATTTCCTAATATACTTTCAGAAAAAGATCTTAGTCCGAAGCAGAAGAAAGGGCTATTACAGATGTATGTGAAAAAATAAAAAAACAAAGCTCTAGATGGGTAGAACAAAAGCTGCTGATGTTTACACATAATTCATATATGTTTTTAAAAAGTAGTGAGACTAAAGAAGCTAGAAGAAGTAGAGGAGCTTCCAGAAAATCTGTGTTCCTAGTGATTTTTTTAAAGTATAACTTTTCTTAATAAAAGAAGAGTAAGGGCAAATTACATTCAGTAGCAAAGATTAAAATACCAACTCTTCTTTCGCATTTTTCTGTCTTGTTTTTATCTTAACAGATCAAACAAACTACATTAACAGCATTATGAAGTTACCTAACAAACAAAAAGCAAGAAAAAACATGTTATAAAGAAATGCATTTTGTATTTAAAGAACAGCTTAGCGTATTAGTGGGGTAAAGGAAAATAATTTTTGCAACAAATTTGATGCAAAGAAAATTCACAAGGATAAACCAAACAGTTTCACATTATAAAAATTAAGGAGATGTACAGACAACCTCAGCACAAGTCTCATCTCGCAGCTTCTTTTTTGCTTGAGATTTCCTTCCCTCCCCCCCCGCCCCTTACAAAACTTTGTCCATCTTCTTGAGATTCAGGATATGGATTTTATTACTGAGCCAAGCAATCTACAACAGCTGCTCCCTCCCCTGCACGCTGCTAGGGCAACCAGGCAGGTGGAATGGCAGGAACCAGTTACTGGTGGCTAGCCTACACCACAGGCCTGAGGTGTTGGCCTCAGGAAAATCAGTTACAAGTAATTATGCTCTACAGGAAAATATAATTTTAAATTTTATCTTCTTTTTAAGGAAAAAATTTCAAAATTAAATACAAAACTGACCTCATCAGGAACAAAAAGTATAAACTTGTTCTGGTTTTAATTGCAAATTACATTCTTCAGTTCCTTCATCTGTCCACGGAAGAAAACCTGTGTTTAGATTCTGTTTCCTAGTCTGTCCCTCTTTAAGTTTGTCCAACTTCACAAACAGTTTTAAACAGCAGAGAAAAATAAGCCAAGTAAATTACCACTCCTATTTTCTAAGCAAGAATATGAAGAAAAATAGAAGCAAAGGCAGCGTATTTCTGTAACAGAAGTAAAACCACCTCTTCCCTTGGCCATGACTGTGTCCCTTCCTGCCGACTTTTTTTGCTGTGTTGGCAAGCCAGACTCAAATAAACTTTTTTCAGCAGCTGTAACACTTAAAAAGTAGATCCCCTGCTGCTTAAGAAAACCAAGCTCTTGATATAGCTTTGTCCTTACTCTGGTCAAGTCTGAAGCCCGTCTTCCAGCCACCTCTGTGTTCTCAGGCTGTTCTCTCTTAGAGGTGTCAGGCCCTCTGGGAGATGATCAGAATCAACCACTGTCCTCCCTCAAGAGAGAGGATGTGGCATTGTAAACTTGGTTTCCACAGAAAGCCATGGTACCAAAGATAAATCAAAATCCATACACAGCATCACACCTATGCAATATTTTCACAGATAGGTAGGAGAAACTTCACCTTTACTAAATAATGTCCCAATTAAACAATATCCTACACAGTACTAACTGCTCTGCCCAGCACATACTGCACAGGTGCACCCATGGGTGCCCAGCACAGGCAGGAGGTGGCTCTACACCACACACCCCCACGTTTCAGGAAATTCTTCTCCATTCATCTCCCTCTCAATCCTCATTTTTCCTGCATCACACTTCTATTAATTTCTTTTTAGATTTCTACTGTGTCCTATTTCAGTGGCTTACAGCCAGCCTGCCGTCACATCACCCACAGCTCCCAACACAAGACCGAAAAGGAAGGAGGCTAAACTCCCCCAAACCCACCCGTGCTCCGCGGCACCACCGCAGAGTACTATTACAGGAAACACTTACTGGCAGCTGCAGTGTTGGATAATGCTGATTGACGAGCAGTGACAGCACTTTTCAAAGTCTGGCGTACATGGACATGCAACAAAAGTAGAATGAGATTGGGGAAGCACGGCGGCAATCACTATTTACACACGAGTTATCAGAGAATTCTGCTATTTCCTGTGTTAGGGAGAATGCATGAGTATGTCCTGTAATTTAGCTGTAGCTAATATGCACCATCTCTTACTTAAATTTAAATCTTTTGAAAGCTCCTTGAAATGCAACCAGAGGTTGCACCAGAGGTTCAAGTCATATATGGCTTTTCTGGATATTTAAAAAAAATATCTGACATTACTGTGCCAGCAGTAGCAACAGCAAGCACAGAAATAGAAGCATGTAAGTAGATACAGGAAGAAAGCAGAAATGTTGCAAAGGATGAAAACACAACAGTAATAGGAGCCTCCCATTACCTCCATGGAAACTAGATAACGTCACATCAGGAGGCATTGCAAAGCCTACATCCAAGGATATGATTAGCAGCAGCTTCACTGAGCAGCCAGGCAGGAAACCCAAACACAGAAAAGCAACAGTTCACTTAACCCTGAGCACCTGGCTAAATGTCAGCATCAAAGAACTGCTCTGCAATACTGACCACAGCATACTCAAATGCAATATCCATGTAGGAACAGCAAGAATGTCATTTAGTGGACTTTTTGTTTAACTTCAAAAGCAGAAACTGCAGGAAAGAAAGAAAAGGAGTTTCTTAAATTCTTGAAAAGGAGTTAAAAGAGGTAGTCAACACACTAAGCCCTTGGTGGGCAGCACAGAAACGAAAGACACCACACTGAAGATTCAGAGAAAATATCACTTATCCAAAAGAAAGCCATCGCAGCTGGAAAATATGGAAAAGGACATCACAAACAAAGAAAATATTTTTCAAAAAGCATCAATAAGTCAAATTGACACAGGAAAGATCATTAACTCCACAGGTTAAGTGTCAAAACAAAATTAGGTAGGGTTAAAAAAACTACAAAACCAATGCTCACAAAAGAACTCGCAAAAGAACTCACAAAAGTCCTTAAAACCAGTAATATACTCACTTATCAAAAGTGAGGACTGCTCCAGAAAGCCTAAAGGACGATTAAATGATCAAAGCACACAAGTAATGTTCAGAGATAATGCCAGAACAAAACCAGAAAAAGCTTTATTTGCATCCATGCTCCTGCTGGAGGGAAGTTCTCATTCCAGGACACCTGTGTTTGAGGAATGCCTCAGCAGCATCAGTAGGCTGTGGAAGATATCAATGAAGTGAACAGCCAGATACTGCCAGGATGGGAGGTTAGCTACCTAAATTCTGAAAGGTTTCTAGGATGAAATAGCTAAAGCCATGGAAACATCAGCTCAGCAGCATTTTATTTTGAAAAAAAAGGGAAAAAAGAAAGAGATATTATCAGGAGTAAAGCAAAACATAGAGTAAGTCACTATATCCCAGGTGTGTATAAGTGTTTAAGTCATTAAATCCCAGGTGTGCTTTCCAGCTTCAATGCAACCTTTAGTATTGTTATACTCGCTACAAAAGAGCTGAAAAACAACTGAGAAAGATCCTACTGGTAGAACTAGGAAAGGTTCAGAGAAGGGCAATAGGGAAGAAACAGCTTCTGCATCAGAATAATGAAGCAAGTTAGGATTATTAGAGATGGAAAGGAAGCAACTGAAAGGGGATACAACAGAGGTCTGTAAATTCTTATGTGACACAGCCTGATATTCACTGACACAGACAGGCATTCACTGATTCTGATCCAAAGAACTAGCTGCCATCACACAAACCAAAGGCAGCCAGGGCAAAAATAAACAGTGGAAGCAGTTCTTCAAACATGGTGAAACTGTGACACCTTCTTGCCAAAATAGATCTAGATGCCAAAGTTAACATGAATTCAAACAAATACTGGTCAAACTAATGGAATACAATGCTCCTGGAATCACAGTTAGCTATGAAGACACCTGCTACCTGCAGGAGCCTGGGATACAAAAGGGCTGGAGACTGGCAGCGTAGGGCAGGGACTGCAGGCACTACATTGCTGCTCGCCCTTTACCCGCACTCTCCAGGCACCCACCATGACCATAGGCAGAAACACAACAATGAGCTTGACAAAACGCTGCTCTGCTCTATTTTTAGATAATAGTCATTAAGTTAGAGTGGAGTGGCTACTGCTGCTTTTCATTCTCAACCAGGCAACCTCTAAAAAGGATTAAAAATATATATATATCTTAAAGCATTGGAAGCCTTGTCTACCTGCTCTGAAACCTGTTCCACACTGGAGGCTCAGTTAGCAAAGAGGTATTAACAAAGACTGCCCTATTTTACCTACTCCATCAAGTTGGACAGAACTATCACTTCAATGTTCCTGTGATCTTGTTGCATTACAATGAAGTAACAGCAAAAAATATATAGAGAAAGTTAATCTTTTCCCAATTAATTTAGCACAAACTTTAAATCTATAGTCACACAGACACACCACACTCTTTCCTCCTTAGTTCTCAAAAAAACCCCAAACAAACCCAACAGGGCTAACCAAACACTGAGAGGAGAAGCAGATAAAAGCGTGACCTAAAGAAAAATTGCCACTTGCTCAGGATTCTAAGTGTTACCACACTGCATCCTTAGTGGACTATAGGTTCAGACACAGTGGAACAAGTCTGAGTTATACAAATTATACTAACTATAGGAAACACCAGGACAGCTATGATCTTCGAGTACAAAGGGGGCTTGCATTTGCAATCCCTCTGATGCTCTCAGTAGTGTCTGCACACCACATTTAAAGGTGACTGGGAGGAGGAAGGTCCACTTAAAGTGATGGTAAAAAGACAAACTCACCAAGTCAGAAAGAAGAGAAGAATACATCAAACACAGGGAACAGAAGACAGTAGGACTGGCAAAGAACGTTATATGATTTGGTAGCCAAGTTCCATTATTTTTTAATGCCATCTGTGTTCCTCAACTGGATCTGAAAATCCCTTCCAGGGAGAACAGGAAATACAGAAAGAGAGCTGAAGTTGGAACATTCTGGGAAGAAGAAACCAAAAATTGTGGTGACAACAGATTCAGCCAAGTAAAGCAGACTCTAAGTTCAAGTGAAGGAGATTCAGGCAGACTACATTTGAGATACTCAAAACAATTGGCACTTTAGATGAGAATTAACTGAAAAGTTTTTGTTAAATTTTACATTTGACTTTAGAAGGAAAAAAGTTCTCAAAAAAATTTTTAAAATTACTAAAAAGCTCATACAATACATATTTCACCATACTTCAAAAAACCCCAAAAGCTTCCTTTATGCACAGAGAAGCTGACCTCAGTCAACCCAATCCAGCTGTCTGGATTTGGACTGATAATACAATTTGAATGACATCTTCCTGTGGGTTTTGTAACCCAGGATTGCCATATTATTCTACTTCCAAATCAACACTACTAATACTTGAGTTTCACTGCCCAAAATCAATGGAAAAGTGAAATGACAACACAGAAATATTTTCCTATAATGAATGTGTATTGTCAGTTTTGGAAGCATTTCTTCTCTTATGTAAACCAACCCAGTGCGTTCTCATTTCCCTAAAACGAGTTTTTTCTCAAGTCATACATGGAATGGAGGCAACACAATTTCTTTGTAAACATCCTTGCAGCCAGTGATTCAGGTGCAAATCAATCAGCAATTCATCTTACAAATCATTATTTACAGAAAGCTTAGCACTGTGAAGCACACAGGAAAATACAGAACTGCCAAATGAACTGGGCCATAAGGTACATGAGAACCATGTGTGTCATTTAGTTTTCTTTCTTTTGCAATTTAATTTCCTAAATTGTATGAGATGCA